>OU342426.1:0-1200000 GCA_910589575.2 Carcina quercana | reverse complement strand
AACCTGCATGTCTTGAACAGGCATGTGAAGTCCGCCGATCCGCACTGGTCCCGCGTGGTGGACTATGTCCCATACACTCTCTGTAGGAGAGTAGGCCTGAGCCCCTGCAGTGGGGACGTATATAGGCTGTTGATGATGATGATGTGGTAGTATGTTGTCGAACGTCGCATTTACATCTGAGTACCTGTCTGGCGAGCTAGCATGTCACCTAAGTCTGCCTCCAAACAGAAGTGCTGTTGTGTTGATCATCAATCGATTCTAACTAACTGCATAAAATCATGGGTCGGTGCTCCTAACACCACAGTACTGGAACTAGAGAGAGCTAAGAGAATGATACTGAAAGTTGGTCTTTTCAAACGCAGGGTGTCCTCGACGTGTAGTCTATATAACGAGGCACAAGCCCTCACTGTCTGACAATTATATATTTTTAATATTACCCTAGCAAATCATAAATCAGCTGTTCCGAACCTAATCCTAAACATTCTAACTACCAGGAGGCACTATGAAATGAAATGAAAATCATTTAATCCAGACCATCATCAGTCCATATTAAAAAAAATATAATTACAATTATGAATGATGTCAAATTTGTAACTTAAAATTGTATGTCAAATCTTAAATTTAAAATTGTATGTTAAATATAAATTTAAAATAGTATGTCAAATATTAAAATAATCGAATAATTAAATAATTAGTATCAAGTGCTATCACTTGATACTAATTATTTAATTATTATAGGAGTCGATGGTAATTCTGTATGTGTGTGTAAACTATGATGTCTGTATATTAACAATAGCCGTTGCGGCTTTTGCAAAAATATTCACATGTATTCGAGCATGCAGATTATATAATAACTTCAACAGGAAACGGTATATCTTCCACTGCACTAGGTACAAGTAAAAACAGACACTAATAACATATATTGTATTGCTAAACTATTTGAAATAATTATCTAATCTAAAAATGACAACGTGCAACTTTCTTCGTAAGAATGACCCATACCATCATTGCTTTTCTAACAACACAGAAACGCGCGCGCGCAACACTCTGCCACGTGCACTCATCAACACTAATGCATCCTTCAAAATTTTTAATGTAACTTCTAACTCTTTACCGTTTTCTCTATACATAATTACTACATACTAAATTGATGAAACTTTATACTGCTCTTTATATGCTTTTCCTGTAACTGTGCGGGCCTGGATACATAAGATACAGATCCTTGATCTACATTAGGCTCCAGTCTCACACATATTTTGCAATAACTTTTTAGCTTTAGTTAGTCTTAAAATTGCTGTAAAATTTGTAAAGAAAAATGTAATCTTTTTTATATTAAAAAGCGCCTCAATAACTTGAGGCTTTTGGCTTACGCTTACCATCCGACGGCCTTATCGTCACTTACCGTCACTACCCATAAATAAAATAAAAGTCACGCAAAATATGTGTAAGGTATGTTTTACAAAATATTTTTATGTTCTAGACAGAGTAGCGCCATCAGTGTAAACCGCGAACTGAATTCGCAAATTAGGATTATATTTATCGACCGTTGGCATGTCTGAAGTGATTCAGTAGATTATTGAAACTGTCGCTGGCGGCGGTGACTCCACTTTACATGACATTACATATGTATTATTATTAATGAGTGATCCTTGAAAAGTAGGGTTCTTGCACTGCTTAACATTTGCTTAAATATGATTCTTATTTACAAGGCATAAGATGACCTGTGTCTTTGACGACGCTCTTGAAATGTTAAACAATCTCAACAGGAAGGGGTCACGATGTTTGGATTGTGAGCAAAATCTTGTCGTAATTAGAAGCTTAATATAATCAATCCATTGTTCTTAAATCATGCGAAGTATACAGATGAATCACATTTCAGGAATAACACATTCGTAGAAATAATAGTAGATATCGAGCGAGGAATGCTCATTGTAGACCAGTGTCAGTGAAGCCAAAGGTGAAGCGAATATATTTACATGTTCAGAACCAAATTGTGTTGTATATCTCCTATATCATTATCATCATCATTAATTAATAGTCATGATTGAAACTTACTACGGTTTTAGAGAAGGGACAAAGAAATGTATAAAAATCCACGCGCAACTTTTTGAAACGCAATCCCGTTGTCTTGCACTTCACCCCTGTATCAATTTAAAAAACAATTATAATAAGAGGTTGTCTGTGAAGTCGGTTTAAAAATGTGAATTCTACGTGATAACGTCATAAAATTACAAAAAACCGTATGTAAATCGGTCAAACCGTTCTGGAGATAAGTGGCAACATTGGTTTGTATGTACACACAAACAAACATCCTCTCACCCTAAACGCATATACTGTCTCCGTTCCGTCGCGGGTAAAAAGATGTGTCACAAGCCGAACGCTTAGGTCGATCGTGCCTCTGCTTGTTCCGCGCTCTCGCTTGCACGCTCGACTCAGGCGGGAACGTGACACTTTTTATTGCGTGCAGTTGGCGTTCATCTATATATAAGACGTTGTTACGTTAATAAAAGTATTAACTATACAAAAATATTATATTTTACTTATAAAACAAGATACATTAAGGGAAATGCACAAAACAAAGAGTGACGGCTTCCTTTGCTAAGCTACTTTGCAGTTACAACAGTATTATAGTTCTGTGTGATCGTAGGTTAGTCTGGAGTATGGAGGCGTGCACACCCAAAAGCCTCAAGTTGATTAGAAATTCATTTCAGTCATTTACTTACAGTTAATTACAACAATTATAAATAGTAATTATTATGACATAACAGAAGCGTCGTCATAAAAGAAGCGTCGGTGGCGCAGTGGATAAGGCGCGGACTCTCAATCTGAGGGTACCGGGTTCGAATCCAGCCGTATACCTATGAGTTGTTTTTCAATTCAAGTACATTATCCGATTGCTTAACGGTGAAGGAAAACATCGTGAGGAAACCTGCATGTCTTGAACAGGCATGTGAAGTCCGCCGATCCGCACTGGGCCCGCGTGGTGGACTATGGCCCATACACTCTCTGTAGGAGAGTAGGCCTGAGCCCCTCCAGTGGGGACATATATAGGCTGTTGATGATGATGATGACATAACACCAATAATGTGACAAGAATATTAAAGATAAACAAATTAAATATTAAAGTTGCTTAACAATATTAATTACATGTGTGGAAATCAACTCGAGTACGATAAAGAAACTGGATGTGCAATATCCAATTATCGGAATGTAACATGCTGACGTGTTAATCCCACTTACACAGCACAATGGGCTTAGATCCCTCTAAAAGCTCACACCGTGTATTGCGGTGTTTTACAAATCCGTCTTATGTCTGACTTAGCCGAGCTTACTGTGACTCTATTCCGAGAGTAAATCCTGAAATTCTCCGCATTAAACCAAATTTCCGTTTTTACCAATTCGTCTAATACCAGAATAAGAAAGCTATAGTAGACTTAATTATTGCACCATCTCTGATTGGTTGGTTTGACGAAACCGACACATTGCCATTGTGATGATTGCCATTATTCAGTGAAAGAGACAAGCATCTAAGTTACAGGTTCCGCCTAGTTTATTAATATCCAAATCTACCAGCTCCCTTACATGAAATACATTCATTTATTATTTCTTGAGAATTTGATAGCTTGATCGGCATTTTCTTCACCTACCTGAACGAAGAATTGTTATGCTGCTGAAAACGAATGAACGATGAATGAATGATGAACGAATGATGAATGAATGATGAATGAATGATGAATGAATGATGAATGAATGAATGAATGAATGAATGAATGAATGAATGAATGAATGAATGAATGAATGAATGAATGATGAATGATGAATGAATGAATGATGAATGAATGATGAATGAATGATGAATGAATGATGAATGAATACATTGTTTTGTTTTTCTTTAGCTGGACTTGTAAAACTGTCATTGCATACATCACAAGTGAAAAAATGACAGTTACGGGTGCATCAGAACCAAAGAACCAGCTGCTGAGAGGACGCCCTTGGCGGTATAAGACATTACTCATCTAACGCCTTCCTAATCTTTGTTGGTAAATTCGTTGTATTCTGTAGAATTCTGAACTTTCTAGAAATAAGGTTTATAATTGTATTTTAGAATCGCACTTAAATCTGACAATCCATCGGCTATCGGATTACTTGCGCCGTATTACATTATAACGAAGCTACTCGTACGACAAAGGATATGAAATCCATAATCGATACGTATTGCATCGCTTCAACAATGAAACCGCGTCCGTCTGTTCTCAACAGTTCAAAGACGGCGTGTATCGCACATCTGAGAATTTCAGTAAAAAGTTAATCAAGTATACATTAAAAAAAACCGGTCAAGTGCGTGTGCTCCGTGGTGTAACTGATTTTATAAAAAGTGATTTTGCGTGAAATTTTGTACAAAATTTTCATTTTGACTACTCCAAGTACATTTTATAATTTGGTCGCCTATTACTCGTTAATACTCGTATGTATAATCATAATCATAATTTATTGGCACTGCTGGTACAAGTCAATAACAATAATTTAAAATAACAATTTATAAATCAGTTACATAGACAAAAGTCATAATTAAATTACTAAAGTTAAATTAAGGTAATTAAATTACTACTAGTCATGGAGAAGAGAAGAAGTCATCTATTTTATAGATATATATAAAAATAGTTATTATATTTTCTTCCTTCCTTCTTTGTTTTCCATGGGTTTCTTGTTCCTTGGGTTCTTTGTTTGACTACGGAACCCTGAAAAGCATTTGGAACAGTAGGCAAGGACAAATTTTAAAGGTGTAACCATTAGTAAAAACTAAAATGTAATAAGAATTATAATATTCTGTATCCAGATTAGGTATACTATGTTACCAGTAACGAAACAAGGATGACAAGATGTTCACTAGCATCGGAACAATATGGTTTAGAAGAATTTAAAATACCTATACAATTGAACAGCAAATATAAGAAATATAAACAAAACTATATTCTTATGTAACTACTATGATGGAAGAACTAAACGATATATCATACCAAAAATATACAACTGCTTAATGGAAGAAACACCATACAAGAATAAAATTTATTTCAATAAGATCTTTAAACAATTTTACTACAAAAGTTTATCGATAACAACTGTACCGATAACGCTAATTAGTTGTTTATATATAAAACCAAATACAATATATCACGTAGTAGAAACTATGTTGTTGTTGTTGTTGTAGCGCGCAAACAAACTGATATGCAGTTTCGCGAATCAGTTAGCAGTCTAAATGTAATACGCGCTTCAAATAAATGAATAAAGCTATGCAACATGTAGATCTTTTGTAAATGAATCCTACTTAATATTATAAGTGTGAAAGTTTGGATGTTTGGATGTTTGTGACGCTTTCACGGAAAAACTACTGAATGGATTTGAATGAAACTTTACAATAATATAGCTTATACATCAGAATAACATATAGGCTATAATTTATAAAGACATATTGTGTAAATTGTACAAAATCACACTTATAATATTAGTGGGATTACACGGGCAATTTTGGCATAACAAAAACGAGTTGCCTAGCAACCGACCATAGAATATGTTAATTCGTATATACAAACTTTCGCGTTTATAATATTAGTGTGAAAACTATTTGAATGTACTACGTCAGATATTGAAATTTCTTTTGTTTATTTAAACTATTAGCCTACGTAACAGAATAAACACTATTTTGTACCTTATGCCACCTTATGCTGGAAATGGACATAGATGCCTTCTATGCCTATCGAACAAGTAGTATAAATCCTGAAGTACACGCGGACAAAGTCGCGGGCGGAAGCTAGTATAATATAAATATTATATACCATTCATTAGGGTTCCTCACTTCAAAATAAAATAAGGAACCCTTATAAGATCAGTTGTCCGTCCAGCTGTCAACACCCTGTTTCTCAGAGACGCGTGGCGGTATAGTATCAGGTTGGAATTTTCAGTTCCTTGGATATGTGAAAAAATTAAACGCAATGAAAACATAAGATAGATAACTTCCTACCAATTTTAAAAATGAAGTAAAAGATACAATTTTTCATCAAAAACTAAAAACACTCTTACACAGTAAATCATATTATATTATGAATGAGTCATTTGACGATAAAACCGTTTAAATAAAAAATAAAAACCTCAGATATCTCCCAAATTATATTTTAATTATACATTTGACTATTAGATTAATATTAATTATTGACATTTTGTAAATGAAATTATATTATTTTAAGTGTATATTATGTTTAGTTTTAAGTACAGCGTGCAATGTTGCAATACCCTGCCTGGGTTCCATGATGTGCACACCTAAATGTTAACACCTCAATCAAACTCATGGAGAGCAATAAACGATATGACTATGACTATATAGAACATCAAAACCTTTAGGGTACTTACCGTCGACCTACGAGTAGAACCCTAACAGTCGTCAGGAAGCAAATTATTACAGGACAACAATGGATATGAATATGAAAGCATTATTTCGATGTAACTCACTACTATAACTGTTTTGCTGCGTTTTTTAGCGTTCACAAAATTAACTTTGTAATTTAAGTACTGCAAAGTAAAGTTGGTTCTTCAATCGGACTTACATCTTCGTTCGAGCTTTGTTGTGTTGGATGCACATTACCGCATCTATTATTCTTGATTTTCAGTATGTTAATTATTCATTTGCTGTACGGAATCTCGGTGCGCGAGTCCGACTTGCACTTAACCGGTTTTTTAATTGTTAAAAAATGTCACTCATACTGTGATCCATTTTACGTAAAGTACGTAAGTAGTAGATATCGCGAACTTTTATATAAAAAATATATTACATTTCTAAATTTACCACTTTGTAGTTGAGTAAAAGACTGTGGGTGAAAGCTAGTGAACCGATTTCCTCGAATCACGGAATCCTCTAACCGGATGAAGTTACATGTCTGTGCAGTGCAATAAAATGTTTTTCTATTTCTGTACTGAACTAACACCTTTTCTGAGTTTATTCAAATCAAATATGATTTCAACAAGGCTGGAACTTCAGCTAATTGAGAAAAACTATTGAAGGTTGTTGTGTACGAGCTCGGCGACCTCAATCATGTAGCTGCCTCCGTTTGATACACGTTTGTACTTTGATTTGTTTCCTGGATTCCCAGCAGGATGTCCAAGGGATGAGTAACTACCACCATGTTACGTATGCCTGTTGTTTTCCGGTACAAAAGGTTATAGAGGCAGCGCCAATTGGCTCAATACTTCTGTAAGAACACGCTGTCGACCCAAATGCCTTTTCGTCACTTACCATCAGGTGGAAGGCCCAGAGCAAACCAATTATTCATGTTTGTAATTAGCTTAATATTTAGTAGATCACTGGCTACAGTGGCCGTTGGGATGATGAAACGGTAGTTGCAGGTTCGATTCCCGTGGTACGTATCTGGTACTCGTTATAGTTGAGGCTTACCATGATGATGACCATATATAATATTGAATGAAAGCCTTAATGATGTACCTCATGGTATTGCTACATCTGAAGTAACCTGGACGTCGATACATCCCGATCATCCTAATCAATCGGGGTTGACACGGCGAATGGAACGTCCAATGTCTACAACTACTGCGTGGTCATGGGAACATCCATGGCGTCACCCACGGGGCCACACGTGGACACTCGCGTGAAGGACGACGTCGCATATCACACGTCCAAATTGTTTCTTTTCAAACTTGACGCAATTATTTGCTACATTTACAGATGCAGCGTCCGATCCTTCTGTTAATTAAACAAAGCACTGGAAATTAATTAACACACTCGTGTGTTCAACAAATTCGTCTGCCTGGTGCAGGACATTGTCCAAACTGTAACAGGACATGACGCAGTGGACGAATGAGTCTTTTGTTACACCGCACCGCACCGCTCCGGTTATACTGGTATTGTGTGTACTTATTCCAGAGATACGCAGCTGGATGCAAGCGGCGGAATCGCGGACGTGAAGCGCTATACGTGCATTCATCAGTGACCTATTTATACTCATCACCATCCCCTTATCATCATCATCCTGCCCTTATCTCACTCTGAGCAGGGTCAACACAATGTATTCTCTTCTGCTGTCACCTCAGTTTTTTTCACTTTGCCTACACTTCACGTGATTGTAAGTGACAATAAGGCCGTTGGATCGAAAGCGTGCTCGCCCTGAAGCCTTTTGTAGGGTCTGCATGAAGAGAGTCCGTCCATCCGTCTTCGCGTCACGTTGATGCATGACCGTTCAAATTTATTCTCTCGCGCGTAGCTTTTAAATTACTATAACTTCTTAATCTTATTAAGATAATCGTTTAAATTTTATGTTGTACGAGTACATGGCAATTAAATTTTTGTATTAAATACTTTTAAAAAATAGAATTTATTTTGATTATAAATTATACAGTACCCGTCTAAATAGCTTTTGCAAATACCACATTTTTTATAAGTTTGAATTGGTGTAGTAAGTTATCCTTAAAAGATAGACATTATGCCATAGTTAATTTTGCAGACCTATAATAGTTAAACAATCTCACTAGATGATCTTTAATAATATCTCAAACGTTCGCCAGCGTATTCGATGGTTTGATTTTTTCGACATTTTCAGCAAATATCGTCATATGTCAACCAATTCACATAAAAGCGTAACAAATTATATACTTGAATTTTCTTCAAGAATAATTCTGTTGTTAGATGAAAACCACATGAAAATCCGTTCAGTAGTTTTTGAGATGATCGCGACCGGACAGTCAGACGCGGTTTCATAGCCGTTGATAGTGTTTATATTTAAACCATCTGCTACAACTGCAGGGAAAAACAATCTGATCATTCTCGATTGTAACCTGATGTTTATCATTCGATAATCACTTTTCATATTCACTTCTGGCAGAACAATTACGCAAAAAACAACAAACTTTTAAAACTTGTATGAAGTTTTTACAAGTACGATCCTGATTACGTGATTATGTCATATTTTCAAAAATACAGTCTTTTTTTTTCAAATAAAAAAGTGTGCAAGTTTTTTATGAGCATTTCAGTGCAATTACACTGCTTATGATTGTTTAAAAAATAAGGAAATAAATCTTAAATTAAAATACGGAACGTTTCTGAATCCGGTCACTTAGGGCCAATTCCCATGAACGGCCACTTACCCATGAACGGCCAGTTGAATCTCTTTCTAACGCTGTCTTTAGCTTAAGGCTGCCTTAGTCTTCAAACAGACTAGTTCAACTTACATACATCTGTGATTGTTGACTATGTGTGGAATGTGCAATGACATCGCCATAACATTACTACTCCTTACTGGTACCGCTTTCCTACATCTTACATTGCTCGTGTTAAACCAGTTCCCAACTAAACAATTTATACTAACTGAGCGTTGGATAACAAAAGCCTGTTTCAGTCGCGCCATAGAGGAGAGTGTAGCGCTATAGCGCGCAGGCCAAGTCTACTATTGTAAAGAGTTCAACGAGCGCTGCGCGTGCGCACCAGTTATCGGTTAAAGTACCTAAATAAGTAAACACATGCTCGTATTAGGTAATCGATAAATTAAGTCTAACGATTACTGATAAGTTGCAATTCCAGGTAATTACTTATCTAATTGAAGTTAGTTAAAGAGGATTATTAAAAGTAGTATATCGTCGCAAAATAATACAATTACAATATGTCCCATTAAAAAGCAGGTTAAGTGCAATTTCGAGCAAAACATTTGTTTCCGAACACATCCACTGCACTTATTCTTTTATTTACAGTAAACTTGACGTCATAACGAAACGCCTGCAAAATAATTCAACTGAATTTTTAACTTCAACGTGTCCGCTGTAACTTCCAGACTAGGAATGCTCTCTTTATAATTTTAGTTTTACGTTTTACTTTCATTCAATTTGCATCGCAGTGCGAGTGATATGAAAAAATTTCCCAGAGAATGTTTCCAGTACCAATTGCAGTATTGATTTATTTATAAATAGAAAACGGTTTACTACGAGTATTTGCACATATAATATTTTTTGAAATGCTCAAGTAACGATTTTTAAATACTGTATGATAATTAGCAACCACATATTTAAAAAGTCCGTTTTCAGAAACAAAGTCGGAGTTATTATGAGCTGCTTGAGTCCACTGCTGGGCATGAGTCTCACTCATGATTTAGTACCATATTTGATGTTATTATTTTTCTCCAAACATATTGAACTGTACTTTGCATTGTTATCAAGACTTGCTTGCTTACATTTGAACCACCAATGTTGCAGCTCCCAGCAAACAACACCGCGTTAATAAGTTCCTCCAAAAACCGTTTTTTATTTTCATGAATTATAAAGTAATTAGTTAGTCTTAATATTAGTTGGCGAGTATATAATTTACATATGTAGAACTATCAATCGATACATTTACCCAAAGCAGAACAACATTCTTTTAACTTAAAATCTAATCCAATGCCAATTGAGTCTCGCCCCTTCCATGAAGGTAAAAAGATTATACGCCGAGGGGCACAGTAACATCGTGTTGGCTTCATGGCCCCTTCCGAGCAAAATGTGCAATAAGGCCCACGCTCACACACATTCACTATTTATATATTATCAACTGTACATAGAAAACGGATATTTACATTTTTCAATTAAGATTTTAACCACCTAGTGCCTAAATGTTGGGTTAGCAATCTGGAAGTCCTGCGGTTCGATACTCGGATTGGTTGGTGGCAGAGTACATTCTGTGTGCGCCTGGGTAGTTACCGCCGTGTTACCTAAGTCTGCCGCCGAGCAGCAGTGTTAATAGCACTATTGTTTTGCAGTATGAAAGATAGCAAAGCCTCATTATTTTATTTTTATTTTATTTTATTGTTTTTGGGTGGCTTACAGCTATCAACACAGAGCATAGAAAGAAAAATAAACGCCTAATAGTCATTGAAAAGCCTCAAACTATCAAAAAAGGGGTTTCAGTGACGTCAAATTTCAATAAGGGATAAGATTTGACGACGGAAGGAGTATCGAAGTCATTTTAAACCCAAAGTGTGTTTTATGTATAATCAACATTATTAAAAAATATAGTTACTTATATAAGAACGGCGAAATACCGGGAAAAATGTACCAGGGCGAACTCCCAATATGCGGAACGAAGATTAAAGGTCGCTGGAAGCCCCTAGGTGCTAGCGTCCCGAAACGGCGGGGCGGCATATGCAACTATGCAGCAACTAATACTTTTGTTTCTACTGTTCACAATGGACTCACACTTGACCATTATCTGAAAATACCACAAAACGTCAACGTTGATCAACAAGATGTTTGCGGATGATTGTTGACGACAACGATCAGATATTCTAAAGCTCTAGCTAGAATATCTGTCGACATTGACATTCATTTTAAAGCCATATAGTCCAAATGGAAGCCTAGAATACTCGCAACCCAACAAAATGCATTTCATTCCACCCTTTCAACAGATAGAATGATGCTAAGAGTATTTAATATTCTGTAGGACAACGCATAGAGCGAAATAATGCAGACAGGCAACATTCTGTTATAAAGTTTTGTATTGTGAATACGATGAGTTCATTAAATACGTTACAAGAACAGACAATGAATGCATATGCCTTGTTCTAGAAAGATCACCTCGACAGTCATCCCAGTGGAGTAGTGGTAGAGAATAAATTAAGATCAGCATCAACGTCTGCCTGCAAATGCCACCAGCCATGAGTAGTGATTATGACTAATCCCCTCATGTAACGTCTGACGTGTGGATCTATGAAGAATGTGTATGTACAACAGTGGACATGCAGCTGTTGATGAATGATTATGTGAGCCGAAGTTTTGTCAACTCGAATTCATTTTTTCAACTCATGTGTAACTAAGTCTATATGATTCCGTTTGAGAAAGGCGACGAAGAAAAATAAAGTATTTTTCAAAAAAATTCTCATGCGGTGAAACATGAAAATATAGAATTTTAGATAATAATAATACCAAAACTGGTGCAAATATAAAATAAGTAAAGGAGTACTTTATTTGATAGCCATTTCTTGATTTTGTTATATTGATTGAAGGTTATTTCCAATTATTTTATTACCAAGATAATTATACCACCTAATTCCACAATAAACTATTTTCATACTGATCTTTGAAGCCAGTGATCCTACTAATTTAAATAAATTCAAATTGTTTCGTAGTTGAACTTACTCGACAAATCACAAAAGACTCCGAGCGCAACAAAAACTGCTTTACTTTTAGGTCCAGTTTCGAAGTTCAATTATAATCATTTTTATAGCTGGTATCAACTCTGGCACGGACTACAATGCGTGTAGATATTAAAACTTTTGTTACGTGGCTTTTTTCTTAGCGTCTCGTGAACGCAGGCGCATACCTGCGTCCTTCTCGACGCTTACCTGCGCTTCAGTTGAGAGCGAGCGAGATGCTCGTAGAGTTGCAACTCGTAGAAGTGCCCGATTATATTTATTTTTCTTTACTTTATCATGTCATTTTCAGTATATTCTTATTTTGCGCTAATTTATTCGACTTCAGTTATTTCTAGTATTATTTAGAGTTCCGTACCACAGAGGGGAAGATAAACCCTTATAGGATCACTTTGTTGTCTGTCTGTCTTCAAGACCCATTTTCTCAGGAACGCGTAAATCAAGTTGAAATTAATATCGAATACTAAAGTCTGCCGTTTCTTGGATCTGTGAAATTGTCAAACTTCTAGGTCAAGGCAATAAAAAGATATGGCTGTTAAAGACGTATTTTTAGACCATTGCCTTAGAAAATGCAAGGGAACCAAAACCTATACGGTACTTCCCGTTGCTCTAGAATCCTGATAATTGGCTCGAAGCAAGGTCTTACAGCACAACCATGGGAATAAATCTGAAAACTAGTACTTTTTAACTATTACGAACTAAAAATATGTTTTTATGTTTACAAACTTAACTTTGCAGTTTAAAGCCATATATGGGGTATGTTATGTAACTGCAAAATAAAATTGGTTCTTCAATGGGATTCCCATTTTCGGTAAAGCATGATTTTAAGTATGTTAATTATTCATATTCTGTTGGGAACCTTTGGTTCCTGAGAACTTTTATCGATATGATGACTTTAATAAAAATGTATGTCATTCTTATACATTTTGTTTAATAAACAATACTGCTTAAAACATAATTTTTTTCTTAGCTTTCGAAAATTTCCATTCCAGTCGAAACACCTTTCTTACAGTAATGTTTTTTTTAAATTCACAACAATCAATAATTAGATGGAAATAAAACAAAGTTAACAAACATCACGAATCGTAGTGATCGACTACACGTTGAATAGCAATCTGTAAGCCATTGTCAACCCAACAGGAGTACTCTGTGTCAATCACTTACTCATAAAATTAATATTTTACTTGGAAGAATTACAGCCTAATAATAAAAATATCGCGGTACAAAACAATATAGAAACAATGCAAATTTCAATCTTCGCCAATATTAATATAACCTTAACTAGATCAAATAACAATGTATAATATGAGGTGAGAATGACCCGCGTTATTGAACGCAAGCCGCATCTGTAGGTATGCAGAGCTCTATAGCCCTCTGCGGGGGCGCAAAATACAAAACCACTTCTAGTGGGTCGTCGGTCCGGCCTATAGTCTATGGTCGGTCGGGTTGGAGCTTGGTAGCGGGCGAGCGGGCGGGAGCAAGCCGCTTACACTCCACAGTCCACGATGTAACCGTGAGATGAACGCTTGTGTTGTGTGCGCCATCGCTAGTGATGTGGAAGCATGAGCGCTTCTCGTGCTTTATTGTGGTCGCTGGGCCTTTTTGTGGTCGTGGCTGGGCACGCGATGCCTCAAAGGGCCCCTCATCATCGCATGCACCACGTCGGGACGACCAGACACACTAAACAATCGGAATTTGTTAAGGGCAAAAGTAAGTTATGTTACTCTTTTGAATCTTACAAGTTTAAGTTGGCACGCATAACTTTAGTTTACTTATTTTCAAATGCAGTTATATTCTAACTAAAATATAACTTCAGCCCTTACTGTTGTATCTTTGTGCATGATTTGATGTCACTTTGTAAAGGTTTAGAAAAACAAGTAAATAGTCGGTTGTTAGAATATTCCGGCAAGCGGTAGGTGGCAGGTACACTCAATGACAGCTTGTGTGCTTCGGTGTGATTATTTTAAAATGTTTCGACGGATTTTAACTGCGTGTATGTGTTGCTTTATTCGGAGTATATGTTTTGTTGAAGTATTGTCGTATTGCATATTCGTACAAGTTTGTGAACCAATGTCGGAATCCGAGAACTTTTATTACTCTGAATCAAAAAGCAATAACATTTTTTCTCGGAAAGCACTAATAAGTTTGGCATATTTCAGCAGAACAATTAACGCGTTTAATAAGAACTAGAAAACGACTTCAACTTCCCAAAAAATGTTCCCCCTTAGAGGTATTATCTAGGTTTGGTTGGTACACATTTGGTTTTTGTTGATTTTCTCAAAAAGTACTCAATCAATCTCGATACAATTTATATGGGACCACCTCTGAAATATTTTTTACCAAACAAAAAAGAATCATCCAAATTTATTGACAATTGGCGGAGTTATCACGTAACATATGTACAAAAAAACTCCTTTTTAGAATTTGGTTGATAATAAGAACCTAAGTTGAAATTATAAAGATATGTATACATATAGATTCAGAAGGTATATTAACTGTGTCGTACAACTTTGGTACAACCATATGCGATCGAAACTTGAAATCCATGCAGCTCTGTAACGTCAATTCAACTTTTATGATGTAAGTACCATCGCGGTCAGAATGTGTTTAACTTATCAATTTTCAACTTCGTTTGTTAGTCATATCGAGTCTAGTGAGTACGATTAATATAAAGTTATTTGTTGCAGCGAAATTATTTGACATATATATATATATTCAATTATCTCATTTATACATACATCTTGTGGGGTATGTACATAGTCAATTCAAAAAATATTAAAATATCTTTGACATGTGAATATTGTGACATTTATAAATAAAATTTTTGACATTCAAGCTTAAAAAAATAATTAAAGAATTTTTTACAGGTCCATTTATTACATAATTTGATATATATATATATAAATTCTGACCTGACGTGATATTATATATATATGATAAAATAGCAAAAATTACATTCTTTGAATTCGAAGTAAATAGCTTTGGATCTCTATTATTTAAACTAAATATTTATACTATCGACCTAATGACCTCATTTTTATTCATAAAATAAATATGCACTGTAGAAAATCCGCTGACAAAGTATATAGTACTGAGAAAGTAATTACAGAGTGTAATGAGGAAGTAGTTTGGACGTTTAGCGTTCGTAATTTTTTTTTGAGTACAGCTTAGCGATGGATTATGAGCTAGGAGGCAGCGACACTACAATTACGATTACAATATAATGCCATGAAACTTATGTTTATACTATCGTTTCATCTGAGCTATAACGATCTTTTTAAACCATGAGTAGTGCAATTCACTAATATAAATTATCCTTACAACCTCAACTTGGCTGAAGATATCTCTAGTTAACTAGGCATTTAGGATCAAGATCGAAAGACGATAGCAAAGACATCTTCGATCCTTGAGGATGTAAGTGAATGCGCCCCTCAAGACGATTATTTCGATATCGACGTATCCACAGGTTCGATTATTTATGGTGTGCCGAATTTCCATAATGTTTACAACGCTGATTTCAGATTTCTTTATAGATTTTTGCCCAACTATCAAATAAACCATATTCGAAAATTCCAGATGGCTATCACATTTCAACCGCCTTCGTGGTGTAATTACTATACGCTTCGACTAATACGAAGGTTTCAGGTTCGATTCCCAGTGGGAGTACCTACCGGTACTCGGTTTGGTGGTGAGGCATTTTCTATATCCGTTTGACTATATACCGCTCATAATAATCGCGCGTTGGTGTTTGTTATGAATGCCAGCAGAGGCAGCGCCCCAGTAGCTACAATCTAACAGCCTCATCGTCACTTACCATCAGGTGAGATGAAGGCCAAGTGCAAACCGACTGTATATTTCAATTTATTAGAAAAAGCGTTAGTTTACGCTCCAATTTTTTCTTAACAAAATGATGTCGCTTTGTTGTCGCTAGCTCCTAGACTATTCCCTTCCATCAACTTTTCTCATACAAAATGTTATTTCGATCCCGTTGGTTGCGGAAAAAATTCTTATTGCTAATTCAAAACCCAAATTACTGGTGCTCTTAGGATGTCTCTTGCAGAAAAGCAAGACCTAAGCTACTTTGATAGCACTTACACAAGAACCACTCATCGTTTTTAATACAAATGAGATGCAATAAGTTTCATAACTCTAGTAAACAAAAAACTAAGGCCCTTGATGTGAAAGCGTGATGCATTTCTTTAGCTTTTAAATATACCCACCCGAGTCTGGTCACTAGGGGAAATTTGCAGGAAAATAACAAGTGATGTCGGGTGCTTAAGTGGATTCAACAAGAAGTGCCGCCCGCCCAACCATCATTGGGAATTTTTTAAAGTGACAAACTGACAAAGAATATAATATATTGATATGAACTAGAAATATTTACCTGGAATATTATACCAATGTCGGATGCATAAACACGATGTAGAGAAATTTAGATTGCTTTCAATAGTTTCTACAACTTCTAACCTTTGATCGTGGAACTTCCATGTAACTCGCATAGGTGGATTTAGGTAAGTAGTACGAGTCAATGGAACTTCTAGGAAGTTTAAAACGTTTAGACCGTAAATGCTCTAGTTGTGTTTGTATTTACGTGTCGTAGAGGGATTGCACTTGATAGCGACGACAATGCCACACCACTAAGGATAGGACTACAGCACCTGGTGGCGTCCCTTTGACAACTCAACACCGACGCGGCTTACATTTTTTACTGATTTCAAAAGCAATACACAGTCAGTTGTGGTTGTTTTCACATTGGTTATGGATTTAGTTTTCATCTTATGATGATAAGTGCCGACAAAGCCGTTGGATGGAAGGGTGCACACCCAGTAGCAGCAAATGAAGAACTGCCTCTGCTACATTTCATACCAGAACTCAACCCTTGCAGACTTAGTTAACATGATGACCAGGCGGACATAGAAAATCCACCAATCAAACCAAGACCAGTAGGTATGTACCCCCACTGGGAACCAAACCCGGGACCTCTGGATGGACTCCAAGCGTGTAGACACGGAGGTCACGGAGGTGGCCACGCTTGAACTTACAAATCGGAGGTCACGGGTTCGATTCACAATGGGGTGGAATGTACAGCTATACATATATTCTTAAACACGCTGTCCATAAATACAAATAGTATTGACGATATCGTAATTATCGTCTGCCAGGATACTGCAACTTAGTGCAGTCCATGTCATGCGCGATATGGCTCTAAATTGTTATGATTTTGAAAATTCAATGAATGATTGGTGGTAGTGCATTTTCTAGAACCGGCTCGCTAGCTACCACTATTACTAAAGTATCCTGCTGTTTATGTTCCGGTGTGAACGGTAGCATGGACAGCTCCTTGTCAGCTCGAGGCTTCCGCGGTTCGGTTGCATCACTTATCCTCAAATGAGATGAACACCAAGAGACAACAATACAAACAAAACAATATTTTAAATCCGACCATCGTCGCTTCAAATCAAATGTCATGCCATTTGCCCTCGTTGTATGTAGTTCACAACAAAACTCTATATACATAATAAGTTAAGGCATTGCTCACTATAAACACCTCATAAAACTGTAAAGCAAAGACTGTTACTAGCTAATCTCTGGAATAAAACAAACAGAGCTTATCTTGAGTTAGCAAACGAAGCCTACATACGGTAAGCGCACGTTATGCCGGCAACGGCGCGCAGGGGAAACGAATACTCGTATCTAAGCGCGAAGATGCATACAGCTAATAATCTGCGACCGGGTATCACACTCATTAAATCTGAGCGTTGAAGAGAGAACAATCATTTGAATTTCCCGCTGTAAACGCATGACATGTCCTCTGGTTGAGTTAGTTATATTTAGTTGGGGACGGGGCGGCACGTGTAAGGGCTTTGCAGCGCTGAAATGCAATCCGGTCGACCTTGTGATGCGCCCAGATTGAATTCTCGCTGTGGTGCCCCGTGGTATAGAGAATTACACCGATGAATTTGAGCTACAAAATTGAAACGAAGCCTTTTATGTTTGACCTTCACTAGCAGTGTAGGTAGTATTTTGCGTAACGAATTTTCTTCAAAAATATATAGTAAATCTAAGCTTAAAGCCAGCATCTATCGTGATCTGTAAAAAATGCACAGAGTTATCAAATAAGTTTTAAAATATATGCAAAAGATTATAATCTACATCTGCTTCAGTTTACTGTTGATGTGAACCTCTTTCAGACAGATCGATGTCCGACACCTTAAATTTAGGGAATTCCCCATAATCACATCATTACTTGATGCTTCCATGTGAGCACACTTTGTATCCAACGGCCCAATAGTCAATCATTCAGTTCATCATTCACCATCAGGCTGGACGAAGGACAAGTGTGAACCCATTGTACATTTTTTAAACCTGCACAAACGTCCCAAGACTAGAATACAGATGATTTCACTTTCTTTTCTTAGAAGAAAGTTCTCTTGAAAAGTGTTTTAGTTTATAAGAGTTAGTACAATCAAGTACAAAATCACTCGAAACTCTGAAACGGACTCGAAAACAGAGGTAGCACCCCTGGAGACTTTAGTTCAGGTCTTGGAAATCTATAACATGTTAAATCTCTGGATATTTAACTGAAACTACATTTTCCGTACGTGGGCTTGCTTATTAAATTACAAGAGGTAGGACCTCTATACGCTCCCCGGAGAGCACAAGATATTTAAATAGTTACGGAGTGAGAACAATTTTTTATGACTCGGGCCCTCTGTCAGGTGAGGTGATGAAGTAGACACTGCTGTATTCGCAAGAACTATGAGTGCTGAGACACTTGAATAAGAGATATCCATACCATTCTCTTGTTTGACACATATCTACTCGTAGAAAATTGTTTAATGATTACCGTGAAATTAGTTTCTCACTCGTGAGGGTTGTGTGACGCAATTGTGTTATTAAATTTAAATTTATGTCGCTAGTAATAAAGGACCATTGTTGTTTGTTTTATTTAATTCAGAGCCTGGTTTAACTGAACATCGTGGACGCAGCGCTAAGGCCTTAAAGTTTTATTGCCTATTCAAGTTCGGTGCTAAATTAAATTATATTTATAAACACTAAATTTCTCACGTACAACACGTTTCATTGGTTTTCCATAGAGATATTCTAAACTGTTCTTAAAATATGATAAACTTTACGTTCGTCGTTCCGCGAATAAACGGAGCGCTGTATACATTGCTTCTTGCCAAATTTCATTATTCTAGGTCCAGTAAACGTATGTTTATAAACCTTTTTCGTAGAAATATGCGGCATATATTTCTCTTGCGTTAATTTAGAAGCTTGATTTGGTCACAGGTCCAAGCAACTTTGTGATTTGCGAAGAACTCACTCGGGCTTGTAAGCATATCATCAACCCTCTAGCTAGACACCTGAACGCAGTATTGTTATTTGTTTTTATTTATTTATAAAGAAAAATCATAAAGTAACATTTCTAAAACATGATTCTATCACCCTTCCTATTAATTATTCCTATTATAATTTATTCTACTCGGCGAAATCCGTTCTATACCTACCAATTCCAAAAATATTTAACTGCTATAAGTTAATTTGGTAAACAAAGAGCGTTATTTAGCCTTTGTGCGCAAAACATTTAACAATAGATTATTTACTAATGATGTTAAAACGCACAACCACCGATGCTGCGGAATGTCGGAATACTTAAAAACTAGTTGGCCGTAACTGCGTATTAAACGGTACATGTTTACGAATGTACTATAGAGGCTTTACTCGTGATTTAGTATATGTATATGCTATCATCTCTTGAAAAGTTCAACTGTGGGCAGTCTTGTTTTCAGAGGGTGCAAAGTAACTATTTACAGCGTTTTGAAGGCGACTGCATCCGCGTATCCTTCAGAAATAATCACACGGGAAATGTTTGCTCAATATGGATAAAAAGTAGCGTTTGTGGTTTCAACTATCCTTATACAAAAAATTAAATCATTGTGACTCTTCGTTGCGACGTAAGGAACGACAAACAAACATACTCACTTGCACATGTATTAGTATGGATTTAAATGATAATTGTGTGACAAAGTTGAAATTTGTAAAATCGCTTTGAATACGTAGAGTACCGTTAAGAAAGAATTCTTTGAAAATCCACCCCTAGCGACTATCAGAAGCAATAAGTGTCCACTCGTACGACATCGGTGACTGACACTATAGGATACGAACTTCTTTCTCGTTTGTCCGAGCACTCATTCTTCTACCACACCTGGTAAGCGGATTGTTGATCGCACCAGGATCTTCACATTACAGAATTGGGATGAAATGTGGTGATTATTTTCTACAGCCGAGACCACAAGGCTGTCAAACTATATGACCGTTATCCAAACAAGCTTCTTGTTACATAGTGCATTCTATTCAATGCTAGAGGGGGCGAGTGCACCCCCTGCCTCCCCCTCCTTGCGTTTGATGTTGTATTGATTGCGGATGTCTGCAGGAATGCTTCTGTTTCGCAATGTCAGCGGTTTTCGTGGAGTGGGCGCACAGTTGTCGCTGTGGTCTCAGTACAGTTGCCTAAAGGTTTATTATTTAACACTATTTTGTCTAAGTCTGCCGGTAAACAGCAGTATTAATAGCACTGTTGTGTTACAATATTAGCTATAAGCTGTATGGGTTCGCGCTTTCACAGTTCAGGTGAAATGAAGGCCAAGTGCAAACCTATTATAGGTATAAAAATAGAAAATGTTTGTATTGTTTTGTGTATTTTAAGGAAGAAGAAGCAGAAAGTTAACTGATTCAGTCGTGTCTCCAATCATACGATGTCTACACAAGACTTTGCCATTGGAGAATGGAGTGAAGGGAAAAGCACCAGCGACCGCAGCTGGCGTTCTGTTGGTCGAATAGTAAAATATTTTCAGTATTTTACGCAATAGAATATACAGATTCAGTGTAACCCTGTTTCCGTAAACCAGGCTCAATACATTCGTAAACACGGCCGCGGTTGGCTGTTAGCACCGTGTTTGCAGTAGTATCCGACAACGGCGCACAAGTAGAGTTTACTAAGAGCACCATTGAACTATATAAACAACTTTTTACCATTGCTAATATAACATTTTTTTTCTTCATATAAACTACTTTTATAAATTAAAACTGTGTTTCGTCCAGTCTGATTCAATACTTATCGTTATCAGCTTCTTAAGTCCAGTGTTGGACATGAGCCTCTCACATATATCGACATATATCGGATTTGGCATAATCACCAAGCTTGGAAGTCGGCTTGGTTCGCAGTAACGTGATGTTGTTACGAGTATATTCAGTCGCCTTTTAAGACACCAAGTAACTATTGTAAAGCCGAGACCACACGGCTCATTCAATTGCTTTTATTGCTTCATTGCATGTCTCTCATCTCAACACATTTACAATAATAAATGATAACTAAAACACTTTACGTCAATAAAAGCGAATCTTTTGTTAAAAATTCAATAACATTTCCGTTTTACATTACTCATAAGGAAAGTTGCATTTCCTCGGAAGTGCAAACGGCGAAGCTTGAAGTTCGACTTGAAACGGAACACTTTCATCGCTGTAGAATCGATATAGCTCGTGCGCTTCATTTGCTTGCCTTGTTTCCAATGCCTCCTCGTAATATTTACGTATGGCTCCGTCTTGGCTTTTGTATTCATCCCACTTCAATCCGTGGGTGTCATGTCAATAGATGAAGCGCAGCAGCTAACGTCTCACTGCGATCACCAATGCCCACGCATTACTTCATTCATAATGGAGATTCGTGGGAGGAAACTCGTTAAGTGTCAAAGTGGACTTACTTATACCGTTATTGTGATGAAGAGACACATTTTAGATATATAATTAATCGATAGAGTGTCTCAGGTGCATAAAACTAAAGTAAATCTAAAATTAAATAAATATACACAATGTTTTAAAATGTCTTTCAAAATTACGACATTAAATTATCATGTCGGTAAATAATTTCATTATAGTGCTACTTCAATGTGTGATGCCCTTGGATGAGATGAAGGCCAAGCGCTTCCCTTGGGTACCTTCAGCAGTGTCAGTTTACTGGTTAATGATATTGATTATAATTGTCCATCGTGCCCAATCAAGCACTCATCAATTTCAATATTAATGGATAGGTTCTGTCTTGTTTGCGGAGAATATTAAGAATCTCTTATAATATTCAAATAGCGGATCAACGGCTACATTAGAAACATTAAATTAATCAGGTTATAATGGCATTCAACATTTTAAGCATTGGAAGTTTTTTGACCCGCGCGGCGAAGCCCGTGTATCGAGTATCAAACAAAATTGAGTTGAAACATAAAATAACCGTTGCTGAGCCGTGTCGGTATGGGCCTTAATTGCTTTTTAGATACCTCAGAATTAGTTTCTGATCACATTTTTTTACATATTCCTAACTTCAGCTTTAGAATTTGTTATAGGTCGAGTGTTTTTGAACATTTGCTAAAAATTCAAATTAAGACAAAAAAATATTTAAAGCTGTAATTTTTATTCTGAAAAAAACTGAATCCTTAACATCATACCTAGTTTTAGAACTAGTTAATAAATAAAACGTGGTAAAATCCGAAATGAGGATATCCGTAGACGACCTAAGGATGGCGATGAAAATAAATCACTCATACGTCAGTTTGGTTAATAACGTCAAATAATTAATTAACTACCATTACACAATTACTAAATGACGGTAGACAATTAAGTTATAGTTACCCTGAAATGAATTTGGGACATCGCGAAAATGTCCATATGAAAGAGTTCAACGCGCTTCGAAGGCTTCGTACGTCACATTATGTAGCACAAGTATACTGGCCATTGTATATGTACATTATATCTTCACATATATAAATGCACATTTAAAAAAATTATATCATGTATTTCTTAGCATATTTTTTACACCATATTGACATTTTTCTACAGCAGTTCCTTGCGTTTTTAAACAAGATAAAAATTGGTTTCTATTTTACTAATAATTCGAATGCAGTAGAGACATTAGGTCTACCCTTGACTATGGTTGATGGTAAAAGGTATATCTGATAAATAACAATAAATAAAAATAACAATAAAAATGTAAATAAAATAGTAGTTATTTGATCAAAAAATAAAAATAAAACATGAACTATTGTTAGGATAAAACGTATATTTTGTCCTTCTTTATGCTCAGCTACGAGTAGGTGCGTGGCATACTCCGACAAGATCGGTGTAGCCGTTTAATCGTGAAAAGGAGACAAACAGAAACATTGGGACAGCGTTACTTTTAAATGTATACCATTAGTGTGATGCGAAGTGTGATTAATGTACAAACACTGTGATAGTAAATACATATAAAATATGTGATGGTCTGGCTAAGGTTGGGTGGACAAACAATTTTTAATGAATGTATCTTTTTCAGTGTCACCTACTATCTAACCTTACATACCTTACCAAGTACATAAGAGTTTAAGTAAGAGTAAGTTTAAGAAAATATATTTATATATTTACATTTAAATATACACAAAAGGAAAATTTAAGTTTAAGTATATTAAGCAAGTGCTTCTTCGTCGTATACCATTTACACAGTTTACACACGATGTAAATTGATGCAATCGACTTCCACCAAATTATCAACAAGGTGACACGGGTCCAACACATGTCAAATCTTATTTAGCATTCCATTGCATAACAAGTGATCAGAATGAAGGCTTTCAGTAACGCCCTTAAATCTTAACTTAATTGCGCTTTAAATTTATTTTTAACATTAAATAAACAACTTTCATGGAAAAGTCGCATAAAAACGAGAAATGTTCGAAATTAAACATTTTAAACCACATCCATCGCTGGCTTATTACAGCGTCTGTAAAAGGGAACGCCGGTCCGAGCAGCGAGCTATAAGCGACAATAAGGATTTGTAGTGAAAGGTCTGATTACGAGAATGAAATGGTAGAGGTAACAAACTGGTTCCACGCTTCAGAATGCAAGTAACTGGATAAAAACAGTGCCTCAAGAAACCAGTCGTCGCGGGTTGTGTCGCTCGCGTCCGAACCGACTGTTGCTCAAAATGACGCAGCCAGTGACAGGACAGACTTCGAAGCGAAAGGAAACGGAGTTGTTGATGACAAACGATATCTAGGATAGGGCTTGGTATCGACAACTCGTTATCATCAATTTTTTTCATCATCTTGGCCGCTCATGGATTTTGATTTCAATATAAGAATTGTCTAGATTGTCGTATGTACCTGTGATAAAATCGTAACTGGCCGAAATCGATCTCAGGTTTATAAGAGCAATAAAAACAAAAAATATATATATTTAGAATGTTCGTCTTGTTTAATTGCATTATGTTCCCATGGTGGTATTCCTGGAGATCTAACTTAAAATTTGGTTCACGTTTTATCTAGGTATGCGGCCTGGAAGCCGAATCATATAACATTAGTACATTGCACTCGTGCGAAGCATTTTTGTATATACATCTTTATATGTACATACATGTACATATATAAGTAATTCCTCTATAAACTTCACACACGATGAGACTGAGTTTAAGTCCGCTAATATTATATATGAATTCAATGTATCCTATGATGATATTGCAGCAGTGACAAAATATTGAAGGTTTATTTCATCAGTTTTCGTAAGAAAATAAGTCAGTCATTAATAATTTAATTACACTTCCAATGTGCGTGTTTATTGTAATGATTTTTGCCTTCTCATTAAAACTGTAATAATGTGATTGAAAGATCATAGTTATATTAGAATGAGTAAGTTGTCTGACTGGTTAATTTGAAAATGATTGAAATATATCAAATCGGTCTTCGTTTGTGTTTTATGTAATAATTTGGACTAAGACTACTTATATTTAATACTATATTTTAAAGCGTATGCGCATTACAATGCTAATACGAAATTATTTTATGCATGAAAATAAATAAAAAAGATAAAAACAATTATGCTAAAAATTCAATTACGATCAATTCAGCCGTTTACACCGAGTTACTTTCTGCGCTGCAAATATTAGTAGGAAGTGTGATTGATTATTAAATTTAATTCCCATTTAACAAAATGCAATGTGATCGTGTGATAACATCGAAACTAATTCCTGGTTTTACCCAGCAATAAAGCATGTTTAGCACCGGCAGCCACATCACATAATTTGATATCTCGACATCAGTTCAGGCCGAAAGCAGCATGCGCGACGTAACTTCCACACTTCAATCATATCGGCCATGTCATCTCTCGTGCATCTAGGTCGGCCGGACACCAGATTTCTACTGCCAACACGTAACATACCGCCGAATCGAAATACCATAAATCACGAACTATCGCGAGCTAACCAGGCGACACCTGGAATTGGTCGCGTTGCGTGTGACACCAGCAATGCCGCATAGGTGTCACATACGTTGCCGTTCCGTCGGACGAGATGCGCGTACGATCGTACCTCCAGCCGGTTGTCGTACGAGTACTTTCGAAAGTTCCAAGCTTTATATGACTGTGTTGACTGACGTAGTTGTATAACTAGCCGTTGTTCGTCGTGCGAGGGCCTTGATAATGTAGGCAACGTGAATTAACGCTTTGCCGCTAGCCCACACGCTGCCTCGCAGACACTCATTGGATGTAAATCTTTGACGAAGCCTTGTAATTCTCAGAACTCGCAAAGTTACTCTTTCCTTGTTCTCCACATGTTCTACGAATGCACTTATCAATTTCGTAAAATAACATATTGAGACAAGTTCATTCGACATTCTCATTTGGACACAAAATAATCATCTCAAAAAGTTCCAAACTCCAAACTAGAAACGTATCGTATTTCTGTAATATTTCAATTTTGTATGTTCAGCTTTAACAAAAACCTTCCTTATTTAATTTGAGCAGGTAAATTTTACCTTGCACCTTGAATACCTCGTCAAGTCCGTGGAGAATAGAGAGCCTGCCAACAAAAACTATCTCTTTTGTGTCCGAAAGATCATTCATTTTGGTAACTTTTAAATGGACTTAAAGTTTAATTTTGTTTAACAACTGTGCTGGTTGCGAGTAGAGCAAAGGTGCGTACAAGTCGCAATAGCGCTCGTGAGTTTCATTACAAAGGTCTTGGAATATTTTAGGGAATGTTTTTTCTAGCTTGTTTTCCCTAAACAAAACCAAATTATCACTTCAAAACAGAGAAACATTAACGAACTTTAAATAGTAAAACCGTATGTTATTGTCTGTTGTAAAAACAATCTGTCCAACGGTAAACGCCGCCGCGGTTCGAAACGACAATAATTTTTGTCTTATTCCCTCGATTCGTTATACACACTCGCTTTTGTTCTATTTGCTCGTTTTGTCCAACGTAACAAAACGGCATTGTATAGTATTTTGTAAGTTTAGTCTCATAGCGGTGTAGCGTGTATCGTAGTGGAAGGAACTGGCTTTTAAGCCCGCCCACACGGCTACGCCTCTTCGCTAGACGCAAACAGCTCCTAACATGTCGATACGGCGATATAAAATAAATACTGTTTTTATTGCCAACGAAAACGAATACATTGACGAAGATATATTCTACTGAGTTTGATGCGAATATTTGAAAAGCTCAATTATTTGCTTATTTAAATCAAAACGATATGTATGTGTCGACCTAGAGTTGCAAATCTACGGTTAACAAATGTAGATCCATCTATCAGAATTTTAGCTTTTCAAACACATCAGATCAAAAGACAAGACAAAGGTTTTGTGTCACAATACGTGACGGCATCCGATAGGTTCAGTGAATTAGATGCAATATATTTCGAAAATTCTTCAAATATTTATGCCCCATCAGACCGATACAATGCTGGCTGGATTTCCTTGATTTTACTCGATATCACTATAAGCATCTCGTTTTAGACTAATATATTTGTCTAAAAGGTTAGTGACGAATTTGTGAAGGAAACAAAACAGATAAAAAGCTCAGTTACGTGCGCGTTTACGAGAATGTTTAAACTTGATGGTTCTCAAGCTGACGAACTATCACCTCCTCGTGTTCTACGATACAATTGAAATTCGACGGCAGAATTGATGTTAGCAGACAAACAAAAGTTATAAGCATTTCTTGTTTTCCATACATTACTTTGTTGAGATGATAATATTATGTTCATTTTTGAATACCAAAGCAACACCCTTACTTACAATAACAATGCCATGCACTAAAATCTTGTTTTCTATGCAAGTTTTATGATGCTGAGATACGTAAGTCCATCATAGATCGCCACGTCGGACTTTCCATAATTACGACGCTTGTCAGCCGGTGTGGTGATCGCAGTAAGATGTGTGTGTTAGATAGGTGCATTAAACTGTTTCCCTTACTTGCACCTTTTCACATTTTCGACACCAACGGGATGTCATGATGTGGTCCTGTTCTAATGACGAAACCACGCGAATTAGGAATGAAGTTTACAAACAAAGGCGAATGAATTTATTTGATTACCTTATTAACATTACCTTTTGTATCTTTCCAGTATGCATCGGGACAAACGGGCGGATGTCGGTCCCTTCGAATCGCGACACCCACTACCGTAACCTTCGAGACCGATTCACAAACTGCACCTACGTCGACGGAAACCTGGAGCTAACATGGCTGCAGAACGACACCATGGACCTATCCTTCCTCAAGTACATCAGGGAGGTGACAGGGTACGTGCTCATATCGCACGTGAACGTAAAGAAGATAGTGCTTCCGCAGCTGCAGATCATCAGAGGGCGGACGCTCTTCAAACTGAACGTGAGAGAAGAGGAGTTCGCTCTGGTAGTGACCATGTCGTCAGCCTTCAACCTAGAGTTGCCGGCGCTGCGGGACGTGCTGCGCGGCAGTGTGGGCATTTACAATAATTACAACATTTGCCACGTGAAAACGATCAATTGGGACGAAATCATAACAGGTCCAAACGCGACCTACGTATACGTTTACAACTTCACAGCGCCCGAGCGCGACTGTCCGCGATGTGATCTCAGCTGTGAAGCAGGATGCTGGGGCGAAGGGCCTGAAAACTGTCAAAAATTTTCTAAAACGAACTGTAGCCCTCAGTGTGCGCAAGGTCGCTGCTTCGGGCCCAACCCACGGGACTGTTGCAACACTTTCTGTGCAGGAGGGTGTACGGGTCCTCTTCCGAGTCAATGTCTTGCATGTCGGAACTTCTACGACGAAGGCACATGTTCCCAAGAATGCCCGCCGATGCAAATATATAATCCATCCACATATTCTTGGGAAGCCAATCCAAATGGAAAGTATGCATACGGTGCAACATGCGTACGAAACTGCCCGGAGCACCTGCTGAAGGATAACGGGGCCTGTGTGAGGAGCTGCCCGCCGAACAAGACAGCTGTCAACGGTGAATGTATACCATGCAACGTTACTTGCCCAAAAACTTGCCGCGCTGAGAAGCCAATACACTCCGGGAACATTGAAAGCTTCAAGGATTGCACCATCATAGACGGCTCCATAGAAATATTGGAAATGACATTCACCGGGTTCCAACAAGTGAATCCTGATTATTCGTTCGGCGAACGGTACGCTAAGATGGAGCCGGATGCACTGGAGGTGTTCAGCACTGTGCGCGAGGTCACCGGATACCTGAACGTGCAAGCGCACCATCCCAACTTCACGAGCCTCTGGTACTTCCGAAACCTGGAAGTGATAGGAGGACGTCAGGTGGTCGAGAATCTCTTCGCATCACTTTATATCGTCAAGACATCACTGAAATCATTAAGTCTAAAGTCTTTGAAGAGAGTGAACTCAGGAGCTATCGCTATCATGGAAAACAGGCAACTCTGTTTCGCCGATAAAATCGCATGGAATAAACTTGTGAAATCAAAGGATCACAAACAAATTATACAAAAGAATGGAGATCCGAGAATGTGTGGTGAGTTTAGCTATGCGTTTACATTGTAGACGAGGATCCTCATAGTATAGTTTAGATTTAATCATTTATCTTGCTATAGCGACCCTTTTTCCTGTTTTTTGCTGGCGAATTCATTTTTTCATACAACACAACACTAACCCGTTAACAACTGAAAACAGCCAAGCGATTTACAAGTTTAATGAAGATAGACAGCTTCATTGAACTATATGCGTTCTTTATAAAGAAAGTCAGATTCATAAAAGCATCTGCACTGTCTTGTTTCTTGAAAACATTGTTTGTCTAACCCTTGTTTAATCCACAGAAAAAACTAATATGGTTTGCGACTCGCAATGCTCATCGGATGGGTGCTGGGGACCCGGGCCAGAATTGTGCCTCAACTGCAAAAATTCGAAATTTGGCGAAAAATGCATTGAGAACTGCACTGTAGTTCCAGGGTAAGTATTGTTGTCTTCTGTACAATTAATTAAAATAATGAATACATTGCAAAGCGACAGTAATAATCTCGAAGAAACACTAAAGCTTATAAGTGGAATGTATCCATTAACAGTGGAGGTAGGTTTCGTCCAACTTAGCAGTTAATTAACATAACAAAGGTTGTGTGTAGGTAGCTCACTGTTGCCGGTCCGACGCGACGACTGAGACAGTCCAACAACGTCGACTTTATTGTACCCTCTGGGTAGTTGCTCTTTTACAGTATTTTTTTTTATTCAAATAGGCATACATTACACTAGTTGTCATATAAAAATATTCACGATAAAATATTTTATTTCAGATTGTACAAAGCTGGGCCGAAGGTCTGCATGCAATGTCATAGTGAATGTTTGGACGGATGTACGGGCCCCACCCGCGCTAACTGCTCGAGATGCAAACACGTGCGCGACGGCCCGTACTGTGTTGATAAGTGTCCGACGGGTCGCTACGCTGCATACAACGCCACATGCCAACCTTGCCATCGAAACTGCTACAATGATAACTGCACGGGACCTGCGAACACCGTCGGCGAAGGCGGCTGCAACTCTTGCAGGAAAGCCATCATCAGCGTCGAAGCCACCGTTGAAAGCTGCCTCGGGGAAGACGAGACCTGTCCAGACGGATACTACAATGAATGGGTTGGAAATGTGAAACCCTTAGAAGGAAAAGTGAGAGTTGTCTGTCGGAAATGTCACCCACTGTGCATTAAATGTACTGGCTTTGGTATACATGAACAAGTGTGTCAAGTGTGCAATGGTTTTAAGAGAGGAGATCAGTGCGAAGATGAATGCCCACCTGATCACTACACACAGAGAGAAAGTCGAGTGTGCACTCCATGCCATCAAGAATGCAATCGTTGTACAGGGCCAACTTCCATGGACTGTATCAAGTGTAGGAATTTGAAAATTTTCCTCAGTGAATCAAATTCTGTGGAAACGACAGCCATTTTCAATTGCACTGACACTTGTCCTGATTACCTTCCTCATAAAATATACTTCGATGAACAATTACAAAACCCTATCGAGGAACCATACTGTTCAGAATCTGCCGGTATACCTGTTGGCTTAACTACAGCAAAGACCCCAACAGTGCTGGTCATCATATTAATAATAGCGTTTTTGCTACTGGTGATTCTTGGAATCATAGGATATACTTGCAGGCAAAAGGCGAAGGCGAAAAAAGAGGCTGTTAAAATGACTATGGTACTTACAGGATGTGAAGACAATGAGCCTCTTCGCCCTACAAACGTTAAACCAAACCTTGCAAAATTAAGAATAGTGAAAGAAGCGGAACTGCGCAAGGGAGGAATGCTAGGTTACGGCGCTTTTGGGAAAGTATACAGAGGGGTGTGGGTGCCCGATGGTGAGAATGTCAAGATTCCAGTGGCAATCAAAGTCCTGAAAGAAGGGACTGGCACGAGCACGAGCAAAGAATTTCTTGAAGAAGCTTATATCATGGCCAGTGTAGAGCACCTGAATCTCCTACAACTGCTTGCCGTTTGCATGACAAACCAAATGATGCTCATTACACAGCTGATGCCTCTCGGTTGTCTGTTAGACTATGTCAGAACCCACAAAGAGAAAATAGGATCTAAAGCATTTCTGAATTGGTGCACACAAATTGCTCGCGGCATGGCCTACTTAGAGGAAAAACGTTTAGTACATAGAGACCTGGCTGCAAGAAATGTTTTGGTACAAACGCCAAATTGTGTAAAAATAACAGATTTCGGCTTAGCGAAACTATTGGACATAAACGAGGACGAATATAAAGCCGCTGGAGGCAAAATGCCGATTAAATGGTTGGCCCTGGAATGTATCCAACATAGGATATTTACTCACAAAAGTGATGTTTGGGCGTTCGGTGTGACAATATGGGAGATTTTAAGCTACGGTGCACGCCCCTATGAAAATATTTCGGCTAGAAACGTTCCTGAGCTCATAGAGAATGGCCAGAAACTTCCCCAACCTGGTATATGCACATTGGACATCTACTGTATCATGATTCGATGCTGGATGTTGGACGCAGACAGCAGGCCTACATTCAAGGAGCTGGCAGAAAAGTTTGCAGAAATGGCTCGAGATCCGGGCCGGTATCTCGTCATTCCGGGAGACAAGTTTATGCGTTTACCATCCTACTCTACTCAGGTAGTTAAATATATTTTTATTAACTATATTATATTCAACCGCAACATTTATTAAAACAATTCATAAAACAATCTCCTTTCTAAAAATTTCAGGATGAAAAAGAAATGTTCAGGAATCTCTCATCGGGCATGGAAGGACCTGAACCACTGATTGAAGCCACAGAGTATTTGCAGCCCCAATTTAAGACCTTGCCCGGCACGGCTATCTCCATCAGTGCGGGAATAGAAATGCAAACGACCTCGCTCACGCCGTGCACGTCGTCGACCTCGAGGGTAAACAACGGCGTCGTGCCAGAGTCCATCTCCAACGAAGGCTCAGTGAAGTTGGAGAACTGGGAGCAGCTCTTCAGGACCCAACACCAGGTTAATCCCGACGGGACAGAATTGCGCCACTACTACAACAACGGCGTCTGCGCATCGGATAGTTCCAGCTCGAGATACTGCAGCGATCCGATGAAAATCAGACCTGAAGAATCTCCCGAGGGAAGCTTCGACAACATGTCCAAGACCAAAGAAGCACAAGTGGGAAATCTGAAGTTAAATCTGCCGTTGGACGAAGATGATTATCTGATGCCGTCGCCTCAGCTCAACCAGAACGCTTCGGCGTACATGGACCTGATAGGCGACAGCGGTGAAGTACAAGACGTAAAGGATCTACGTTATAATGGTTTCGTCTCATCTAAGCGGTGCGTGGACAACCCGGAATACATCATCGGTGAACAAAGCGTGCCTGCGCAGACTCTGGGCATCCCGACGGATCCTGTGCCGCTTGAGTCGTTGTGCGAGAGCGAGGGCGTCATCATTGCTCCCCCGCCCCGCCCCAGCACCAGCACGTACCTGCCGCAGCGCTCCGTCGAGGAGGAGTCCATGTCGGACCACGAGTACTACAACGACTTGCAACGCGAGCTGCAACCCCTGCGACGCAACGAGACCACCGTCTAGAGAGAGGGTAAGTCCACGCTATCCCTCTCACTCCCTCGCTCGCTCGTTCACCGCCTCGCGACATCTGTTACTAGTGCGCGTGCCCTGGCGTGCACCCCGCGTGCCATTCCTGTGATGGCTAGTGTTAGCTTGTTGATGGAACTGCAACTAAGATTTTATGTTTAGTTATAGAAAAATAATTTTGTTAATTTTTTCTACTTAAATTTTTTTGTAAAGGAACTGTTATGAAAAATAATTTGTAAAAAATATTTTAATTTTTATCGGGTGCTCTATCGATGCACTTTACAAAATATAAGTTATTTATTAATTTAGTTTAAGAAGTATTTGTATTGATTTTAGTAGCTAAGCTAGTTTTATTTAAATTTTTTTAAACTGTGATAATTAGATTAGTTACAATTAAACGGGGCACCAGTGAAATTACACTATTGCCATTTTGTGAAAGCATTTCTGAGCAGTGTACAAATTATAAGTTTCTTTTGTGTTAGGCACATTCCATTACATTTATTTTATACAGATCTCTACATTTCCCTGTCCCTGTCCCTGGACGGACATGACTGTTTTAGACAGTGTATGAACCAAGCAGTTGCCAGTACAAGTATCCATAAAAGAATAGATGCTTCTACTCACATTTGTTTGTTCCCTACATCTAATGCTGCTATGTATCGGGTATTTATGATAAATTGATAATATTTGTAGCAGTCACATGAATTCTTAAATAATCATTTTATTTTCATCGTCAGAACAATAATAAGACACTAATGTTAAGTTTATCTCGAGCCATGCCTTGCTCAAAAATGCAATTATTGTTAATATTGATAGTTAGGTGTTTTTTATTATGTAGACCAAACTCGTTTGCCATGTAACATGTAAATATATATTTTTTGTACATAAAATATTTAGTTATGTTAGAAATGTTTTCGTATGTAGCATCCAATTGCTATTTCAAACTTTTTAAGGCTTACTTTCCATATTTCATTTCTTATGCAGTAATTCAGTATGTTTTGGAACGTTCGCGTCGATTGATAGGTGAGGGTGCGCACTATAAAATCATATATATTAATGTTGTTCACGTTAATGCAGTTTACTTCTGTGTTAGGAATCAGTAGGCAATAGAGAAATTTTATTCAAATATTCTATATGTAAATCTTGATGTTTCAATGTTTAGCTCAGAATCCTATTTAATATAACTTAGAAACGGGTAATATGTGTGTTTTCCCATCACAAGTGAGCTATTACTGAGCTGTGTCATTTTAGCTTCGCTACATACACACATCTCCCAATATTTTTGATAAACCTATTCAACGACGCCTCCCACAATTTAATAGATAGGATAAAAATCCTTACTTATGGGAAGTGTCCGAAAAACATTGTTTTAGCCAGGCTTCATTTCAACCATTTATCTGCGTGTTTAATATGTATTATATTAACACCTGAATAACAGCTTTTAGTACCTATACCTAATAAATAACTATGGTAATGCATCTATTAAAACAGCTGTAATTTCTACTACGTGCCATCAATAAAAACTTGGTATTACTTATAAAGAAGCATTACGATCTTGAATTTATTCATACGAACCGAGTAAAATGTTAAACGTTTCGAGAAGTATATTTTGTCATGTTTTACGTTTTTAGTAAGATATGTCGAAAGAAAAATAATAGTTTTTTAAAATATATTCTAAATGGATCTATTTTTGAAATTCTATATGTACATCCGTGTTTGTGTAAGTAGATAAAATTGAAAGTTTAATGGAATTACATTATATACGAATACATTTAAAATATATAGTTAACACGATTGTTTCGTCTTAGATGAAACATAGAAAACTTATTGTCATGGACCGTTCATAGGTCTTAGGTAGTGTTACCTTGATAAATGTCATTGCAAATATAACGGATTTTTATTATTCCACTCCCTCTAGCACCCAGCATCTGATACTGTCAAAATAGCACAGCGCTTCTATTCTCTAAATGTCAACAGTCGACGGATTTCCGGATGCACTCGACTTCATTCCATTTATCATCATAGCATTCATTTGAATTAAGAACTAAATCCCTCACGAAACAATGATTACATGAATAAATTCAGAAGCACTGTGCCTACAATGTTTACAGTACCATACGTTTGTCCCTCATCTTACCTCATATGAAATGACGATAAACTGTTAACTGTATACAGCTATTGCTTTTCTCAAGAAATACAACTTATAAAGCAAATGCGGGCTACATTATCTTCCATCCGGCACATGAGTGCTATACATACGTACGTTGTTTGGAGTCTGACTTTGATCATTTTAACTCCTTCGAGCTTTGCATAGCCTATTTAAAATACTTTTTTATTAAGTGCCACAACTGAAACTCTAAAAAGAAAGCAATATGTCCAGACATCTCTTCTAGTAACAATTAGCTCGACGAATCAGTGACCTAAAGTGTCAACAGGCAGGCCACATCGCTACAAGAAGGGATAACCGATGGAGAGTACGAGTTCACAGGTGTCGTCCACGCACCGGGAAACGTGTACCAGGCCTTCCCCCTACTAGATGGACTAATGACCTGGTAAAGGTTTCGGGATGTCACTGGATGCAAGTGTCTCGCGACCGGTCGTTGTGGCATAACATGGAAGAGGACTATGTCCAGCAGTGGACGTTACCCAGCTGATGACCAAATAACTTGTGTGTCGACAAAAACTTAGATAGTTGATTAAATGTATGATGGGTTTGGCCTTTATCTCACCTGATGGTCAGTGCACGCACCCAGAATCCTCAAACTAATGAGGCGCTGGTTCCGCTACCTTTCAAACCGGAACACAACAGTGCTGTTAACACTGCTGTTTAGCGGCAGACTTAGGTAACATGGTGGTAGCTAGCCAGGCGGACATAGAAAATGCCGTACCACCAACCAAACCGAGTACCGGTATTAAGTACGACAGTAAGTATATATTATATCTATATTTCTTAATGTATGATGGGTTTACACTTGGCCTTCATAGCACCTGATGGTAAGTAACGATAAGGTAAGCGTGAGCACACGGATGCCTTAAGCGAATGAGGGGCTGGCAGACTTAAGTAACATGGTGGTAGCTAGCCAGGCGGACTAGGAAATGCCGTACCACCAAAAAATCCGAGTACCGATAGGTGTGACACCACTGTGAATCGAACCCGGGGCCTCCCAGAGCTGGTGATGTTCACGTGCGCAGGAGTTGACGTCTTTACCAGGCGCGTGTCACACGCGTCGATATAACTGAGCTGACCTTTGGCTGCCGCACTGCGAGCTTGCAACCTCACAACGCAAATAAATTGGCATACGATCAAATATTTCTTTATAATTCGATTATTTTAATATTTGACATACTAATTTAATTTGACATACTATTTTAAATTTGACATCCTATTTTAAATTTGACATACTATTTTAAATTTGACATACTATTTTAAGTTTGACATACTATTTTAACTTACAAATTTTACATCATTCATAATTGTAATTTTTAAAAATATGGACTGATGGTCTGGATTAAATGATTTTCATTTCATTTCAAATATAATTAGCGCGTTCAACAATAACCAGAAACCGACTTCAACTGCCCTAAAAGTCTGCAGCATTCATTCCCTAAAATTTTCACCCTTAGAGGTAGACCCTTTGGTTTTTGTTGATTTTCTCAAAAAGCGCTCAATCAATTTCGATAAAATTTATACGGGACCACCTCTGAAGTATGCTCTACCAAACAAAAAAAGAGTTATCAAAATCGGTTCACTATTGGCGGAGTTATCGCGTAACACACATACAAAAAAAATCGTCAATATGTGAACCTCCTCCTTTTTTGAAGTCGGTTGATTACCTATACATGACCAATCTCGGTCATAAACCTTACAATAAGTCTTGATGCTATCCTTAGCAGTATAGTAGCTGATTCTGGCGTGATGTAGGCCGCCGCAGACGATTTAAATCAAATATTAAGGGTATTCTCTTCACGTCTCCTCCGAATCAGGATCCTTAATTGGTTATTGGTGAATGAACGTTATTCATTTTTCAGTTGAGTTGGAGAATGGTTTGGGGCGGATTTTGCTTCTTACAGCATAATGTACAAAACGCAAAATTTACACGACTCTCAAAGTGTATAAGTGAAGTCTTAGTTCTTTTTGTAGATTTTCAAACCCGTGTATATTTTGCGTTTTGTCTATTACGCTCAATTCTATGGCCAGTGTACAAGTTGTAATGTAGGAATGGAAGGAAAAACCCGGAGGTCGATTACAGTCCGATACACAGGTTTGAATGAATGCGGTGATAATTACAAAACATATTACAATATAATACTTTATTCCAATAAATGTTTTCATAGTTTACCCCTAAAATGAGCTTAAACTAATTTAAAATAAATAAACATTAGTCATTAAGTACGTGTCCTGTTTATGGACCACACGTGTGCCGATTTAACAATTTCCTAACAATCGCATTCTATTTAAGTTCAACTTACAAAAATATCAGATTGTAGGAAACAAACAAGCATTCACAAGGTCCAAAATTATTCACGTGGTTTCGTTTCCATACAAAATTGTTACTAAACCGCCTTAAACTAAAAAAATGCTGATAAAACTGATTAGTTATATAGGAGACAAAATAGACACTAGACATTCTATTATGAGCTCTATTGTTGGGGCTATAAGTTGTTCCGTTGAGAACTTTACTAAGGTTAATAAATGGTTTCTAAATAGCTTAGTGGAAGTCATTTCGTTTTGTTGAAGAAGAAGGCTTTTTCTTATAGACAATACAGCGGCGAATTACGAGCTTTAGATATCAAATATATCGATATTTATGTATGTCTAATTATTATTGTATCTGGGGTATACAAATAAAGAAAATGCGTTTAACCCTAGTTCACTTGGTATGTTAGTTAACAATACATATTTTTATATATACATATTAACAATAAATATTAATTTAATTAATTTTTAGTAAAAAAGTATATTATCTCCAATTTTATTTATATTAGGGTTAATAATATAATGAGAAAAATAAATAACTGTAAAAATTTGACCTGCAATAATATATGGGTCTTCAACAGGACGAGCTCAAATTCAAGTTAATATAAAATAATAACTCGATTCCAAGATAAAGTCGATATGAAACGATCTTTTACCACAATAGTTTAGTTCTCACCCATCTCTCTTCCAAACTAAATAAGTTAACTTAATTATAAGGACGAAAATCTAAGACTGGCTTTTCAAGGAGAGTCTTAGATCTGGACGGAAACGTCTACCAAATCAGTCGGACATTATATATACTGCATAATCCACAAAGCATATGTCTAACTTAAATTCTAAATTATAACAATTATTCACGTTTATGTGATATTTAAGCTCCATAGTATTTATATAAATTATAAAATAACTGTGCAGTATCAGAAGGATATTTGGTGGATAAAACTTTAAAATTCGAAAAAACTTTCGGATTTTTTCAAATAATACCAAAATGTTTTGAAGTGTTATCATATTCATAGGGTATGTCCAAGTTTTTTATTGGTTATAAAATGTACATATCAACAAATTATGTCCATTTGCAAAAATGCTCATAAAATGCAACAGCAACATTATTAAAAAATTGAACTGGATCTTACTACAATGTCCAATTGTATGAAATTGTATCCATCCTTCTTCTCAAGCTGAAAACATGATTTCAGGAATAATTCGTAACAACATCACCGCGTTTTCGACGCGAGGATATTGAAGTTCAGAATCTATGTAAAATAAACCATTCAGTTAGGGCCAAAGATAATTTTAAAAAAATGTAATGGCCACAGTAGGACAACCCTTAAGTAATAAAATAAATAACAATTAGACGAAGTCCGTCACTCGCATCAATTGATATGGTAGCTTTGTCTGATCCGACGATAGATCTATAGGTAACTATTGGATCAATATATTATCGAAGAATTAAAATAGAGCGGAGTGGTTTGATATTCTCGTAGGAGCTGTCGATCGTCTTCGGCTATGAACTATCGATTGATGATCGACAGGTTGTGTGTTAGAGCCCTAATCCTACTTCACTTAACATGGTAAAAACAGTAACGGAAACATGAGGGTATATTTTTCAAAATGGCGGACTGTGGGTTTTACAAACTACGTTATAACATGCACCTTACTCTTCGACTTCCAAAGGTAATAATGTTATTTTAAGCCCTATCCAATGTGTTAATTGGAAACGTATTTTTGGTATATACTTGTAATATTATAACAGGAAATTGACAAAATATTTTGATTTCTTAATCAAATTTTTAACTACTATTATTTTTGTATATTTGACTACAATAGATCTCATATGAAAAAGTTGCATTTAGGGAAAATAACAGCTACGACCGTGTACAAGTACTACAACCGAGTAGATATACAATATTTACTCTATAATATAAATAATTTGGCATTAATAAATGCAGAATGACTAAACTACAATATAAATAAGATATAATATATTAAATCGATATGTTTACTTACAGTTATAAATGCTATAAAACCAACGTCGTACAAGTCTAATCTTTATAATCAGTAGCTTTAAACAGTTTTATATTTAATACAACACAGATATAAAAAAATACTTTTTGCGAAATATAAATATGTATTCACTAAGTTTAAAATTGCTCAGATTCAAATTGCCGCCCTGCATCGCTTTGATCGTTTGCACAATAATCCACTTATAGGGCACTGGCCTAGATTCATAAGAGATTCATTTAATAATACAAAGTTATCAATTGTCATTCAAAGCCTTCACTTCTTGTCGAAAGTCGAACCTTGACTCCGATGCAAACAAAGCATGAATGTACTCCCGAGATAGCACTCCAGTCTCAATCCTATCTTATGCTTTCACTTATCTTCAGATGGACCTCATCTAAACAAGATCACTTGATGTGGACCACCCTGCGCTTACAATATAACATAAATATCAATTTCGTTACATACAATAATAAAAAATACAGGATAAGCGCCCATCGCGGTTTTTCGACATGCGTAATCGATAAAAGGAATTTTACTCAGAATCCCGCTGGTAATCGAACCTGTTACCTACTAATAATTGTGAGTTGAACTGTGTAGCCACGAAGGCGGTTAAAGTTAAGGTCAGATAGCATCCAATCTAATGTTAACTTTCATTTGGAGCAGAGGTTCCCAAAATATCCGAAAAACAAGGTTAGGGTTTATATTAACTTTTGAATTTTAAATTTTTTTAAATCCTGGTAGTCCTCGAACAGAAAAGGTTCAGTATATCAAAGTGGGTGAGGACTCCCTTTGGCTGACTGAACAACGGATATCGATCCGAGACAGCGTTACTTTGCTACTACTATCTCACTCGCACTAACATGTCAAGTGGTGACGTCACCATTACATCGAAGCTATGCACGAGCTGTAATAGGGATTATGACAAAAAAATATTATTTCCCCATTCGAGAGACCGCGTGAAAAGATAAACAGCCTTGTTAAAGATTTTTTGATATGACTTATAGTTTCCCTAATATAACCCGTCGAAAAGTGATTCTAGTCACGTGGTGCAAAAACGCTCCATACAAATCGGTACCTAGGCGTGACGTCACGGCTAGGTATTGAAGTTGATAATGTATGACACTTTTAACAATATTTGAGTTATCTCGTAAAATAACGTTTTTATGTGACCACTCCCTTACTAAAAAATCATCATTATGTCATTACAAATCAAAATGTAAAATAAACATTTTAATACGAGCAAGTTGGTTTTGTTGAATTTTTGTGGGCTTTATAAGCTGTAAAAGTCCCCCCAAAATTGAAATAATATTAGATATTTTAAATTTTATAGGAGTTTTATAATAACCTGGTATGGTTTATAATATAATTTAACCCCAATCTGATTTGGTGTCATCTAGCCTATTGTATGCTAACACCTATTGCTGTTTCGAACTGACGAGTCTTTCATAAACTGTAGAACTGCTTCACTGGTATGGAGTACTTTACTCGATATCAGACAGAACATTATTAACATTCGAAGATCTCTTCAATACTTATTACAAGAGATACCTGAAGTTAATTTCAATAAATTAACAAACGAAGAGCATACAGAACTTCGCGATATTTCTGCTATGGGGCTCTATTTTTAATTCGCTCTACGCGCCGCGAGCGCTCGATTTCTACTGATTTTCGTTCCACTTATGAAATTTGGTATTTTTGAATCGCTCTTCTGCAACGAGTGCGGAGGCGAGCGATAGACTAAACGTCATCGTCGAACACTGACATTACCACTTATTGACATTGACAGTAGGAACTGTTCTATGAACTTTGCGTTCCGTTTTCCTTGCATGAATTACCGGTTTTATTTTTCTGCGTAAAACGGATAAAATTAAACATTTTAAGTTATATTGGCATCATCTGAGGCGAATGACTCAAAAATACGGTCAAACCTGTTTTCATGCGACTTGTAGTCGATCTTGACTTAAGTCGTGTGCGACGAAGCTATGTCACACGAGAGAATAAAAAATAGAGCCCATGGCGTGAGTGATAATTAAGCGATATCGCAACGAGAACGTCTTTGGTTTGTTGGGTACAAAAAGTAAACTCGACGCCAAAATTCGACCCGACACGAATGCTGCGACAGTTCACACATTGTGGTTCTTACAGATGCACAATGTGTGAAACTAAGATTAAATTTAATTGAATATCAAATTTGCAATTTACCAATTTTGGCGACACTTTTCTACACACATTTGTCAAGCTAGTCCGTGAAATTATGGCGTTGACTTCAGGTTCAATGTGTCCATACTGAACATCTCTCTCATGTCTCATATCGAATACGTTGATTGATACAAATTATATACAAAACAGGAGGGATAACTTGTTTTAAATATCAAAAACATAGCATTATACTCCAACGACACCTGCTCAAAAAATGTACCGCGGCCTTTTGAAATGTTTATTCATACATGATTAGTTTTTCGCCTCAAATAATATAGTCTTAGATTGTGACGCACTTTTACCTTATGCTGTAATGATAAGACTCAAATTCATGTCTTCACCAAATTGGCTCGCTTCGTTGACAAATCTGTACCACAATGCACGCTTAGCCTTACATAAGAAATCGCTTAGCAAGTCGCTAATAGAATACTGTATATATTTGTAAATACTATAGTTGAGCAGTATTTGGCTCAATCGTATTAAGATAAACATGCCGTAAAAAAATGACAGCGTTTCCCAAACAACACAATCCAGGGTAGATTTACAAAAAAAACACAAAGGATAAACTGTCAAATAATGGAATATGGCGGTTTTTTTTAATATCTAGAAAACATGATTTAGAAGAAAAAACAATAACCCACAAATCTGACAGAAACTTCGAAAAGTTTTAATTATGTTAAATAAGTTTGATTCAGGAACGATTCAGAAAATACCCGGGTTTAGAATATATTCTTCAAATTATGTAGGTTTTTCAAATCAATTACTCAATCAGTCCATTGAAAAGCTTACAAGGGAATGCATTTGTTAACACAAAGCTCTGCCTCGTGCACCAGAACACTGCGAAAATGTCAATTGTATTACAAAAAATAGTACATTGTAATACGAGTGCCATAAGTTGTTGTTACGTTTGTCAGTTTGATGTCTTAGTCTGTCTTTATTTAATTCGTAAAAGTCACTCTTCACGATAAATAAGCATTTAGATCAAATTTCCGACGCACGGAGACCTCGAATGTGCGTAATTCAACTTTTTTATTAGGTACAATGAACGATAAAATGGATTAAACATATTTGTCAGACGGGGTTTAAATTTAATTAATTCGCTTGTATCGTCGTACGTAATTAAGCGAAACTAGAATGAAACAGTTTGGGAAACGCTGGGGAACCCGCAAAGCGCCTACAGCTCAATCTTGACGTTATTGGCTCCGTCTTTCTCGGAGTTGTCCTTTTTATTTCTCCTGCTCCTTCTGTGCTTGATGTTGGACAGTATCTCGTAGGCCTGCTGTATCTCCATGAACCTCTCCTGAGCAGCGCGACGCCCACGCTCGTCCTTCACCTTGTCTGGATGGTTCTCCCTGGAGAGGCGCCGCCACGTAGACGTTATCTCTTGTTGAGAAGCCTCCTGACCCAAACCGAGGACCTGAAGACAACTTCACCTTCAGACACCTGTTCCGTTACACACAGTGACATATGCATGATCAACTGCATAAGTATATCGTTGCACTTCTCAGATTCATATTGTTTTTCATTAACAATTTCTTAATTGTGTTCGAATATTATATAATACATTGTAAATATTACAATGTACATAGTTAAAATGCCAAAGAGACATTCAAGTAAATATAAAATAAATTAAAAGATTATGATTAAAAGAATCTCAATAATGTACAGTCCGTAAAACAATTACTAATACCATTCAATTGTAAATTATAGTATATATATTCGCTATGTGACTCTGACTCTGGGGAAAGTGGCAAATTGCTATATTTTCATAGAATTACATACTAACGTTATTAAGTAATTTTAAGTAAAAACGTTAAAATCTACGATACGATTCACAGTAAGTGTTGTGTTATAAAGTGTAGAAACAATTGGAAACAGTTCGTGCAAGTTTTATGCGTTTCCAACATCAAAATGGAAACTGGAGCAAATAAATAGAAAAAGTAAGCAACTTAACCTAGAATGATATTACTGAATATATTTTATTTTTACTATACTGCGTGCAAAAATTACAACCCCTTTTTTGTCTCTAGGGGCGCAACAGTTCGCGCACAGCGAATAGTGCATCGCCCGTATTATTTTTATACTTAACTCTCTCTGTAGCTACTCTATGTCACTTCCCACGAGGGGATTTTACATAATCGCTCAGCTTACCAAGGCTATTGGTGATCTCAATAAGTTAATGAGAGTTTGCTAAAAAAATTCTCTATTCCACTTTTTACGCCAACCATAACATAACAAGGGGCAACAATTTTAAGACCACGCAAACTTGTTCTCGAAAAATGTATTGTGAATAAAGTCAATCATTATTTTATAATAATGTAACACTGCTGAGCATTATACTCCCTGCCACGAAGTCTCGCCGTGGTATTGGATCGCAGTAATAAGTCGGTGATACACAGGCGGAGACTGCTGATGACCCTCTGATCCCCTTGTACAACACTCACGACTAAAGTTGCAAGTGTATAAACGTTGACCGAGGTACAAAAAGCTAATAAGATGATATCGGACATGTTGCATTTTTAATGACGTCACTCATACACGCAGTGATAATAAATCGATTACCTTGTAAGCATTCTGTTCGCCATGAGGGTCGGAGAGCTCTATCATCTGCTTCCATACCTCGTACCAGCCATGATGCTGTGCGTATTGGTAGGTGTCGAGGAGGCACTGCTTCAGATCCAGCCACCTGGTACAAGTAATTCATTACCAGAGGATTATTCTACCCATAGAGCGAATAATACGAGGTAATACAAGGCGACACGAAATGTCCGAACATTGCATATTCGACCATGTTTTCAAGGAAAGTGATTGGTAGATCAGTCGCCCCCCCGTCACCCGCGGTGCGCCTTTGTAAACCGTACAGCCAGGTAGTATTTAAAATAATATTAGATTATGAAACTGTCAAATAAAGCGAGATTGATAAAACAAGAGTCTCGTTTTTTAAAACCAAGCCATTTGTGAAGCGAACTAAAATTATATTAAGAATCGCTGCTGTTGTCATTTTTACTCAGAACAAAATTTCTAATTAATCCAGAGTTATATTATAGAACATGTTTTTCGAACATATAATCCTAACCTTTGCCGTAAAAGAATATGTTTTAGATGTCCCTTACCAAGGACTGGTGAAGAAGTGGTGCAAGGCTTCATAGATGGGTATTTCTTCGCCATCGCTGTCAGTGATAGTGCCGTTGAAATAGAGATAGCTGCACCAGAGCGAGATGTATAGAGCTGCGCATACGCCCAGAATAAAGATACGCCTGAAAAATGCAAGCGATTTATGTTTGAGGTCTGTTAATACAATACACAGAACACCCTGTCTCTCCTGCGTCATATAAAGCGACTAAGGAGGACAAAGGTAGTAGCGGTGTTCACAACCGAAATTTTACAGTGATCACAACTGCGCCTGCCAAGCTCTCCATAAGGAGATTGCCACAGGTTATTGCAAACGCAGGAATTATTAGATATTATAAACATGATACGTTTATTCTTCCTTCAAATTCACTTATATATAAATGATGAACAGAATTAAAGCTTACACCTACTTACTTCACGAAATGTTAATTCCTTAAATGTATATTTATCTATCTTCCTGTTCCGACTATATTTATAAATGAATAACTGAATAAGAACTCACTTCATGAAATGTTTCTTCTCCCTCTGTCTGCGCCATTGCTTGGAGAAGGAGTCGAAAGCGAGGCCAGCTGCCAGCACCATAATGGTGAACCAAATGGTGTCGTCGAACACGTAGTAGCGCACCGGATGCATCGCGTACGCAGCCAGAAGCGGATACTTGAGGGAGCCACACTGACGCCCTATGTTGCCTACAGTCCACACGCCTGAAAAAGTTGACCTCTTTTTGAAATGTACAATATTTTCGCATAACTCAATAGATGGTATGTGATGATAAGACTTCTCAATGGAAAGCGTGTTCACCTCCCAAGCTCAAAGATAAGGTTCAGGCTATAACACGGCTGTTTATCTGCAGATTTAGATAGCATGGTTGTACCTAGCCATGCGGACATAGGATGCTTCCAATCAGATCGAGCATCAGAGATATGGTATGAGATAGCCAAGTACGGAAAGTGTCTGAACGTTATAGGAAAAAAAAATTATGATAGCTACCCACCAACACCACTGTTCCTGTTGGAACTAACAACAGGAACAATAGACGCTAATATAAATACATTGGTACGTAGCTCTGCTTCAATATTTCTCTCTCTGCATATTCTACTGCCAGCTGCACTGGTCTTAATTAAATTTGGCACTCAGCTTATTGGTTGTAGAGGGACATATGCCTATTACAGGTTCACATGTAAGGGTTTTCAAAGTCATGTCATGGTAAATAAGTTTGTGTTAAGTATAAATTCAACATAGTCCATAGATACTCACCGAGTGCCACAGCAAGTGGTACCAAATGTACAAGATGCCTGAAGTTCACTCCCCAAATCTCGTCAGAGGGCACGGCTGATAGCATCATCTGGCCCCATGAGTAGCCGACGAACAGCATCCCGCCGAAACGGTCCATCGAGAATGGAGGCTGATTTAAACAAAAGTGATGTTTATTAAAATAATTTATACAAGAAAATCTATAAGCGAACTAAAGTGACTGACTTAGCTCAACAATGGGCATGTCACATTGTCCAAAGAATGTATAAATGATAGGGAATAAGAGCCCATAGGAGAGGCCAATGATCGGCGATGGGCGTTTGCTGGCTGACATATATGATGAACGTTAATTAACCCATCACTCTCCATTGCTAAACATGTTCTTCCCTCTTAGCTCAACATGTGCACTGTATAGTTTTGCATTTGCAAGAAATTGCAATTTATAGTGGCTAATAAACTTGTTAGAGCCTGCATGAGAAATGGGTTGTTAAAATAAATTTTATAACATATATGCAGTTTACGAGTATATTTTATTTCAGGCATTGATCTGGTAGCTTGTATAAACCTTTTTTTTAAAGTTGTCTGTAAGTGGGATCGTCCCCTGTTAGTGTCTCTGCCTCGGCGAAAAAGGAAAACATGAGTGTTTTATATTAATGGAAACCAAATATGATAATTTAACTTTACGTTTCTATTTCAGTTTTGTAGCTCTGGATGAAGCTATTTAAGTTCATCCAGACAAATGTGTCACTCTATCCAAAATGTCTAGCACAACTCCAATATATCAAGCATACATGCAGCTTTCAAAACATAAGACATAATACATATTTACAATCAATAATAAATAAACACATCAATACATAAAGCATTCAACACCCACTGCAGCTGTATCACAAGTCTTTCTGAGCCTCCAAACCCTGCAACCAGTTGTGCAGTAAGGATCCACTACTTTAGCCCTATAGCACTGCTATTATTTATAGGAGGAGGAGAATATGGCTGTATCGTCACATGTCGTCACATTTTTATTATAAACAACTCACCATATATGGTAAGAGGTAAGCTGCGACCACACCAATTTAGATATCAGTGAATCAAAAAGATATGCACAATGTGCGGGCCTCAGATATTGATCATTCAATTATTTTGTTTACTTTAATTTTACACTTTTAGAACCTGATCCAATCTTTAGTGTAATTTGACGAAGACGAACACATTTGTGACGATATTCATGAGAATCACAAAAAGTTATTGCATTTGTAGTATATTCACTCCAAAAATGTGTGTGACATTTTCATAATCTCAGACAGTGCCTCAGTTTTGCATGTCCCGGGGAGAAACAATATAAAATGCAACCATAAAAAAAGAAAGACAATAATAGCGTCCTACACCATAATTGTCTTTTGTTTTTTATGTATATGTGCCTGCACTTAGACTTCTACTGACCTAATGTTAAGTGATGATAAGGCCATTAGATGGTAAGCGTGCGCGCCCTTAACATAATGAGGCACTGGCTCTGCTACCTTTCATACCAAAACACAACAGTGCTATTAACAGTGCTGTTTAACTGCAGACATAGGTAACGTGGTGGTAGCTAGCCAAGCAGACATAGAAAATGCTATACCACCAACCAACCGAAGTACTGATAGGTCCCCAAGGGGAATCAAACCCAGGACCTCCGAATTGTGAAGCCAACCTTTAGTCATTAGACCATGGATGCGGTCAAAAATTTAGTACCAATAGCTACTTTTTTATCAAAAATCTGCTTGCCTGGTGTGGTGATAAACACCCCCCTTCCCCCTCCAAAAACAAAGCATCAGACTCACAGTCATTCTCAGTCAATGAGCAAAAAAATGAAGCATAGCCACGGAGGAGGTAGTCTTTAAGCAGTTTTAGTGTATAATCATGTCACACTACAATGCAGCAAAGTGTGAACTAGTTCACTTGGTAATAAAAGAATTTCAATAAGCACATGTATGTAACATTATTCTATAACATTATTTTTCTGTAACAATATTCATTATTCTAGGGTTGTTGTAAAGTGTGCAAACCAACTCATAAGCAAAACAAAATATCACTACACTAACATGCTACTATCATCACTATCACGCTAAGTATGTGTGAATATATTCATAACATATGTTTTAAATAAATATTTGTAGTTTTTTTTAAAGTTACTATAAAGAGATTTCTATTCATTTCTGTTCTGTGGCAGACGAATACACAACTAACTGGCCGCTAAAACAGCATACAAGCAAACACTACACATACATCATACTTACTCTAAACCTTCATCTGTGTTGACTGGGTGCCCAGTATATAAGACCCTTGAAAAATAGGAAATAATATAGAAATATACATGTATAGCCAAATAATATAATTAAAAATGCCACCGATGCCTCCTTTCTGAGATTTAAACTAAGTCTATAAATAGAATAAGATGACACTTTGACTTAATATTTCTATGTTAAGTGGTGGAACTTAGTTGTGATGCTTAGTTAGCAGCTGGAAGGTATAATTAGTAACATATCCTCCTGTTTTACGAGCGTGTTTCATAAATATATCAAAATGGTATTGACAAAAGAGTAGGTCAAGCAAGCAGTATGTGTCTCACCTTCTTACTTCGAACCATCTTCTCAATCATCTGCTGCAGCTGTTTCTCATCTGTGTTGGCATCTCGCACGTATCGAGGTATCGATGTTATTTCGCTGAGCCATCCTATGCCCAAACCGCCAAGTGTACTCCACCAAACGAATGCGTGTCTGTCTCTCCCCAAATAAAAGTGATGGAGACCAAATATCCCACCGAAAAACCACAAAATGTACGCCCATACCACTGATTTTCGTCCCGACATTTTCTCTTGTTGAGCAGACATCTCTTAAATTAATTTTTAGCACATACACGAATTTGTATTCCACGGTTCATCAGTAAAATAGGTTAGTTTTTCTCAGGCTGACGAAGTGAAATTTGTGAAACGTCAATTTAAAACCAAAACGTCACTCGCCATCACAGCATTACTACCATAGACTGCTTTTAACTTGGCCTTGGATACTTAAAAAGTATTTTAAAAAAAATTGGGATCCGTATTCTACATAGCGAAACGATATCAGTATCGTGTATAGACATTAAGTTATTTAAAAACAGACATATTTTTAAAAAAAACATGCCACACCTTAAAAAACACAATCTAGAATAAGTAATGAGACATATTTAAAAAATAGTTCTTCATTCATGTATAGATGGCAGCATAGTAGCAAAATTTAACTTGATGTTATATGACAGATTAATTTATAACTCTTAAGCGCCATCTATTGACACCTTGGACTAGTCAAATGAAATATCTCTAAAACATTCCCTTGTTTATCGGTTCTTGCTGCTTTAACTTTTTAAGACAAGGATGGGCACTCTGTCGTATATGAGTCACGGAGTTAGGCACCAGTCATCTTGGATTGTAGTAAAGCAATTTCCTGTGTTCGTCTCGGTAGCCACTACCGTTCTAAGTCTGCAGCCAAAGAGTGAGAAGACAAAAACTGACAACTAGCGTCTAATAACCTAACGAAAGCAACGACGTTGGTTGAGGTAAAATTATGGCTTGGCATACATTTTTTTTAAAAAGAAGTTGAGGTCAAATGTTGGTTTAGGTAGTTCGCTGTTTCTAGACATTGTACAACAAAATGAATTTTTAAATGAATTTTTTATTACATAGTATTTAAAATAAGATTTTGATCAAGTTTTCATGGTTAAATGATATTTTTTATAAATCTATGGATAACACCATCTATGTGATTTTTGCGCAACCAGGTCTGGAAAGTGGTCCATTGTTCTGAGTTTCTATATTTATGTGAAAACCACGAGTGAACGATATTCTTTTTACACAAGTTTAGATAATTACTGCACACATACATCTATCGTATTTTAATCATAATCATCATCATGTACAGCCTGCGGCAGTCCAATGCTGGACATAGGCCTCTCCCTCGTATTTTAATAGATTATGGTAAAAGAAATGTCCTTCATCAAATAAATTGCAACCTTTAAATTTTGTCTTTCCCGCTCCGTAACGCCACAGCCACCGCCCGACTCACTTTCGCACACAACTCGACGAACAACCCTAATATAATCTCTCATAAAAAACGGTTTCCGCGAGTTCCGAAGCCGCAAACTTTCTGAAGTCGAACGTCAATAGAGCGACAACGGGATGAACAATTTTTTGTGTTACACAGCGAAAATACGTCAATCAAACAAATGGTGTGTGTGGACGTGAAATTCTGTTTTCTATCTTTCTTCGTTTAGTATTTTCTAAGTATCCGTATTACTTCGTAAAACCATCGTTATGCTTGAACCGTTTTCATAGTGAACTCGCCACATCGATCGGGACACCTAACAATCTTCGAAACAGAATCACTACTATGTTTTCGCTTCAAATACATTAGTCGTCCTTGCAAACCGCATACGTAATATCCTTAAATTACTGTTTCTAATTATTAACTAGGCACAATGAATTTCGAAGACAATGCTAGTAGTGGGTACGCGAACAACGAGACGATATACGGCACGCACGAAGACTCCCATGTTGTGATGTCCGAGAAGGTACAGTCGCTGGCTGGGAGCATATATCAAGAGTTCGAGCGTATGATAGCCAGATACGACGAGGATGTCGTCAAAACGCTCATGCCCCTACTAGTGAATGTGTTAGAATGTTTGGATTCAGCATACCAGACTAACCAGGAGCACGAAGTGGAACTGGAGCTGCTGCGCGAAGATAATGAGCAGCTAGTCACTCAGTATGAACGCGAGAAGGCTGCCAGGAAACATGCAGAACAGAAGGTAAGTTAGAACTGCATGCAAACAGACCTTGGTTCAGATTTCCTTTGTTTCAAAGACAATCAAGGCTCTCTACCTTTTAATGTATTATTATTTGTTTGTAGTTTGGCCATGTTTAACGTTTATTGTGTAATAAGATACAGCTTACCTAAATTAGTTAATATGTGTATAAATTAAGGAGTTTGGAGGAAATGTGTCATCCATTCTGTTATCTCAAGCTCAAGGTGAGCGAAATACCTTCATTTAGGCCTGAATACGTAATTAACAATAAACAAGTTAGTGAGGAAATAAAGTTGTTCTTATTATAGATAATATTATGTATTAGAAAAAATGAAGAGGCACATGGTCAGTGAAACATTGTCCTAAATCAATTAAATTAATGATTAATTACAAATGATTAGTTGAAGTTATAAGATAAAGTTTTAATTTTTATCAAAATTTCTTTGGTATGACGTTTTTATATTCATAACAGTGTAAATAAATAGTTATCCTTGACCAATAAATGTTCATTGCAAGTAAATAAGTCAAAGTCAAATCATTTATTAATTATAAATATATGCATCCATTAACCTGATTCTTTTCCCTTATGATTGAATAATTGGTGCTTCTTGTTTGAGTTTATGATTAATTAATTTGATTGGACAATGTTACTTAAATATTTTATTTTAAAGAAATTTTATTTTCTTAAATATGATTATTAAATATTATTAAATTTACCTAAATCTTTTAAAATACAATAATTGAATTAAGAATTTTTTTAATTGTCCTAATTTTGAGGCAAGATAACAATAAAATCAAGATCGAAACATCTTATCAATGTTCATATAGTATTAATTCTAAATGTGTGTAGTCATACAGCACATTAAAGAAACCAATCAGAGCATTATACTCACATAAATATACCTCTACTGAACAAAAGATTTGTTAAATGATACTGATTTATTCATTGCTATCTTTTGTTTATATTTATAAGTGATTGATTGCCTTTGTGTAAACAATAACATGCAGTAGGTACTATTTTAATTTTATGAGCTCCTTTTCACATTCAGATCTGTTTTTATAAATAGTTATATATGTCTAAACTAGAGGTATACCATGTGTATCCATGTGTGTTGGATTTGGCAATATTTGTCAAAGACTATTCTTCTATCAGCTAATCTTTACTAGATTTATTCTAGAATTCAGATAGGACAATTCAAAATGCATGTTAGAAACTATAGAAGTATACCAACATAGAAATACTGACATACAATTTTACTATATACAAATATACACATCCTTTCAACACTGATACATAATAATATTATGAAACTGTTTATAATACAACCCACAATTACTTTCTAATGAAGTTTTTAAATCTCATGCTAGAATCATTTTAACAAAACAACTATAAGTTGTTTAGCAAGCAATAGCTCGATGAGCCAGTAATGTTAAAAGTCAAGCCACATCTCTCAAAAAATGGATGACCGATACTACAGCGAAATAGTAACAAAGTAATTTATTTGACAGTTATTGGAAGCTGAAGATCACTACGAGGGTGAAAGAAAGGATCTGTCAGGCAGGCTCGAGGCACTTGACAGCATTGTCAGGATGCTCGAGCTCAAGCATAAGAACTCGCTGGACCACGCCAGCCGCCTTGAGGAGCGAGAGAACGAGCTTAAGAAGGTAGGTCGATGAGATAAGATTGAACTGTTTCATGGTCGTAGGAAGCATATACACATGTTTATGTAGTTGTAAGTGGTCATTAGCAATATGAGAGTAATTTATTATGTACACTATGTATTTATTCTCTTGTGAGGAATATTATTGTTTGTTTCTTTTTGCTGTAATTTAGATTGAGCTCATTATGCTGTGTATGTTTCATAATGTGTTTGCACATGTCTTCATCCCACGTGATGGTGATGATAAAACATTTGGTTGGAATGCGTGTTTTCCCAGAAGCCTCAAAGTATGAAATGATACCTTTTTATATTGGAACACAACAGTGATATTGGATGACAAACTTTAGGAAGCAACTCGGGGAAAAGTTCTCTACTATTGTGATATTATCAATATGGCCTGCAATACCGAAATTTGGTAAAAAGCAAGGCGAAACACGGTATATGGGATGTCGATTATTCACCCGTAAAGTTAATTAAATTAAATATTAATAAAAGGGTTTATCTATATTTAGATATAAATGAATTATTCTATTACTTTAATTTCATCATTTCCATAATAAATGTTATACAATCTACTCGACACCTCCGAATCCGTTAGGTTTTCGTTAAAAGTTAGTCTACGTGGTGCATGTCCGTATGTCAAACTGTACTGTTCGTTTTGTTAAAAGAAATTGTTCCTTCTTCACTGAACAGCTGTGCAATATATACAAGGCCATTCGCAAAGGTCGAAACGTGTGAAAGTATACATTTGGTTCAATTACTTCTGTACGTATATACTATGGAGATTGCTTCGTTTTCGAGCTATGTTAAGCTTCCTTTGTCGAATAAGTTTTTGTTTCTGACATGACAACACTGGAGTCTTAAGGCGGCTCCCTAAGCCAAACAATCCCAAGTCTTTATACTTTTACGAGAATATCTGAGATTTGTAGACATTGAAAAAATAAATATAAACATTGATGATATTATCTTTGATAAGACAACCACCAATACCCGATTCATACGTCATAGCCGTTTATTCATGTTCAAACAAAAAATTGTGTATGAATTTAGAGCGAAGTGTGCTAGGTCCAGTTGACAACCAGGCCGTGCGAACACATATAACTTCGCTCGATACAATTAAATCCACACAAAAAACTCCAAAACGAACAAACTTTACCTTCTTTACACTTAATGAATATTTTTATTCTACTTTATAATATTAGTTGGCTATCCAAGGCTGTGCTAGGTTAATAAACGCCAGAAATGATGTTTTGCGAAGAAACAGTTGAATGGTGGGAGACTACTTGCATCCTTCCAATGAGTTCGTTCGTTAATAATAAATGTTTTGCACAAAAGGGGGCGCTAAAAGGAGCGTTCTTTCTTTCTTCTTCATTTATAAAACATAAAATTTTACTAGTGTTGACTTAAAGTATACTTAATCCTATCAAAAAGTTTATCCGTACACCACATCTCGTCCATTGTACTATTTTCGTATATCTAACGTTACTTTTAACAATTAGCTGGCTAACTACTTTCGCAATCGCGTACGTCAGTATATTGTTTGCAAAATATAATTATGTCATTTGTATTTGTTCATTACACATTTGTACTATCGGTTATATACAATAGAATCGCGCTAGGGCTTTGTCTTAATGCCTGTTCTGACACAATACTGAAAAGAACTTTGTTACCCAACATTTTAGTTCAAACTTTTTTCACAATTGCGGCGCATCTCGAATTACACAACAAGCCTATGTCTGCAACATACATGGTCTAACCACTCGTTAGGTTTGCACTTGACCTTCATTTCAGCTTCAGCTTTAAGCTAATGAGACTTATAATAACCCACAGGTAGCCAGTTACAGTAACTACACAATCGAAATCATCACCTATAGTTTGTGAGCTATGTAAGACTGCATTGAAATTACTGCTTTTCAACCAACTTAGATAGCGCCGGGATCGACTGACAAGAAACATATTATATAAATAATAAGTATTAAATAAAATATTAGGTGGTGTGTATTTGGGCTATAATATGTTATCATTCTTACCATTGAGATCTTATGAGATAATTACAAGAGGCCATATCATTAAGCCAAGCCATAATTATCATTGTGCCATCATCATCATCCGGGAAATGTCAACTGCTGGACATAGTCCTTCCCCACGGCACGCCGCAGTGATCGTTCCCGAGGCGCTTGCACTCCCGCGACCATTACCAGGTCAGATCGTTCCGTCTAGTAAGAGGACCTTGGCGTTGTGTTAAAGACAATCTACATTCCTGCTAATTATAATGTTTTCTGATTCGGTGGGATTCCTGGTCTCTTTTTTTATATTATTATTATTTATTTAAATACAGACATACATCCATAGTGTTAGTAAACATATTGCTATGTTAGTAATTAAATATATCGTCAGACATGCTACTGTGACACTGGTGCATGTAATGACAGCCAGTGTCGCAGCATCGGTCCGTCGGTGCGTTATGTATGACGGGATTTGCATTTCGCCTTCATATCGCCTGATGGTAAGTGACGATAAGGCCGATATATGGTGTGCGCACCCAGAAGCCTCAACCTAATGAGGCGCTGGCTCTGATACCTTTCATACAGGAACATTTGCGCATTAGGCCACGGATGCAGTTCTTGCTTGGCTTAATGGAATGGATAGATTGAAAGAGGCACATTTACCTACCAAACCACTTACCACCTTACCAAATTACCCAAAGACACGTAAAATACTACTATAAATTTGTTCAAAAATAAACTTCATAAACACATTGTTGAAATGTAACTTAGATTAAATAATTTTTTAAATAGATTTAACTACCGCACCAGATTGCTCTATTTATTATACTCGTAAGATCTCATATTAGTGACAAAATGTCTTTCTGAGAATAAAATTCTTTGAACCGAATACGAATACGATATTACTTTGATCATTAACCAGTTTTTCTAAGTTTTCTAATTATGTTAAATGTCTCTCACGATCTCCAATCCCAGAGTTCGCTGTCCATATATAGAGAAGGCTCACAGGTAGCAGTGGACTGTTAAAAATTAGTATGTTGTTTGTTGCCAGGAATATGCGAAACTTCACGATCGGTACACGGAGCTGTTCAAGACGCACATGGACTACATGGAGAGGACCAAACTCCTGCTGAGCACGGCCAGCGACCGGAGCGAGGTCCGCGGCAGGCTGGGGCTCAACCCCGTCGGCAGGTCCAGCGGTAAGGCACACACAGTCTCAGCACAAAGATGAATTTTAAAATAACCCTAAACTAACCTGAAAATTATGACTGCTGTGGCGCTAAAATATGCTATGCTAATTCACTCAAAACTGTTTTAATCCTTCAAAAACACATTTTGCCTTTCTATCTGAGCCATGATTGCGATACTTAACTGAATCCGTTTCTCTGGCTTTATAATGGTGGTTCCACACATACACAGTTCATAGCTCTGTATAGAATGTTGTCTGGACAGTATATAAGAACCGTGATATGTATAGACATGCTGCTTTTCTTAACGAAGAAAGTACTACGGATTTACCTTGAGATTTACTTATCTTCTATAATCATAAAGTTAATATTAAAACATGGCTTGTAGCACTCATTTGTCACTAGTAAAATAACTTACAGTAGGTCCACAATTATAGGGAGTTTAGAGATTCCAAGTGGGCTCTGCGGAACTTAAAGCTTCCGTTGGAAAGCTACCAGAGTTCCGTAAAAAGTTACATCTGTCAATATACTATACACTGGATAGCTGTAGTCATCAGATGACGGTAGTTTGTTGTTGGGAGGGTGTGAATACAAGTGGTTTAGTCTATAGTGTAACCATCCTGCCCGCAGGTCCTATGTCGTTCGGATTCGCGTCACTGGAGGGCTCGGTTCACGTCGTGGAGCAGACTGAGAGCATGGGAGGCAGTCCGGTGAGCATGTCGTCGTCGCTCCCCACCCCGCCCATCGGTTCAGAGTTAGCTGCCGTCAGGACAGTGGAGAGGGCGCACCAGACAGACCCTATCACGCAGCAGAGTCAGGTGAGATAATGAAACGAGCAAACAGAGCAACCTGTATAACTGCAACATGAAATAACCTGCACATTTGTCTCACTTGAAGACGTATTCACTCACCCAGTACCTCAGATATCAGAGTTTAAATACATGCATACAAAACAAAGAAATGTTTGTAATATCGTTTTAATATAGAAACAAACATAGAAGGAATAAAAATAAAACAAAAAGAAAGGGACAACATTAAAATCCAACTTCTACGAGAACGTATTAGCAGTAGTATACAAATTAAAACCTTTTTTTCTTGAGTTTAAGCATATGTGTATGTATGCGTATTTAACCAAAGTATACTCTATACGTAATGTACCCACCAATACCTTTAATTTGATATCGTTACCGATATTTTGATATTCAATCATTATTTTTTAGGTAGCATCTTATGTCCACTACAGGCCGAAAATTTAGATTTTATGTGACGTCATATCCTATAACCCGTGAATTAACACGACACTTAAAGTAACTTCTTTCCTATTTTTGTATTGTGTTGATTTTCTCAAAACACACTACATGAATTTGAATAGCATTTATATGGGACCGTCTCTGAAGTATTATCTACCAAACAAAAAAGAATCATCAAAATCAATTCATAAATGGCGGAATGATCGCGTAACATACATAACGAGAAAAACATACAGCCGAATTGAGAACCTCCTGCTTTTTTGAAGTCGGTTGAAAATAATATAATGATCTAGAACGTCGCTTAGCTGATTGGATCGCATGTAGAAATTCGATTTGTAATAAATACCTTGTCGTTTTCACGCTTGCATATAAATGAATAATGAAGGAAATTACGTGTTGAGAATAATTATAATTCATCTGCTGTACATCTCAATTGAGCATAAATTTAATAAAATTGCCAGTTCTTAGTTCTCTTTCGGTATGGAGATGACTTGTGCGATGTTAAACTAAGTGACGATATCCACTTGCGATCAGCTAAGTTTGACCTTCCGTCATCAGTTCATCATCAATAGTTACAAATGAAAGTTACTGCGATTTAGGCATAATGGAAAAACAACAAAATTAAAGTTATAACTGTTACAAGTCATAAAACAATTCTGATAATTGTGCTTACTGTAAGTATTTCTACTTATTTTCACGTCGTTTTGTAAGTATATGCACAACATTTTAACTCTGGAGTATCTCAGAATTGAATCTTAATAAATTGTATTCTTTTTTTATATACAAATGAGTTTTTCGCGTCACCATACAAAAGCTTAAACAAGTATTATATTATTCTCGGCAAATTGTTTTTTGTTTGTTTGGTGGTAGGTAGTGCACTTTCTATGTCCGCCTTGCTAGGTGACACCATGTTACCTAAGTCTGCTGCCAAACAACAGTGCTAATAGCACTGTTGTGTTCCGGTAAGAAAGGTAGCAGAGCCAGCGCCTCATTAGTTTGAGCTATACATAAAAAATTAATGAAATCAGTAATCTGTTTGCTCTAAATATTATTAATTTTGGAGCAATTTTAAATTACTGATATCATTCCTTTGGTTTAAATAAGTGTGAATTAAATAAACTTGTTGCATTAAATACTTTTGTCACGCGAAAATATGGAAGCTATTGTATTGAAACGCAACCTTAGAAATTAGTGTTTACTGGTGTTTTTTAAAATAATTTTTTATTTTTGCTATTTGTATGTTAAATAAACAATTTGAAATGTTTTTTTGTATCTTTTGTAGAAGTTGTAATCTTGATAAGATTGAGCAATGGTCAGCGCAGAACGAAAACAAATGGTTATAATGTGTGATTAATTATAGTTGTGTAATAATAACACATTAATAATGTTCTTTTTGAATAAATAAATAAAATGTTCAAGTAATACCATCGGTTGTTCGTTCTTAGAGCGATAGAGCTTACCCATTGCCACTTCAGCTCACTGAGCTATGTCGGTGATCCTAGTTCGTCTTCGTACGTAGAGAAATTCCGAACATAGCTCGACTTTAAGTTGTTTATTCGGCCCACAGTAAAGATTCGGGGAGAATTCGGGGGGTATAGAGAGGGCTAAGTTCACCTCAAGATTACTGAAAAAATCGTAAGAGTTTTGTTAAGTTGTCGTTCTGCATTGTATATTCTCGCACTCATTTATACCTACTCCAGTAGTGAGTCTCATTAAGTGGACAGGAATATTTTAAAACTTTAACTACTTGATAGTCTTATGCTTTACGTTCCGATACATTGATACAATTTTCTATTAATATTCTTCAAACGTCTAAGTCAACGCAATAAAAAGATATACGGTCGTTTATGTATCAAGTTTAGAACTTTCCTCTCTGCGAATGCAAGGGAATAAAAACCTATAGAGTATTTATAATTTAGGTCCATTAACCTAGCATTCTGAATTTATATTTATTCAGTACGGAACCCTCGGTGCGCGAGTCCGACTCGCACTTGCAGTCAGGTGACCACCACTGGTCAGATCTCAGATCATAAGAGAAGTATGGATGAGGTTATTAACATGTTTCATCTGAATCAAAGCGTGGTTAGATTATTCAATGTACACAAAGATTGTTATTTCGTTGTGATTAAGTTCAATTCAACTCGATGGTTAAATATAACACTTTATTACTACTTTTACTCGTATAATAATGAATTGTGTCTTAATCACAATATAAAACCTCTGCAAACAAACATTCGGCGACATGTTCGCTCTAGAGTCCTGATTACAAGGTTCACTTTCATCTATTTAATCACAAAATATGTTATGAATTCTATGACGAGTACATTCCATAAGTTGGTTCTACTTCTCCCTTTGTTGCAACCGTCTTGCTCGCACTCGCAGGACTGTGAGAAGTGCATCGTGGTGAAGACAGACTGTTGGCACGTAAGCGGCTCTTCGTACACATACGCGCACTCCCGCACTACACTGAGCTCCTGGTCGCGCGTGAAGAAGTTCATCTGTGATATCGACCGACACACAGGTCGAAGATCACTTGATCTGCTGCTATTAGAGCATACCCTCAGATAACTGTCCCTCAGGTCGTGCTGGTAGCACCCTTGGTTCGACACAGTTGAACACTGGTAACATTTCAAGCTTATGACCTGTTTATACGTCGATGATAGTAACAAAATTAGCACCAAAACACATCTACATGTGGAGAACATTTCATTTTACGTTAAAATAAATAATTTTATACAAATAGACGCTTGATTAACTATTGACAGTTAGGTTGACGTTGTTATGCTATATGCCACGATTGGCAGGTGACTTGGTTCCGTTTCCGAAATGTATTTGAAAGTTTTGTTTTTAAAAGTCAATGTATTATCGGAAAAAGTTTAATTATATTTCTATAAAAAGTACACATTATATGTATAGAAATCGTATGCTGTCTCTTTGTATTGTAGTTTTTACGTTTTACATCAATAGTGTGTTGCAAAATAGAGCTATTTAGATTCATCTGAGTTCTATAAAACACTTGCCAGTGGATTTGTTTGAAATATTAGGTCAATTATTGTATAAAACATGTGGCGCTCTCTCACTGTTTTGCTAAACTATTGTTATGTTCTTAATTTATATTACAATTACAAAATATGATTTATATATGATTACACGAGACCGATATAATGTACATATGTCTAACACAAATAATTCAGTCGAAGTGATGTGATGCGCAGGGCAAAGGAAAGCACGCTGATTGGCTACAAATAGAGAGCGACGCGCTGGTTGGCCCGTTCCAATTCACGCCACGTCGTCATTGGTTAGATGGAACCAAACTATAAGACAAATTAGTCTCGTGGCTTGGTGGTTTGTGCATTTCAAATCAAATCAAATAAATTTATTTGTCTAACATATGTATTACAGATCTTATATGAAACAACGTTCGCTATGTTGAGCCTTGCGGCGTACAAATATTCACATATATTTCATAAATAATAAAGTCAAATTCAATTTTATAAACTAAACTAATAACAATAAACTTATTCTTGCATTAAATAGTTATTTATTGCTGCACTTTATTGACGAATTCATCAATCGTTTTCTGACAAGTAGTTAAACAGATTTCGTTTAAACTCTTTAAGCTCTCGTATGTTTTTTGGAATGTTATTGTAAATTTTTGTAATGTTCATTACACTTTTCCTGTATAAAGCCGTTTTGTGTGGGTTGGTGTTGAGGAAATCTCATAAATCTTATCTTTCTATCACGTAACCCTAGCTCTTTCTAGTGAGATGGCTTCCGATATAGTGCGGCAGTAGATATTAGTGTGTTTTAATGCCTGATGGCAAGCACATTCCCAAAAATCACATATGTTACAGGCCACCTCGCCCGTGACGCCGCTTACCACAGGCAAGTCGCAGACGAAGAGCGAGAAGCGAAGTGCGAACACGCTGTATCAGGAGTTAGCATTCCATGACACGGACGCTAACAATCTGGAAGGCGACGAGGGAGCCGACATCACTGGTACGTGGCGACATTTAACCTGGGGGAGACGAGACGTGAAGGGAGAAGTACTACAGTTACTTGTGGTCAACGTAGAGATCAGATCATCCAGAGGCCGTGTTCCACTGAACACGTATGAACGAACTATGACAGACACTTTCATTACATCGACGTATATCAAACCGAACCGAAGTACACCAAACGACAGACACTCAAATGCAGCGCACGGTGTGTCAGTTACACATGTGTGTGTCTTTTTGTTAACCTTACGAGTATTAGACGAGGTGGAATCCGTATATTCTTTACAGATCCGTGGTGGTCAAATGTCGAATTGGGAAAATTTAATTCGCTATAATGTTGACGTATGATGACCATATCTGAAACGACGCTACTTATGAACGTAAACTAACTCAGGTCATTGACATAGCTCGAAGAGTCAGCTGAAGTGTCACATCGCTAGAAGAATAGATAACAGAGGAGTTTTTGAGTGGCAACCACGTACCGAGCCGTCCCCCTGCTGACGACTTAGTCTCGGGATCGGTCGCTGTGTCATACCATGGAGGAGGCTTATGTCCAGCAGTGGACGTTTCCCGGCTGATGATGGAGAATATTATGCTAAAGTGATTTACGTCGTAAAAAGAGTCAGAATTACTTGATTTTTTGTATGGGGATAGTTAAAGAGACGGAAAAGGACATAGGCTACATTTTTCCCGATCGGACAAGAAGCTCTCGTGGGATAATTTCTGAAAACAGCGCGAACGAAGTCATGTGTAGTACTTGTATGTATACATCTCAAATTGACATCAGATATTTTATCAATATTCTGGAGAACGGGAAATCTAAGCCCTAGGGAAAAGTAGGACTTTCTCCGGCTAGGTGTAGCTAGGACTGGTGTAGAGTCACCACACGTGAATCGATAAGGAGACATAACGGAGATCGTGTTCCATAACTATGTAGTAAATATAATGAGTTAAATTTGACATCGTTCGCTCCTGCAGGTAGCTGGGTCCACCCTGGAGAATACGCATCTTCCGGTACGTTAATATTATATCTTTATCGGCATGAAATAGACTATCCTTATCCTACTGCAATATTGAAACCCATCGAGTAGACTAATAACATTCATTTCAATTTATCTATTATGTATAACATAGTACCTAGTACCTACCCTGAGAGACTTAACTAATGTTTTATGTTCTATTTCCACGGCTTCTAACAAACTGTCGACCGACGCAGTCAACGACAATTACTTCGGTAAGTTATAGTTTAATGGTTTACTTGTCCGAGTGTTTTAACTGCCCGCAATACCGTATTGTTGTTGATTTCCTTTAGACTCGTCAATTCATCCGTGTCATTTCAGTGTTTGTAAATGCTTTCTCCATTCGAGGCGTAATTGAATTACGAATTCATCGATGACAATTCAATATAGAAAGAGAAAGAAAGATACATTGCCTTTCATTTTATGATTTGTGGCAGTTATCATAATTTTTCTTTGAATTGTGCTAATACACTACAATTTAAATTATGTTTTCCGCATTACTTATGTCGGAGAGATATATGTAAATTTATCAACACTGGTTATTACGGGAAGATTTAAAGCGGTTAAAATGCTCTCAGAAATAATGTACATAATATGTTTTTTATTTGTGTATTTAATATGTGTAAATTTATACGTTAAGGTATGACAGGAACTAAAAAATTTATATTAACAGTTAATTCTGCTTTCTGGATTGGCTAATTCTTTTCTTTTATTAACTCCTGTAATTCCTTTAAAACTACTCAGTCTAGCATCTATCATCACTGGCATCATCACAAGACGATACGACTCCATATACTTGATTAAAAAAATATTATTTCGTTTCTCTTTTTGTTAATTTTAGAATGTAAATAAGTTTCAGAAACGATAATCTCACCTTGTGGTAGGTAATTCATATGTGGTTGAAGGTTCAATACTACTCCACTAAGTCCTACCTAAGTAAAGTCAGCGCGGGGAGTTGAGGTGGACATACCTATCATATGAATAAATGTATTGTCAGAGCAGTACATTCATATGGATATTTATGTTTTAATTTTCGCGTTTGGCGTCACCATCGCATGTCAAAAACTCTGGAGTCAAGTTTACCGTTTGGTCTCATTAAATTTAAATGACTTTGGTCGTATTGAACAGGCACCTTCTAGACCAACGCGCACCATCTTCGACCACATTTTGATTAACATCAAGTGAGATTGTGTTAGCAAGCATTATACTATCATACGAATAATATAAATTCAAAAGTTTGTTTATGATAAAACTTGAGAGGCATGTAGCAGCAAAACGTAAATCAGCAATTGTTTCAGAATACTTGACTCAATTAGTCATTTTAATATGCATTTCGTTTACGTATTAACATCCGGTTTCCCGGTTATTTAACAAATACTAGGAAATAAAGACATACACAAACATACATAGTCTGACTTGCTTGAGTTATTTATTTATTTGAGAACGTTTACACACTAAGTTTCTAAATGACACCTGAAAACAATAGATATCAGAGACCAAATACGAAAAACTAAATACTAAACAGATAATATAAATAAATTATTGTATGAATTTGTTATGGATAGCTATACATACATATAACTAATTTTAACTGTGTTTGCAGGCATGGGTAAAGAGGTTGAGAATCTTATCCTGGAAAACAACGAACTTCTAGCAACCAAGTAAGTGCTTAGTGTACATTTTATAGCTATGGTAACGTCACTGATATATCACCGTTCGTTTAGCACTACAAAGAAGAAAATGTTGGTAAAACGTGCCTAAAGAATCAGAGTCTATAATCATAATGAACGACTTAGTAAGTCTAGTGTAACCTCCTCAGTACTACTGGTTGCCTAGTACATTGGCCAAGAAATGCAAATAAAATATGGGCTACTCATACCGGAAAAAGGCAATCAAGATATACAAATAACTCCGCGCACAATGCATACGAGATAGTTTGCCATAAAACCTTCAAACCGTATTTCACCCATTAGAGCGTATAAGTTTTCTCGTGTTTCTTATTTATGTTATTCTCTCCTCATCCTTGCACGACTTGTTTTAAGCAAGTCACCGTTAAACGGACTCGACCAGTCCACTATCACTTCAGCTTACTGATCATCACTATTAGTTTTAGTTACGTGATGAAGTATAGTTTCATATATCTCTTTCCGTAGCTCGCTTGGCGACCGTATTTTCCGTATTAGTCAATTTGTATGTAGCTACAGCATACATATTACGTCCATTTTATTGTGTATTGATGTTTGCTGAGGATTTGACTTCAATTGAACTATATATAAATCAAAACGTCACATCTGATTATAAGAATCTTAAACTGGAAAACGATGCGGTGTCGCACAATTTTTTTTCCATCTCCTTACTACAGCTAACGAATACTCCGTAATGTTCGTTATTCTATTTGTATCATTACTGCAATCTTATCACTACTAATTCATTTCTGCTCGTGCCTTCATCCATCTACTCTACCATGGATAGGGCTATATATAAACACTCACATTATCCCGTACCACTGTGCCTGAATAATTGTACTTGTCATTTCGTCATTACGGTCCTGATATTGATTTTACTAATCCTGCCTTCACCGGAACTACAGATCCTTCTGTGGCTTCTACCACGACCCTCGCTATGGCCCCAAGAAAGAATCCTGCAATAGCCGCTTCCTTGGATCCTGCACTCAATCCTAGGTTTCACACCTTTTATTTTACCTCCTAATATGGAACCATTTTAGGGTTCCATATTAAAATCAGAGCTTAAAGTTTTATAGTTTAAACTCATATATATGAAATTTAGCAGTTGATGGTCGTTTAATCTGAAAAATATTTAGAATACTTACATTTGATGGTAAAACATTATCAATTCTTAGTCTTATATATTAAATTACTTATTTGTATTTGTTGTCTACTAACCTGAGCTAAGCGGCAGGCTTTTTCGTTTTAAATATTTAGATTTAGATATTTGTTATGGTGGTCAAATTATTAAAACGCTAAGTGCCTTTGAACTTTATTTAAATTACTTCAAGTACTTTTGTTTCCTAATTTTGATGACGCTTGATCTCATGATTTGAGCTTGAATCTGTTTTCAGGTTCCAAGTGTAATAACATTTTATTTGATTCACTTTGAGATACAGGATGGCGTCGTAATTGGCAAACGATCTAAGCCAATGTCAAGAGTGTCCTGACAGTAGGGCGAGTAGTTTGCATTGTCAGTTTTATAATTATAATAATTAGTGTGCTATTTATTAGATGAGCATTAGTAGATCTCAAAAGGTCAGAAATCCCACGTGAAAATACACGGTGCACTCACAAAAGACACTTTTTAAACAGGAATGCGCTGAATGTCGTAAAAGACGATCTGATAGTGAAGGTGGACGAACTGACGGGCGAACAGGAGATTCTGAGGGAAGAAGTCGCTAACTTGAGTGCTGCGCGCGAGAAACTTCGGGAACGGGTGACGCAGCTCGAAGAAGAAATGAGACACCTAAAGGTATTCCCCCACACCCTCAATAATCTAAACTCCTTTTCAATCATGACCCACAGCTGTCAAGGTTCTTATCCCTATGACTACACAATCTATTGAAATACACGTGTAACGCAACAGAATCAATTTAATGTCTAATTCCTACGCAAAGGCAGAAATAAATGACATACATACATAATATAGTTTGATCATCATCATAATTTTATTCAAAAACAATTTAATCCTGTGTTTGAAATAAGTATTTAAATGTCGAATAGTAAATATGTCAAAATATCTTCAAATTACACATAAAATAAAGCAATTCGTCTGAAGTTATGCGTCGCTTGACTTTCCGTATGCGTCTTTTAACGTTTTAACTTTACGTAAAAGTAAAACGTACCTGGTAATCTGTTATTGAGATGGTGGCCAAGCGTGTGTAGCAAATACTACCCAGTGAATAGGCAGACACTAGTAATGGTTTCCGAAGGTTTTACACGAAAAACATTCTTTTGTTTATAAAGAAAAAACCCGCTAGTGCCTTCAACTGTTTTGAAAAGTTCAACTGTTTTCCTTTTAATCTGCCATTTTCTTCGCTGTAGTGAGATGAAAAGTTGTGTGTTTCGCTCGGCAGCAAAGTTATTTTGCTTCTCGTTCCTTGAAACCCTCGCTACGCTCATCATTCTATATTTGAAATCGTAGAATCATTCGCTAGCTCGGGTTTTAATATGAGATCTCGCGCCAAACAACTTTGCATAACAAATAACTATTATGTATTTGTATCAACTTTCAACAAGAGCGTGCCCACTGCCCTTGCTAAATGACATCGGGCTATCTATACAAGTCCTTTCAATGGATTTCGTGCAGTACATTCTTAAGAGGAATTAAACTTAATTAAAGATTCCTCTTCCAAAAATTGACATGGGAGTAGACGTGTGTCGTTCGCGAAGGAATCCTTCAATTGGACTACTTCAGTTGTGTTTAGTTCTTCCTTCACTAGTTCACTTCCGATACAAATATATCTGTAGTTCACTTTGTTCAGTCAGTCCACTCCACCGCGAACAAAACGAACTAGAGTCCGAGTCGAGTCGAATGTTGCCGAACGGCGAGCGACCTACCGCTGCGCCCCGCCGCCAATGCGAGCGACAGAGAGAGTTGTATCAATTTCGCTCGCACTTTCTCGTTCTTCGTTTAAGGAATTGAGCTTTAAAACAAGGTGATAATTAGACAGTTTATTTGTTAATGCTATTTTGATACCCATGTCTTTGATTAGGTAACGTAAACAAACAGCTCGCACTAAAAACCTTATTTGCGAATTCGAATTTGTGCGGTTAATTATGTTTTACGAATATTTCATTGATTAAGTTACTTGTAAATATAAAAACTGTATTTTTTTGTATATAAATAGTGTTTTAAATTTCTGTATTTCAATACATTAAATTGTGTATATTAACTTAGTGTAGTGTTACTATATTGATAAAAGCCTGAATAAAGTATGAAGGGAAATCTGTTATTCACAGTAACATAGAAGCATATGGACAGGTATTTATTTATTAAAAAAATTAGTACATACAAACATATTAGAACAGAATAAAACAGAAGGAGGTATATTGCAGCAAAGACTAAATCTCGTTCGTAGTTCGCAGCAATCAAAAACATCGCGCTGTTCGATAAACTACGAGTGTATTACCACAGTGAATTAACAAACAAAAAAGACCAGCCACTGAACTATTGAACTAAAAGAGTGATGATATACTTCACTATGGTCAAGAGATATGTCAGTACATATCTTTTCACTTTAGTGGCACATACTGAACATGTCTACATGGGAGTTTTTGATGGACAAGTTTGAGCATATTCTATTCGTTCGTCACGAATATGCTCAAAGTTGTCTATCAAAAACTCCCATGCAGATATGCTCAGAATGTGCCACTAAAGTGAAAAGATATGTGCAATGTTGACTCGTTTGGTTCGGCTATTAAACACTCCTGCTAAACCAGTCACTAGCGCATTTTAACTGACAACTAGCGACATCTATCGAGCGGGAGGACTAGACACCAACTCAAAGGCATGATGTGTATCTTCACAGAGAACTAACTATGTATCTTCATTAGAGCAAAGAATAACAACTGTTCCCAAGCGTGAGAACACACCTGTCTTTGCTGTTCTGATCTGAGAACTTTCTTTTTGAAGCTATTCCCAATTCCTTGCGTAAAATAAATCGAATTAGAAAAGGAAAAGAAAAGAGAAATTTAACTTTTAACTTTTACCGCTCCCATATCTCAGAAACAGACTCAGTTATTCGTTAGATCTGTAATTCAATAATAGAAATCAGAAATCAACACAATTGAATGACTTTTCTGTAAGAAGTGTTTTTAATTTTTCTTGTAATGTTTAATTAATGTTGGCAGGACACGATGAGCAACAACGCCGGAGCCGGCGAGAACGAGGACGAAGCGGACGTGCCGATGGCGCAGCGGAGGCGCTTCACCAGAGTCGAGATGGCAAGGGTGCTCATGGAACGTAATCAGTACAAGGTACGACAAGAACGTTCCTCGATCCTTAGTGCGATACTTACTGCATAGAGATGTATGTCACTACCGTCTGTTTAATGCCCCTGTTGGACATGTGCATCCCTCGGGCCTCCCGCTCTGCAGACTGATTCGCCAACGTCAACTGAACTAAACCAATTTTTGCTTGCAGAAGGTTGTTTTAAAAATCACCCACCTCCCTACATCTTACAATTTGGTCCTAAACTGAAATATTGAGCTCTTCTTGCAAATGATTATAGTTCTTAGTTTAATCGAAAAACTCTAAAGCATAGTTTAAAGGCGAGCACTTTAAAAAATGTCTTGGTTTTGTTTAAATAAATATTTATTAAATTTGCGAAATTATGATAACTTTACAAAACTTGTAAACTTACAAAACCTGTTAACACGTTTCAGGAGCGGTTCATGGAGCTACAGGATGCTGTGCGCTGGACGGAAATGGTTCGAGCGAGTCGAGTCGACTCCACCATGGACAAGAAGAACAAACAGAGCATATGGAAGTTCTTTAGCAACCTCTTCAGGTAAGACATTACAGCAACTTCCATCCTCAAAAGCATAGAGTCGTTTCTTGAAAATGAACTCTCGAAAGCTTATCGCCTATAAATAATACATGTAAAACTTATAATCGATTTAAGTTAGGTTAACGTAACTGCTAATCTGAACAGTATTTTTATATCAACTCCATTAGCAAACATACTTGTACATTTTTCTGTGGTTAGTCAATCTACTGCTCCGAAAACATTTCTCCTTGGGCTAATTTCTGTCCACATATTGCGCCTACATTATTTTATCATACTTTATACATAGTTGTAGATATATAGCAATATATACAAATGAATTACCTCTGGAAGAAATGTTTCAGCAGCTAACAGTTCTTTGCGAATTTCAAAATGTATGAGTGCTTGAATGAATCTGTAAATATTTGTAGGTTGTGCTACTGCGACTTTTATAAGGCTCTGCGACACACAGAAAATTAATATTATTTGTATATTTCTTGATCCTAACATGATGTATGTAGAAATCGTTAATGAAAAGATAACATATCTGTTGAGTACGGCCTTACTATCACTCGAGTTGGAGTTCCCCAGCGAGCTCATTGCAAATAAAAATGATGAAAATGATGACTAAAAATGATATTACAACTGCGTATATTTCTTTGTTACACTCGGAATCGAGCAAGGTCTATGTCCAGCTGTGGACGTCCCGGCTAATGATAATAAGCTTTTAAATGCTGTATGCATCCCTTTAATATCTCAGCCATCCACATAGCCATGGTTGAGAAGCGTCGGTGGCGTAGTGGATATGGCGCGGACTCTCAATCTGAGTATTCCGGGTTCTAATCCAGCCGTGTACCTATGATATACATTATCCGATTGCTTAACGGTGAAGGAAAACATCGTGAGGAAACCTGCATGTCTTGAACAGACATGTGAAGTCCGCCGATCCGCACTGGTCCCGCGTGGTGGACTATGGCCCATACACTCTCTGTAGGAGAGAAGGCCTGAGCCCCTGCAATGGGGACGTATATAGGTTGATGATGATGATGATATTGATTGATTTAATCGCCTCCGTGGTTTAGAGGCTACACAGTTGGCCTCAATTGAGGTCCTGGGTTCGATTCCCGGAGTGGCTACCTATAGGAACTCGTTCTGCCTGGCTAGCTACCACATGGCCAAGTGCAAAACCATTATCCTTTATTTAATGAGTTAGGCCTCTGAACAAACCACCAAAGAAGTTCTCTACAAAAGACTGAGTTAATTAAAATGTTTTAATTGTATTGACCCACTTTAACTGACGGTTTTATGCACCGACGCAACAATTTACGTACTGAGTGGAACACACACGTGGTCGCGGCGCGTGTAGCGGAACCATCTGCACTACACATTGCTATAACATCATTGAAACAGTTTAGTTGCTTGCTAATGATGTAATATGTATAACTTATGTAAGGCGACAGCGAAAGTGATGTTGCCCGGATGTGCTGCGCGGAATATTTGCATGTCAATGTGTTTATTATATCATAAAAGTAATGAGTTTCGTCGGAAGTATTGTTTCTTTATATACATATCTATAAGGGATATGATTATAAAATAGATGGCACTATATAATTCAGTGGCTTAGACTTGTTTATAACAAGGACCAATTCTGAGTCTGTGCCAAGAACCGTATAATGTTTAACGCCCAATACCTTAGTTTTAACTTAGGTGATGTGCATTAATTATCTGAAAGGACATCGGATTGTGATGTCGCGAAATGATTTTCTTTGACCACGGTCCACACGCGATGGCAAACTATATGTAAAAATTAGATTAACCACAGTCTGACCTGAGACACATTACGAATACACATCGTGAAACATAATTATTTTAGTCTTGCGATAAGCGAAAGAATAAAAATGTATTCTGTATTTCTTAACTAATCGAACGTTTGCGAAATGGACAAAGTCATCAATAATGTAAAACCTTACATCATATGAAGACAATTGTCAAAATTGTCTTCATATGACGATCGTCATTTTTTTTAAATCATCGTAAACTGAGTTATTTTTGTGTTTATCATGTACAACTGAAAATTACTGTGTAATAGTTTAATAAAGCAAGTAAATATAATTTTAATGTGAACTAGGTTGAATATTGTCAACTTTGAAGAGGTATATCTTGAGTTTGGATTGTAATTTTATTTTCAGGTTTATGTTATGACTAGCGTTTCGCCCGCGATGTTGTCCGCGTGTACTTCTGAAGGTATCCCACGGGAAAGACGCTCGATCGGCATAAAAAGTAGCCTAGTAGTTTTCCAGCACTTAACTATTTCAGTACAGAAAATCTAGGCATTCAGGCAACAAACAAACTCCCTTTCCCATTTATAATATTAGAATGGATTAGAGTTATAACATTGTTGTCTTTGTAAGATATGTATTTGTTGCACGTTTTATTGTTTTTGTTTTTGCTGAATTGGCGATCATGGGCGTGTTGAAATTATTAACTTATGCTTTGAATCAAGGACGGACATTTTGAATAATGGATTAAATATGTCCAGTATAGACTTACAGATATAATTAAATACCTATGGCAGGGATTAGATGTATAATGTATTAATGTAATTAGAATTAGAGACCTAGGCTTAACATTAGAGGCCTACGTTTCGAATAATATACCTACTACCAGAAGTATAGACTACGTAGATAATTTCGTTTTAAACAACTTTCCATATATGGGTGCTCTTTGAAAAACGATCTAATATAATTGTTCACGTTGTGCCATCTAATCACACCATATGTGTAGATCACAAAGACTGATTACTGCACTAAGACTGAAACGGCGCGTGCGATGAGCGGGGTTCCCCCGCGCCTCATCTCATACCCCGATTGCCACGTCGACCTGTCTCTTTCTTACCGACTACTTACTGTATGAACTCATGTATGCTGATGATGTTCTGCAGCACTGGCGACCGTCCCCAGCGCCCCCTGTCTACGCCACACCTGCGCGCCGTGTCCGCGCCCCAGCCCGCCATGCGGCACTCCCGCACGCAGGCTGACTTCCTGGAGACACAGCTCACCGACCACCAACACAACAGGCGGCACACAGAGAGAAGCGAACAGTTCAGACAGGTACGCACACACCAAAATTCCGTTGCCATAATCTTTTAAAATAGAATATCTGGCTATGTGCAGTAATTACCTAGTTACCTTCGGGAAAAAATTAGCTCATTTACTTTTCCACCCCTTTAACTATACAAAAGATCAAGCCATTCTGACTTTCCATTACGTCGTGAATGTTTCAGAAAATGCATATTTTTGTGTGAATCGGTCCCGTGTTTTAATAGTTATTCTGCTATTCGTTCGGTGCGTAAACGAAATCCCAAAAATCTAAGATAGTAAAAGTCGGTCCAGCCGGTCGTGAGTTATAGGTGGTGTAACTAGCATGAGTTTTTATTATTTATATAGATATAATATATAATCCGTAAACGAACGAAGGTCACCGACATAGCTCGACGAGTGAGCTGAAGTGGCAATGGGCAGGCCACATCGCTTGAAGAACCGATAACCGGTGGGGAGTAAAGGTTCTCGAGTGGCGACCACGTACCGGGAAACGTCTACCAGGCCGTCCCCCCACTAGATGGACCGACGACCTGGTTAGAGTCGCGGGGAGTCGCTGGATGCAGGTGGCTCGGGACCGGTCGGTGTGGCGTACCATGAGGGAGGCCTATGTCCAGCAGTGGACGTTTCCCGGCTGATGATGATATATATATATATTATTTGTAGGTACGCGCGCATGTTCGGAAGGAAGATGGTCGCACGCAGGCGTACGGGTGGAGCCTGCCCGGCAAGAGCGGGCAGGGGCAGAAGGGGCCAAGCCCGTGCACTTCACTGTCATCCGGGGGGGTCCCGGTGCCCGTGCCCGTCTTCTGCAGGTACGTACGGACCTGATAAAGAACCACTGTAGTTATAGCCTCCTAATTATAAACGTCCAGCTGTAACAGCTTGTTTAAATTTTAAACTTGGAACATAGTTCGCTTTGATCAGTGGTTCCCAAACTTTAAGTCCACAGAACACTCAATAAGTGTCTTAAATTTAAAGGAACCGGAACGTCATCCCGTAGCAGCAATGTTAATTGATAAATTTATCTTATTCAAAAAATCCGTGAGACTTCTACGGAACTTAACACGTTTTATTTTGCAATAAATTCGAAAGTACAAGTTAAAACAATCAGTCCGCACTCGAGTAGGTTACTTCCCTATTGAAGAGTGTATCTACCTCCTGACCCCAGAGTCAGATCAGCTCGATGGTGACAAATTATTGTATTGTCATGCGACTTACAACCAACCGGAAGTCAGTTAAGAAAAATACCGGATATTTTAAAAGTAAATGATTTTTTGTCTACTTTAGTCATGTGATCGTAAACGATTAGTTGGTCGAATGGTTAAACACTTCAACTACTTGTAAACAGTTGCGTGTAGACAGTAGTCAACAACCGATGTTTACAAGCAGGTGACGTCACGATGACATGCGGCGCCATTTTGTCAAGAGAAGCGTTTTCGCGGGATATTTAAATAATATTTTTGGTGTCAGTTTTTTTTTGGGTAACGCAAGTGATGTAAGTAGAATAGTTTTTAAAATCCCCATTCTTGTGTGATATTGAGTGTGAGTATTGTTGTGTACAGGCCTATAGCTGAGAGCGAGCCTCGCATGACGCTGCTGTGCGCTGCGGGCGTGGATCTGAGCGGGGGCCGCACCCCAGACGGAGGCTCCATGATCGGTGAGAGCGTCTTCTACGCGGGGGAGGAACAACCTGACGACAACACACTGTGCTTGGGTCAGTTTACAACACACGCACATCTCAACAACGCACGACTATACACTTGCATCAGTCTTATACCCAAAAATGGTATGGTACGTTACCCGATCCCGAGACACTTGCATCCAGCGACTCCCCGCGACCTTTACTAGGTCATCGGTACGTCTAGAAGGAGGACGGCTTGGTATACGTTTCCCGGTACGTGGTCGCCACTCGTGAACTCTGACGAGTAGTCATCAGTTATTCGTTCTTTGAGTGATTTCTCCTGCTCATTGACATCTCCCATTTACCATTGGGAGTGGGAACGTCTTTACCACTCCACCCTATTTCTTTATTCTAAACGAGTCTGGGGTCCCAAGATAGCTTTAGAGTCCGTAGGAAATTCATCCACCTTCAGTGGACGCGTTTCAAGTGTACCGCTGTAGATCCTGGCTAAAATAAAAAACAGGAATAACAGTGGGAGCGGAGAGGAGGTGGGAATGCTCATTGACACTTGCTCACTGACTTGTCGAGCTATGTCGGTCGTCAGCCGTGAAGCCCACATCTGAACATTGCGCTCCGTGGCATGTCACACTGAGGTAGCGGTATTGATTCATATTTATGTTAGTTTGGGTAGCTACTACCATGTTACCTCATGTTACCTAAGTCTTCCGCCCAACGCCACTAGTAAATACCAAAGTTGTGTCCCGGTGCTGAAAGATAACAGCTAGCGCCTCAGATGCTTCTGTGTGGTCACTTACCATCAGGTGAGCTGAAGACCGAATAAATGCAAGCTCATTATTGATATGTAATTGTTGCTATTGTAGCGTACGAGATGAGCAAGGCGCAGTCTGTGCACTCTCCCGAAGTTGAACAGATCAACAGACAGCTGCAGTCAACCCAAAGCGTCGAACACATAGAGAAGAACTTGTCGTCGCTCGTGTGGATATGCTCCAGCACGCAGACGAAAGGAGTGGTCATGGTGAGTGCCGATGTAGCACACGTGGGATTCTTGCACAATAAAACACCTACGCTCGTAAACTAATTCATCTATCGCTCAATATCAGTTTCTTCTTGTGTTCATACGTTGTCATTCATATAGTAAAAAAACATAGCGTTTTCCTTACTATTGTAGGGTATTCAGCCATACAATTACAATGAATATTGATGTACACTCGAGTACAAAAATATGTATCAACTTTTGCACCATGTCATATTCACCTTTAATCCCAACACTGCACAGGAACAAGAAAGGGTGAAAGTGACATGGTACAATAGTTGGTACATATTTCTGTACTCGAGTGTACTATAGTGTGTTGTTGAAAGGGTTGTTACAAATTCGGCCTGCACTTGTACACTATTTAAAAAAACAAGTAATAATCTAAATATGTAAATAAAAATACTACTACATTTATTTTAATTGTACAATATCATTCTTTTTGTACTAAGTGACAGCATCAAATGTAATTTTATTGGCGCCATCTTTGTTTTCAACGTCAAGTCCTACCGGTATCGTGTGTTTTATATGTTTTTGTACAAATAAACTAACCCAAAATATATAAAAATGGTAACTAAATCACTTTCTTTGATAATGTTCTTTTAAAATTTTAAGTGTACAAGACCAGTCCCTGGCGCCAAACAACGTGTCAATTGTAGTGACAACGTATATTATACTGTAGATAATTGACGCCAACAACCCAGCGGAGGTTCTGGAGTCGTTCCCCGTGAGCGACAAGCATATACTGTGCGTGGCGTCGGTGCCCGGCGCCCTCGACGAGGACTACCGAGAGTACGAGCTCCGGGTGGCGACAGAACGAGAGACTGACAGCAAGAGACACTCCGTACGTAACACTAACTTAAAATGAACACCAATTTAAAATGAACTTCATTTTCCTGACCACATGACTAAGTATTAAAACACTCGTGTGATACCAATAAAAAATTATGCAACAGTTTCATAAACTACCATTATTCGATGAGGGTTTTTGATGATTTCTCAAAAACTATACTAGAGAGTCAGTGAGCTGAAGTGGAAATGGTCACATCGCTCGAAGAACCCACAATCGGTGGGGAGTGAAAGTTCTCTGTTAAGTGGTTGTGATGGTAATGGTTGAGGTCGTTGAGTTGCTGGATGTAAGTGGCTCGGGGCCGGTCGATGTGGCATACCATGATGGAGGCATATGTCCAGCAGTGGACGTTTCCATGATGATCTACTAGAAAGCGGCATCGATTAGGTTTTCCTGTTGCTCGCAACATTAACTGCGTTGATATCATTGTATTATCCACATAATAAACAAAATACACCTGCTTCACTAATAGTTATGCTTTTATTGCTATTGTTTACAGCAGTCACTGTTCTGCGTGGGGAAAAGCGACTCTTCGGACAGCAACGGTCCGCCGGGCTCGGTCGGCAACGGACCCGACGCGGAGAAGGAAGTCGTCATAGGGAGCGCCCGGCTCGTGAGTGACGTCATTACAAGGATTTATTTAACTTATTCGTATATCAATTTCACATTATTTGTCTTAATGGTATGGAACAAATTTTATTACTGAATTTTCAACCACTCGCTGGTATCCGAATGAGCTGAAATTTTACTTATGTAAGTTCACTGTCAATGCAATGATGGTGTCACCATCCTCATCGTCAACAGCCTATATGTATATGTCCCCGCTGCATGGGCTCAGTCCTACTCTCCTACAGAGAGCGTATGGGACATAGTCCACCATGCGGGCCTAGTGCGGATTGGTGAATGATGGTGTGTGAGAATTAAATTATTTCAGTAAATAAAACAATACGAGACCACTCATTTGTCATTTTCTACCGAAAAACAACAACATAATAATACCTGCATTTTGAAAGGTTGTCCATTCTCTTTCAGGTCCAAACTTCGCTGCTGACGCCGCCAAGCACTCCCGTCAAAGATCCCGAGCCAGTGAACAACACCGAGCCACCCAGAGAGTCCACCGTCAAGAAAGTCGAGGAGTCCGACACCGCCGCACCAGAGAGCCCGCCACTCAGCTCGACGCCCGTCAACGGTGTGTATCCTTCACGATCAATAACTGTACACTTTTTCGCTCATAATCGTCTGCACAAGTCCACTGTTGGACATAGGCTCACTCATATATCGACACATTGGACTCTCGATGAGGTGTTTGACATAACCACCACGCTTGGCAGGCAGATAGCAATGAACAGTTGTTGTTAGTAGATGCTGCTGATCATCTCCTGAATAGTTTTCTCTTAGTCCCTTATTACGACATAGGACATGTCCAGATATTTTTTAATTACACTATACTAGTACATACTTGGTATTACCATAAGAATAACTTATATAACGAGTATATAATGGAACCACTTTAATGCGTGCCACACAAGACGACTCATACTAATACTACTACAGTTACTCCCTCTCTCACCCCGCACCGCGTCCGATCCCGCAAGGGATGATATATGTACGTTGACAGAAACGAACGGACGCAACGCGTAAAAGCGAGCCCTTACATGTTGCTCAATAAAACGTCAAGCAGTTCGACCTTGAACTCGTCCGGAGCGGGAGTTTCATTTATATACTAACTGGTATTATTAGTTATTTTAGTGGTGTAACAATTGTATTCCGGATCGTTACTTAAATTGTGTAACCAGTAGTTTATTGTGATGCGGTTTATAATCGTGCTACGTGTTATGACGTCACTGTGCTACTGCTCTCAGAGCCGGTGGGTTCCCCGGAGCCCGGCGTCGATGCGTTCGCCCAGGAGCAGTCTACCGCGGAGACGCGCCCGGACCTGCCGCAGGAACGCAAGATGTCCACCGTGATGGCCACCATGTGGCTCGGCACCAAGAGCGGAAACCTGTACGTGCACTCCGCCATGGGGAACTACAGCAAGTGCCTGGCTAGGTGAGACCTAACTGTAAAAACTAGCGTTCTAATAATAACAACTATGTCAGTTAATTCAGTCATCAAGCTCCTAAAGTCTACCTTAGAACGTGAGTCTGATTTATATACCGCTACGTCTCATCGGACCATCAAAGGAAGACATAGATCAGTTTCGCTTGAGAGTTAACGGTTCTTTTGCCATAATATTTTAAAATACAATACATAGTAAGCTTTGATAAGTTAACACCTAATAATATAACGTGTTAATGAAGAACTAGAAACCGGCTTCAACTGCCCTAAAATGTTCACCCTTAGAAGTAGAGTTATCTGGGTTCATATTTGGTTGTTGGACCACCACGAACTTATCAAATAAATTATACGTGAAAGCAATTTTGTTAAATAGCATAACTAAGAAATAGATTTTTTAAAATCTTTAAAAAGTAAGACTGAGCAACAATGTATTGTGTCCAAATTAACTTGACAAAGGATAAACTGTTTATTTACTATCATGATATGACGTGTAAAAAGAACTGTCAATCAGTCGATAACTGTAGATGTAATTAATACGTTGCGTGCTCAATTATTTAACGAAATGTATGTAAATGTGCTGTTTAGGACCAACACTTTTCGCCAAATTCCAAATTATTCGCGTTTATATTATAACATATTTTAGATGAAAACACAAGTCTAAGAAACTGTTTTGAATATTTTGCTTCTAAGGTCACTAGATATATGATTTATACATTGGTTTTAGATCTACCTTGATCACGACACCGCGTGAACTTATGACGTCATAAGTTCATACACTATGAAGCGAACCACCCACGTGTTAGTTTGATTAAAAATAATAACACAATGAAATGAATACGGTGTCCTTGGTACGTCAACAAAAGTTTGTAACGTAAGAGTAACGTTTCTATTACGAAACGTACGAATGTGGGGTCAAGTGAATGTCATTGTGTTTTTTAAAGAAATTATAACACAAACTTTAACTAATTCGAAAAGTAAATGATAAAATATAATGTAAAATTAAAATATCTCAAAATTGATTTTTTATTTAATCTTTACATACCCAATTGCCATCACAATATTCGCTCGTACACACGCTGTATATGTTCTTATTTACAGGGTGAAGTTGAACGACGCGATCCTGTCTATCGTGTCGTGTTCGTCGCGTTGTATCGTCGCCCTGGCGGACGGCACGGTGTCGGTGTTCGCGCGCCGGGCGGACGGACAGTGGGACCTCACACAGTACTGGTCCCTCGTGCTCGGAGACCCCAAGTGCTCTGGTACTATATACCTCACTCACCCGGGCTCCCTTTGCTTTATTCACTTTCCTTGGAGTGTCCTAATGACACGAACTAGCAAAAGTTGATCTATTCATTGCTCTCAAGTTTGCTGTAAGTGTAGGCCTTAGATTTCGTGTACACTTTTAAAACTATATATATAATTAGAATGCATAATATAACTAGAATATCTAATATTATTGAATTTTTTACTTTATAGCATACACAGCCTCCAAAAATTAAAAAAAACCTAATAGTTTTTTTAAAATTTTGTTAAGTTTCATACATTTTCAGCTTCAACGCTTCCCGTGACGTCACGCCTAAGTACCGATTTGTATGGGGTGTTTGTACCACGTGACTAGAATCACTTTCGACGGGTTATATTAGGGAAATTATAAGTCGTTTTGAAAAATCTTTTACAATCCATCATAAACAGGATTTATGAAAATTAAAATCATGCATTGTACATTCTTGACCCAGGGGAGAAAGTTACCGATGACCAACGAGTTTGTAGTTTGAGGCACGAGGCGCTGCCGAGGGCCTTAATACACAATAGTTAGGAATCACACCTCCCTCGTAATAAATAATCTACATACTACACCTAAGGGAGCATGCATTAAATATTCATTGCCACTACAACACGAACTTTTGAGTGGCTCGTAACAAAATCTTTTCGTCATTTGACGTTTAATTATTTCATCAATACCACAGCTGCAGTCGCAGTGGCACTCAATGATAATTTGTTGTTGTATTGTATTGTGTATGTCCAGTTCGTTGTCTGAGCGCGGTGGGATGCACGGTGTGGTGCGGCTACAGGAACAAGGTTCACGTGGTGGACCCGCGCTCTCGTCAGCTCCTGCACTCGCTGGAGGCGCATCCGAGGCAGGAGAGCCAAGTCAGACAGATGGCGGCCGATGGTGACGGCGTATGGGTGAGACATACACTGTTCCAAGTTTATCCTGAATAACAATCACTGTTGGAATTAGTGGTTTTCTTCTTCTCGTATTATAAGAACTGCCAGATAGAGCGTTTAGCGACATCTATTGTCATTGATTTGTATCAATTGTAATCGGTGAAGGAAAACATTCCGAGAAGAAATTTAAAGGTGTGTGTGAAGGTCCCGCGTGGTGTAGTATGTTCCATGGCCTGATCCCCTGCAGTGGGTACATGTATAGGCTATTGATAATAATAATATTAAAGTGCTTCGTTGTACAGAGAACAAGTCATTCAATGTATGTCTTGTGAATATGTAATTAATATATATATATATAATTCGGATCTCGGAAACGACTCCATCGATTTCGCTGAAATTTGGTATTTGGGGGTATTCGGGGGCGAAAAATCGATCTAGATTAGTCTCATGTCTGGGAAAACGCGCGTTTTCAATTTTTCATGCGATTTTTATTTCGCATTATTCGACGCTAAATATGATAGGAAATTTCACGCTGTCAAACATAATCACTTTAGCCGAGTGGTTCTCACGTGTCATTCCGTCCGAGACATCCGCGTTCAAATCCCGGTTGGAAAATTGATGTTATTTTGGTTTTGTGTGTGTTTAGGGGCAGAAATAAAGTTTTTGTTTGTTTTTAAAGAACTACGAGCAAAGCTCGGTCGCCCAGATATTAAAAATAACCATGCTATAACCAGGTTTCAATAAAGATGGATTCAACGCTTCGTCTTTACCACGCGCACACGTACCACCACCTGATGGACGTGGACATCGAGCCGTACGTGAGCAAGATGCTGGGCACCGGCAAGCTGGGCTTCTCCCTCGTGAGGATCACGGCGCTTCTCATCAGCTCCGGGCGACTGTGGATCGGGACCAGCAACGGCGTCGTCATATCGGTGCCGCTCTCGGAGGGATCCACCAGGGATTCGATTGGAGGGTCCCTGCCGACGACGGTGGGCAGGCCCAGTCTACCGGGTTAGTGAGATCACAATGCTCATATCCAAACCTAATTAATCAAAAAGTGATTGTTAATAACGTCGAAGCTACGGGAACTTGGTATAGGTACAGACTAGTTTCGTGAGTGGGAATAGTTCGCGGTCATGGCCCCTCACGCAATGTGCGCTTGAGCACGCAAAACGCGGCTTGACTGGTCCGGGGGCAAATGACTGAGAAGGACCTCCGATAGGTCCGAAACCTAGGAACGAAAACCTATACCGAGTTGACGTGAGTTAGAAGTTTTCAACAGTTATTGTAGAGGTATAATGCCTCACGAAATTTTAAATTAATTTAATCAAGAAGTGTTTTAAAATTTAAACAAAATGTCAGTACCGTTTGATACATATAAATATCTCCCTGCGTAGCATGAGATGCACGAGAGAGGTGAGAATGAGATATATGTACATGTCAAATCGTATAGACATTTGACAGGAAAGATTTGATACTCTTATCTATACTTCTCATCAGAAAAATGGAAACACCTTGCAAGTTTGTTTTGTAATGATTATCAGAAAAACCTATAAAAATTTAATTTGAATTTAGAATATTAACATTAGGATTTGAAAACCTCATATTATGCACTATTAAACGACATTCACACGATATTCTAAAATATACACATTTTTCTGATAATCCGTACAAAACATAAACTTGCAAGGTGTTTCGATTGTCCTGATGAGAAGTATATATTCAATTAATGTTGTTAATTCTTATTTATTTATATATCTGTTTATTTGAGATTTTAGAATTGGCTCATTTGAAATTGATGTCATTTGATGACGATATCACTATGTGTCATGATTGTACACGCTGGGCTAGTCTATGCCTGATCAAAACAAGATAGATTAGTATGTTGAAATTGTAGCTATTGAAAACATGCTGCTATTATTAAACTAAGAACTGCAATATACCAGGGCATCCTTATAATAATAACGCCTAACCCACACTTTACACTCTTTTCTATGACCTCATTTGTATATATGGTTATATACGTCATCAGTGTGATATTGTGTGTAATAGGTCACGCGTCGCTGGTGCGGGCTCGCTCCACCAGTCCGACGGGCACCATACCCTGGTGCTCCATGGCTCACGCGCAACTCAGCTTCCACGGCCACCGGGACGCCGTCACGTTCTTCGTGTCGGTGCCGGGGGCGGCGGGGTCCCCCGCACGCACCCCCGAGTCCCCCCGCAGACACTCGCCCACTACGCCGCCCATGCTGGTCATCTCTGGCGGGGAGGGGTACATCGATTTTAGAATAGGTGAGTTGTATGACCAATATATCACAACGAGACGCTGATTGGTCCGTTGAAATTCGCGCCATGCCACGATTGGTCTTAACTAAAGTCTATAAGACGTATTAGTTGCGTTGTCTGAAAGCGTGTCCCTTGCGTTCGACGTCACGTGTGGGCGAGCGATCTGTGACCACGACGAATGAATTTACGTAATTTGGGTTGGACCACAGTAAGGTTTATGCCCATTAAACTTGATGACATAAGCATCTTGACGGTATAAAGGTCGTCGCTGATTACTCCGAGCGTGTTGTCTCAGTATTTCGGAGTAAGCATTTAACATTTTCCCATCAAGCATCGACAACAATTTACTGAAATGTCATCGCAATCGGATGAACGATGTATCAGCTCTAACGGGATGAAAAATCTTATATAGAACTCTTCATTTTCCATAGAGAACAAAAATAATGAACTGGGCAATGTCTGAAAATGTATAACGGTAAAAAAGGAACTTTTGCTTTATTTTAATGTCCACATTAACGTTTCATTTATCTACGAATGTTTACAATTAGTTATAGAAGAATTCTCAGCTGTCTACAGCGAGCAGAATTAAAACTGAGACGGTAATTATTTTATTACTTCTCAAAATCAGTCACTTACTATCTAAAGATCAGATGAATAGGAACTGGGTTCTTTTTTAGGCCATAGATACACAATCTTAAAATTAGTGTAGTAAAATCCTAGACCTGCTTTATCTTATGTTGCTTATTTCGGTTATTCTAATTTATACTGAATTTCAGCCAACATAGTAGATTGTTATTTTCAATATATATGTTCTATTTTATAATAGGTTCACATCAACGAATAACAAAATATATCACTTTATAAAAACTACGTAGAGAAAAAAGGTGGAATTATTTTTATAACGTCACTAAAGCTTTTCTTAATACCACGTGAATTTTTACACATTTCAAACCAAGCAATATGCACGTTAGCCTTACGCAGGACTTATTGAATACGAAAGCTTCGCTTTTACTAGAGAACAGTAGTGGTTTTATGCTTTATGCTTACCATACATTCCGCGCATACAACGCTTTGTAACAAAAACTATAAGATATCATAGACCTGAAAAGCGCAAAAAAAATTCTACTTTGGCGACGCATCGCAGCCGTCCAATGTATTTTCCATGTCCAAAAAATTGAACATCTAGCTAGAAGTGTTACGGGTTTATTATATCTGTCAAAGATAAGTGCGCTGTAATAACTATGTTTGCGGTAGTGAAATGTCATTTTATTAAAGGTATGAGTGTGATCATGAATTAAAAGACAATATGTCGATACACATTTCATCGACGCCAAATAATTTAAAGTACATTCGACCGACGGACCACTATTAAGATTGCCACATGATCGATAATGATCTAATAAAAAATTCTACAAATGTGAAATCAATCAATCAATATACTCATAAACAATGTACATTGTGTTTGAATGTCACTTAACCTAGATAAAATATATACAATATTACGGCAAACGCCATAGAGCTGTCAGTAGTAATTTATCCCTGTCTTATCCCTATCGTGTATGAATTCATCAACAGAATAATAACATTTTTCTAATAAGAATTTTTTAAGATTTCTTTTAAAGCTAGTTATGTTAACGATTGATTTCAAAGCTACGGGGAGCTCATTAAATAGTCTCGTTGCCTGATATTGGGCACTGTGCGTAAATACTTGCAGTGTTACTGTGTTACTTTTAGCCGGAAGGTTTTTCTTTCTCGTGGACAACCTCAACTCTCTGTCTGAAATCATATAATGTAATAATAAAACTAAACATACGCTAATGCACCACAAAATATTGTTGTTTAATTTATTTTCTAAACATCATGTGTCATTCTTAATAATCGCCTGTCGGTCAAATGTGTTCTGTCGCACATTTGAGTTTTCAATCAAATGGCTCTTCGGTCAAAAAATTTATCATTACTTGCCGTCGATGAACAGGGAACCGATATATTGTATTTCGAAAATAAGTCGAGAAGACACACCCAAGAGCCTGTGTGATGTTCTGTTAGTAAGTGTAAGGGTCTGTTCCCGACGTTCTGATATCCATATCAAGTTGAGTGGTCACCTTGTCCAGTACAAACACCTATGAGACCTACAATCTAAGATACGAAGAGTTTAAATCACAATGCACTTTTCAACTTTACGCGAGTGTTAAATTAAAAGGTGTTGTCCTGTTACAAATTCTCTTTCACCATTTCTTTTTGAAATATATTGCAGAAATTGAAAAATTTAAGAGTTAAACGTATTATTGTGAGCTTCGGTACGCGGCTGTAGCGGTGCGTTCGCCAAGTAGCGCGGTGCCTAGCAATAAATACTAAGTTACATTATATCAAATACACTTGTGCCTATTGTTTGATTTGAAGAGACCAGTGCAGTGTCGCCACTACTAAAATGTTCATTTCTTTTGGTAATACCACATACCCTGGTCAATGGATAAACTATCCCTGAAACTGCGTAATTATTACATCGAATCTACATATAATTACAAACAGGCAAAACAATCGTGTTAACTATCACTGATGAGGAGAATTGGTGTTATGTTCGAATCAAGACGCGCTTTTAAAAAACTCACTGTTGGAGTATCATCGATCAACCCGTGGACACTAATCCCTAGGTACTAAACAATTGTTTCACAAGTCCGCGATATGATCATGTTAGTGTTAATGCGCGTTCCCACGGATGTGTATAATGTCCAGTTTTTGTTTATTGTTTTCCGTTAGAGGAGCATGCTGATGATGTACGCGATACTGCCTCCCACCTCATTGTCTGGCAGATCCTAGCCGATCCCTGAATGTACCTGACCATATATAAGTTTAAATTATCATCTTGTCCCATGGTACGTCCTTTATGCATTTACTGCTTGGGGAACCACCATAATACACCACTAACATATCTAACGCCATGCCCGTGTATTCATACATAACCACTCATATGCATGTAGACAAGAGCGGTGCACCCACACATGCGTGCAACTCAGCAATATCATTAATCATTTAGCTTACAACATTAATTTACCATTAACATTACTAATTCTGAGGTAAGCATAGAGGTTTAACAAATAGATGTTTTTAGTTAGCTAACGTGTATATTGCTAATCTTTTAATTTTACATTTCGTATTTATTTGTAAATATTTTATATTTGAATATTCATTAAAATAATTGATTTAAAACGTTACATTATTATTTAACTAGACTTTGTAGCAACGCTAAGGCAAAAAAAGTAGGTCCATTGTTCACCAACTTTCTTAAAAGCTATGTTAGACAAAATGACTGTCAAAGTTTTCACAGTAAATTCACTGTCAACACATTGTTGATAGCTCGCAAACGTTTTGTAAAAGAAATCATTTAGTTATATTTGCCAATACATTTAGAAACAGCACTGCTTTGTTCCCGTAGAGAGTTAACGTAGCCAGCGCCTCTTTGACACTTTTAGGTGAGCACGTTTTCGATCCAATAGCCTTGTAGTCACTTTCATCTGATATCATGTCTCAGTGCGAATCCAATGTACAATAAAAAGATCACTTTCCGATGTTTGCCAAATCACCAAACAACTCTCGACTGAGTAGGTATATACAAATATATTTGTATAAATGTTTCAGCCGACTCTGAGATGGAAGACAGCGTTGTCGTCGCGGAGGATGTCTCGTCCAGCGAGCACAGCTCTCTGTCGGAGCGTGCGTCCAAGAGCCACCTGATAGTATGGCAGGTGTCGACCGCCTAACGTAAGGCTGGCCGCGCACGAACCGACTCAGAATCTGATTTCGTATATGTCTGTACCACGACCAAGCCGGCGACGATGTTCAACGCGTAAGTCGATGCGTGCTGTGAATAGGACGCAGAATTGTTGAGAATGTACTTTTATCAAGTCTTTTAAGAGGGTATGCTGGTGTCAAAGCGCCCATACAAACGTAGTCCAGTCATATTTTGAGTATTAAGCTATGAAAATCTATGAAATTTTCAAGACACAATCTAGAAACAAATATTTGTGTCGGTGGTGAGTCAGATTTTCGTTTAAATATATACTTCCAGAGTTACAGAGCGTCAAAGAATTGTATTTTACGGCAGTAAAAAGCCCCAACTTTGAACCTGATTTACAAGAATATGAATCAATTTAGAACAATTTGGAAAAACAACCGATATCTGAAATTTCATTAGTATATTGTATTAAAAAAATGGTTACATAATATACTGTATCCTTCAAATGATCCCCATCCAAATAACGGGTGGATAACTTCGCGTAGTGTATGCTGACTCACCGCACGCGCTCGGGTAGGATAGGGCTCGGATAGGGACAGCTACAAAACAATGCAATCTTGAACGCGGCCACGTGCTCTAAACAGACAGTCCTCTTAATGTATTTCAAAGAAACTGATGTATTTTTGAGACAGTGTTTGAAACTGTGCAGTTGAGAGTCAGGATCTTTCTTAATACAGTTAATAACTTTAAAGTGACTGCGGATTTGATTTAACCGCTAAATCATATTGGGTATAGTGCTAATATAGTCATGTACATACACATACTTGTGTACATGACAATAGACTCTCTATACAATTGCCTTGTTTATCAAGCGACCGTGTAAACACTGCATGGGAATGGTCGGATCTTTGCCGAATACATCCAAGTCATGAGACTATGGCAATATTATTATTATTATGGCAATTATTCAAATCATCAATTCATATCAAAAGTAACTGTAAGCAGAAAGTTTTGATCCCTTTAATCTTTGCAAAAATTGTGTTGTTCAAACGATATCTCAAACAAAAAGTAGTTTTACTATAAGAAACGCCTCGAGCTGAGGTTACGATGATCGATGGCACAGCATTATTTCTGTCTCGATCGTACTCGCACTCACGCTAATCACCAGATGAAATAGAAAGAGAGATAATAAACTTGTTTTCGCTATCCTTCCCGTTGACTAGATACGTAAAGATACATTCTCAATAATCTGACGGCTGCTTAGGGATTTTTGCGGTGATGTAAAGTGTTTTATATTTAGGTGTTTGATTGCTTTAGGCAAGTTAGGAATTGATTACCAGGTTTAGTGTTGGTCCCTAGTAACTATTGTAACCTATTCACATACGAATTCGGTATATAGTGCTTACTTGATATTGTGCATGTACAGGCCTTAAATGAAAACGATCTAACTTTTGAAATCAGATATTATTTGACAGGCCTGTTATTCTTTTTCAATTAATTTTATAGGGGGAAATACATTTGGAATTATGAAATATATTTATGTATGTTTAATTTTTATTTAATTAATATAGCTAGCAATTATTATTTATATATTTTTTATAAAATCAAACAAGACCAAGTTTTTTATTGATCGTGGTTTATCTGATAAATTTTGTTCGTCATTTTAATTTGGATATTTTTTTGTTAAAGTCCTCTGTTACAATATCAAGTGAGCATCATCTATATATACGTCAATCTCGCCAAATTGTGTGTGTGATTGTGTGTCTGTTTGATCACCCTCACGTTCCATTACACGTAACAAAATCGTTTCTGACGTTAACCAGTGCACGGCACCATGGACATTTATTTATCATATTATTAATTATACATAAGGTACGTTCATTATATAACTACATATATAGATTAGTGCTGTACGTGTGTATACTGTATGTGCGCTTCGTTTCGCTGAAGTGTTGGTTTCGGCTTCTCTTTTTAATTGGAATCGAAACGTAATTGTATCATATAAAATAACAAAATGCTTTGAACATTAAATTTTCTAAATTATTTTTTGAGTTCTAATGTGAATATATGACTTATTGGCATTTCTAACTTAGCATTTTTAACTAACCTTAAAGTGGATCTTAGCGAAACAATACACGTTATGCAGAGAAATACCGCTAGATGGCGTTGTTGTCAACAACTAATAAAACAGTTTATCGGGATCCCTCTCCGAATACTTCAATACTAAATTTCTGATAGCATAATCTTTTTTAAATAGAAGAGCTGGCTTTGATAAGTAATTACCTAAAAATAGTAGATGAAAATATAGTGTCGCAAAATAAATATCATTAATTTATAACTGTCTAGTTAGCTACAATAGCAGTTACACAGCTAATGGTTTATAGATGACGCGTTGAACAATAATAATAAAAAGTGTGTAAAAATGTAATTTGTGATTTACTGTGAAGTTGCATGTTAATGATACTCATTTCGCGACATCACAATCTGATGTCATATTTTTTCAGCACAAATCCAGCTATTATATGATAAAAGATTATGGCAACCAGTTTAGTATGAAACTTTGATAGAGCGGGATCACGTCAAAAAAAAAACTGTGGCCTCCCTGAAGTTTGCAGTTTGTTTACAAAATATCTGGCATATGAATAGTTGTTCATATTTCTTTTCGAACTCAATTATACAAGTCGTGGCAGATTATGATTAATTCTGTAAGATATGAGTATGTAAAGTGATTGTATATGACACGATAACGTTTCGATTTCCGCACGTGTTGTTCATTGTGATATTGCTCATTTAGGAAGGCTCTGATAGCTGGTCGGTAGCAAAATTACACCTTCATGATTTTACATTTGACTATGAGTTAATCAATAAATTTCTATTAATTTATTTCGTGTATATTTTACGTAGGACTTTAATAATGTTAACATTTCACTGATACTAATTGTAATTTTGTTTTCATCGTCATCCACAGTAGCTTCTTTCAGGGGTTTCAGCATACGAACGATTGGCGACAGGGTGACCTGTGAATGTCCATCAAAAGTCCATCATTTACGCAATCTCATTAACACTTTACGATATTGTTTTCCTGTCAAATGATCGTTAGATCGAGCGTGTGCTCGAACCCTGAGGCGTACATTAGAATTTAAAAAATAAAAGCCAAATGAATAAACGAGCGAGCTCGTATTTGTCTATACGCGATTTAAACTAGATATTGTAATGTACGCCAGATTCATCGACCGCCGTAGTGTAAGCTTAATCTCATATAGCTGTAATGTACAAGATGTAATTGTAACCACCAAATATTTCGGTTTTGTAGGTTCTAGAATAGAAACAAATAATTATATTGTAGATTCTACGATAATGATTGTTTATATATGATATATGACGCAATATATCATGTTGTAGATATAGCAGAGCAACTGGGCTGTGTTTAAATGCGTGCATCACACTGGTTAATGTTAATTTTTTTACAGAATGAAAGTTCGTTATACACACCAAGGCTGTTCTATTTTGGGCGTAGTGAGTGTTAATATAATGCGTGTATCTTAAAAGATTTTTCATATATTGAAATATATACATCTATTTTACGTATGCATCTGTTATGGAAAATCAATTGTGATTCCTACAAACAGTATCAAGTCATCGTCTAAAAAAGGTATACTGCGTTAGCTTTTTGTATAACTTAAGAATCGCCATATTGAACCGCCGAAAAGGCGAATTTCCTTTAAATTGAAACTAAATCCGTGTTGTATAATGTCGCAGGTGAGTGCAAATGCGCCTTCTTTCGCCGTCTCACAACTTCTGTACAATAATTTCTCTTTATTGATAGCGAACGGTGCAAATAATATTATTTAAGATGTCAAGTGCTACTAATGTACAATATCACATTCGAGTGTTTATCGCAGTGTTTAGTTTGTTCAGTAATCTTTAGCGGAATTATGGTTAAAATATTTTAATTTATGAACTAGTGTTGTAACATGATTAGTTAAAAGATTACACCTTGGGGCTGGTTCGTGCGATGTTGTAATTTATATAAATGATTTAAAAGTTCTTATATTTGATTAGTTTCTTTATTGAAGGACAACGGGTCGTTACGTTACCTTGATTTTATTGTTTTTACCGTTTACATTTTACTGACAAACCGCGCGTGGCGGACATTTTATACGCTAAGCGGACGGTGATGTACTGATGTTGTAATTATTACAAATGTTTGCTGAACCAGCGCCCATTTGTATTTCCTAGTCAAAATAAAAACGACGTAGTGATTATAAAGTTAGCTAGGATTTATTGTGTTGCTAATATTATATTTATAAATAGGTATAACAGTCCTCTGTCAAAATTTATAAATTATAATATATACTCGTATCTTCACTGACGGAGAAAGTTACAGAGATACGTTTTGCTTTTGGCAGTAAGTTATGAATGAACTCAATATATTGAAGAATGAAAACATAAATTTATTGTAAATTTAATAGAAATTTAAAAGTCGTAATATTTTTTCATTGCATCACATTCATTCAAGGGAATATGTAAAACACCGCATTTGTAATTATTTCGTCGGACTATGTCGACTAAACGAACTGTACGACAAATTTATATATATTTAATATCGCTGTTATAGTGTTGATATTATTTTGCCAGTCCACGTGATATTGAATATTATATAATTATTATAATTTTGGGGGCATTAATGAATTTAAATATTAAACTTTAGAACTGAAGAAGAGTAAACCTTTTTAAAGGGTATTGCGCAGTTGCGTTCCCAGGCTTGTGACAAAGTAATTTATGGAACAAATGTAGTACATGTTTGTTCATTGATTTACTATTTACTTTGTCAAATCAAAATCTTTTAAATTTCAAATAATAATAATTGAGTGTACATTCTTTTTTACGTTCGTCGCTGCCTGCGATACCTTTCATAACGAAACACAACAGTGCTATTCAAATGGAGTTATCAAGCTGATGGACTAAATGCTTACGTATTGATACCACCGTCACCTGTCACTGGGAAACTAACCCGGGACCTGAGTCAGTGTGTACCTACTAAGCCACGGAGACGGTTAAATATATATTCCTATGTAAAACAATTTTTAAACAACTTGTTTTACACATACAAAAAACCAAGGCACTCAAAATTAAAAATAAATTTAGTGGTTCTAAATTACATTTAAGTTTTGAAGTTTTTCAACATGAGAGAGACAAATATTTTAAATCTAAAAGATATTTGATTTATCAAACAGAAATAAGGTTTGGGCATCAACCGTAGAGACGGAGGAGTCTTATTAATAATAATAAATTATATTAATAGAAAGGTTGACTTTTCTTGGTTCTAAATATTTTTCTCTGTCGATATTTTATAGCTAAATTTTAAATATGTATTTTAAAGTAAGTTTCTCATAATACCAAAATATAATTCATACTTTATTAAGTATTTCATTTACTGTACTTATATTATGAGTGATGTTGATATTTTTTATTAAAAATTATTTTTTATTAAATGGAATTTTGTACAAAATTTTATTTTGATTTTAATACCATTTTAACATAATTTATTTTTGTTACTGTGCATAATAAAAGTTGTATACATGGATTTAACCAGCCATTTGCATATGGTCATTTTATAATTAGAAATATGTTTCTTGTTTGTAATAAATTAATATGCAATTTAATAAAGGAAAGCTGAATCAAATCTGGGGCTTGTTATTACTTCCTACCACGTATTAACGTAATTGCTTTTAAAATATACAGTATACTTGCTTTGTGAACAACACACGCTCACAATACCTCGTAGCCAAAAGGAGGGTTATGCTTTTAGCAGCCTTGTTATCTCGCACCTAATACTTAGTCCTAACTACACATTAGTATTCGGGCAAGTGAGTTATCGTTAGAAGTGTCGTCTAAGTTCTTAAACTTGAATATAACGCAAAACGGCCACAGACAAATTGCTGCTTTTATGGAACATAAATTATAATTTTTAAATTATACGCATCTCATAAAATTTTACGATTACAAACTGTTCAAGGCGCCTGTCGTGATTTATGTTTCCATGTGTAAATTAACAACAACATTGCTTGTGTGTGCATTCACAACATATTCTTATTAATATGATTTTCAGTATGTTAATTATTAACATCTGAGTCCGACTCCCACTTGGACGCGAAAAAATAAAAGATAGATTAACGCTTCGATCAACGCGACCACGTACCGGGAAACGTTTACCGGGTCGACTATATGGACCGACGATGGGTAGTCGCTGGATACAATACAAGTAGCTCAGGACCCGTCAACGTGTCGTACTATGGAGGAGGCCTATGTCCATGTCTAGAAGGTGTATATTTACTCTTCGTATGAAGATTACCAAGTTGTAGTATCTGTACGCATGATGAATGTAGAAGCGAAACGCTTGTTGCCAGCTGTAGGAACATCCACAGTACACGGGTGCAGGTCTGACGTTCTTCTGCATGACTGGTACTTGAATGGCGAAGACAATAAGATCTCTCATCTGATGATAAGAATGGATAAGGATGTTGGATGGAACGCATGCTCACCGTGAAGCTTCAAGCCAGTGAGGCATTCGCTGGTTCTGCTACTTCCGTTAGAATAATAGATAAGTATATAATATATTAGGTCAATATGACCTTTTGTCATTTCGGTGTTCTATATATAGTCCTCCTCGCTGTGTCCTGCGACGGCGACTCCCTCAATTATCCAAGTCCAGGTTGTGGTGCGCTCTGACGTGGCTCGCGAACCCAAACTTGGATTTAAAGACGCGATCACACGGAGCGCAGTGTAGCTGTCCAGCCGAGTTGTACGTGTACGTGGAGGAGAGCTTAGGCCGGGTTTTCCTTGTTTGGCGCTTCACATCCAGGTCTTGCAATCGCATTACTTATCGAACTTATCGACACTTACAATTATAATTTTAAAAATCTAAACGTTTCATTTTTTACCGAATCTTGTCTACGGGCCTGTTCATTCATAGTTGGCTGCATAAGTCCACTGTTGGACATGAGGACCTTCCTCATAGATCGACACATTAAACTTTCCATGAGGGATTTGCCATAATTACACGGTTGTCAGACGGATTGGTGATCGCAGTAAGATGATGTTCCATATGTAGATGCTGATGTCCATTTACTGAATAGTTTGAGTAATGTGTTGGTCATATTCTAAATCCTTAGCGTACTTCACACGAAATAACTTTCAACAATATAACAAAACAACAAAGTTGTTCGCTCATAGCCCAGTTACAATGACATTGTAACTGCACCGCTACACACACACATACCACATGCTTCTCGTAGGTCGACAACTCGTCGGGGGTTGGTGTCACGATAAAGGCGCGAAATCGAGAGTGCGGTGTTGCCAGATTTTTCAGTAGATCTACTGTTTAGCAGTTTATTCTGTAATATTCTGTTTCACGGGTGAATATAGAGATTTTATAAATGAGGTTTTTTTTTCTAGTTGTGTCTGAAATGTATATATTTATGTATATTATTAAAATAGTTGTTGGTTTAAATTCGGCTCTTGGAAACTAGGCGGTGGCGATTGACACCGAGCTGCGAAACATTTTGAAATGCCGAATTTAATACATAGTGGTTTATTTTATGAACTTTTTATTGGTATCATCATTTAGATAATGACAAAGCGATTTGCTACAATAATCTTTCCAAAAATAACAACACTAATACTAATATTTTTGTAATTAGAGACCCATTTGTGCCCTACAAAAGGGGGCTCTAATGTGAGATTAATTAATTTTAAAAGTAAAAGCTTAAAATTTATAATAAGTATTTTCAAAAACTGAATTATTATTAAAGTAACTTGCTTGGATTTCGGATAGTTTTGTAAAAGTTCATAGTAGGGTTCGGAGGTTTTTTTTCGTAGACATTTTTGATGACCGAAGTGCTATGAGTACGAGCCTATATTTTTGGAGCCAGTGTAATAATATACACCTAAATAATTTTTCATATTTTGTTGTCAGGTATTGAATTCAAGAATAATACTGTGTAAAAAAGGTCAGGTATTATATAGTATTAAAACGAAAGTCAGTAGATTTTTACCGCGATCTCTTGATATTTTCAGATTGTAGACTGGCAACATATTTGACTCACTCCCGGCCGAGGCCTCTTGGAGGAAGGATCTGTGTCGATCCGATTGCGTCCGGTCGCGTGAAATGTTACGACAGAACTAACACGTGGTTAGCACTTATTTGATAATTTTGAACAATCAATGAATACTTTGAGAGATAAACTGTATTTTGTATAGTTACGAAGAAATGCAGAAAAGAGCAAATGAGGGCGACACTGTCGCTCTATGGAGTTTTAAATTTTCACTATTATTTTCAATTTGTCTAGCGGTAGATTTTGCTAGCAACTGAACATATGCCTTCTCCATGGTCGGTCCGATCGTATATATTATTTGTTTTTAAGCTGAAGATTTTTGAAAAGAAATGAGAAATGGAAAGTTTATTTCAATGGCCAATGTAGCATTCATTTTTAGCCACATTCATGGACCAGTGTCCTCTCTGTTGGACCCACAAGCCGTATGTCCCGGGTTCGATTCTCAGCGGTGGTATCTATCAGTACTTGGTTTGGCGTAAGGAAATGGTCTAAAAATACGGATTAAACAAGCATAATTCCTTTGACCTCGAGAACTTTCCACGCTATTCCTTTGTTGCTACTCGCCACGAAGGAGATAGTAGATCCGCCTCTCTCTTTCGCACTTGTTAGTGATATTCAAGAACTTTCCTCGCTAGTCGACGCGAAGGAGAAAGGAGATCCATCTTTCATTGTTTCTAGACTGTTCAAGAAGCTCCGTGACAGTACCGAAACCAGCGTAAGAGCAGTGTTTGTGTGTTTATCGCGCCAGTATACTGTCTGTTTCTGAGCTGCTGGAGAGCTCGGTGAGATTGTTACTATACTCAATCGGTTAAACTGTAATTAAACTATAAGAAGAATTATGTAACAATTCATTATGTATCTCAATTTACTCAAAGGACTTAAAAGCGCTTATGTTGTAACAACATGGCGAGAGCGGCACTTCGGCACGCACAAATGCACACTTGGATACTATTCATTAGAACATGCAGTTTTTTGTGAAACAAAGAAGGCAGGCGTAAGCACGTATTTTTTGTGGTGTGGACATGCACTGTGTATTTGTGTTTCTTTTATTCTTATGATCACTCTGTAATTATTTTGTTCTTATTAATAACTTCCCAATAACAAGAAAATAGAGCAGTGCTATGTGTTTTTGATTAAACAGTAAAAGGTTAAGAGTGATTGATTTTATCAATGGCTTAAACATGAACTCGGACCTACGCAAGCAACACTTATAGTTTAGCCTTCGTTATTGTGAGTCGCGTGAGTGAGCGTGTCACTCCTGTACACCTGGCATCCGCTGGTGTGCCGGTTTCACCGGGACAGGCTTAACCTGGCTGGGTGTGGCGCATCATCATCATCTCCGTGTTGATATATAGAACAATTATTTTCTAATGCCTGATTGTGTTGAACTGTACGGGAATAATATTTACACTAATTTCATTAATGCAAATGTGTGTTTGTTTGTTTATATCCGCACCTCCTGTAATATCCATTTAAAGTGGGTTACGAAGATAATTTGCTTTCAACAAGTTCCTGCGAGCCATGACTATGGCAAATTCAGTCTATGGTCGTTCATGGCTCATGCCCAGCAGTGGACCTGTACAATGTGTGACCAATGGCCTAGTTCTTAAGGGAAAAACAAGTGAAAATCAACAACAATGTATACAATACTGGTTTATTAAAAAAACGTTCTACTGCCAACACAACACACGCGATGTCACGGAATTGTACAATAAACAAATCAATATAATTATAACAACTAATCAAGTTCACATAAATAATCAATAAATAAATATACATTAGAACCGTTTGTGCTTTTTTTACATAAAAACGACGAAGATTTTAAATAATTTCATAATAAAACAATGGCTTTGGGTCCATAAATCCAAATCTCAATAAGTACTTAAAGTTAAAACAGAAAACCATACGTCTCTACAAGTGCTCAAATGAGGGTCAAAAAAAGCGTTACATCATGTGTGGAATACTAATAAATATCAATACATCAAATTCTGCAGGAAAAGATTCTCCGTAAACAAGCCACTTCACAAGAATAATTTGAAAATGTTAGTTCGATTAGGTACCGAAATCTTGGCTCCGTTACAATAATAGCCCGTAAATGTTGATCAGCGAATTTTGAAAAATATACAATATCTTTTTAAAATCTCATCATAAGTAGATCAAAAAGCTATTGTCAGAGAGAAAATCAGAATTTTCGAATACTTATAGGTAACAGAGTCTCCATTTCTAGGCAAGTAAACAGTGACTATATCGTGGTATATTTCTCAAAAACTTTTCAGAGCAGATAAGAGCAGTATTCGTGGTTACATAAACTGAAATAGATTTTTTTTACTCATTTATAATTGATGTTTTTTCAACTCGCAAAGAACCATAATTACATAGTATTGTTGTAACGACCGTACACAAAGGTTCTTACACTACATTAAAACTTTGTCAAATAAAGACGGACGAGTAATGTTTGAGTACTAAAGAATACATAGAAAGCCACAATTTTGCAATCAGTTTCTCATTTCGTTTAGTTTACGTTTGTTGGGCGTGTCTCAACTAGATTTGCCATATGGAGTATAATAATTTTCATTGTAATTAGTAGACTTAGAATATTCCCGGCTGATATAAAGGTTTAAGCTTTTATTTTCGATTCAATATTTTGATTTATCATATTACATTTCCTTAATTTAAATGTGACGTTTTAGGCCAAAAAAATAGCATTGTCGGCAAACCCAGACGGTCCGCGTTCTGGATGGACTATATTGGGTAAATATTGTTTCTTCTGTCTAAATGTATAAGATTAAACATGAAAAATTGGTACCCATTAATTGAGATGTCACATACTTCAACGTGTCGAATATCGAAGGCACCAATTCATGTTTTTTTTTACATTTAGTCAATTTTCGATGCAGTTACATTTAGTTTTTTTTTAATTTGCCTCTATATGCGTAGTTAACATATTTCAAACTTCCTATATTTTAGAGCACGATACAACCTAAAAGTTCAATAAAAATACCATCAATTGGGAAAATTCTAGACGTTCTTTATTGCTCATTGTATGCTTTTGAGTCTTGTGAAATAAGTATAGTATTTGTCTTTGACGTTTAGCTTATTCTAACATAGCTTCCTCTGCTGTGTTTCGCTAATTATAACAGAAATGTTAATATCTTGATGCACTCGCCACTTTAGTCATTGTTACTACTTTTTCACACAGTATACACAAAACACCAAAATGCAAAAATTAGGAACTTAAAATTTTAATTGTTTTCACATTACTATTAATTATTCTAAATTACGCTACGATACTATAATTAATTCATGCAATGTTTGTTTAATTAACTAGCTCCGTAGGTACTTTTTGGTATATAATTGCTTAATAGGAAGGAATAATTGAGTTATATAAAAGTTTGACCTTCTACTCTAGGGATTAAAGGGATATTTTTCATAAATTTGACTAAATGGAACTAATTAAAAATGACTGATTGGATACCGATGGAGAGTTGCTTAAGTGACAGAAAAACGCGGAGCAGGACGGCCGCCTAAGTATTACTATAACAAATGTTTTTTCTTGAATCTGACGAAAAAAGGTGTAAGTTACATACCAAGGATACTGCATAAACGTTTCCGCTCGTGTTTAATGTTCATTTTGTGTTCATTTGAATTTTAGACTAGCGAACTTTGAAATTGGAAAAACAAATACCAGAAATGTATTATGTACAAATTATGAACTTCACAATGGACCTTTCAAAATAAATAATTGCAGATGTCATCTGGTCTTTGGGTAGAAAATGACGTATCACGTACGTAAATAAAAATTTGTAGCATCACGCGTGACGTCATCTGCGAATTTTATAATATGACGGTTTTCTTAGATATCACTATAGAGAAAATTCTGGAACAATTTTTTAGGTTTCTTAGAGCTCGATTGATTTTCGAATTAGATCCATTTTAAATTTTGAAATGTTGTCCCTTATGTCAATTAAGTGGTAAAATTTAAATTCAAAGTTTTTTATATACATACACATATTTTTTCCAGGATTCATTATGTCTGTACACATATTTCTTTGTAGATAGGGTGACGTTGTTTTATTCTGACAACAAAAAATCCTAAATTCGTTTTGATACTTTTATTGCTCAGCTATTGCAAACGTTCAAAATTATACTGAATAGTGTTTCTTGTTTTCGCTGGAATCTAGAACAGTTATCTTAGCTAATTTTTTGTAAAGTAACGTAACCGTTATGTCCTCCTGATAGTAGAAAAAGAAATCATTTTAAAAATCAGTTGCAGTTTTTTAATCTAAAATAACTATAGTCAAACATACACAGCGTGTAAAAGATATTAGGGCACAAATTGTACATTTAGTATAATAGGTTTCAACCATGTGAGTCATAATAATTAAAACTTTATCGAAGTTATTTAACTTCAAAGACATTCATAATATTTATTTATATCCAGTCAGCAACGCAGCCGCATGAAATGATAGTGTCAACCAGGCCCGGCCTGGCCCCAGGGCAGATCGGGAAATTGCCCGACGGGCCGGTCCCTCGGCGGACCGGTAGGCTGGTCGGTCGCCGTGACGTGGCGCGGTCTGGGTCGATAAGTCGGCCATCAACTTTATTCGATCGTGTATAGAATATACCTCTGTCACCTTCGGATTTGCTCTGCTATACATACTAGTTGGGTGCTCTGTACTAGTAGAACGTCTTCGCAAAAAAAAACTCCAAAGCCTCGAATACACACGAAAAGAGGCTTGCCTTTTTATCTCTGTCTCTAAAGAATGCTTTTCAAAGCGTATGCAGGAACTATATATATTCATGTTGCTTCCGCCATCAATTTACATTCTATAAAAAATCTATTCTCAGTTTTCTTGTGGAAATTGGAAGCGGAAGCGGGTCGATTCTCTTTATAATGTCCGGGTCAATTTTAGGTCCTAGTCCGGTCCTGGTGTTATCATAGGAACTTTGCCTTGAGAGTTGGTCGCATTGTTTGTAATACATTGCCAACATTTTGTTTGGATAAAATACCGCAGAACATGCTGTATGCTTTTAATGCGAGCAATGGGTACTTATCATCGTTATAACACACGCCCTTGCCACTTTTACACGCTGTTTATTATAAACACATATTTACTATTTTGCTCGCGTTCTCCTGCTTTCGTACTAAAACAATATTGTATGTATATAACTGGTGCCGCCAACTATGACATTGTTTATGACGTCATAAGTATAGTAATCGGAACGATTGCTTATTTTTTAAATAATTTTCAATTATTTTGTGTACATAAAACAGGTTGCAACCCTCTAAGGGTATGATTACATAAAATCAGTATATTATAAGTAAGATTTATGCAATTGTAGATTCTTACTTATACCAAAAGTTATTAAGGCAAAATTAGTTCCACGTTTCCACAGTTATAGCTAATCTACAGTTCCTAATTGTAAGCACGCCCACGATCTACACAATCCATCACATTGGTACAATCACTTCTCATTCTACTTCTATTTATTTACCTCTATATGGTATAATATGGTACTATCTCTAAGCTACTGCCTACTTTACTGCTAGATTATCTATTTATCTCGACTTTGTGATTTATATATTTTTAAATAATTGAAAACTTACAGCTGCAAACTAAATGTTATTAATAGTACAAAGAAATAACATCAGCGGATATTTCAAGATGACACTTCGAATAATTTTTAATTTTAATCTTCTTAATTCCATACACCATTTCATGCATAAAAAATTTCACTCATAAAGATATAATTACAACATATTTATTATGTAAGTACATGCAAATGTTATGACTAAAGAAATCTTTAGTGACACACAATGATTACATCACAACAAATCATCTTAAAATAAAGTAGAAGTACCTATAGCGTACTCATGAGTGAAACCGAACAATCGACATACGTATGACTAAATATTTTGCATAATATTTCAGAATCTACTCTATTTGTTCATGAACATCAGTTTTAACACTTCAACAATTCGTTGTTTACATTCGATTATTTTTCGATGTTCCATTCCACCAAATAGACAATTTCTAAAACAAAATTTCTATTCGACCATATATTTTCGAAACTGCGAAGTCTTGTTCCATCCAATTTGTATACCCTCAATAAACTTCTCCATTTCGTACAACATTGAATAAAATATATCGTCGTCTCGTTCTTACAAGACTGTTTACAAGGGTAGCGTTCGGTTTATTGGGCATTACTTATCATAAACGTTGTAAGTTGAGCTGAGAATATTCTCAGAAACGAATTGTGTAATAAACTGGAGCATCGTAGCATATTGTCGTAGACCATTCGTAGCTATTGTCTACGACCGACGCAGTCTGGCAATATGCTTTAATATTTTTTATTTGAAATTTTTAAAGATTTAATATCATTTTTAAAAGCAGTTTCTTCCATCTCATAAAATATACATTTTAAATTTCACTCCATCAAAATGTTTTTCTTCGATTGCTTTTTAAAGGTCACATATGGTTTATATATTTCTAAATGATGTAAAATAATCGTATCCATAAATTATAGTAATTGCATAGTTTCTATTTTTATGTATATAATTATCACTTGTTCGCAGTCTACGTCATTAGCCGAATTTCAATACTTCAGACTAACATTGAGTGCCTGTCTGTACCTACCAACTAAACCTAGAAACATAATATTGCTTTTATTTATTGCTTATGATGAACATTTTTAAGTCGTAAGCTATTACTAAAGTTACTTTTAACTAAGTAGGTACATTATTTAAACCTAATGTTTATTGCTTATTTAATATTGCTAATTTGGACAATTTTTTTTATTTAATATCTTTTTTATCACTGATTTTGGGCATTTTATCTATTTTTGAGATGATAATAAAACTACCAGAGTATTAGAAAACCGGTTCAAATAGAATTGCGAAAATATTACCACAAAAATGTACTCAGTAATTAGGACCAATCTTTTATCATAATGAAAATATATTTTCAAGCGAGCAAAATGACCGGGAACTTTTTGCATTAACTCAAATTGGTTTTTGATTAAAACTAACATATTTACCATACCAAGTATATTCTTTAAACGTAATTTTATGTTTACAAAATCTCGAAAAAAAATTATGAAATGAAAATATTTGCCTTGTATTTGGTAACAATTGAATGGACACAATGACATTTGATTTGGACTTTTGATTAGTTCGTAGTAGTTAGTATTTCACTTCCCCACGTGTTTGTAAACTATATATATGTATATCTACAATACACTTGTTATTATATGTACGTATTAATAGTGTATGCTAGGGCAGGCAGGGCATCCTTTCCGACGACTTCAAAATTAACACGAGGTCGTCAAAAACGAACACTCTACAGATAAATTGGTAAATTGTATTTAATAACACTACCACTACAAAAATTGTAAAGAAGGGATATCTTTGGTACACTGGGAAATATTTACATTCAAAAGTAGGTTTACATTTTTGTATATAAGGTTGGTTTTATTAGTCGATCGTTAATTACTTATAATTAATAACACTACAAATTACAATAACGTTAGTATAAATATCTTGAATAAAATATATCATTTTTAATTTTTTTTAGAAGCCATTAATTTTGCATTCTCTACCAAATACGAACGGGATAGCTAGATTAAAGTATATTTTCAAAGGGAGGATACGCGAAGAAGTATATACGTAGATGAAACCTAGATTCTAAGTAGTTAACGTTAGAGATGGTTTGAAAATGAAATGAAGTCGAAATGATTAGGACATTCTACAAATAATCCATGTAAAAAGTCCGCCAATTAACAACCCTAATGACAATAATCAAAAAACATAATTTAAAAATTCGATGTCAGAATTTCGTTTTATTAAATTTCTCAATATAGTACTCCAAAGCACCAAAAACTTCTAAAAATCTATTATTTTATAATTAAGTATAGATAAACAATAAAATATAACCTAAGTAAATTCTACGATATTGCTTATTAATTTACATAATATTGCTTATTACGCGCGACCTTTGTCAGGGAAAGCTTACTTGTAAAAATAAACTGTTATTAAGTGAAGGTCTATCATTATAAATACATAGTTAAAATGTGGCACTACGACTACTAGTAGGAATATAACTAGGACTGAGAAAAGTGCCCATTCGCGGTCATTCATTCAACACGCCATAAATACCCCTGTTTTAAACAACACTTATATATTTTCCAAATTTTATTTTATTTGCTACACGTGTTTTTTTATTAAAATTATTTTTAATATAATTCATTATATTGAGATCACAGTACAGAGAGATAAGATTCAATTTTATTGTTGATATCTCTTCTCTCAAAACGGATTATTTTCGACGTAAATATGGCGTGTTTGTAAAATTCGTAATAAATCAACAAATATACGAAATCTAAAATTGTAAAAGGCTCACTTTGAAAGATCGAATTAAATACACGATCACTATAAATCGATTTGACACAACCTTTTTATCGATTATGTCCGCGTCGCTACGTCACTCTAGGTTCTACTTCTATTCACTACTTGGTCGAACTGATTTTAGTTCAAAGTAAACCTTTTAAAAAGTATTTTTACAAGCATTCTACCAAAAATATCTCTTGCCATTCTTTTGTTTTTTCAAAGTTCAGACCGCACTTTTCTCACTTAACACAAAATTGAACGAGAGGAACTTTTCTTTTTAAAAGATAATTGACGGGTTAAAGTAAATCACCTATGAGAATTGACATGCGAGGCTCTAATAGACTGGGGATGCATTAACTTCAACGGGGACCTCTCCCTAGAACATTACGTTCCCGAGAAGAAAATACGAGAGAGGCATAAATACTAGGTACTGCTGAATAGTCTCATTGCTTACTTGAGATACCAATGTTTCAAGGGCTGATTTAAGTTCGATAACAGTTGCCACTTGAAGATGTTGTGAATTATTTTAGTAAAGTTATTGGAAAATGTAGCACTTTACTCTGCATCAGTAACTATTTGAAGTAGATAAGACATATTTAAATGTTGTTTTTGTATATTTAAGTCTACGGAGGGAAGACGCTGGTTGGTTACCAAATTGATTTTATTTAATTGAAATTAATATTATATAATTTAAGTATCTCTTTGGCCACATTCGGATAAATCCAAACCGTTTATATGTCGCATTATGTTAAACATCTGGGCAACCAAGCCAAATTGCCAACCACCCAAAACCCAAACCAATTTGCCTGAAAAAATTATTGTAAATTTGAATAAATTAAAAAAACACAAAAACAAAAGTAAAAACGTTTTCCCACTCGGGATTCGAACCCGGGCGGACGGAAACCTGTGATTATTATACTTACCTTTGACGCTTGCGCCGGAACGTGTGAAATTAGAGACCATATTTAACGTCGAATAATACGAAGAAAAAAGTGCATGAAAACGAACGCGAAAACACGCGTTTTCCCAGACAAGATTAATCTAGATAGATTTATTGCCCCCGGAACCCCCGGCATACTAAATTTCATGAAAATCGTTGGAGCCGTTTCTGAGAATCAGATTATATATACAAGAATTGCTCGTTTAAAGGTATAAAAAAAGATAATATTAAATAAAATATAAATGAATAAATGAAACATTCACATAGGCCCCCGAGAAGCTAATGCGCTAGGAATATATCTAGAGAGATAGTTCGCTACACGGTACGTGACAGAGTCCATCGGCTACTCGACAGCGGTGCGCGATTTGGTTTAACGTCTACATTTATTATTGCTTTTCGAATACCCATCACCGAGGCACCTCGTGCTCTCATCCTCCTATACCTACCTTAACCTATGTTTATTTTATTGCCCATTATGTAGAGTTCTATATTCTAACTCGCTCTAAAGGCATGCACGCTTGGTGGTCTGCGGCCGGATACCGCCTCGCCTCGCCTCGCCTCGCCATGCACTCACTCGCCGCCCCCCTCTGTCACATTTATATATATATTTTTATCAATAATTTAAACTTCTATAGTAATTTTTAATGTAGAATATCAGAAAAAAATATTATAAATATTATGTGTGTAAATATATGTTTCAATATTAAATTAAAATAATTTATAGATTAGGTATCAGGGTTTAACAACGATTAGACTTTCGATGAAATTCTACTGCTATTGCAAGTTGCAATATATTACAGATCAGGAGATTCCGCTTCTTTGAATCAAAATCAGCTAATTTGTATTTGATTTGTCTTAATTATGTTTGAATATAAATTTTATATTTTTACAAAATTTTGTCATTATTTCTTTTTTACCTACGAACACGTCTATTTCGACTATTATTTGTTACCTTGTGAGAACTTTCTGCAAAATGTTTTAACTATATGTAAGCGATATAATAATAATCCGGTGTGAGAGAAGAGTGCGGCGGCGGTGTGGCGGGGCGGGGGGGTGTCGGGCGCGGCGCGCTGTCGCCGCTAAGGCACTGACGCGGCCGAAACACTGTCGACAGTCGGGGGCCAAGCTGCGGGCGCACCTCGCGGGCCTCGGCTACGTGGCATGCAGGTTGACCCCTAGGCTGACATGTATGTAATGTCATCTTCAATGTATCTGTATTGAGGTGTTGTTGACGCGACGCGACGCGACGCGACGGTGACCACGCGTTGTCGGTCACGCGGTGGGGACGCGCGGGCGGGCCTTCGGACGGAAGTTGTGGCAAGTTCCTCCCCGAGACGGAGGCGGAGCCCGACGACGGCGCCGATGACCGACGCGCGGCGCTCCCATCTCGACGACAAACTTACACGCTAATTATAACTAACCTACTATGCTGTTGTAAAAATCACCTACAAAAGATATTAGTTTTCATTCATATTTCAATACATCTATGTATATAAGGGTATATTTTATCGACGAGTATATTACATATTATATAATTACGGGGACGTCTGTCGCTGCGGCCTACTGCCGGTGTCGCGGCGCTACCGGGTCGTACTTGATTCGTTGTTCGCGAAACGTTGCTCGATTGGGGCGCGCGCCTCCGCCTGCGACGGCGGGAGGACGCACGCACACCTAGTTTAATCTTGTAAATTTATATTACGCTAGAAAGCTAAATTCATATTAATACTTTACGTTAATTGTAAACCAGCGGTTACGGTCCCTAGTTACGTGGTGTGCTAGCTCGCTCGCGTCGTTGCGCGGGCGTCGAGCGTCTCTATCCGGAGGCGGAGGGGGGCGCTGGGGGCGCGGGTGGCTCGGGCGAGCAGTCGTCGTCGCGCACGCACGCCGACTCTTGGTGCTTGTTGAGGTAGCTCTTCAGTGCGAAGGTCTTGTGGCATCGCGCGCACTCGAAGTTCTTGTCGGAGGAGTGTGTCTGCATGTGTGCACGCAGGTTGGATCGGTCCGCGAACGCTTTCCCGCAGTGCGCGCACCCGTACGGCTTCTCGCCGGTGTGCGAGCGAAGGTGACCCTGCAGAAGCCACGGGCGAGAGAACAACTTGCCGCACACACCACACACGTGGGACAGCTGGTGAGTCAGCACGTGCATCGCCAACGCCGGCATCGAGACGTACGCCTTGCCGCACTCCCCGCAACGCTTGGCGGAGACCGAGTCGAGGCTGCGGTGAGTCTGCTTGTGACGAGACAGGTTTGAGGAGGTCGCGTACCGCTTGCCGCACTCACTGCACGTGTATTTGGACTTGGGCTCGGGCGGTGGCGGTGCCTCGACCGGTGCGTTGGTGTAGTTGCGTCGCTTGGAGCGGCCGTCGCTCACGAAGAACGCGTCGTATGTGTACGCGATGGTCTCCTTGGGTCGTTCGGGCGCGTTGACGTCCTGCACCGGCTCCGGCTCGATCTCGGGTTCCAGCTCCGGCTCTGGTGGAGGCTCCGGTGGTGTCGCGGGCTGCACTCGGGGCGGCGGGGTCGTCAGGAACACCGCGTGCTGGCTGAGGTCTAGTATCGCGTGGGCCGCGTTAAGGTCCTCCTCGGGGCGCATCTGGAGGGAGGGTGCGCTGCGGTCGCCGAGGCAGTAGGGTCGATAGATGTCCTTCTTCTTGGGTGGGAGGGAGAGTAAGGCGCCGGTGCTCGTGTAGCACATGGAGATGGACTTGCCGCTCGCCGGTGGCGGGGGAGGGGAGACAGAAGGCTGGAGCTGCACATGTAGGAAGGGCTGATCGGTTGAGTCAGAGGTGGAGAGGTGCAGAAGGGCGTAGGAGAGAGGCTGTGTCGAGCCGCCGCCGCTGACGGGGGCCGCGCTCGCCTCGCTCGGCAGCTGGGCGGTGAACTGCGTGGAAGGCTGCTCCTCCGTGTAACCTGAACACACAAAACACAATGTGCTTAACTCGGTACAACACCACGTGTGTGTGTGTGTGCTTTTTTTTAAATTTTCGTAATGGTGATTGATTTAATGTGGTGGTAAATATAGATATAGATATATATATATATATACATGTTGCTGTTTTTTTAACTTCTACCTACTTCTTATTTTCAATAATCTAATGTTATGAAGTGAGACGAAAGCCAAATGCACACCCATTCCCCGACGTTACCCAACGAGAAACAATTCACATCGCTCTAAGTTCAAAGAAACAATTCGCAAAACTAATATAAAAAGATCGTGGCTTCATAATGAGGGGCACGCAAATCTCACATCAGCAGAGTTGGCGGGCGCGGGGGGAGGGGAGGGTTGCCGCAGTCTAGGGGCGAGGGGAGGTAACAAGAGTTATTCTCAGACCGTTAATAACTCGCTGGAACAACCTGTGGCTGCATCAACCTGTAGCTTAACACAACTGTTTACCTGTGCCAGACGGGTAAACGTCTCTTCAAGAAACAATTAGTCCTGCATTTCCTTGCATTTTCCGAGAACCTTTTAAAACTGTTTTTTCCGTTGTTGCGGCGGTTGGCATCTTGGTGGGCGTGCGGCGTTGCTCGGTGGATAATGCCATGAAAAGAACGTTTTTTGAACTGAATGAATTCTTTCATTTGATTCCCAACCGACCTAGTGGTGACTTTAGATGGATAGTTAGGTAGTCAGGCATCTTTTCCTGTCCTCTATCACCTGGCCGAGAGATCTTAATCTGGAGGTTTGAGTATCATGTTCACATTCCTGTTTGTAAGTCGAGGATTCGATTTGTACCCTTACCATCGACCGTTTTCTATGGCTTTTCTAATTCTAATACCTAAATAAATAATATTCAGAATATGCAGAGCAACATCAACCCGTGTAACAAAAACATGTTACTGCGACCACCGACCCGCCTGCCAAGCGTTGTGATTATGGAAAATCCGACGTAGCGGCCTAGAGAAAAACTCATGTCCAACAGTGTACTTTTCAGACGATTATTATACTTATAAAAAAATTCATAAATCTGTACGGAGAACCTAACGGAACCTGTATCGAAAATGTGACGTTGAAATGATCACTCGTATAAATACTAAAAGAAAGCATTTACAAAAAATACAAACACTAAAATGTTTATTTTCCAAAATACAAACGCACGTACAATTTATATTATCTCCCGCGCTAGGAGATCTGTGTTGCGGTCAGACAATTTTGGCTAACAGATAACTTATTTTACATTAATTAGTGTTTGTGAGGGTAAGGGTGTGTATGAAAGGTGGATGTGTGTGTGTGTGTGTGTGTGTGTGTGTGTGTGTGTGTGTGTGTGTGTGTGTGTGTGTGTGTGTGTGTGTGTGTGTGTGTGTGTGTGTGTGTGTGTGTGTGTGTGTGTGTGCTGCCGTAATATTGTGAGGACTTCCTCCATGGCACTATTACATTCAAATATCAAGACCGTGGGTAAATATTTTCCAAGATAATAAGCTGTAGTGCTTCTACCAATAGTTTTAAAAAATTTATTCCAAAAAAGTTATTACATTATTAATGAATTTTGACATGTAATAAGCTGACATACAGCACTCAGACTGTTATGGAGTGACTTGATTTTTTTAGTAGTGTAAAAGTTAAGTATTAGTACTCGTAGCTGACAGATTGTAGATGTAATTATTTTCGCACAAAGTTGTGTGACGATGTTGGAACCTTACCTGTTAGTTAACGAGTGGACCAAATTATAAAATAAACTTGGACATGCCAAAATTAAAATTTCGTACAAATTCATTCAAAATTACTTTATATCGTCATGTGAGACCCCAACTACGGAACTCTGCACTGCAAGAGGCCCGGCACGCACTTGGCTGCGGTTTTACCGGTCGAACAAGTAGTTCTCAAGGAATAATTGCTGAGGTCCATGCGGACTGACGTAGAGATATTATAAGGGATCCATTTTTCAGCAGATGTTCAGAACCCTAATCACTCGTGCCTTACAAAACGAAGTTGTTTACAGTACGAGACGACGAGAGTGTAAACATAATTTTTATAATAATCATCAGGTATAACAATATAGTAGAAAAAGCCGTGGTATCTCAGTTGAGTAACGCATCAGTCCTTGAACAATCGAGGTCTGGGTACGATCCTTGCGTACCAATGAGTTCCACTTTGTTATTTGGAATTTATGTACAAATGATACAAATCATTACCATTGGCTTTTCGGTGAAGGAAAACATCACGAGGAAACCTGCACACTCTTGAGAAAAAATTCAAAGGTGTGTGTGAAGTCTACCAATCCGCACTGGTCCTCGTGGTGTACTGTGTCCCATATATTCTCTGTAGGAGAGTAGGCCTGAGCCCCTGCAGTGGGGACATATATAGGCTGTTGATGATTGGTGGTGATTGATAACAATAAAGACTAGATTGAAGCAGTTAACGCGCGCAAAATGAGAAGTAAGTCGCTGACTCGTAATTAATAAAGTTGTCCCTAAACTTTAGCACCGCACCAACCAAGCTAAATAGACTTCTCGGTGGCAGCAAATCCTCAAGAACAATAACTAGATTCCACTGGGACACCAGCTAAGCCCGGGCTTACCGCCCAAGGAGCTAAGTAAATGAACGCTGACCACTTCCCCTTAGGTCAGACAGGGGCGGCGACAGTACAACACATTATCCGTTGTCGCCCCCATTTCATTTAAAACCATTTAGCGCCTTTCTAGCACAGAAGCTACACAGCTATGGTTAGTGGGACACTTTTTAACCGACTTCAATAAAGGTGGAGGTTATCAATTCGACGGGTATTTAAAAAAAATGATTGTTACCTCAGAACTTTTGACTGGGTGCACCGATTTGGATGATTCTTTTTTTTTATTTGAAAGGTGGTGTTTCGCGTGGTCTCATTTCAATTTGTTCCAGTTCTGACAACGGTATCCATGAGAAAACGATGTAAATCTTAAATTTGCCTTAGTAGAAGAAGATTTTTAGGGCAATTGACTTCAATTGGTTTTTTTTGAACGCATGTACTTGTCTGTTCCCGTCTGTATAGCTATCACCGTGTTTTCTTTCTAAATCAGCCGCCAAATAGTAGTGTTATATATGATCGTTGTTCTACCGGCAATTAAGGTGATAAATCCATAAATATTTATCACTAAATTTCTTGTACTATGATCTCTTAAAATAGGACAACTGGCATGTGCTGCAATGATTTTTAAATAGGACTACAACTTCATAGTGAATAACAATTATCATTTTTACACACAGTTTTTATTATTGTTCAAGGCGTCATACAGGGACCATTAGCTGCGTAACTGCTTTAGCTGGTATTAATATTGCGACACAATGTACTGATATCCTATTTTTAGGTAAATACTTATCAAAGCTATTCTGTTTCAAAAGATTATGGCAAAAGAAATTTTGCATGGAAGAACTTTGAGCGGATTCTGGAGCGGAGTTAAGTGGAGGATAGTGTATCCAGCGCATCATGTTGATGCTTCCGGATATACAGCACAATAACCAGTAAAGGCATGCATTAAATGCCGTGGAATTTGTACTTCATGTGGTGGGATAATACAGGTATACAATTTAATAAAACAAATTATTCTAATTTTTAATTTTTGAAACCCGCGCGTTTTTGTCTTTCATGCTGTCTCTTTCTGAAATATGCGTTTATCGTTGTCGCATCTTACCTCAGCTCCCTCCGTACTTCGGTGAGTTTTGTTTAGTAAAACCATCTCCTCCACGTTCTCTACCCATTCTCCTTACTTCTTGGTGACTATCATTTCTATTCAACGGCTTTATGGTTACTTTGGAACTCGTTAGATTCCCCAACTAGAATCGAACCTGTGATTCGAGTAATTTAAAATGTATGACATTGTTTATGCAGGGCCTCATTCAATATCTGAGTACGGCCCTGCGTCGTCTAGGATTAGCGTAGCGAGCGAGAGCAGGAGCGAGGCGAGTACGCGGCAACCGGTTTGTGTAAGGGACTTACCAAACTCATGTACATGCCAGTCAAGTGCTACAACTTTTGAAACTAGGGGCTCTGTGAACTTCGCGAGTCTGTCTTTCCATAGCTGAAATCTGAATAAATGCTCAACGCGCTCCTTAAAACATTTTTTTAAAATTTAGCCGCCTTTATACGGGTAACCAAATATATTTTTAAGTTTTTTTCTGATAATTTTAGATTATTTTTCTAATTACTGCGATATGAGTCTTACGTTTTTAAACCCATATCTCCACTATTTTGAAGAAGAAAAAACGAAACACTGAATCGATTGAGAATTGTGACCTGTAGAGTTAGAACAGCTGGAGCGCGGGGGGTGCCACGGACATACGAAAGAATTTTCGCCGAATCTGAAACATGACGCTTTGATAGCGCTTCACGCTCGCTTCAGTCAATGATTAAACAAACCATCCCAATAGAAACCACACCACCATCAACCATAAAATATCAACTGATGATCACAGTCTTAGTACACCACAATGGCCGGCCCCGCTAACTGACGAAACCTTAAAATATGGACATCAAAATTCAACGGAACGCTGCCCAGACGAGTTGTATTTTTCGGTGCGACACTTTGTATTAAAGCTTTAACTTTACAATGAAGGTTCTCTGGTAGCTGTGAAGTATTTTATAAGCCAATGTCAGGAGCGATGTAGTAATACAAACAAACACGTCACAACGAGCCCCGGGGGTGTGCCGGCAGCGGGGCGGGCGGGGCGCGGAGCTCGCTCCACGATTTACGCCAACAATCGTCATTGAGATTCCTTGGCTTTCCCGTTTGCTTATTTACCGTATTTTATCTTATCCGTCTTCCATTTTGTGCATTCAATATTCTTGATTGTGGCTAATATTTTTCATCTCTTAGATCTAGATCTTTTTAAATTATCCGCAGCATCGTATATGTGACAATGGAATGTTATGTAATCATTTATATTTGAACCGGATACCGGATAGTTGAGACAGCCTGCTACGTGTAAATTAGTTTATTGTATTATTACTGTCATTCGTTCGTTATTATATCATATTATAGTTTTAAAAGTAGCATATACAAAGTCAAGTATTCGTTGACGTTTATATTCATATTCATATTCATTTTATTGCTTTAAAAACATACATGTAGATACACATACAGTTTTATGAGCCCTGTCGGGCGTAGCAATTACTATGAGATAAACTAGTCTTATTATAATTTAAAATGTCAGAATGGTAATAGTCAAATTATATAAATGTAAGTAAAATTATTTTCCGTTCAGGTAGTCATTAATGTCGTAATAGCATTTGTCAAGAAGAAATGTTTTTAAGTTGGTTTGGAAGGTCTTATCCCTGTCTATACACTTCAACCAGTTTGGGAGTGCGTTGTATATTTTTGATGACATTCACAGAAGTCATTGAGCTGAAGTGGCAATGGGCAGGCCACATCTCTCGAAGAACCAATAACCGATGGGGAGTAAGAGTTTTCGAGTGGGGATCATGTACCGGGAAACGTCTACCGGGCCGTCCCCGTACAAGATGTACCGACGAACAAATTAAGGTCGCGAGGAGACGCTGGATGCTGGTGGCTCGGGACCGGTTAATGTGGCATACCTGGAGGCCTATGTCCAGCAGTGAACGTTTCCTGGCCAAATATGATGAATTGGCAGCCGCTGCCCGTATGATTACTGACCGCACTATAAAAACATCTTTGCATAAAGTTGAACCACTTGCCTCGCCCTGCCTTCCTATTTCTCTGAGAGAGCTGCCTCAATTGGTGGTACTCGTAGCGCCACTATACCGCTTCATCCTATTTCTAGAATTCAAACTGAATTATTAGCGGCGAGTGGTTCGACAAAGCGTCCAATTCCCTCCAGTAAATCGAATCGACAACTTGTTGTGGGTTGCTTTAATAAATCGAATGGCTAACTCGATTTCTGTGCATTGGTTTAATTAAAATGGCCCGGGTCTCGATCCGGACACGTTTTCAGAGTTGCCGCCTGGACGACAGCTATTGTATCGACACGTCAGCTTTGTTCAACAAATAAAAGATTTTATGAAAGGTAATTTGTTTCGGTAGTCTATTGTTACGTGGGTATGGGACTCGGTTCTCTATGTATGCGGACGCGCTTTGTACAAGTTTTGGGTGTTTTTTTTCCTTTTGCTATCCATTTGAACATTACAACATCCTATTGTTTCTGAGGGATACGTATTTTGGGGCGCGTAAAAGTTTAATGTTCCAATAAAATACGGGATATGATACAGTTGCAATTTTGTATTTTATAAAATCGTCACCGCACCTATTTTTATAAATTCGCAAGTAATTAAACAGCACTATCAATAATACACAGGTCCACCGCTGGTGACGAGACTTTCATGGATTGTCATGTTGATACACTTGGCCGGCGATTAGATATCGCAGTAAGACGTCGTTCGTATTTACCAATGTTCGTAGGTAATTCAGTTATAAAGCCACCAGCACTTGTTTTTTTACTGTTAAAGTAATATATTGTTCTTATGAAGTATACAATAGGTGTAATATTGTATACTTCCATGCAGAATAATGACCCTTTTTTCCATCAAATAAAAATGTAATTGACATGGACATGACATGAAAAACAGAATTGTGATGGACAAGTTCCCGGAAGACCAGCGGTGTCTGCCCTCTGCATCATCATCATCAACAGCCTATATATGTCCCCACTGGAGGGGCTCAGGCCTACTCTCCTACTAAGAGTGTATGGGCCATAGTCCACCACGCGGGACCAGTGCGGATCGGCGGACTTCACATGCCTTTTCAAGACATGCAGGTTTCCTCACGATGTTTTCCTTCACCGTTAAGCAATCGGATAATGTACTTGAATTGAAAAACAACTCATAGGTACACGGCTGGATTCGAACCCGGTACCCTCAGATTGAGAGTCCGCGCCTTATCCATTGCGCCACCGACGCTTCTTAAATACATAGTGCATAGTGATTGATACTAATATAAGTTATTTTGTTCCTGTTTTAATTATTAGTTATTTTCATATAGCTTATCTGTTATTTGTATTTTTCAGGTCCGTATTTAACGATAAGTTTTTTTATACAGAATAACTATGTTTACAACATAGAGTATGTACCACTTGAGTGGCGACCACCTACCGGGAAGCGTGTATCAGGCCGTCTCCCTACTAGATGGAGCGACGATCTAATAAAGCTCGCAGAGAGTTGCTGTATGAAAGTGTCTCGGGACCGCTCAATGTGGCATACCAAGGAGGAGGCCTATGTCCAGCAGTGGACGTTTCCCGGCTGACTATAATATAATCCCAGGCAAATGGCCACACGGGAGTTTTTTTAGGAATGGCAGCTGCATTGACTCGTAGTTATGCATCTACTTAAGTCTTAACTTGCGAAGCGGGACTATTTTATGACAAACTCATTCAGCACTGCAACGGAAAAAATTACATGATGGCCTTGGCAGTTTAGCCAGAACTACGTGGCGAATGCAGAAGGGCTTAGTTAGGGCTTGGTTACTTCTCACCCATGACAGCTGCTCTCCCCAGAAACCGCTACTTTCGGCCTGCAGCAACGGTAATACAGTTTTGTATTAATTTGTTAAAACGCGACCGACGTTTGACAGCAGTTATAAGTCTTGAATGCTAACTAAACACTGAACAATCGAAACAAACGTACTTAAAAAAAATCGCTGGACAAAACCCAACGTAAAAAGTGAGATAAAAATCTTTACAGCCCGACGTCGCTAACGAAGCTTTGCAGTGGTGCCTGTTATCCTAGCAAGCAATTTTAACTGGGTGGAGAATTCAATTTTGCCGGGATGTTCCCTGGTGCACCATGGCAAGTAAAATGAAAAAATTAAATGCACGCCGTGGGTGTTTCATTTGCGTGTAGATGAGAGGTTGAAAAGGGTGAAATTGCTTGTTATTCAGGTGACAGAATATAGCAATTATGTACCGGCCCACGAGTTAACTGCATTAAAGGACGTTGCGTGTTTCGGAAGCGATACAATGTGACTAAGTTTCGATGTCACTTTCAAATTAAATGTACAATTACAATGTACACATTCCTCTCTTCAAATTGCCGTCACAACAGCTGCATGTTTATTTATTGTTGTAAATGGCTTTTATTTGAAAATAACTGATTTAAAAAATGCGAATTCATACCCATGAAGTTTGAACTTGGCCACAACAAGGCAAGAGGTCATTGGCTGGAAAGCATGCTTTTACAGAAGCTCCAAGCCAATGAGCCAATCGTGGGCCTTTTCCAACTGACTATCGGTATTGTTTGAACATAAACAATTTCATCCATCCGAGCCAGCCAAGTGGAATCTACACAAATTTTCTCTGTATTTTTGCCCGCAAGTTTATCTGCGTGTACTGAAATTATTCCACGGGAACTAACTGTTAGATCGGGATAAACCGTAACCTATCCTTCTCGTAGACTTCAACGATCCAAAACGGCCCTTCCGTACCGCTCTCATACCTAAGGAACAGGCTCAGTTATGTGATAGATCTGTAACATTATAATTGTGAAAGTGAGTTTGTCTGTTTGTTTGTTTATCCTGCCTTCACGTCGTAATGGAGAGTAAGGAAGGTTTAATTTTTTATACATATAGTCGCGTACAAAATATAAATGAATAAGAAAATTTTACCGCCTCCGTGGCTACACGCTCTCACTAAAAATCTGGAAGTCCCGGGTTCGATTACTAATGGGGGTACGTGTCGATATTCGGTTTCGTCGGTGGGGCCTTACCGTCAGCTGAAATGAAGGCCAAGTGCAAAAATGTTATTGTTGGAGACTTTCACGCAGCAATGTCCGGAGAGTGTCATGTTAATGTCTATCGTAATAAGTCCAGGCAGACGAAGCTGCATCCAAATAAACTGTTTCTAAAACAAACTTACTAAACTTTACCCGAAATCAAAATACTATGGACATCGACGTGACTGAAATTTAGGACATGAAAGGTCCAATTTATCATAGCACAAGGTAGTGCTATGATAAATTCAATAGGTTTGTTTCACATCAGCCGCGCTGTGATTCCAGTAATTGAAACTGAATAAATGAAGAGGTACCACAGAGACTCGGAAAATATTGGAAATTTGGAATTCAATACACTCGAATCAAAGCATTCTTTGTACATCGAAACGAGCAGGCAAATATCGTAAATAATTTAACTCAGTTTCGGAGCTGGTATTTAAATGATGCACCAGTCATGTCATGTCTGTTTATTATTATTATTATCATTTTATTTCAGAAAAAACCTATTTCCATATTTTGTTAGTAAGTTTCTAGCCTAGGTTATGGCTACTGTATTTTGTATTATTATATATTTTGTATCATTAAATGTAAATATTTTCACACTATACTGCGATCTTTTGATAGCAACTATGGGGTACACTCACTTTTTATGGATCCGCAGTCAAATTACCTTTATAGTTTCGCTCTGTCCGCCTGTCTGTCCGCGGCTTAGCTCAGAGACCCCTACTACTACTACTAGAAAGCTGTAATTTGGTACGGATAAACATATTAATCACGCCGACAAAGTGGTAGAATCAAGTCTTGAAAAATAATTTTTAAGGGTGGCTCCCATACACGTACTTGGGGATGAAAACTTTTTTTCACGGCTACCCCATTTTGTTGGATAATTTTTGTCAAAGTTGGGCGTCCGCCCCGATTCTAAACTATTGCTTTGAAAAAATTCATAGTAATAGTATGTGGATTGAACTTAAAAAGAAAACTATCACGACCTACGACCTACCTACGTGCCTTTACAGGTTAACGAGTAATAGTCTATAAAGCATGTTTGTTTACAGCTGAACCACTGATATAGAATCCAACTCAAGGCCAGATCTTGAACTATGCCTCGTACATCGTCACGCGATGCCTGAGTGTGCATAGATTGCCCACAAATGGAAGGGCATGGCCATCAATTTTGAAATGGATCTTCACTAAACTGTAAGTAGTTTTGCATGTGATCGATCACTTATGCTGTAATTTGAAAATGATAGTACAATAAAGCTAGCTCAAAGTATTTAAAATCCAATTAGTAATTTTTGGCTATGTTGATGTAGCTGAGACATAATTATGTATCCTGTTGCTTACTGTCACTTATATTTGATTGAAACAAACAATAATTAATTTTAAAAAGATATAAATTTTATATAAATTGACAGTAATTGTTATATTTATAAAATAAATATATCTACGTTTGACCTCAATCTCACCTGATGTTGAGTGACGATAGGTCGTCGATGTTACGCGTTGGTCGAGAACGTGACTATTCGTTTGTTGTTTCAAAAGTTGCAACCAGTAGTGTATTCCATATTTTAACTGTACGCATGATAAATGTGGAAGAGAAACGCTTCTGGGATACATATTACATATAAACCGTATTCTTCTCCATGCTATAAGCTACGTGTACGCCAAATTTCATGACGGTTAATTGAGCAGTTGAGAGTATGTACACAAACAAACAAACTCACTTTCTCGTTTATCATATCGTCGGGACGCTAAATAGCTACCTGCTCTCCTAGTTCTGTGTTAATACGATTATTTTCAGTCGACCGTTTAATGAATAGTTCCTCTAAATCCAGTTGCTGAAGCCGAGCGCCGCGACAGCTTACAGTATAATAGTGAATTTATGTTCGTGTTTCATCAAAGTTTGTCCAGACATTTAGCCGCGAAAAGGTGGTTAATTTAGGCTTTATCATTTATTTGACTGTTTCTGTTTCTGTGTGTGTGTGACTGACCGAGATAAAAGTCGACTATGTCGTTTTCCGGGTTTTCAACTGTCTCTTCACCAAAAATCTAGTCAATAAGATAATGATAGTTGACTCTTTAACGAAGGAATGTGATTATCTGAGCACTTGGAACGGTAATGGAAAATGCCGCAATTTTCTTTGTAAAATGTGTCTCCTCACCAAAGTTTGTAATAATCGAAGTAGACATATTTTGTGTAAACTTAGTCATGTGGTTGGAAAATAAACCTAATTTCAAAGTCATAATATCTGTACGTGTTTTGCCATGGTTCAAAACCAATTCGAAACCCTGGGCCGTGAGTTCAACTCACACATTGCTGGTTTTTAGTGTTCCATAGTCAAAGAAGGAACCCTTATCGTTTCGCTCTGTTCGTGGCTTAGCGCATCGACTCTTACTACTAGAAAGCTGTAATTTGGTACGAGTATACATATTGATCACGTCGACAAAGTGGTAGAATAAATTTTGAAAAATAATTTTTTGGGTTTGGTTCCCAACTGGGGGATGAAAAAAATCTTCTTCCCCATTGTGTTGGGTATGGTTGAATAGGTCTTTTAAAAATAGTGAGGGTATACGAACACTACTTTTCGATTGAGGGATCCGTTTGCAAAATATTAAGCTTTAAAGTGATAATATTTGTTCGAATTGAGCGTCACCCTATCTGCTAAAATATTGCTTTTAAAATCTAAACTTTTTACAATTTTAGTATGTATACTGAACTTAAAAGGAAAACGATCAAAGCAAAGCTAAAACAGGTTAACAAGTAATAGTCGATCAAACTACAAAATGTACTTGGAGAGGTCAAAATGAACATTTCGTACAAATTTCATTCATAATTACTTTTTATAAAACCAATTCAATTACGGAACCCTACACTGCACATGGCCCGACATGTACTTGGCTGCTTTTATTATTATTTATAGTACCAATATATCGCTCATAGTAGTACAAACTCTGTCTCTTAATTTCAAGTGTATACATACCTATTACTATTCAGAAGATGGATAGACAGACGGACAGTGGGATCCCATTTAGCCGTCTTTTGGGTACCAAACTCTAAAACACTTTTAAAATACAGAGCTTTTTGTATATATACTCTATTCTATATCGTCTACTTAGTTTCGTCTAGAGTTTGATAGACAAGCTAAAGTTAAACTCAGGAGACGTAAAGTGCTCTGAACTATTCGCGCTTCTTGAGCGAAGATCTTTTCCGTATACTTTAGGACTTAAAACTTTGAAGGGTTTTATCTCGCGCTGCTGTTCTTACACGTACAGATATTTGGAAAGTTGTGAATACTTTACAACTCAATGATAGCAATAAATAGTTTTGTTGATAATTATTTAATGTGATATGAAATGATAATGGCGTAGCTTTATAGTATTGTCGTGGCATATAATCTCTTTGTATAGACTAAGGAAGTTATGTCGCTAATCACTTGCTAAATAGCGTTTGTTTATATTGACAGACACACATTCATTCGATATTCAAAACACTACACACACACACAACAACAAACACACAGAAAAATAGTTTTCAACTAAATCTAGAGAATGTACTCGTGAACCTAATTGTATAATAAACATTTGTTTTGTTTTTTTAAATTCACTATTCAGGCTAGATCAACGTTGGACTACAGTTTCACCTTCTAGAGAAGTATCCTCCAAAGCTTATATATTTTGAATGTAAAGTCGAAGTTGAATTTCCGAGACACGATCTAAAATGAATATCTATTTTGGTGTTTCATTACGATTTTTTAAAAAATAATTTAAATTTTTATATGCTAATAAAAATCATCATTTCATTCATTGATGATACAAAACGAAATATCTATTGTTCACGTTGAATAAAATGAATCATGGTCATTACGACGCAATTCCTTCGACGGAAATATTTAAAAAAAGTATGTTATGCAAATGAAAGATTTTCATCGCGCTACGAGACTGCGGATCGTAGCAGTTGCTACGAAGGAGTTTTTCATCAACTGCTCCTTGGAAACAGTCGGAATAATCACTTATTCCGACTCGGGTTAATTAGCTCGTCTTCTGATGTACGCACACCTTAATTATGACCTTTTTTCTCCAAACCCATGAAAAGGCCCGGCTAATGCGGCCTCACTGAAGCTCCAACTTAATAGCACTTTTTGCCGAGCCTCTGATGAAAAATGGACAAAAGTTTCCTAAGAGAAACTTGAAAGGCTACCGAGCTTTGTTTACAATGAAAAGTCCTTTTAACTTTATTACCTCGTATTTTTTAAAGTTTTTGCAGAGGTTTTAAAAATAGACGCTGTGCGGGCTCGGGACACTGTTAACGTGAGTTGTATTGGCTTCATGTCGTCTTTGTACTGAGGTCACAATAAACATGTTTATGTAAGTCGCGGGTGGCAGGAGTGGGACAGGAGACGGGACTTTAGGCGACAACCGAGATTCTTGGCGTGAACTTGAAAAATTGTGGTTCACTGCAATTTTTTTGTGTGTTTTTGTGTTATAATGGTGTGATATAGTGCAAAAAGTGTTATTGACGGTGTTATAGTATCAATTACGCAAAATTATGAGGGTTTCGACGCGATCGAATGGGGTTTACATTATACATTTTATTGAGAAAACTGAAGAAATGGCTACTGCCAAATTTTTATAACCTTAAAATTCTAAGATAGAATATCATTATCGAAGACATGGCTGTATGGTGTTTTGTCTTTGCCTTATCCTAGTAGAAAAAAACCTTACCAAAAATTGCCGAAACTGCCGATATATTCACAGGTCCTTACGTACCCATTGATAAATAATTTTAGGAACTTCCACCCTTATTTGCATCTCTATGACATTTGCAATACATTGACTTTGTGTATGTGACTTTTCGATACGATTCGAATGAAGGATACATTTAATTGATTTTTGATATTTATCGTCGAAGGGGATGAATAAGGACATGCAAGTTTGTATGTGTTTTGTAGTAAATAGTATGAGATTTGGTATAGGGTAATTGGCCTTAGGACTTCACGGGACTTCATCTTTAATGCATTCATTCATCTCCAAGCACACTAGGTGCTTGTCATTCTGAGCTATACTACAGCAAACTCGTAGTTCTAAGCGGATGATACTATCTTGTAATACAACGCATTTGAAGGAAGTTCCGAGGAACTGTTGGCAACATTCGACGCACAAATTAAACTGAACTTTACCGAACTATTTCAACTAGTTAGACGAGTTTACATCCACTTACCCACAGACAGGTGCGCGGGTTTTAATTCTCATAACTTTCTCTACTGCTACTACAACAACCTGTATTATTTTAAGGGAGTTTATTTCATGTTTATTTTATTGTTTTCAAAAAACAGGCGTAGCAATTACATAGGAGAATCATTCGTTGCAACAAGAATAAGAAAGAATTCAGTTGATATCTTATTATAAATTAAAACGTCAGTATCGAAGAGAATATAATGTCAGTATGATAATAATCAAATTTTATAAATGTAAGTCAAATTATTTTCCATTTAGGTAGTTAAGTAATAGCATTTGTCAAGAAGAAATGTTTGTTTAGATCTTCTTGATAAAAACCTTGCATTTAAAATATCGGGTAAATTCGGGTAGTTCCCATTTGTTCTATTAAACATGACGTCATCGGACAGAATAAGATATTTTGGTCCTATTTTGTACCATGGATCATTTAATACTTTTATTTCTCAACTTCTTCTCAAAGGACAAGGCATGACAAGTAAGTATACAATGTCGTGACAGAATAATTGATATTTTCAATGTTAGTTTGTAGTTCTATGGAAGGAATAGGGAAGAGAATGTGTCATTTTGTTCGATGTCATTATGCTCCATAGAACAAATGGGAATTACCCAAAATATCATTATAAAGACACGCCTAATATTTTTATATACGTCTTTTGCAAAAACAACTTCGAAAAGTTACTAGTAGTCGCTTTTGAGCGGTTAACATGAATGTTGTTTTTCTCAATATTTGAGTTATTGCCTAATAATGTTTAATGTGACAGCATTTTTCTTTTGACGTGATATAACGTCTTATAAATCGATGAACGCCAGCTGCACGCACGAAAAAGCATCACTTATTGTCACGTTCCGCCAGAGCCGAGTGTGCAAGCGAGAGCGCGGAACCAGCGACAGAGAGGTAAGATCGGCCTAAGCATTTGGCTTGTGCCATAACTATCTCAAACATTAAAATTAACGAGTGCAAATAAATGTTAATGTATAACAAATTTGAAATTTTCAATTGACTTCTTTGTATTATACAAAAGAATGATAGTAAATAAATTCATAAAAATATGAATTTTTTCATCAATGTTTTCTTATGACGTCATCACGAAAAAAATTCGTCCGTACTTTAACTGATGGGTAATATTTAATCATGTCACGAGAGACAAAGTTGACGTTTACCTAGTACCTATGCCGTGGGCAACGCCGAGTCAGTGAAGTTATATACAAATGTAGGAATCATCAACATCAACACGACCAAGTATTTATGTGATATGCACTGTACTATTATTATTGACTTAGTCAAATGACGAATTCTCCTTGACACGACTGTGTCTTATACTTCAAAGCTTGTAAGCTTTCTTAGTTCTAGAGCACCTCAAAATTATTACCTCAAGTGTTGTACCGTACAAAGCTTGTTATCCGACAAAACGGCAGCAATTAGAAATTCCAAACAGCATCTCAATTAACGTCCCCAATCTGAATAAAGTGCCGCAGCGACTCGAAAACGGGGAATGGAGTAAATGGAATAATAGCGCGGGCCTGTTTAAACAAAAGACTGGAACACGCACGCCTCCCTTCTTCTTGTGACGAGTTAAGTAGGTGACCATAGTGAAACGAATTCGAACACGTGACGCTAGCTTGTAAGCGGGCTACGACAGCTTGGAGAACGTAACGTGCGTGTTTGGATAACAAAATGCTGAAGTAAACAACTGGCGATTTTAGTTCAATAACTAAAAGTAAAAATAGTTATGGTAACTGTGCCGTAGTTTTAAGGCATTGAAATGATATATTATGTATATTATGATATATTATATACGCATACAGCTTCCAAATGTGCCTTAAGGCGTGAGACTACAACCTCGAAATATGTAAAATAAAATACAAATATGAATTTTACCACAAATTACTGGAACTCCGAAATTGAATCTAAGCTATCATTTTTTTTATTCTTTATTATTATACTTGGGAATGTAATCTTATATTCCATTTTTTTATTAACTCTAGCTAGCTAGGAAACAATGGCTGATACTCTTAACTGAATATAAACTTATTTATAGGTCTAGCGTTTAACTGAGTCGGTTCCTGCGGTATGGTAGCGGCACGGGGGGTGTGTTTACGGATTGTCAAACGACGCAATTATGCATAAACGCGCATCGTTTGACGTTCCGTAAACACATCCCCCGTGGGGCTACCTCCTACATATACATACCTCAAGAACCGACTCAGTTAAGCGCTAGACCAGGAAATTCTAATTTGTGACATATAATTGGAATTATATTGACATTTTCACTAGTTTTAGTAATGACAACATACTTGTTTAAACACAACAACTTATTTTTACATACTGATCGGTTAGGTTATAATTACAAAGGCCTACTTTTACGTATTTATTACTTCCATACACAAATAAAAAAAATTGAATTAAATTAATCAAATTATGTATCGAGTCAACGCTACTCAACTTGCTATACACTTGCAAATCATTCTAGGCCAAGATCGATTACGAGAAATTGACTGGGACCTACTTGCTGCTTCAAGCGGTTTCCTCGCAGCTGCTTGTCTGTTGCCTTTTGTCTGTCACTGTCGACCCCAGCCCCGTTCAAGGCGAAACTAACGAAACGAAACGACGACGAAGCGAAACACCGACGCCCGCTCCCTCTGTTTATTGCTATCCACGATTTAGTTGTTTGCGAAGCAGATTATGCCGGCATGGTATGGAATTAGTGTTTTCGTTTATTTATTACTGTTTGCTATACGGAAACGCAATACAAGAAACGAAGCTCAGTGCAGGTTCTATTTTCTTTCTTTGTCAGCTCTCAGTCTGTAAGTCTAAAGCTGAACATTTCCTATTCATTTACTGTGAATGCAGACCGATTGTGGGACTTACTCGTATTGCATAGCCTTGTCCGTGACAGCAAATTTATTCACGTCGTCAAAGGAATATCAAGGAACTTTGTTCTACTCTCTCTGTGTTCTATCTACGGAACTCTATTTACATGTTGAATTTAATTGAAAGTCACTTATTTATAATTACAAACTTATACAATTGTTATACTATCTACTAAGTTAATGTGGAAATAAATTTGTTTATTACGTCTTGACATGTAAACGGTACAAAAATCGCAATGAAATTTCCCATACATGTGCACGTAAACTTTACGTATAAGGAACAAGATGAGCTAAAACTTCGACATAGAAAGTTCTTACTTCTAGATAGAAAACCTCCGATGGCAGTTTACAACAAACTACTTCGGCTCTAACAATGTTATGACGCTAGTATGGAATTACGGTATTCAGCTATGGATTTGTATCGATACATACAAAGTAATATCCAAATAAATTCAACGCTTCTAATACAAAATACTTCGGCATATAGTGAACGCATCCTGTTACATATGAGCAAGATAAAAGAATCTGAAAATGAAAGCTGTTGCTGACACAGTTACAAATGATGCTTAGGTCTGTGAATACGAGTATAAACTCCATGTGACTGACTTCAACCAAAGGACATTGCGCGATGGCTAATATGATTGTCTTTTGAGCAACCTGTGTTTAAAAAATAAATACTAGCTTTTGGCAGTAATGAAATTGAAGAGTTACTTTATCCATATAATTTCTACAACGTCAGATATACTACCAGACACTAAAAGTGAAGTGTCGGTGGCGCAATGGATATGGCGTGTACCAATGAGTTGTTTTTCAATTCAAGTACATTATCCGATTACCTAACTGTGAGAAGAGTAGGCCTGAGCCCCTGCAGCGGGGACGTATATAGGCTGTTGATGAGACACTATACGTAACGTAATAGACTCGTCAAATCAATCCAAAAAATTGACGGATAGACCCTAAGGGTTCAATCTTTCACTACATCGGAACCTTAAAAATCAGTTAAGCGATCGAAACGTGATCTGCCATGCATGAGGCCGTTGATTTTTATTGATACTCGTATCTTACGAAATAAGAAACAAGTACGGTTAAGACATGCAAAACGCATTTTGAGGTCACTTAAAGAAAGGACCTGCCCCACGGGCACAATAGCTATCTATGGTAAGAACCAGTGTCATCAATAAATAAGCGCTATGATGTCTCTTCCAGAAACTAATAGCCTCGGCCAATTTACTTATCTGCGTTCATTTATAGAAAGAAATCATTCTATTAATGTCAGTTGTAGCAAAACGATTCCAGGAACTATCAAAGAAATACCGATAACTCAAGTGCCAATTGCGAGACTGGTTATTAGAAAAAGCTATTTATTCAACTGAGCTATTTATTCTTTGGCAGAAAATTTACTCTTTATTGTGAACTAGCTTTTGCTTGCGATTTGGTTTGAGTGAATTTCAGATTGTATACCGCGTCAACAAATCACCACACTAAATAGTATTAAATCACAAGTTATTATATCTGAGCTATTTCTGGGTGCCGAATTTCTAACAAATCCGTTCTGACGTTCATACAAAGTTTCACAATTATAATTTTCGCAAGCTCTTATTCCATCGCTAGCATTTCCCACATAGTTTTATGTGTGTAAACTTATATAAGGATAAAAGAAAAGCACTGGTTTCGGTGTAAAACTCCTAAATTGTAAGTATACACAAAAATTCGTGATCAATTGATCACTAATAAATTCACATTGAAATTAAGATCTTGAATTTGAAAATTGCACGTTCCCTTTGAATCTGCATTGACCTGTTCAACATTTTTTATATTTTGCAAATATAGTTTAAACGCTTTATCACTTCTTAATGTTACCTATCAATGCATCATTTTGATATATTCTTGGAATTGAATAAACCATTATTTTGGTCATAAAATGAACAGCATAAACAATTTAATTTTAGTGTACTGCGATAGGGTGAATGAATTAGACTGAATGTAATAATATTTGGTATGAAACGTTTGTATTGTTTAGTACAATGAAACATTTTTTTATATAGTCAGCCGTTGTAGCCGGTTATTATTTAAGACAGAGTAACTACATGAGCCATGTCAGAGAACTATGGCGGCTCAACAACGCTGACAACTGAGGTTTGGTTTGAGGTCGGTTATTGACCTTACAACCTGCACGATAAAGGAAGATGTACTCATCCATAGTTTCGTAGCTCAATGTGAGAAAATGTCTTGATTATGGTTCATCATATTAACCAGCGAGGATGACACTGTACATTAGAAACCAACTTTATCTTTGAAAGTAAATCTCCCAAAATGAAATATTCGATTCGACCCATATTCCGTAAGCTAGCCAAAAAACCGAATATTAAAAGTTAGTCATTCTCAATTGTTTGCTAGTCGCCAGTCGCTTAGCGTGCCAAGCGAAAGCCGCGCACTATGGCAAACAGAAGCCTCCATTGGGATGAACGGAACGCCGCATTGCACCAGTTGAATCTCGACCCGCCGCGCCGCCGTCCGTCGTCGACACACCCTCCCTCTCACCCACCACCCCCGGGGGGTGAGAGTACTTGTTGACGCGTTCACCGTTCATACAGGATGCGAAGGATACCAAACACCCAAAAGAATGAAAAGGAAGGTAGCGTCCAAAGTTGTTTTCCTTTTGATTGAGTATTGTGCAGGATATTTATTGGTTAAAAGATTTGCGGCGTTTACTTGAGAATGTTTGAATTGTATTTCGATTTTCACACAATAGTCAATGCTGTGTTGAAAAATCGGTGAGTCTGTGGCTTTATTTTCATTTTTCCAGTGGACTTTTATTTGGCTTTGGTCTGATGTTCAGTGAAGATAAATTGGAAAATCCGTTTAGGGACAGAATAGAAGAGTTAGTAAATTGGATTTTATTTTTATAATGCTATCTTTTGGCCTTAGAAGGATGCTTAGTGAAGATACATTAAAAATTTCACTTTCTGTGGAGCTTGGTCTTGGTTTGATTATGGATAATCAACATTAATTTTAAAAGTCGTGGGATAGAATAGGAGAAATAGTGAATTTAATTGAATTTTTAGCATTCCCTAGTCAAACAAGAAACTCTTATCGGTCGCAGGGATAGTTTCTCTCTGTCCACCTGCCCGTACGCGACTCAGCTCAGAGACCAATACTACTAGAAATCTGTAATTTAGTACGGATGTACATAGTATCACGCCGACAAAATGGTAAAATGAAATGTTGGTAAATTATTTTTTTATAAACCGTACACGTAACTTGGGGATAAAATATTTTATTCGCATCTATCTATCTACAGACAAAGGCGTCGGTGGCGCAATGGATAAGGCGCGGACTCTCAATCTGAGGGTACCGGGTTCGAATCCAGCCGTGTACCTATGAATTGTTTTTCAATTCAAGTACATTATCCGATTGCTTAACGGTGAAGGAAAACATCGTGAGGAAACCTGCATGTCTTGAACAGGCATGTGAAGTCCGCCGATCCGCACTGGGCCCGCGTGGTGGACTATGGCCCATACACTCTCTGTAGGAGAGTAGGCCTGAGCCCCTCCAGTGGGGACATATATAGGCTGGTGATGATGATGATGATCTATCTACAGGTTGCGAGGTACAGCATAAAAATTATTACTGTAAATTTTATAGTTCAATTTTTAACTGAATTCCTCACGACCATTTTCTGGTCTGAGTCGAATAAACCCGGATAGAATTACAATTGCATCTAGCGCGCATTTAAAGCTGCATTTAGCCTCAAATAGTACGAACACTGCACAGCGAGGCCCGCATGCAATTCGGGTCGTGCAGCTCGGGAGTTGATTTCCGTGTTCGTTAGTGCACATTGCACCTGCTGCTCAGCTTTGTTTTCCCACGGCGCGGCGCCGCTGACACCACCCAGCGTCAAAATCCAACGTTAAAACATTAATTTTAGAATGAGTCCTCGGTTGTCGTTATTCTCGTTCGAGGAACAAGGCTTCACTGCCTGTGACACTTTCTCCGGCACCGCTTAGTGTTTGTGTTCATTTAAATATTGTTTGCTTCAGTTAGACCGTTGACTGTATGCCTTCATTCGTTACTGAAAGACTTGTTAAAACTCTTTACCATATATATTTCTGATCAAACTAGCTCTCGTGGTTCAGTTCAGCCCTTTAAGGTTGCTTTGGGTAATGTGGGTAAAAATGGCACACCGCAATACTATTAAAAATTCGTGTTGGTTTTTTCTTCTTTTGTGCTGAGAGATTTACTTTTTTCTGGGCAGCTGTAAATTATATTAGACTTTTTTACTCTCTCTCTCTCTCTCTCTCTATCACACCAATTTACTATACATACGTAGCAGTGTATCATTTTACCATTTTGTCACACAGATAACTAAAATATAATTTGATTCCTAGTTAAGAGGGTATGCTGGTGTCAAAGCGCACATACAAACGTAGTCCAGTCATATTTTGAGTATTAAGCTATGAAAATCTATGAAATTTTCAAGACACAATCTAGAAACAAATATCTGTGTCGGTGGTGAGTCAGATTATCGTTTAAGTATATACTTCCAGAGTTACAGGGCGTCAAATAATTGTATTTTACGGTATTAAAAACCCCCAACTTTGAACCTGATTTACAAGAGTATGAATCGATTTAGAAAAATTTGGAAAAACCACCGATATCTGAAATTTCATTAGTATACTGTATTAAAAATAATGGTTACATAATATACTGTATCCTTCAAATGATCCCTGGACTACGAAACATCCAAATAACGGGTGGATAACTTCGCGTAGTGTATGCTGTCTCACCGTACGCGCTCGGGTAGGATAGGGCTCAGATAGGGACAGCTACAAAACAATCCAAATTTGATCGCGGCCACGTGGTCTAACCAACATAGCCTCTTAAAACTGTTCGGCCGAATCACTGTTGGTTGAGACATGAGTTTTACAGCAAATAATGATCTTGATAAACTAAAACAAAAAAGTATAGTGTCATATCAAACTATATTAATTTCTTTATGTACATCGTTCTAACTTTAATATTAGCTGTGTCATATGTTTGTTAATCTAAATTCTAAATCTAAAAAATAACTTAAAAATGCAAAGTTACAACAACAAATAGGACTGTCTACAATGTAAGCCGTAAGTGATTTAGGGTTTAGGACCGAAAAGGACGGTCCGAATCGCACTGAGGTCCTAGACGCGCCCCGATTAATGATCGCTGAACGATCCTGGCGTACGGTCTGTCATAGCTTGTTCCTTCAAGCTGTTGTGTACTACATATGACAAGCGTCAGATGGTGACGCTGATATTACAAAAAGTTGTATAAGATCTTGTGTGTATGTATTTATTTATAAATAAAACATTTGAGTAAGTATGTTTGTCTGATCGGAAAAAGGTTTCCATTGTTACATAATACATCTTAAAATTTATATTATTTTCACCTATTTTTATTACATTGCAAAAACACTACGAACAAAATAGGAAAGTTTGAATAAACCTACGACAGCTTTGAGTAATGAAAATCTTGAAACTAAATAAAATATCGCCCGCCCTAACTCCCGTGGGCGGCAAAGTCAAATCTTTTTATATTCATGAAGAAAACCACCAGGAAACGTCTGCAAGGCCGTCCTACTAGACGGACCGAAGACCTAGGGAAGGGACCAGGAAGTCTGTATACTAGTGGGTATTATGGAGGAGGTGTCCAGCGGGGGATGCTTCCTGGCTGATGGCGATAAAGATAGATAAAACAGTAGATAAAGGGGAACATTGGTTTGTATGAGTTACGTACTCGCGTCACTATATGCTGCGCCCAATCGTGGACATGAGGCAAACGATGCACGCCCAAAGTAAATTGCTTTAATAATAAAATACGAACAAATGACCAGACCAACATTATGGTGGAATTGTCAAATAGTTTCAAAGGAAACAGCTACTTATTTTAAAGGGACAATTAATGAGGAAAGTCCTTTAATTAATATCAGTTTTGAAACAGAATCTACCGTATAGTATCCTCTACATGGCAGTGGTAACTGGGACGATATCTATAATTATATATATGTATATAGCGTCAGGATAAAAAATTCATCTGGTAGCTAGCTCGTTGGTATTAGAGCTACCAGCTAGCTGTCAACAAAGATAGTTGAGAACATTGTGTTTGTAACTGCTCAATTATACCTCCGTAAAACAACGGAAACGGGCCATTTGTTATTTTAAAACATGCACATACAAAAGCAGTAAAAAAGTTCTATAGTCACATTGCACTGCCAATTGGCCTCGTGTCCTTTTATATGTAAACTAACAATACAATCTGAGAAAAGTAAACACAACAAATTTGGGGTTCTAATTTTGTATAATGCATTTAACTTCTAATTAATTTTTTATTAATCTAAACAAATTTCAATCTACTATATGTGACTTTTATTATATATATGCCAGGCTTGTACATTCCAATCTAATCATTTTTTTAAAATATATATATGTCTAGGGAAGGTGTTGCTCTTTTGCGCAGAATTTATTGAACGTATGGATTGTCATACGAATAAATATGATTCCAACGCGATGAAATCCATACGATATTTTAAAAAATTGTCTGTCTGTAATAATTTAATGTGGTAACGTCATAACAATAGATACGTCACAGTCCTAAAGCTGTGGACGATCGTGCCTCTCTATCGTTTGTTCCGCGCTCTCGCGTGCACGCTCTGTTCAGGCGGAACGTGACAATTTTTCGTGCGTGCAGCCGGCGTTCATCGATTTATGATGTTACGAGTATCATGTCAACACCCTTAGAGTGTGTTCCCGCCGTATGATTTTGAGTTCGCGAATAAATGCTATTGAAAAAAATACTAGTCAACTTTGACATGTAACAAACAAATATCCACTTTTAAGTGTACCGTACTACAAATAAAGTAGACAAGTAAGCAACAGCTGTTGGGGACTATAAATTCCCGATCCGATCCGGGAGATCCGGCCCCGCGAGTATACATAACTGCGGCGCACAACGCGCTGTAGATTACACAATCTACTAGGCGTCACATAAAACAACTATACTCACTAGAACTCTGTATTTGAACTTCATCAAAAAATTTATAAAAAAGCGGAGATTCCTTCCTTATGAGTAGTTTTATAAAATATAAATAAATTAATCGATTATTCTTTCATGCAAGTAGTTTGCCGAAAAAACTATTGATCTCTATGCTTCTTTCCCGTTGGGTTGTTCATTCAAGTCCCGTGTTGGCTACCACATTTTATAAAGGAATTCTTGTGTGTTTGTAGTCAAAGCCATTGTAGTTGTTTAAGTGTTTTTAGAAAACCGTCCCCTGAGTGATGGAGTATTTTATTAAAATTCCTCACTTTTGAAATGAGTTTCTTAAAATGTGTATTTGGCTTTTCTGTTATAAATAGATAAAGATTAAAAGTTATAAAGATGTGTGTTACGAGATTTTTGAAAGGTCGTGGTAAAATAATAGGTACGAATGTTTGTATATATAGGGATTATTTATTTTGCTTAATAACATGAAAGTTGTTACATAGCGTTATGGTTTAGATTATTTCATTCGGCGTTTTTTGAAAATTGAAATCCTTTAATTGAGTAAAATACGGGATGTGTTGTCTGAAATTATATAAAAATATATTAAAAGAAATTACATTGCTACATCCCAGAACTAAATTAAATAAAGTATTGAAACAAGATCGCCACATTACAATAATAATCTATAATAAACTCCCACTTGACATTTGCCGATTGCCTTTTAGCGAATTCAAGAAAAAACTAAAATCATTTTTCGAAATCAATCCCTTCTATTCTATGAACGAATTCATAGAATTACGTCTGAACAATGAACTGTTCATTTCTAGTTAAATGTTAAGGTTAATATAATTAGGCTAATTAAGTACAGTTTTAATATGCATATATGTAATATTTTGACGTGCCGAGTTCATATTACTAGGTCAATAAAGTTAATCTTGAATCATTGATTTCCCACCCCCATGAATTTATGAGTTTCATGGGTAAAGTTTCGCTAGTGCACTATCTAGTACCTCGCATCCCTATGCAAGACAAGTTATTCAGTTAGTTAGCACCCAGTCAGTATCACACAAGTGCCGCTAAGAGTCTAGATCTTGTTACCGTTCGCCTGCATCGTATCACCGTACTCAACAAATGACTGTATAATGGAAAGTGGTATTGTTCAATACAAGCTGTGGAGGTTTTAAGCTATTGCATAGCTTCTATCGCGGGCCTTGAGCGCGGGGACCGAATCGAGAAATTCCGTAACAAAAAAACATCACGCTCCCCACTCCGACGGGCACGGAGGTGTGGCTTGAAGGCCGTGCATCGTCTAACGTCGTTTCAGTTCGGCAGTCTTTGACACGGCGTTGTGTGCGTGCGATTAGACGTATTACTGTTTTATAATTTATTAAGTATTATAGTATGTAATTTGATATAGCAAAGCAAATCCGTTATGTTAGCTAAATATTGATTTAATTTAGTTTTCCTGTTTGTAATTTAATTTCCATTTTTGTGGTGGGGATATTTATGTTCGTGACATAAAAACTTTTCTTTTAAAACTTTCTTAAATAATTATAATTGCATAAGTTGATACAAAATGCTATGCAATAGCTTTACCGCGGCAGTCCCCGAGTGCCACACGTCTTTTTTGATGACGTCATTATTGTAACGCTAAGTAAACTGTAAGTGTGTACTATATGACAAGAAATATGTTTATTTCGTCGTTTTTTGACGGGACGGGACACGGACCAGAAAGAAATTTGGATATGAATTAGTCAACAATCAAAGATAGAATTTAGTTTAGTTACATTTCTAACGCCAATAAAAATGCTCACGATATACAATCTCAATTCTTCTCAATATTGAACTACCTAGGACAAGTTGGGGAATAGTTCTATGTCAGCTGTTAGCTGAACAATACTCGAAGCCCTGAATAGGTCCTAGAAACGCAAGGGCAAATAACTTCAGTGCAGTATGAATGATGAAGTGAAAGATTTTATTTATAAAGGTGGAATATTGGTAATTTAAGGATTTTTAGCGTGTAGGAATTCACATTTATTATTTATATATCTATGTAAATTTTATCTTCTTTACTTCCATTTTTTAACAAAAGCGCGGGGATATTATACTGAAATCTAAATTAACCAAAGCCATTTAAATTGGATTAGGGAACAAAGAGCGCAGTGTTTGTGGGTAGATTTAAATTCAAAGCGGTTAGAGATCTGGCGTCAACTCAGGGCAAAGAGACTCAGGGAGGATATAATTCGAGAATTAACTGCTGAAGATGATGCAATGTACTCACTGAAGCCAGTTCCGCATCTTCGATTTTATCTAGGGCAATATTCGGTGTTTTGTATCATTAACATTGAATTTTTGAGGCAAACTTTTTAAACAGTCGTTGTTCCAAAAAAATTCGCAACTTCGTCTGTGTGCACTTCAGCTATCATTACACGGGAACTACTTGTTCGAATTTGTCTATTTCCTCCTCTGGTACTTCTAGTATCCCTGCTCTAGGACCAACAAGCAAACACACTATTTCATTTATCATATTGGTGTGAATAAGCCATAATTTTATTTTTGTTGCTAAACCTCTATCAGCTGTGTCTATGAATGGCAAAGTTTTTGAAACAAATAATTAAAAGAGGACTACACTATCAACGTAACATCGTCTGTCCGACGCTCTATATTAAGGTTGTTACTTGCACTTCAGTCGATCGACAGTTGTACACAGCCGACAGCTACGGATATTGGAATTGCTGCAATCGATCTTTCGACAAATTGATTGATAAATTGGGAAATCTGCGTTGGTGTAACATGGTTCAATTTGCCGCCCCCTTAAGTTGCCGCCCGAGGCCTCCAGGCTGTCCTCCCTAGATCTGGAGCTGACTAGAGCCACGTCAAGCTTTACACGATTTGTAATGTACTTTCTACAAAGCTTCCTCATTAAAAGCTTTTTTTAGGGTAAGGAAAATCCGATGAAAAAACGAAAGAATAAAAAATATCTCTGGTGTCAGTCTGTCTGACTATCACAACTGATTATATCTGAAACGATTGATGATATCGGTTTGAAATTTGGGCCCGTTATGGAAAATGGTAACCCACCGCGAGTGAATTAGTATAATAATTGATTGGGCAAGTGGCCATTGAAAGTGCTACTGGATAATCGGTGCAGCCTTCACAAATAATAAACTTCTACCGTATGTGTGAGCTTAATTTAGCAATGTTACATGACATATTCCACATTTTCATATTATTAGTAAAAACAAGCAACCATGCCGTCATGTCACTCTCTCTCACTCTCACATTATGTAATTTTGTATCCCAAAACCAAAAGCAATGTGCGATTGGTTTTCATCAAACGAATTTGTACTACGCAACTAAGTCAAATGTAATGCTATTCTCCGACCGCCGGCGCCGGCACCCCATCGAGAAACCACTCAGCATTGATTGTCAGGTTCCATTTTGTCACCAGTGCAAGTTCTTGGGCTTCACTTTTGACTCATATGTGAGTTGCAAGTTACGCATACCATCACTTTTTCACATCACAATCTCAAATTTTGACATTGAAATTATTTCTTTGACTTTCGGCGTTGCAGTGCAGCAGAGTAAATTTAAAATAAATGTATGAACTGTACTGTAATCTGTATGTACGCCGAATAAACTATTTCTAAACTTCTAAACTTCTATATGTTATAAATTTATTGACACTTTGAATATTGTAGTGAACATGGTGAAAAAACGATGTTGGATGTCAGCTATTTCTTTTTCAAAAAGGCGTGATAGCATCATTAAGAACGGTCATAAGTTTAATGTTCCACATGAACTTCCGTTTTAAAATTAAAATGCATTGCTTTCAAATCATTGTTGCAAATCTTTTACAAATCACCAAACTCTGTACAAGACGGTATCGTTGGCTTGACTGAGTCCATCATCTTCTTGACGTCTCGATTTTATGTACGTAAAGACGCGGGACTATTAAATCAGAGATCAACAATTTAATAGAATAAAAATTACCGTTCCATTTTCTAAAACGATTTGCTTTGTTTTCCAAGCAGGTGTTCATAATTTGCAGCTTGTATTTTCTATTTCTGTACAAAGAATTGTTAGACAATTTTGGGGGCTAATCCAAATCCATATGGAAGATGACTTTATGAAAAACTAGCAGCCCGTCCCGGCTTCGCACGGGGTAGACAATTATTTATTTTTGTAAATTTTGATATAAAACACTTTTTTTCACAAATATTTTTATTTATTAAACAATTATTATTTATTAATTATATATTAAAAAAAATTATTTCAGTGCCCCCTCCACCCCGCCCGCCGCGATGCCCGGCGCGCTTTTCAGACTGCATCGCAAACAACGGCCACGGCGCTATGGCGGTTTTGTTTACTGTTTGAATTTTTTAATTCGTAATATCTTTTGAATGGAAAGTCCAATTTAAATAATTTAAAAACTATTTTATAGGTAGTTAAATGGTCTTGACCATAAAATAATTTATTTGGATAAGGATTAATATAAACACATAAATAGCAAGGTTTGAATTTGGTTAGCATTTTCATTAATGTTTAAAATGAAAAAAGTTGTTGTAGTGACATAACTACAATAGTTGGACATGTGCTACCGCGGAGTTTTTTGTAGACATTATGATGTTCTTCAATATTGTTGTACATTATTTTGTTCTATCGCTAATAGTTTCGGCAGCGCATTCGACGAAAGACATTTTAAGACTCATTTTTCTACACCTTCGGTTACGGTTTCAAATTTTACCAAGGATCCCTAATTTTTTTCAAAATGAAATGTAGCCTATGTCAAATTGGAAGAATGTAGCATTCTATTGGAGAAAGAATTTTTTAAATCGGCCCAGTACTTTTGAGCCTATTCATTACAAACTTACAAAAATAGGTACAAATCTTTCCTCTTTATAATATTAGTGTAGATAATGCGATATAATGTTCAACATTGTATTGCTGACTCCAAATCACCAATTTTTAGTTGTTTATTTGAGTTATGTAAGACTAAAAAATCACTGCATTGTTGATCTCTATAATGACCAGAGATTAAGACATAATTTCCATATTATAATCCACGCAGACAAACGTGAACAAAATCTCTTAAAATGTCGTTCAAAATTGTTCAGCCGTAGCACGTGAAAGAGGCACAAATTCTAATCTCAAACACATTAGCATTTATTCCTACTTTCACAATGCATTCACGAAAAGTTATTAAAATAGGTAATGACATTAACGGGAAATAATTATATTATTTACGAATTTTCCAAAACGATATAAATACTATAATTATCTTTTCAACACACTTGCTCGTAAAGTAAGCCTTATTACATCGCTTTTAGGGCTATAAACCGAGCTATAACACACACATGTAGAAGTATCCCTACAAAGTTACATTTGTACCTTTCTGAAGGTTATGTGCGTGTGAACAGAGCATTCTCAATTTAACCGGGTAATACAATTATTTTTTGTAGTTACAAACAGGTTTTATGTCACTGAAAATCCATATACGTTTTTGGAATAAATAAATGTGTACGTTCTTAATTAAGTTAAACATCTATTTTTATTTGTATCAAGCTGTAATTTACAATAATTTGTTATGAAATATGAAAATATTTGCATTTTATCACTTAAAAATATAATTTTGAAGTTGGCTGTATGTTCATTTACCTAGTATGGGTCGAGCAAAAATTTGCGCACCATATTTGTTTTTTCTCGCAAATGTGTTGAGAACCGTTGTACTGCTCGTTACACACTCGGCTGAATTACGCCCTCGCCTTCGGCTCAGGTGTGTAATGAAGATCAAGTTAGCTCGCTTGTATCATAATGTACTTATTGATGAATCGTAATAATTTAACATTAATGAAAGACAACTAATAGCTTAATCGATGGAAAGCTAAAGTGGAGTGCATTACTAAATTACAAAGCGCTACATTTTTCAAACTGAATTTATTATAGCATGATCGTTAGAAGTTCAAGCGACATAATGGCGGGCCAAGTGTTCAATCATATAACAGGTGATTTATAATTCATGAACACTCGGCCAAAGGGTTATGGCAAAACTGTGTGAATATGAATGTTGACGAGTTCGAGGTCAATTATTATTGTGCTTATATACTACAAAATACTTAGGAGCCGCACTACCAATAAATTATAAGAGCCGCATATATATAGCCACTGTATATAAATAATTTATTTATCGGTTTACGTGTGCTCATATTTCACCTATATATTCGGAATCTACTCATCATATATTTCTCAACGTGTTCAAATCCGGAATGAATGAATCCGTAGACAAACAAAGGTCACTGACATAGCTCGACGAGTCAGTGAGCTGAAGTGGAAATCACTCGAAGAACCTATAACCGATACGGAGTAAATGTTCCGCCGTAGTCGGTAAAAACAGACATAAAAATCGTATTACACTATAACTAAAAGTTTTCATTTTACTTAGACTAAAATTAATACAAAGTAAAAGAATAAATTACAAGAGTCTTAATTATCTATGCAAGAAAAGAAAGCCAGTCAGTAAATTTTTCCATTAATTCAATTCCATCCAATAACTTCAATTGCGCCACATATTGCCTCGTGGTGTGCCATGAACTGCCACGGCAGAGGCCTGTGAGATAGCACGTGTATATGACGATGATGACACTCTTCAACATAATGATTTTTTCTGGACATCCCATCAGGCGAGATGAAAATCAAGTGCAAAGATATTATACTTAAATAATCTAATAATAATAAACAATAAATTAGAAGTAGATTACAATTGACTTGCGAGATTTGTTTACATATACCTAGAACCTAAAATAAAGCATGCAAAAATAATAGTTTACTATGATACGTATGATTTCTATATTATTTGAACATAGAAACAAATGTTTATTTACAAATATTTTAATTACGTTTGACTGCGACGTGAAGTTATCTCACGGGAACTACTTGCTTGATCGGGATAAAAACTATCCCAATACAACAATCAAGTAGCTCCAACTATCGGATGCGACGTAAAAGATATGGATAACCATGCTTACAAAGCGGGTTGTTGAATGCAGTTAAAATGTAGGTGGTGCAAAGTTCATGGTTACGGGGCGACACTATTTTACACTCAAAACCAAATGCTCAAGCTACTATTGCGTAAACAATATCAACCGCTTCACGCGGCACTTAAAATTCTTTAAAAGAGGTAAAGCGAGTCGTCAAAAGCCCACAGCGTTTTAACCAAGTACCGCAAAGAAATTCCGCTTCAAACCGGCACTTACTGAAATGATGCTTTAGCTAAGAATTCCTGTTATTTTAAGCTTAAATGCGAGACTATCTCGACCTCGTTTCGTTGGTGTTGGGTGCTTTAATTTAACAAAAAAGTAGTTTTGCATCACGGCACTGGAGGAATGCTTGGGCCATCGTATGTTTTTTCAAAACACACGCTGTGTGTGACTATATATTACTACTGTTGTATATATGTATACGTATAATATATAAAGAGACGTAGACGAACTAAGGTCACCGACATAGCTCGACGAGTCAGTGATCTGAAGTGGCAATGGGCAGGCCACATCGTTCGAAGAACCGATAACCGATGCGAAGTAAGAGTTCTCAAGTGGCGACCCCGTACCGGGAAACGTATACCGGGCCGTCTCCCTACTAGACGGACCGATGACTTGATTAAGGTCGCGGGGAGTCACTGGATGCAGTTGCTCGGGACCGCTCAATGTGGCGTACCATGAGGGAGGCCTATATCCAGCAGTGGACGTTTCCCGGCTAATGGTGATGATGAAAATATATGTATGTTTGTTTGCACTTTCACGCGGAAACGAAGTTTTCATGCGCTAGATAGTTCAGTTCAAAGCAGCAGCGAACAAAAGCGAAGAAACCGTAACCAGAAAAATAAGAAAGTGAAAGTACAGTGAAGTACAGAAGTGATAATGTACTTCTGTTGTCAAGTGGAGTCAGTAATGACAGACCGGGTCCACAGACTCGGTGCAGAAGACTCCACCCACTCCACCCAGTGAGGACAGAGACTGACTCTGTCGGCCACACCTGATTTAGATGGTTGGCTTGTGGACCTGTGTTACCAATAAACTCCGAAACATTGGCCACGTGTTTCCTGAATCTCGCAACATTTTGCTCTGCTTTGCTACTTTGTATGTGGTAAATAAGATTTGTGCCATGATATCTTGTATCAAGTCCACGCTGACAACAATGAGATGACAATCCTTTAGAAACGCACTACTGGAACAAAAATGATCCTTTGTTTTGATTCAGAACATATTCTGATTGCTGTTAATAAATATGAACGTTATTTGAAACGAACTTTAATAATAATAGCAGGTGCGTAGAGACGCAAAGCTCAGGGAATGCAAATTATACCATATCCTTCTCCATGCTATAAGATACATGAATGCCAAATTTCATGACGATTAATTGTGCCGATGAGAGTCTGTAGACAAACTAACAAACTCACTTTCTCGTTTCTTATATCGTCGGGACGCTAAATAGCTACCTGCTCTCCTAGTTCTGTGTTACTACGACAATTTTCAGTCGATCGTTCGATCGTTTAATGAATAGTTCCTCTAAATCGAGTTACTGAAGCCGAGCGCCGCGACAGCTTACAGTATAATAGTTATTCAGCAGTTGCGCGACCACAGTGACACAATGCCAGTTGTGCAGAACTGCCTTGAACCCGTCTGTCCCCACTGCATTCCTCTATTGTTAGCCAATGACTGCTAATTATTCTCATAATTGCTACGAAAGCTGGACGCAGAGCTTTGAAGCAATGAATTTTGCTCGCCTTTTGTTTAATTGGCGGTTGTTTCCTGGTACTTCGTAATTGTGTAATGCAATTGAAGATGGGGTGGGATTTAACGGTTAAGGAATCGTTTAGAAAATACTTTTCAATTTACGAGAGCCCTGATATATGATCCCTGAAGATTATATCGATTTCGTTCGGTTCTGTATTTTACTCTTTTTATACACAAAATTAATTTTTTTAAACTTTTTTAAATTACTTTTTCTATGAAGCGAGATTTAAATGTAATATAAAAAATCTTGTGCCACGGTGTTTGTGGTCATACTCCTCCGAAACGGCTAGCAATATAATAGTTTTAACTGCATCCACGTATAAAAGCATAGGAATTTTGTTCAGGAATTTAATTTATATCTTACAAGACATGAATAAAACTAGGCCCAGTTTCTACTAAATGAGTTGAATCCACATAGTTTGAATACAAACACAATAAAACACAAAATGTGTTTTACAGTTTTCGTTTACACAAAGTTATTTCGCAACTGTTGAATTCGCACGAGGCGGACACAGCTCGAAGTTAGCCCGTGCAACTGACAATACCCTATTGTGTGAATCACACACACATCATGTGCTCGGGTAAAAGGAAGAATAACATGTTAAACTTTACCTTAGCCCAAGCGACTAACCAAATTAGCCCTACCTTGTACTAACAGTATCCTTTGTGTGTGTTCGAAATGAATGCACTTGTTGACAGTGAAGCTTTAATTTCCTTTTTATACACGTTGTAATTGTTCTTTTCTTTTCATGAAAGGAGGTGGCCAAAACACTCTAGAATCGTCAGGAATGAAATGTGTACCAATTTTAAAAAAATCTGAGTTTTCTTTATGATCTGTTTCTGTTTCTTGTGGTTTGTTTAAGAGGTTTAAGGTGGATAGAAGAACTCTTCAAAAGGTACAGGTAAACTAATTGTTGGGCAGTCAAAAGTGATACACTTGGTGATAAGGGTCTGATGATGAAGCCAGGAAGTATAAAGTGGAACTCTTCAAGGGATACTAGCAAGCCCCTTGAGTTTGGGCTCATTTAGTTTAGTTTGACGAGTGCAACACATTATAAGCAGTAAACTTGGTAATAAGGGTCTGATGATGAAGCCAGGAAGTAGAAAGTTGATCTCTTCAAGGAATACTACGAGTAGTAAGGGTTGTCTAGAAATTTTTTATAGCCTTGAAGGTCCAGGTTGTAGAGCTCGGAAAACACAGAAGCCGGAAGGGAATTCTACTCCTTAGTTGTACGCATAAGAAACGAAGTGTGAACTTAGTGTGAAATTGTGGAATGTCAACCATGTAGGGGTGGAACTCAGACGGTTCTTCTGGTTTACCGGTTGTGAAAGGCGGGCGGTGGTATAAGATCGTGTATTTCGATGGCATACTCTCCGAAATGAAGCCTATAGAAGATAAAAAGGCCGGCTATTGTACGCCGGTGTTGCAGGCTTCGTAGTCTACCCTTCCCCAATGTGCTATGGTGATGCTCTGGTTTAGTATTTATAATTTTGTAATAGTCGTAAGTTTTGTTTGTATAACATATCTGCACGAACAGGTGTTAGCATCAACTGAACTAATACTGTTAACCGTCAGTAATATCCCTGAGCTGAAACTGTCGGGTAACTCTGTTACCGCAACTACCGGCTGACGTGTTCGCCGGGACCCGATATCCCGTCCTCGTTAAACACACGGCTATTACATTGCAGTACATATAGCTGTAGAGTGCCGCGTCCGAGCGATTACAGTTACTAGAGGTGTGTGGTGACTCTTTCAGTGAGAGTTTTCACTGTAAAAGCTGAGCTTCACGTATGTGGTGTCATTAATGAAAATAAAAGAAGTGGCAGAGAAATAAATGGCCTTTTTTTCCGAGTCAGTCACACGCACTGAGGGATCCGTACGGAATATGAATTATTAACATACTGAGAATTATAAAAATAGGTAATGTAATATGCATAGAAAATGCCTTTACGCAATCAGAACAGTTTGTGATCGTAAAAGCGATGTTAATGAGATATAATTTAAACAATATACAGATTAATTCCTATACTTGTGCTGTTAGACCTTGCTGCTTGCCATATTCCAGCATTCTAAGTCAATAGGGCTGACCCTACAACCATACAAGTTTTGATGCACTTTCAAGGGAAATCATTAAAATATACTACTTAAACGGACATATCTGTTTCTTGCGTTGACCTAGAAGTTTCATATTCTCACAGATCTAAGGGACTGCAGTCTTGAGTGATTGACATTAATTTCAATTTGATATCTTCGCGCGTTTATATGAGAAAAGGGTTCTTTAAAGAGAGACAGACAGACGGACAACAAAGTGATTCTATATAAAGCTTCCGTATTTCCATTTGAGGCACGGACCCTAAAAACATTCCCTAATATTTTTTCATAAATAATTTTCGCAATGTTACGCGAGAGAGAGAGATAAAAAATTCTCTGTGGCCACGTAAGAAAAATTTAAGTTATTAAAATTTGCTTTCGTTAACAACCTAACCACTTTTTTAATCTGCCATTTATCTATATTAGCAGCAGTCATCTCGGGAATAACAGAGCGTCTTCAATGTTTTACAGAAAAACAAGCCCAAACATAAAATGTCATTTAACCATGAAAACCAGATCAAAAACTTATTTTAAAAACTATTTAAGATAAAAGGCATTGGACTTCGCCGTCTGTTTGACTTTTGCAGTAACATGTCTGGAATGTTTTCCATTGTTTTTATCATTTGTTGTTATAGATCACCAAGCTTTCAAAGAGAGGTGGTAGTCATAACAACACGATCGGCAAGGTTGGTGGTTGCAGCGGATGTCTTCGGCATGCAGACGGACGTGGTTCCACACCCAGCGAAGCCATTCGATCTTTCTACTCTAATGCCAGTTTCTACATGGGTAGGAATTTCATTAAATACCTGATTTGGTTCAAGCATAAAGTAAGCGTCAGATTTTAAAAGCTTTTTCGTGTACCTAGGAATAAATTAATGAATAACAAACAAACTTTATTTTGGTGTCGCATTCAATGAGAAGCTATTAATAAAATCAAACCCGTTTCTATTGGGGATACCTCTACCGATTACTACTGCCGATATCACACCATCTTTTCTCCGTAATCATTTCTCTTCAGCAACTTTGTGTTGCAACAAACCCACGGGTGCTATTAATCCAGATAAAAAAGTAATATTTGTCTCCGTGCTCCCGATCCGCTACAGCCCGGAGCTGTGGAGTTGTCGAGTCTGAATCACCAGGGGAGGGTCCTCCCTCGCGCGAGATGAGCACTGGAGTGTTCTTGGAGCTCCCAGGGTGCCTTGACTTGCGCAGACAATCACCAATGAGGTTTTTTAGTGGATGGAACACATAACCTGTCTTCTCTCCTAACGAGTTGGGTTAAAATATTTCCCCCTCGAAAAAAAGGCTACCTTCCTTACAATTAACTATTGCGTCACTAGTCTTGAAATATTCAAACAACAGACAGAGGGACTGAGAGAACGGCGTTCCTCTCTAATGTTTGTGAATATGATAAAAAATAGGTTTTTATTTTCTCTCTCCACAACGTCATATATCTAGTTACATTTTTTATTTTTTAAACAAGTAATATAGTAGTTGTGGGAGAGCTGGTTCCCAGACTAAGCTCGAGGCCTGTGTTACGGGTAACCAGGTCTCCCCGCACGGGATTCTTGTCTCTGGTATACACAAGTACGTGCAGTGTGTGTCGTGTGTGTGTGTGTGTTGCGGGACATGGCCATAGAGGTTACTTTACGGGATGTAATAAGTCTTCAGCTTCACCTTAACCAAGAGTGAGCAACCATTGGGAGATGAGTTTTTTACACTCATACTTTTTATTAGTGTGTAGATACAGTTTAAGGTTGTGATACACTCCATTGTATAAAAGCTGCCCAGAAAGCAATAAAATCTGCGTGAAAAGATGGTGAAATCATATTAATGTATAATTTTTTTCGTTGTACCTAAGTACATGTAGTGTACAAGAGTTATCGGAAACAACATTAATGATTATAGTTCACTTGCAACTATAAAGCTAGTCGCCACTCACAGGTTTCGCAGGAATGCAATTGAGTCTCATAAGTTTAGTATTTACGGGAATGCAGCCGGGCAAACCGAAGTAAATTGTGGAAACTCGTTCTGCTCCCTCCTTTCCCGACTACTTACACGTATTGATCGATTAAAGCAACCAGTTGGCACCTACTGGCGCTACTAACAATTCCACATAAAATTGATGAAGCGGTGCGAATAAATTCGATTGAACGGCACCGATTAATTCGATTAAAGTACGGGTTAATTCGGGTGGATGATACGATTAAATCGGGTAGCCAGTAAAATCAGTAAAATAATAAGCTTTTAACTGAGCGTTCAAGTAGGTATTTGTATTATAAATTGAAAAATTCAACTACTATATCTGAACCTCATTTTACCTAGTTACCTCACTCGCCAGGTGGATAGATGTATGCAGTAAGATTTTAAAGACAAACCTCTACTTAAAGTCACTTTTAATAGAACGTGCTATTAAAATTTTCTAACTTGTCTTTTATCGTTAAACAGCTTTGTAAGTCCAATAGTGAATATGCACATTTTTAATTATCTCCACGCTGAACGATCTTCGTATGTGGTGATTTGGCATAGTTACCACTTTTATATATAGTAAGCAATAACAAATACCACTTATTTATATTAACTTGTCATTATCAATCATCACCAGCCTATATATGTCCCCACTGCAGCGGCTCAGGCCTACTCTCCTACAGAGAGTGTATTCACTGATACTTATATTTAAATATAACACGTGTTGATTGAACGCACTTTTAATAAAAGTTTTTGCATTAATATTATGCACTATTTAAAGTATCAGAATCCATAAAATGATTACAGAATTTAGACAAGGTACGTTTTGAAGCCAGGGGACATTCTAGTTAGAAACATTCTACACTTAAAGGTACTATAGTGAATTAGTTTTCATTCCTTGCACTTATTCCTGAGTCACCTTGGAAGACGACTGATGATTATAAAACCGAGACCAAGCGGAACAATCCTGCTAGATATTATATAAACTACTGGACTGGGCCAAGCAGCGATAAGCTAGGCTAAAAGCTTTTAAGTATCAACAACTAGAGGCGTGAGCTTTTAAAAGCTTTTTCGCTTGTTTAAAGTACAATACAGCGACTTGGAATTTTGTGCTTTTAATAGCGGTCCAGGTCCGTGATATAATTTCAATGTTTGCTTATAAACATAAACGTTCTTTGAATGAGTCGTTTGTCAGTGAAACAAACAATGGTTTTGACCTTGGCCTTCATCTCCTAGTGTTCTATTACTCTGTGTGTGATGATAAGTGACAATCGGGACGTAAGATATATACTCGTAGAAGCATGCTTACAAAATATACAAAATAAATAATCACTCGCTGATAAGTTTCGTTATCGAAACAAAACTGTGCTATTAACATTGCTTTTTTGTGCCAGATATCAAAGTGTTAGCCAATCAAACCGAATACTAGGCAAGTATCCCCGCTGGGAATCAAACCGGTGCCTTCTAGGCTGCGAGTCCCACTAACTAGGCTACCGAAGCTTTTTTGTAAAAGTTTACAGAACAATAAGTCTACGGGTATACTCGTATCGCCCCGACAAATGAACTTCAGAGAGGGAGATTGGCCATAATCACCGTATATAATAAAAGAGGTGCGAACAAACATACAAACAAACTCTCCGTCGCTATTTACAATATGATATATCCAATCCATACTAATATTATCTATGCAAAAGTGTGTTTGTTTGTCTTTACTGTACGGTGTAAAGGAGAGTCAGAATTACTGGATTTTTTGTATGGGGATTGATGCAATGTATAATTATTGATTTCCACGCGGACGAATACGCAGGCCAGGCTTCGAACAAAAATCTTCGAACCCATTTGTACAAAAGACAACAGAATAAATTCAAATGTCCACCCATCTTTATTAAACGTTGACGTAATAAACACCGGTGGGTAGGTAATTGGCTACGGGTAAAGGAAAACAAATATAAAATCGATGGATGAAAACCCTCCCTGCGGAACCGAGCCGAAACCTTGCTGGGGACATTTTTCCCTAATCTAAGTTAATGCCAGTCATTTGTTACCAGCTTTATCTATAGCGACGCGGGCCGACCTTAGCTCGATGAAATTTGTCTAAATGCTTATTCAGTGCCGTGATATTGAAGATGAAAACGAGACTTGGTGATATAGTTTTATATAAATTGCTGTTTAAAAGATATTCGATAGGCTTCCGTTTGACCGCAATCTCACCTGATGTTAAGCGACGATGCAGTTTTATAAAATATTATTTTTATTAATAAAATTTTTAAAATTTAAATTGTTTTTAAATTATAATTTTTTATAAATAATTTTATTACAAATTAAATTTAATATAACTTTTAAATTTTTATAAAAATAAGTTTTTTAATTAAATAAAATTTTAAATAATGATAAAAATAGTATATAAATAAATTTATATAATTTAAAAATTATATATTATTAAAACAATTTTTTTTTAAATTAATTTTAAGGAATTCGGCAAAAATTTATGTTCACGGTTGCCTAGAAATAGCATATTCACTGTGACCTTGTATACATCCAGGTTGGGATACACAGGATTCGGCAGGGTGTGCCACACATTAGCTGTGAAACGCTTCGTGCAAAACGGAGGAATGTCAACTGAGTAGGGGTGGAATTTTAAATGCTATATTACATTTATTACAGAGTAAAATCAAATGCCATTGCAATCATGGCAGAAAGTTGTCTGTGATGCCAGCAACCTATCGTAACATCTAGCTGTCAAACTAACGGTGGCAAGTTGGATCTAAGATTCAAGGAAGTTACTTCGTACTTAATACGTCAAACTTCCTCAGTTGGATTTGATTTCAAGTTAGTTTGATAGCTCGACGTCACGAAATGGCACTGACCGAAATATATTCTCATTGCGAAGGAAAATAAAGCCAAACACATGTTCTAAATTAAAATAATTCATATTTCATAAAAGCGTGTTTTCTTGGAACATCAAATCAGTGACGCTACAAGTATGTACACAGCGCCCTATTGACACTGCTGTTTGACCACGGGCTTAGATAACAAATTGGTATCTAGCCAGGAGATAGAATAGGTCGTTTTCCTAAACCCAAGGTATTGACGTAGGTTCTAGTTTTAATGGAAGTGACCACTCGAACCTGAAGGCAACCTTTACCCTATTTTTTGGGATTTTAGTGTTAAAACTTCACAAATCTGTTCGATGGCGTCTTATTTAGTCATTTTACTTTTTTAGTCAATACGTTGATTCATCCCGCAATAAAATAAAATATTAAACAAAATAATTTACAATGAATTAGTGTAGCCATACAGTCTGTCATAGGGGGAGCCATGTCCGACATGTGTAGAAAAGCCTGCAATGTTGGAAACTGAGGAAAGTCTCACAAAGTGATATCATACAACGTATCCACCGGTAATCGAACGTCCAACGCTCATACAACTGTACCACGGAGGCCGTTGGTTATGTATGCATTGAACGAAACAAATGGAACAGCGCAACTCGATTTATCATTACAATGAGAATTTCAATGTGGCCGCCAATTGAAGCGTTGCAGGGCCGGCGAGGTGCCAATTATCCTGTAAATTTAATTACAGACAAAAGTCAAGGGGCCGGACTTTGAAACGCGAGTCATTAAGGTTTCAATTGCCGCACTCGACGTGCACACGTGACCAATTTGAACACCTGTTAATTAAAGCCTTTGATTCAGTTTTATTGCAACGGAATAAATACACCAGATTTTCTGTGTAAATGTTTAATGAAAGGACATCAATGGTAATTGTTTTTTTACCACCAACTCACTCGTAATGCCGAAGCGCGTTTAATTCCCAGTCAGGTGCTTCTTGGTTGGTGACTGGGCAAATGTCGATCGCGTTTAATCTATTAAACATAATATTAACAGTTTAGCATTGGATCATCGATAACACATAATTAATATAAGTATGAAAAACGATGACCTAAAGTTAGTATTGAGTGATAGGTACTCCAGACTGGGGCAATCTTTATTGCAAGACCTCTCTGTCTTGACAGCCTGTTAGACAAGGATAGATTACAGAGCCGTGACGTAGCTGCACCATTCGCGAGATCGAGCCTGCCAAAGGATAACACCTCCCTCGAATATCTTAAATATTCAGAAGTTTATTTTAAATGCATTCTGTATCGATTTTACTCATGTTTCTGTTCAGTCGTTTAGCTTAGTAGCGTTGAGGGTGAAACACTTTTCTATGACCCGCCTTGTTATCACGTCTATCATAAAATTCGTGTGTATTATTTGAAATTATTTTTATAAGCACTGCTACATTCCGGTTATAAATGAACAAGAAAAAAGTATGCTCAATAAATCATACTAATTAATTCGTATGGTTGCGAGCTTCAAGGTTCGAGGGATTGAAGAAAACATGTGTCTAAAGTTCCGTAGTTTATTGGTAGCACAGGTCAATCTTCAAAATCACGGGTCCGATAGAGTACCTCCCTGTCTCACTGGGTCGAAGTCTTCCGCACTGAGTCCATCCCTGGATTCTGCGTACAGAGTCCTTTGACACCACTGACGCTGGTCTGTCGCTACTGACACCACGTGACACACTAGTACACTAACACACTTCACTGTACTTTCGCTTTAATTTGTCTTCCAGTTTACTTTTCTTCGCTTTAGATCGTTGTTTGTACTGATGAATACAAGCCTCCGTGGTATGCCGCCGTGACCGATTCCAAATCGCTTGCATCCAGCGAATTCCCGCGGTCGTCGGTCCGTCTTGTGGGGGACGGCCTCAACTGTTATGCCCCATCGGTTATGTAATGTCAGTTATAACTTGTCACTTATAATTTAAAAAAAACCCATTATCAAACAAAAGTGATTTAGTTACCATTTTTGTATATTTTGGTTTAGTTTATGTGTTTTGTTTTTTGATTGTTTTATTATATGACAAAAACGTATAAAACGCACGAAACAGGTAAGACTGAAAACAAAGATGGCGTCAATAAAATGACATTTGACGCTGTTACTTAGTATAAAGAGAATAATTTTCTACAATTAAAATAAATGCAAAAATGGAATTCAAATATTTTTCAATACATATTTTTTGAATAGTGTACAAGTGCAGGCCGAATTTAAAAACAAAATACATATAAAACGCACGAAACAGGTAAGACTGAAAACAAAGATGGCGTCAATAAAATGACATTTGACGCTGTTACTTAGTATAAAGAGAATAATTTTCTACAATTAAAATAAATGCAAAAATGGAATTCAATTATTTTTCAATACATATTTTTTGAATAGTGTACAAGTGCAGGCCGAATTTAAAAACAAAATACATATAAAACGCACGAAACAGGTAAGACTGAAAACAAAGATGGCGTCAATAAAATGACATTTGACGCTGTTACTTAGTATAAAGAGAATAATTTTCTACAATTAAAATAAATGCAAAAATGGAATTCAAATATTTTTCAATACATATTTTTTGAATAGTGTACAAGTGCAGGCCGAATTTAAAAACAAAATACATATAAAACGCACGAAACAGGTAAGACTGAAAACAAAGATGGCGTCAATAAAATGACATTTGACGCTGTTACTTAGTATAAAGAGAATAATTTTCTACAATTAAAATAAATGCAAAAATGGAATTCAAATATTTTTCAATACATATTTTTTGAATAGTGTACAAGTGCAGGCCGAATTTAAAAACATCTTTTTTAGAATCGATTAACGAGGGTTAGGCGATATTTCTATCTCTAAGCCATTTAATTTTGTATTCAGTTAATGTCTGTCACTAATGTTATCTAGTTTGTTGTGAAAAAACACTACTTTAATAAATAGATTAGTTTTTAAATCTAAAATTTTGATTTATGTAAGTACTATTTATTGTTGGCAAGAAACAATATTGAAAACCTTGAAATTTTATAAATTATAATATTGGACTGCCCCGGCTCAAAAGGTTGCCGTCCCCTGGCCTAGGACGTCAAATATTAATATAAAAAGTTTCAGTTTATACCGTGTCGATATTATATTACTCTGCTCGTAGTTAGTTGCTACGAGTGCTACAACTCGTAGCATTCGTAGCAATTTTAAATATATGTAATATAAAAATACATTTACAAATGAAACATTTTGAAACCATTATCTAGTTACCGACGGGACTGTGATCCATATGTAACAATGAATTTTTATAAAAACATATTTTTTGCTTCGTGCAGGATTTTATATTATTGTATATCACATAGAATATTTTGATGCGATATTTAATCTTTAGATCTTGGGTTGGATTACTATAGCCCCGTAAATATGTTATCCGGTAAATTTAGTAAAAAGGGACTAATATATAACTATCGTACTAGCATCACCAACCCTTTTGTCATAAGTGATTGTTTTGGCAAAGGTTCGAGGAAAGCTAGTATGAACCAGGGGGATGATGCAGCGAAATGAACTTAAATGTAAGACATTTACTTATATATTTGCCTACAAATACGAGTAGAACGCATATATTTGCTTAAATTTGATTTCGTGTCGCCTGAACAGATACCCAGTAACGTGATGCCTGAGTCTATTTAGAGTGTGCTATACGTTCCCCGGCTCACTTCACTCGTTCGCGCGGTATAACCTCCAGACTAACGGCTTGCTTCAAGTCTTCCTGCTGAGCGCACTATGTAAACGTACTGTGATTTGTTGGTTTAGAGACTAGTCAGAGAAAGGCGCGCCGGGGTGGGTGCCCTGCGCCCCGTGCCCCGCGCCCGAGGCGTGCCGTGTGTAAGAATGTAAGATGTTCTATGTGACAGACTAGAACTAGCGCAGCCGAGTGTCGGTGTAATTTTTGCCGTAGGCACTTTTATGAGTGGTCCCTTACACCTACATCTTTGCATATATATGTAAATGTATACGCGTAGTTAAAGCGTTCCCAAAATTCAGATCTAGTTGTGCGATCACGGTTTTTATCAGCAGAAGAGGCAGCAGGAGAAAAATATTTTTATTCGTATGAAAAAGTACTTTAAGGCTAGTGGAGAATATTGTGAGAAACAGTAAATTCATTTTGAATCATTCATAAATTTTTGAAGTGAAAACTTCTTTGGCGCGTTGAGCACTTTTTGTGTGATCAAATATCATGGCACGTTACATGTTAGTTTTCACTTCTATCGGCAGTATCCAAACACTGACCCGCATTTTTTCTTATTCGTTCTGAAACTTTCGCTGTGTCCGACGTATAACAATAGTTACATGACTTCGTAGCGAGTGAAGAACGCAGTAGTAGTAGAAACGAAAAACGGTCTCCCTGTGAATAATCCATATCGCAACAGTCTTGTCGTAGAAAGAATCGTAAACGTAGGTGAAATTCTATGACTGAAGAACTGACTGCGGGTTGATATGCTTGGAACTCATTACGCCAAATTGGTTAATGTAAAATAGTATTGTTTACATTTTATCCACATAAATTATCGGAGACTACACAGAAAATCATAACCATCTAACATCAGAACCATCTAACTAATAATTTGCTTTAAGGTTAAGATCCGATCCACCTCCATCAAAGTTTCATACTAAATTTCTGTTGCCATAATCTTTTAAAATATAATAGCTGGATTTGTGTAGTTACTATCTAAATGTGTAATAAAAAAAAGTGATGTCGCGAAAATGAGTATATGAGTGAGAAATGAGTATCGTTAACATACAACTTTTTTTCGATTATTGTTTAAAGCGCCATCTTTGAACCATTAGCTGCGTAACTGCTATTGTAACTAAGTATAAAGTTGTAAATTAATGATATTTACTTCGCGACACTATAATTTCATCTCCCATGTTTAGGTAATTACTTATCAAAGTCAGCTGTTCTATGTTAAAAGATTAAGGGCAACAGAAATTTAGTATAAAAACATTCTGAGAGGGATAACGTTAAATACGAAAGCTATCTGCCATCGGTTCAATCTTTGTTTTAATTATTTTCTCTTTACTCGGAGATGCGATGCAACGGGAGATTTTTCTCTGTTATTTAAAAGCTGTTCTCGGCAGTAAAAATCGAAATTATAGAATGCTGCGTGGGCCCACACGTCCTGGGTAGGGCAAATAATCTCATCAAGTTTATGAGTGAGGATAATTTCGAGCGAGTGTGATCAATGGAACGGCACCCTCCGTATTACAAAAACTGCCGCCCGAGTTTTGTTATATGCTCTTTTTCCTGATAATCTTATTTGATAGTTATTTACAATTTGATAATATAGACATTTGACGTCGAAGTTATTAAAATTGGTGTTGCTAATCACTTTTTCCAACTTAATCTCAAAAATAATAAGAATTTTTCTCCCTTTCAATCATTTGTGACCATTTTCCTGTGATATTGACCTTAAAACTTGTGTTTCTTCTTATCTGTATTAATATTGGTGTTTCTTCCCTCGTGTGTTCAATACAGAATTTTTCTCCACATGTCATTTATGTCATGTGTTTCGATTTTCCGCCTAAGAAAACCCCCACATGCCACATTTCAGCGAAATCGTTAGAGCCATTATAAATAAACAAATATACAAGAATTCACATTTAAAGGTATTGTGAGTTTGTACTTGGTGTTAATCTCGCTTAATGGTAAGTGACGATAATGCCATTGGGTGGTAAGTGTCAAGCTAATGAGCCACTGGCTCTTTTACCATACTGGAACACAAAAGTGATATTAACATTGCTGTTTGGCGGCAGACTGAAGTAACATGGTTGTAGATACTCAGGGAGGAATACATAATGCCCTACCACTTCCTAATCCAAGTACCACTGGAAATCGAATCCAGGAACTCCTATTTGTTAATCTAAGCTTGTAACCATTAGGCCATGAAGGTTGTTTAAATCGGTGATATCCAAATAAGGCAAATACGAAATGCTCTTGCTACGTTTACATGTTAAGCTAAATAATATTTAATTCACGCGACATACTGTCAGGTGACACGTTGCGCGGTTTTACAACTTTTAAATAAAACTCTGTGATTCGTGCGATACGTCGCGGCAGCGCTCCATTTAAAATACACAGTCTCTCTTACATAAATAATATTCAAAAAGTTTTAACATTTCGAACAATTAACGAGTCAAACATAGATGTAACCGTCTAACCACTCGTTTGACTACGCAGTTTGACTAACAACCTCTGCATCCCGGGATCGATTGCCATCGGAGGTATCTATCGGTATTTAGTTTGATTTGGTTGATGGGGAAGCATTTTCTAATTCCACCTGGCTATTCATAATACCTGAGTTTCCGCCAAACACATCGTTGTGAGTAGGTACTGTTGTGTTCAAAAAAAAGGTAGCAAAGCCAGAGTTTCATCAGCTTGCGGAGGGCTAGTTTGCTTTCTATCGTCACGTCATAAGTGAGATGAAGGCCAAGTACAAATCGTTACCAAAAATGTTACAGAAAGACGGTTTCACAGAGTGATGAAATCCCTCGATGCCAGGACTGACTCGGCACCATGTATCAAAACAAATTCAAGTTGAAAACTTTGTAAAGGCTTGCTCCTCGGCAATTCCCACAACTGTTGTCGAGGAGTTTCTTTTGGAAGTAGCATCAATCGGTGGGTTGGTCCTCGGGGTGCTAGCGGGTGTCTCACGCTCAGAATGTCGCGTCAATAAGTTTTTTTGCCTGTACATTGACGAACAGCTCTCGACTTCGATTTCATATTTTCAAATCTAAATAACAAAACTATTACGAGAACCGTGTGGTCTCGGCCATAGCGTAGCACAACCATATGTCATCAGGCTAATGTCGTAAAAGGCGACTAATGGAAAATCTTCACCAGCACCTAACTATGTAACAACAATATCTTACTTCAGTCACTAATTCGTCTAAAGATCGTGGTGATTATGGCGAATCTCTTTAAAAGTTCAAAAATGAGGGCATCTCGTGTCCATCAGGGGACTTATGAGCTGATGACGATAGTTTTCTATTTTTAAACGTTTCTTGCTGTGTGACCTAATCTAAAATGAAATAGGAACAATATAGAAGAGTAAATAACCAATTTTCACTGAGTTGATACATCGTTTATCTGATAGCTGATGGGTTACCCTATATTGGATTTGAGGATAATTCATTATTTACGTAACATCGCATATTATACGTAGGTACGTAGGCCTTAACGACTTGGATAGCGCCATGTTCTGCCCGAGTTCACGTCCCATAAAATATGGATTGGGTCTCGTAAACCACGCCCTACAATACAGATATCATGCGTACATTTATGATAGATTTATTAACCATTATCTGAAGTGGCGAGATGTAACCAGATAACGTTGGCTATAAGAAATGTTGCTAAAGAAACTAAAGGATAATCCACGATATAGTTTTTTTTTCTCGACGGAATAGATAAAACAGTTTGTCTCCTACTTTACAACATAGTACTATAGAGTATGCAGCTATTTTTCAAACCTTGCATAAGCTGGCAACTCATGTTAGTTATATAACAGTTTTTAAAAGAGAGAAGAACGTGGTATTCGTCTTTGCAAGCAGAGTGTTAATTTCAAAAAATATACCACCAAGTCTTACAGAGTATTTTCCATGACTGTAGTTTACAGTTTAAATCATATCAATTCTCTACTCAGCGTCATCGCCTCTTGCTATTTATGGCTATCTTACACATTTTCAATAGCGACTCATCGTAATTGAATATGTTTTTCGTTTTTCAAGTGATCCTTTTGACTGAATTTTCTATTTAGGTTATGTAGTATAAGACGGCTGTATATAAGATTCTGTGGCACAATCAAAGTCACAATTTCTCTGCTTTTTACAACTCGTCGGACATGCTCCAAAAGCGACAAAAGTAATGACATCTACCACATCCACATTTCCGCTGCAGTGGCTATTTTCTTGTACAGATCCTCTCTTCACAAAACAACGCCCTAAACTGAGCCCCAGCGGCGCCCTCAGGCTAGTTGCAAGTAATGTATCCAGCTGAGCGCTTTTCACGCTCGACACATTCCTCGGGTGAAAAGGTCGACGCCGCAGCACTAACCGAATCAAGCTAATTCAAGAAAATAAACAGGTAAGCGATGCTTAGATTACTCTTTTACACTGTTCCTTGTACTGTCTGATACTTTAACTGTTAAAAGTACACCAAAATTAAATTTTACAATTGTACCTTAGAAGTCGTATATATTCATTATTAACAACTTTAACGAATTGGATTTTGTATGAAGTTATGTTTTAAATCAAATCAAATATTCTTTATTTAACTCGCATATCGAACCTAAGTCTGGTGTCCGAGATAGGGTCTCCCTGAGTTTCAGATCACCACGCTCTCTCCCTTGCATCTCGTTACATACGAGTATAACACAATTTATATAATGCAAAATTTACACTGTGACCAATACATAATAATATATATAAAAATAATTAGTTTAATGTGATATGCCTGTTTTTATTATATTATACACTGCTACAAAATTATCATCTACAACCGGATTTATATACTTGCACAGACTAGTCTATTAGCTTAATAAGTTTTTCGGTAGATTCATAGTCTAGGGATTGAAGCCATTAACTAATGTTTTACATTTAAAGCTTGGGAGTGAGTACATTGATAGTTCTTTGTTTATTTTATACGTATGTATAAAAATTTGCCTAAAAATTTGAGGAATTTCTGTGTGAAACTTAGCTTTGTAGAATAGAATGGGGACACTCTTTACGAGGGTATGCTGGTGTCAAAGCGCCCATACAAACGTAGTCCAGTCATATTTTGAGTATTAAGCTATGAAAATCTATGAAATTTTCAAGACACAATCTAGAAACAAATATCTGTGTCGGTGGTGAGTCAGATTTTCGTTTAAATATATACTTCCAGAGTTACAGGGCGTCAAAGTATTGTATTTTTCGGTAATAAAAACCCCCAACTTTGACCCTGATTTACAAGAGTATGAATCGATTTAGAACAATTTGGAAAAACCACCGACATCTGAAATTTCATTAGTATACTGTATTAAAAAAATGGTTACATAATATACTGTATCCTTCAAATGATCCCTGGACTACGAAACATCTAAATAACGCGTGGATAACTTCGCATAGTGTATGCTGTCTCACCGTACGCGCTCGGGTAGGATATGGCTCGGATAGGGACAGCTACAAAACAATCCAAATTTGAATGCGGCCACGTGCTCTAACCAACATAGCCTCGTTTTAGGTTATCGGGAGACTTTTTGTAGGTAATTTGAGCACGTTGTTTTGAGATGGTAGAGAGAATGAATAGCTGACGTACGGTTAGGACTGCGACAACTTTATAATACTCACTACGCTTAACAGATATTTTGGTGATCGCATTAGGATGTTGCCCATCTACTTCGTCGGCATCCATCATCTGACCGCTATTTACCACTACTCTGTAACATCGTCCCGTTTATTTTCGGGTACGTAGTGTTGTAAATATTTTTAACATTAATTTAATCACTTTTACACGTTAGCTTCTACTGCTATATAAGATTATCTAAAGATGTACAAAGATAAATAAGCTCACAAGACTGCAAGAGCGCTGCGCTATTCGCGTTCCTTGAACGAAAATATTTTCCGAATACTTGAGGTCTTAAAACTTTGAAGGCTTTTGTCTCACGCTGCTGTCTGCAGAGGGATCTGGGTTGAGCTCGAGAATACTTGCTCGTAAAACTTAATCGTAGTAACGGCCATTTCAGTTTGGGATAGGTCTTACAAAATTTGTAGACGCTGAGATTCTCTTGATTTAGTTATCTTGTGTTTTATAATGCACGGTGTTATGTAATAAACTCTCTGCGTACTAGTCCGATTTGCACTTAGTAGTTGTTTTAATCATGCTACCTATGACTTTTTATTTCTCGTATTATGTTCTTCGAGCGATGCGGCCTACTCATTGCCATTTCGTTTAACTGACTCGTAGAGCTATGTTGAAGACTAAACTTTAGCGAAGAAAATTTAAAAGTTACTTTAGTCTTGTTGAAGTTTGATAAGCGAATCATCCTCACAGCTAAACAGATCGCCACGACGAACAGGATTTTAAAGAAGGGACGGGAATAATAACGCATGGCAGGTCGATTAGTGATCGCAATCAGATTACAACAGGAGATCTCCTTGAATTTCCACTTGCTGTGATCCTTAAATCCTTCCACACCGACTAGATAACATTCTAAAATACCCTGAAATAAAATAGAGACCTCACGGTAAAGGTAAGAGTGAAGGCTGGGGCAAGCAAACATTCCATTAAAACTAATAATTATTAATTGAATTCAAGGTCGTTTTGTGACCATCCAGACAATATCGACCTACGAGTTGATAAGAGATTTTGTTAAATAACATGGAACTTACTTTTTTGCCGCATAATTCCTAATAAAAAATAAAGCGAGTAAAAGAGGTTTGCATTACGTCTTCCGTAATTTGACGCACGCTGTGTTGTCACGGCTTTATACATGCACACACTGTCTCGTGTTTCTCTGGATTGGTATGCTAAACGTCAGTGTCAGAGTGTCATTTATTGACTGACAGTTCACGAGAGCTGCAAGCGAGTGCGGACGTTGAGTGCCGAGCCAGTGATTTGGAAGAACTCCTACTAAAATGCAACTAAGGGAAAAAAGCAGGATGTTATCTCGTCTCACTGCAATTACCTATCCACCAGCCAAGCGTGGTGATTATGGCAAATGACGATCATTAGTAGGCTACAGTTTAGAAATTGACGTTTTTGGCTATAAAATCCGTGTTGCATTTTATCAAAGTTAGAATAAGTTCCAATGACTTTTCTACAATATACAGGGCATTTACGAATCAACACATTTACGTATACTTTACGAACACGAAACGACTCCTCCATTTTCTTGTTTAATGAATTTTGAATGTTGTTGTATTTTGGTAAATAACCATGAAACTGGCAAACTAAACTCAACATTGACTTTGTACTTAGAATCAACTTAGAACATTGAAAAAGTAATGTAATGTAGTACAATGTAGTATCACAGCGGGCTCATACTCGTAATTGGTTCGAACGAATGCAAAAGTGCATTAACTGCAACGGAGAATACTTCGAAAAGCAATAAAAATAAATTTAGTTATTTCCTGTATGTATTGTTTTATATTCCCGATCATTTCGGTATGCCCCTCGTACCACGATTGTTTCGTTTCGTTTTTGTTTCGAGTTTGAAGTCACATTGTATGAATCTGAAATTCAAATTTTAAACGAATTTCGATCGGTAGTTTTTTGTGGTACCTACTAGCCACTTGGATCTGTTTGTAACATGTATTTCAATGGTGTGATTAGTATTACAAACCAGAAGTGCAGTTTGCAAATTATAAAGGAGATGCACAAACTCACCTACATTAAACGAATTTATATTGTATTCCTATGGCTTACGGCATATTATTCCTACTCTGTACCGAATATTAGCAAATCTGTTAGACAGAGTTACTTTTTTTACAGCATATAGATCAACGCTTGTCCACGATCTCACCTGATGGTAGGCGATGATGTGGCCTACGATGGTGCGCGTTGGTCTAGAAGGTGCCTGTTCACCCTCGACTTGAAGACACCCAAGTTATAGTTTTCAGGGCATACACACGCCGGCAGCGAGTTCCACCCCCTGTCTGTACGCTGCTGAAATTAGAAGCAAAGCGCTTTGTGCGAGCCATAGGGATGTCAACTATGTACTGGTGGAGCCCTGTTGTTCGTCTGTTGGATCGATACTTGAATGGCGATAGCGGAATCAACATGAACAGCTCTTGCGCGCACTCTCTAAAATGTAACCCATAGAATACCGAAAGGCAGGCCACTTTTCGACTGTGTTCAAGGCTTTGGAGTTTTGCCTCCACAAGCGAATCATTGCCAATGAGCATCTTTGCGAGTCTTTCCGCCGAGTCCAGGGAAGCCAGGCTGGTATTTAGCAAAGCCACCCCAAAGGTGACAGAGGTACTCCATACACGATCGAACTTGAGCTCTATAAAGGTTTAGGAGCTGTTCAGGCGTGAAGTACCGTCTCACCTTGGATAGGATGCCGAGTTTTTTGGCAGCGGTCTTTGCAATGGACTCGATGTAACTCCCAAAGTTGAGGTCGGATGATGACAAACCCAAAAGCTTGCGGACATTTTGGAAAGATGGAGCAAGATGGAATGGACTCCGCAATTTTCGGCATTTTTGAATCACATTGAGGTACACTAGGTGGAGTTTTGTTTCCTGCGTCTAGACGTGAGTTATTTGCGAAGAGAGAAACAAACAAGTTTGCCTTCTCCTCTGCGGTATGATCTAGTGTTCCATCAGGCTTCACAAGTAGCGGCAAGGACGGTCGACTGAAATTAGCCTCGACTGATTTGGCAAGACCAAAACGCTTTACTCCCAGAAGGGTAAGAAACGAGCCTGGCTCCTATACGGCCTATATGGTCAAAGCGAGCCATGCGCATAGTCTTCTTGCAAGACTTGGCGGCTGTGTTGAACGCTCTCTTATGCTGACGTGTGTCCGGAGCTTTGCGGATACGAGCATCTACCGATGCTAAGTAAGTGCTTCCGTGACTCTGCACTTGTGCACTCCGCATTGAACCAGGGGCGAGCTTTACTCTCGAGTGATATGTCGGAATATGGGATGAAATATTCCATAACTCGACACACCACCTCGGAGATTTCGGTAGCGCAGCTCGACGGATCGTCTGAAGAGAAACACGTTTGCCGCCAAGGATAATGGAGGACTCGAGGATTTTTCGCAAGGTGGCGGGGCAGCCTTTCATTGGCGGCTAACCAACTACTTGGGCCCCCTACTACCTGCGGTCGGCCAGCGGAGCACCGTGCTTCGGATCCCGCTACCCTCCGCGACCAGACATCCGGCGGAGCGACAATGGGGTACCATGACCGGTTCGCAAGCGCTGCACGACTATCTCGACTCAGTAATGGCAATTCTATGTTTCATGGCGGAACACGGCATTCACCACTTGGCGCCATGACTTTACATGGATGGTGGTACGGACGCGAGCAGCTCCAATCCCCTACTTTCGCATTTAATATATTACTATTTTTTGGGCCTTTCCTAATTAATTTTGTATTCCCACGGCTAATTGTTTCTATTTCCTATGTGATCACGAGTCACGAGGCTTTCTATGTTAGCTTACGAACTTTGTGAATCGAAAGGAACAGACTTCGATTTAAAATGTTTTGGTGATAGTTAAGGCTCCTCGCAACTTTAGTATTACGCGTAAATTTTAACGAAGGTCGTGATTGGTATATAAACACCAAATAATTGAGACGTGTTTATTTTGTTTCACCATGGTGGTGCGTGTTGTTTGTACTCCAAATAGGTAAATACAAATATGGAACCTCGCATGCGCATAGCGTTATATCAATTGATTATATCCAATTCGCAAAAACAGGCAAGTCGCATTTTGGCAAGCTTTGCTGTATAAACATGAGCTATTGTGTTACAACATTTACACAATATGTATGTGTGTGCTGTGGTAGGATGGGGGAGATGTACGGATCTACATGTCTACGATTTGTGTGAATATTTACTTACTTTGAATTAAGGTTTGGTAATTAAGTTAGGTATGTAAACACGATGGAGTTGCTCTTGGACTTCGTCTGGACCAACGGTAGAAAACATTGACCGGAAGCGTACCTACCTGCAAGTATACTTGATAAGAGACTTTCTCGGTTACGTCCTTGCTTTCGATATAAATGCTTTGATAAATAATAGAGATACAGCTAATACGAATGAAGATGTTTTATCAAAATCAACTAGTGGATTTACGTATGTGTGTGTATGTTTGTATGATAGTTTGTTGGAGCGGGAAACCAAGGTAGAGGGAGATGGGAGAGAGCGTCTGTTGATGTGATGTCTGATAGAAGTAACAAGTGCTGACCGTTGTAGAGGAGTGTTGGCTCGGGGTCGCGGGGTGGAGGGCCAGGTGCGGTGGCAGCAGGCGCGGGGCTCCGGCCGCGCCCCTCGCCGACCACGTCGATCTCCTCATCAGACTCCTCGCCGAGCTCCACGCCCGGCGCCTTCCACTTCTTGGCCATGAGGCAGCGAGGCATGGCGGCGCCCGCATCCGCCTCAGCGCCCCCGCATCAAGAGATAGACGAGAGAAAAGATAGAAGAGAGAGACAGCTGCGCCCCGAGCGAGCGGCGTTGTGGTCGCGCGCGTTCCTATTACGGTTGTGACGGCTGGGCGAGCGGCTCGCTTGTTATATGCGACGAGAGGGAGTGCGCGCGCCGACGCTTCGATCGACCCGGCTAGCGTACCTTGCGACTACTTGGGGCGCCACTTGCTGGACCCCGCGATCAACCAGTGGGACGGGGTCGTACGCACGCGACTTGCCGCTACCCATCATATATCTACAACTACATGCATACGTGTGTGCGAGCGTGTGCGGCAACACGGCCGCCCGCCTCGGCTACGACGAATAAAGCGATGTGAACAGCGCGGCGGCGGAGCCGGGCGGCACGCGTTTAACCTCGGCCGCCGTAACAGATCCCTCTAGATGCGGAAACTGTACGGGAACTTTCGAACAACATAAGTTTAAGAAAGCAAACATCCATGGTTAGAGGGTTTTTTCGTTGCTCATCATCATCAAGAAATTTCATATCACAAAGTTACGTTCATTACGATCAGATCTTACTTAGTACCGGCCCAGTATGAGTGGGACATGAATCATTTTGAATTGATAGCGTTTTCGCAAAAATTTCACCCAACCTTCAGGTCTAACGCATGTCTGAGTGTGTTCCTGAGGTATGGGAGCGGTATGGAAGGTGTGTGTTTCCGGAACGTCAAACGACGCATTTATGCACTAATTCCATAAATATATAATATCTTTTTCATCATCTTCATATTTTCTTCCTTACTCAAATTTTAAGACACCCGCGGGATGGCGATAAATTATTTTAAAAATTCAATTGATAGTGTTTTATAAAACCTAATCGTTCTGACTTCAAATTCGATTAATGTAATTTTAAACAATACAATAAATATGAAACCGTAAAAATGTATATTAATTCCTAAAAATTATCGTTTCTGTTGTTTTTTTTGTATTATTAAAGAGGCTTTTGTTATGAGGACATTTTGTGTTATAGTAGGATCACGTTCCGGGAAACGTGTACCGGGACGTCCCTAAGGAGTCATTGTATGCAAACGTATTGGCACCAGTCATACCATGGAGGAACCTCCGTTTCCCTTCGGACGATGATCATGTAAATGATCTCAAATAAAAAAGTTGTAATTCATAGAAACTTTTCAAGTCTCTCTAATACAGATATAACAGTCATTTCTGTATGTTCATACGGGTATAAGATCTAAGCTTAACGTACCGTAATATTCATAAACTATTAGCCCAGGGGATTCGGTAAGGCCGCGCTGGAAAGCGGTATTACAGCCGACTGTCGCAGCATTCCGCTGAGAGATTACCACTTGCCAGCCTTACTTCTTACCTAGTCGTTTATTTTATACTAGCCTTTTTTACGCAACTTGGACTGCGTTAACTTCAAAACTAATCTCAGGGGAAGAATTTATTAAGATAAAATGTATCTCACGTTCTTTTACCCGTACATCAAATATATTTAGCATCACAAGTGATAGACCATACAAAGCAAACAATATTTTGATACTGCACTTTTTACCAATTGGTAATAAGTCAGTCAGTTTAGTTTCACATCACGTCACAGGTCCATACAAGACATTTGATGTACCGTTGACTTTCGAGATCAAAGTTTTTCTTGAAAAGTTCGCTTTTTAAACTTAGGCAACCTATCGAAGTTCTGACGGTACTTCAAGCCATCACAGCTCTTAAGTCTGAGACAACAGGCAATAAAGAATTACTCAGTGCTAAGTTCCAAAGCTTAGAACATAGACGTCAAGTTGCCTGTCCCCTTTTTAGGGTTTCGCAGTCAAAGTAGGAACCCTTATAGTTTCGCTGTGTCCGTCTGTTCGTCTGCGGCTCAGCTCAGAGACCCTTACTACGAGTCCTACTAGAAGACTGTAATTTGGTTCGAGTACACATATTAATCACGTCGACAAAGTGGTAGAATAGAATCTTCAAAAATAATTTTTTTTCGCGTCTAGCCCATTGAGTAGGTTGTTGAATAGGTCTTTCAAAAAGTCTTAGAACACTACTTTTCGATTCCGGTGTCCGTTTACAAATTCCCTCCCCCTCTTCTAAACTATTGCTTTCAAAAAACTGAAATAATTCACAGTATTAGTACTCGTATAGTGAAGTTAAAAGGAAAACTATCAGGACTAAGCTGACTCTACAGGTAAATGAGTAATAGTCGACAAAATTATAAAATATACTTTAATATGTTATAGTGAAAGTTTCGCACAGATTCAATTCAAAATTACTTGACATCGTTCTGTATGAGCCCATCTACGGAACCCTGCATTTCGCGTGGCCCGACACGCTTTTGGCTGCTTTTTTCCACAGGATGCAATCGCAAAGTTTCAAATAGACAGCTAGAATTTGTTTAAAATTAACTTGATAGATTTGTTCACATACACAGCGTTTCGGCAGAATAACAGCGTTGCGGTGTCATTGCACTGCAACATTACGCTGCACCAAGACCTTTCACGGTCATAATGTCACACTCTCATTCAAACAAGCATACCCTCTAGTTTTTGTTTTGTGCGTGTCTTCTTTTATACATTGGTATAAAAGTCATGTAAACATATTTCTTTCGATTTTGACGGCAACAAGTTTTCTATTACGGCTCATGCGGTCTCTTTAATTTCAGGTGGCGTTAAAGTAAGTTCATCACACTCAATGTCTTCACTTGAACTCATTTACAATCAACAACATTAGTACACAAATACAATTAATTTTTTTAAATAAAGAACAACAATAATTTTTCACGCGCCATAGTGTTTATTTGTTTTTCTTCAATAAACAGCTTTCTATTTGCAAGCCAGTTCGAAATTTAAATGACACATTTTAATAGTCCTCTCTAGTTGCAAAGTTTCGGAGTAAAAGTTCGTTCCATTTTCAAATTACACGACAGAAATGTATTTTCATAAAACTTTTGCCGGCCGCTGCTCGCATGTTTGTGGCCAGTACAGCAATTTTCATTTATCTCGAAGAAGGTTGTCAAAATCATGCTCAAATTTCTAAGCATGTTTAAGAAAAGTTATATAAACATTCAAATGTACCCATATCAGTTTCCGTAGAGTTTGAGAAAAACTAGCATCCAACCAATCTGAAGTTTACGCACCTACCGTAAAATGGATCCGATGTTGAAATAGTTTACACTTTCTTGAGTTGTAACTTGGAAGTAGCATAGCGTGGCTTTGTTACTTTCGAATAAAATATTTCAGGAGAAGGCGCGGTAGAGACGCCAACAGTTACGATTTCATAACCAAATAGCTCCGTTTCACCGAGTTTTAGGAAGTTCCTTTGAAGCGAATGAAATTCGTTTATTCTTTTCCGTTTGTGCAGCCTCAAACTCATGTTACATGAAATTTACCGTGCGGGTTCGACTACAAAGAAGATTTATAAGAAAATGTATTAAAGGAGAAAATTCAGGAGAACGGAAGAAGGATATATCTGCATGTTAATTCGTGAGATTCATCGTCGGTGAGTTTGCCACCCTAGAAGTTTTACCACTAACAAAGTAGCTATTTAAATAATAAAAATTTCCACGACAAAATTTTAACGAATCTAATAGATTTTTTTTAAAATTCAGCAACATGTCTGGAAGTACTTTGTTAATGTGAAAAAAATGAAAGAAAGAAATTAGTTAATAGGCCAGTGCTGTATACCATATAATAATATCCAAAGTATTGTTAGAGTAGTAGGACTAAAAACTGGTCTACAGGTGGCTTGCTGTTATATATTATTATTTTATGTCATACACCTGTAGAGCGATAGCCTTCAGCGGAGCTCTAGTGGGTGCTATTTCAACATTTGAAGTTTCAACAACAAACCTTTGGAACAAAAACTTAACTTACCCACACACTCTGCACGAACAAATTTAATAAGATCTTTTACCGCTCTCCGAACAAACAAGCTCGAAGTCACTCAGCACGGAAGGGAGCAAACTATGCTCGGAATTTCTCAACGTGATAATATTCGGAATGTGGAAATCCGTAGACGAACTAACGACACATACTAGTGAGCTGAAGTGTCAATGAGCAGGGCACATCCCTCGAAGAATGCTTAACAGATGGGTAGTATGAATTCTTTAGTGGCGAACACATATCAGGAAGCGTGTACCGGGACGACCACCCATTAGACTAGCGGCTCGTATCCGAAAGTTATAACTCCAAACTCAATAATCATCACATTTGAGGTTCTGTGTTTCTTGAGCACTACACACTGGATACCTTTAAAGCCAGAATGAATAGGATAATTCTAGACAACTGTGAGCCATTCTAGGCCACTTTGTGGCTTAGCATCAGATGAGATTGTGGTCAAACGGAAGCCTATCAAAGATATGAAAAAACCTGGATAGTTATTATATGGATAAAGTGTTGTGTAGTGTATTATAGTGTATTATAATTAAAAATATCTGCAGATATTCAAAGGTGAAATGCGCGAACCCAATTTTTATTACCCGACTGCGCGAAGGAGGATTGTTTGGCATGATCGCCAGTGACGTTAGATTTATATTTACAGGAAATATTGTGCACTTAGTTACAGAATGAACATTGTAAGTATTTCTATTTATGTAAAGCATTATCACAGTAATAGTGATACACATATATCACAGAAAGAAATACATATGCAATCGCATTTATGTATTCTGAACTGAAACCAAATCTGTACATAAATCAAACACTATTAATAATGAAGAGGAAAAACAAATATGTCAATATAGTACAACTATCATATCAAAGGTTATGGCAAACATTTCTAAGGTTCAGTGTTTTCAACAAGTAAACAGTTCGAATTTGTATCAGGTAAATGAGTGTAGCAGTACAAGCCAACGCTCCTTAAACGAGGCGGCGGAAATGAGAGTCCCGGCGATACATCCGCTACGTAGATGATACAGATTGACCGCCGAGACATTCAACTGCCTGTCGTTTACCTCTATTTACCTCATCTACATTATTGGATTGAACTTATCGCCTAAGGAACTTTACAGTCGAATCGACCAGCGTCGTCTCTTGGGTGAAAAGTAGAGACATTTCTTGTGATGTGTCAGGTCTGAGATTAATGTTGCCAGCCTCTCAGCGATCACCAAATCTGGTGGCGTGGTAATCATACCAAATAAATTCACTGACAGACCTTTTCATGCGACGGATCGATAAAAAAGAAATTAAACATGAAAAAAACCGCATGTAAATCGGTCAAACCGTTCTGGAGATAAGTGGCAACATTGGTTTGTATGTACACACAAACAAACAAACAAACACACAAACAAACAAACAGACATCCTCTCACCCTAAACGCATACACTGTCTCCGTTCCGTCGCGGGTAAAAATGGTACGTATGATGACAGTGAAAACAAGTGAATGAAATGAAAACATTTAAAAAGCCGATTACGAATTTTTTAATACTTTTATGATTTTGATATACCCAGTGTCACTCTCACAGTAAATATAAATCTAACGTCACTGGCGATCATGCCAAACAATCCTCCTTCGCGCAGTCGGGTAGTAAAAATCGGGTTCGCACATTTCACCTTTGGATATCTGCAGATATTTTTAATTATTATACAAACATATCCAAACCGTGTTTAATATTACTAAGCATTGTTTTAAAAAGTATAACAAGTGCGAATGTACGAGTATGTATTTAATAATAAACTGAATCTGTTATTTTTGGAAGAAAATTGTTACACTGTTAATGATTTTTGACGTGTAATAACCTGAAATGAACCGCTTTGATTGGTAGAATTCACTTGGTCTACATTTATATTTTTTGCGGCACTAGGCATCATGCCGCACGGACTAGCCCTAGACGAACTTTGTAAAGCACTTTGTAAATATACGTTTTATTATTATTATTGTTTTTTAGTATTGTATAAGTTTGTAATTGTAAATAAGTCCATGTTGTTAAATTTTTTAGCATTGATAATTTAATTAAAATTCATTTCATACAACTTACATAAAAACTCATTACAAAGCCTGTAGGTATACCTAATAGAAGATATGTCAGCACCTTAGGTAGCTAGGTTCAAGATTTACTATTTTTAGCTCAGGCCGCAAAAGAGGGGTATTTAACGTTCCATTTTCCAATCAGGAACAGAGCTGGTTATCTTCAAACCGTCTGAGCAGAATTTAATCAAACTTAGCTAAGAACCATCCTAAACAAACCAGTATTCCATTGAAAACTGGCCAAGAGTGTGTCGGGCCGCGCGCAGTGTAAGGTCCAGTAGTTGCCCAGTCACAATATCTGTCGCTCATGTTGGCTCTGATACTTTTTTAACGTCTATATGGTAAAAACCTATACATCTCACACACAAGGAAAAGACGAGCAAATAAATCATCATACGTGTACTGGGGAAATAATTTTTAACAACTTTGTGTGATAACCGAATTTCAGCTTTTTAGTACCAATAGCTTCTGAGTTGACCGCAGACAGAGGGACATGACGAAACTATAAAGCACCCTCATTTACTACGGAACCCTAAAAAAGAAATTAAATCGGACCATCCGTTTGAGAGCTACGGTGGCACAGACAGATTAATAGACAGACAACGATCCTTATCCGTACAATAAAACTAGTTGATTCCCGCGATTGCATCTACGTAGAACTTAAAAAGCTTGTATTCTTTCCCGGGATTTTACTGCGTTGGACTGGGCTGTCGAAATACTCGAAGACTCATTCAACTTCACGAAAACTTTAAGTTAGATTTCAAAAATGGAAATACACATGTAATGTTAGGAATTTCAAAAAGCGGCCAAGTGCGAGTCGGTCTCGCCCACTTTTTTTGTAGTTCATTGTAACTTTCATCGATGCTTTAATAATAGTGTTTTTTATATATATTTGAGTTGATTGAAAGGTAAATTGCGGTTTACGATTTATGACGTATTAAAAAAATACTTACTAGATCTCGTTCAAATTAATTTTCGGTGGAAGTTCGCATGTTAATGTACATCATCTGTAAGACCTATCCATAGATACCACACACGTATAGGTTTGATGAAGAAAAAATTGAGTTTCAGTTCTAAGTATGAATAAAAAAACCATTTTTGTGTGAAAATGGAAGTAAAACATCTACTTACCAAGTTTCAACAGTATAGCTATTATAGTTTCGGAAAAAAGTGGCTGTGACATGCGGACGGACAGACATACATGACGAATCCATAAGCGTTCCGTTTTTTGCCATTTCGCTGCGAAACCCTAAAAACTGTTAAAATTAAACCGTAAATATATCGGAAACATTTCACTCGTCGGGGGATTATTTTGAAGAACCGTTTAATGAGTGTCTGGTGTAAATGCAGAGCCTTATGGTTTCAATTTAAATCAATAGTAACTTTAAATTCATGTCTCACCTTCTAGAGGTAGCATTTCAATTTATGAAAACCCTTTCTACCTACGCTAGTAAATAAGTAATTGTTTGATGAGTACATTCGTCTAGATCGGTCGAGAAATGCGACCTGTAGAGGAAACATACAAACACACAGAAAGTAACTTTTTGTTATATTAGCTGAAACGGAGAAATTTCGTTCAGTTAGCTCACTTGGTCAATAAATAAACCTGAGAATTTTGTTTAAATATTACAGGAGAACCTAAGCGACTATAGTTTTTGAAAAAAAAGACAAACAGTTTATTTGAACACTGATTTTGGTTTCGATATGATTTCCCTACAATAAAGCTACTATTGTAGCTATTCGGTTAACTAGTAAACGTGCATTAAAATTGCATCCTTTGGTGTCAAGAGCGAGAGAGCCGAAGCGAGTGTTAGGTCAAGCTGTCAGCGGTGCCGTGCCGGACGTCGAGATCTCGTGAATTGCTTTTATTTGAACAACCCGACATTCATTATCTTTCATGACTGCATGAGCGAGGACTTTAAACAAATACGAAACGAAATGAATTTCAACTTTCCACTAAGCTTGCCTTTCATCTCGCTGGCGGTGGGGTGTCAAGTGACGATAAGACTATATGTAGTACGAGTATATATCCGTGTTCACATAGAAGCTTATGTGATTTTGTTGTGTGCAATTTTGTCTTTTAATAACCGAAACAAAAGAGTGCTATTACAATGCTGTTTAAAAGGGTATGCTGGTGTCAAAGCGCCCATACAAACGTAGTCCAGTCATATTTTGAGTATTAAGCTATGAAAATCTATGAAATTTTCAAGACACAATCTAGAAACAAATATCTGTGTCGGTGGTGAGTCAGATTTTCGTTTAAATATATACTTCCAGAGTTACAGGGCGTCAAAGAATTGTATTTTACGGTAGTAAAAAGCCCCAACTTTGACCCTGATTTACAAGAGTATGAATCAATTTAGAACAATTTGGAAAAACCACCGACATCTGAAATTTCATTAGTATACTGTATTAAAAAATGGTTACATAATATACTGTATCCTTCAAATGATCCCTGGACTACGAAACATCCAAATAACGGGTGGATAACTTCGCGTAGTGTATGCTGTCTCGCCGTACGCGCTCGGGTAGAATAGGGCTCGGATAGGGACAGCTACAAAACAATGCAACCTTGAACGCGGCCACGTGCTCTAACCAACAAAGCCTCGTTTTAGGTTATCGGGAGACTTTTTGTAGGTAATTTGAGCACGTTTTTTTGAGATGGTAGAGAGAATGAATAGCTGACGTACGGTTAGGACTGCGACAGCTGTATAATACTCACTACGCTTAACAGATCTATACAAATGGAGCTTTTTATAATTTTATAATAAATTATAAAAAATTAATTATTCGACTATATTAATGAAATAAAATCAATGTTTGTGTTATTTAATTTTGTATTTTTAATATTATGTACGGTCAAGTCTAAAACGTAACCGCCTCCGTGGCCTAATGGAAATAACTTGGAATAATAACCCTGGTCCCGGGTTCCATACCTTGTGGGGGAGGTACCTATCCGTAGTTTGATTTGTGGTATTGTCTATGTCCGCCTGGTTAGCTACAACCATGCTACCAAAGTCTGCCGCCAAACAACAATTTTAATAGCACTGTTGTGTTCCAGTATGATAAGCAGAGCCAGCGCTTTATTATCTTGATGCTTCTGGATTCGCACGCGCACCACCCAACGGCCTTATCGTCACTTACCAGCAGGTTAGATAAATAAATGCAAAGTGCAAATCAATCATATACTTTTTATGTACAAGCAAATGTACCCATATTTCAGCATATTCACCTTTATTAAAATTTCCTTCAACATACTGCATTCGAACAAGAAAGGGTGAAGGTGGCATGGTACACTTTAGTAAAAAAAAAATGTATCCACTTTTGAACCACGTCACATTCACCTTTTATTGACAATTGCTTCAACACACTACATAGGAACAAGCAAGAGTCAATGTGACATGGTACAAAAGTGGGTACATATTTTTGAACTTGACCATAAAATCACGTACGATGTCTGATCAAATAAGGCACTAGATCTCAACTAGACTTCAATCAAACTTATGATTGCATGAATTTACATTGTCTTGATGTCGGAGTCATTCTAAAGCAGAGGAAGGACCTTCTCGTTCTGAAAGCATCACTATTAGTCTAAGATCCGAAGTAAGGTCGTCCTTCGCTCATGTGTCAACCAGATAAAAGTGATATTTTATCGGATTAAATAAGTGTCTTAACATAATTCTATACGGCACCCCCCTCAGAAATGGTCAAGGTTATAATTAATTTTATTTTTAATAGTTTCGCCGGCGTGCCTACCAAACAAAAGAAATTCTAGCGAAAAGTTTATGATATACACAACATGAAACACCGCAGTTGACTACCTTTCTCTGGTCCCTAATACCTGGCAGCCGCGTTCAAACAGGTGAGTTGATATTAAGTAAAAGCGATTTAAATACATTATCTTATTCTGTAATATTTGTAATTTATTGGTTTATGTGCCTCTACAATCAAGTACAAAAATATGTATCCACTTTGGAACCTTGTCATATTCACCGTTAATTGAAATTGCCTTCAACACACTATATATAAACAAGCTAGAGTGAATGTGACATGGTTTTGAACGAATACGATACAGTTATGATTTACTAACCGACCATATTTTGAGCCCGCCGTGTTCTTACTACTTTTAAATTGGGCTGTGTTACAAGTACTTTCTGTCAGTCCTCAATGATAACTATAACACGATACAAAAACATTATATCTACGTACTGCTCATTGAAAGTTGATCTTTTCACGAAGCTATTATGGAGCTGATATAACAATTAGTTAGTTCACGGACTCTCAATCTGAGGGTACCGGGTTCGAATCCAGCCGTGTACCTATGAGTTGTTTTTCAATTCAAGTACATTATCCGATTACTTAACGGTGAAGGAAAACATCATGAGGAAACCTGCATGTCTTGAACAGGCATGTGAAGTCCGCCGATCCGCACTGGGCCTGCGTGGTGGACTATGTCCCATACACTCTCTGTGGGAGAGTAGGCCTGAACCCCTCCTGTGGGGACGTATATTGGCTGTTGACGATGATGATGATACAGAGAACGATATTTCGGTTGGAAACAACCCTTTCTTTTCCATGGATTCCTTCAAGTAAACCACCCAGTGCCACTCAGAGAATGTATAATTTGTCAGCATTTTGTGTACACTGTCCCTGTAAGGACAACGGCCCACTGACAATTCCCCGGACACCCCTTATACTCGTAGTCTCCACAACGCGCTGGGCTCGTAAATCACAACGAAACTATAAAAATAAGCGTTCCACCACACAGAAATCTTGACAACGCTAATAGAACTAAAAAATTGATGGGTTTATACAATCTATGGTTGTATTTTCTATATTGTATATTAATTTTATTATTGATAAACCGTTTATCACTTATTTTGAATACGAAAGTATGTATGTCTCTTAATTTAAAACTATGCTCCACTAACTAAACCATGGTCCAAGCCAACTGTTATTTTGTTAGCATTTTCAATCTAAAATATAAAAAAGAACTTTTACTATTGTAAATAGCAAAAGCAAAGAAATAAGACTTCATTCCCTCCGAGTGTTATAGCCATGGGACCTCCTGTATATTTTATTAAACAGAAAGCGTAACATACCTACGTATATAGTAAGATAGCTCGGCGACAATATCCACATGAAGGCATTTCTATTGAATAACAATTTCGATTTATGCGAATTCCAATGTGTTTATGATTTAGATATAGATATGTAGTAGATACACTTGACTATCACTGATAGTCGAAGTATTCCTTCACACAAAATTTAATACAACCTATCAGAGTAGCTCAGTGAAAATATTTTGTTCAGTCTTAGAGATTCGTGTTTTGCAGTGGATTTTATCAGCTGTTGATGATGAAGAATGTTTAAGAAGGTGTTGCACGAAATTTTGTATATCAAAGTCACTGCTACTTTGCCCGATCCTTGAAAATCCTAGTTCGCTATTGTTGAAACTTCATAACAATAAATATAAATAATTAATAAACAAAACATTACGTTTACGATAAATCTCGGGGTAACCTAAATAAGTCATTTAAAATGTATTTAGCTAATTTAGCGCATAGCAGTAGTGACTTTCATTTATTAAATTTCGTGCAGCACCTTTCACGACGAGGTCGCGGTAAAAAGATAATAATAAATAAGATTCAAATATAACTTAAATTAACATATACAATACGCCTGCCAAGCGTAGTCACTATAGTTAATCCCCTTGTTGATCTGCACGCGTAAAAGAAAGACCACGAGTCTGTGGCAAAGTTATAAACCAAAACGTGAAATCCAGACTTATTGCAGAACTATATGTTTGCTTTAGTTGTTTGAAATTTATTTCAAAAACTATTTCATTTCACTGCGTTACATTTCATAGTTTGTTGCCAAAAAGAAAATCCATGACCGTTTAGAGATAAACACAATGAAAGAATACTTTCTTAAATGCAGACAAAACTACGGAGGGAGACTGGAACGACACCCCAACGAACTGCCTGCAAAGCTAACTGAATCAGGTTTCCCAAAGCGGCTTAAACGCAAGAATATCCTTGCCATGGATATATCATTAACGTGTAGTGCCTTTCACTGGAGGGCACACTCCATACAACAAGCACATCCAACATCCGATAAAAGTATCCAGTAATACTGATTGCATACTCGTATTTAAATGAAGAAAAAAATGCTCTGTTGATGATATTTATCGGAGCTCTAGTCAGCTCGAGTACGCCTTGCGCACCAAGGGTGCCGAACGATAAACAAACTACAGATCAGTGAATTGTCCACTGCTGGACATAGGCCTTCTCCATTATATGCCACCGGTTGCCGAGTACAGATTTTATTTATATCCCTGGGAGGAACCTCCAAGCGGCTAGAGGCTTAAAACTTCTTGCATCACATACTTTTTAACTTCTTTAAGGTCGTATTGCCACTTGCTAACAGGCGAGATGGCCAAGTGCAAACCATTAGTCATTAACAAATATAGGGGAAATTTCACTTGAAGGAATGTCAACCAGATTCATCAAGGGAAAGGGGTATATTATAAAAACCTCACGCAGTTAATGACCGCCACCTTACTGGACAAGGAATTTGGGAAAGGGAGAAAAACAAATGAAAATTTATAATGATTTACTACAACTTTATTTTACCGAATTAAGTTAGGGTACTATTGCAATACTCTATTTTAAGTTAAGCAGTTCTTATTTTATTGCTGTATTTTTTTGGTTGTACATAAGAGTGTTCTAAATACTATCTACGTGCATAACTATGCCACGTTCCACTATCCTAGATACCTATTTATCTAGTTTAATTATAACTATTCAGTTGTTTTTCAATTTGACAGAGAAATGAGCAATACATAGAAGACACGGTACACAGAGTTTGTCTAAAAACATTGTAACACCAACACTGGCGACCGCCGCAACTACTTGGTATCATATTTATTACTATTGGTACAGGTTAAAGGGGTGGTAATAATTATCGCTTAATTTTAAACTATTGCATAACATAATGTATATTCATTTTATCAATATCATGTAATATGAGACACATTTTATGTATGAAGATCGTAGTGAAAAACCATTTCCGAATTTTTTACTTTTAGACTTTGGCTAACCATAATTTCTAAATTTATTTTAATAAACTTTTTCAAATAGCCTAAATATGTACTTTTTATTGCTTTTAGTATTCAGAAATAGTCTTTTTTAATGGACTTATGTAATTATAATACAGTGAAATGCGTATCTATTTTTATTTATGGTTAATATATTTTATCATTAAATAATAGTGTCGTAATAATTTATCCGCGTAATTATGCTTAATTAATGAATGCTCCTGTTTTAAATTTAAATACAATTATATGTTTATTTCTTATCCCAGTTTCATATCGTTGTAATTAAATTGATAGTTAAATTCGCAAGTAAATATACTATACATATATTTTCATTTCCTTCACCTAATAATGGAAGATTTTGATACTTAGCATTTTATGGTTCAAAGTTATGTGTACTGTTAAAGCCATAGAATATCGGTACCGTTTATAAAATTATTATTACTTTAAAAAGATAATTTGTATATAAGCTATTTTATATAAATTTTGTGTGAGTATTGATAAAGGCAACAAAATAATTTAATAAACCAAGTATTGACTGTGGAATTGGCTTACAAATTAGATCTATATAGATGCTATAGCTACAATGTCAAGAATGAAATCAAAAAACCATCGTACAGCAGAAGCTATTCTTTATCGTAATTATATCTTAACCAAGTGAAAATATCTAATTCTCGTTACATCAAAATACCGACCGAGACCTACTGACATCTCTAATTGAGCCATAAAGACTGGAATTCTTTTCTCGTACATTTAAGACTGTTACAGTAAAAGCGTTTAAACTCGTGACGTGTTCATTAAACACACTCCGATTATTTTAAAGCCCGTTTAAAAAATGTTTTCCGCCCGCAGTTGACCACTTGATGTCCCATTGATTCGATTCTAATCCATAAAAAAATGTTCAAAAGTTGTAAAATTTTCGCGTCTTTCCACTCTAACTACACTTCTCGGGTGCAATTCAATACTCGTAAATACAAACATCCTTACAACTTCACTGCTCACTGATGACTATGCTGACGTCATTAGATATTGATCCTTGATGCCTAGTAAACTAGGGATATTATCAGCAACAAAGATATATTAATCTGTGATTTATTTCAGGTAGAACAATTCTATCGATACTGGAGACTCGTCACTTTAATGGCAGTATTACGTGTATTAAAAAGAGATGACAATAGCGTCAAACACGTCTTTTTAACCCATGGCATTGGTTTTTGACTAATGAAGTTGTACTGAAGGTTAACCAATGCAGTACTGAAGAATACCTTTTTATCTTCTCGAAAAGTATTAAACTGAATGGTGCCATTCGCTTTTAACATATTATTTTACGACAGATAATGTACATTTATCTCATTCTATCTTATGACAATTTATTTACGTTAGAAAGGCTAGAATATAGTTATTTGGATCCTGCTTCGTATAATCTATCTATGACTGCCGTGAAGTTGTAAGGATGTTTATAATTAGCGAATATCACCCCTGGTTTCAAGGCCAAAATATTTGCGTGACTTAATTTACTAACGGTGGTTAGACGAAATTTTTGTCGCGTAGCTTCCGAACCTCCAATGGTTTCAGTCCCGAGATAAAACGGTTTTTTTATCAGAGCTAATATTTAAATCGATAACTTTTAAAATCGTAAGGTTATAGCTACGGTTCCTGAGGGCTGCTATCACTGTGTTCTAAGTTTCATGTATCGCGTGGGTGTTATGTCACGTTCCATTTTACGTTACAGTCAGCCTAGAGGGAACATCTTTACAGCGCGGCGGCGTTCCATTTCACTAAAAACAGGTAAACAAGTTTACACTTGGCTGGCTATTGTAAAAAGCTGGGTAGCAGCATTGGTACGATTATGCTACTACACGGGCGTATTCGGATTAACCAGTTAACATGTACAACAATGTATTTTAAAATTTTCACTGATGAGTTATTTTTAGAATCGCAAAAATCAACATTTCGTTGGTCACATAAATTATAGACTTAGGGACATCTCCAAATAAATTTATTCAGTTCGTAATGCAATTACGTTCCTGTTTTAGTGACTCGTTGAACGACTAGTATTTCGACTATAAATTGATCGTGTATCCATACTTAATATTACAAAAGTAATAAAAGTTTTTTTGGTTGTCTCTCCTTTACGTCACAACTTAGAGTCAGAATAACTAGATTTTTTATAATAAGGGTATAACAAGTAGTTTCTGTGGAACATCTTCTGAAGTTCACGCAGATGAAGCTACGGGCAAAAGCTATTAAATTAATTAAAGAAAGATTTTATAAAAAAAACAAGTAAAACAGCGCAGTCTATCTCGTCTCGTTATAGGGAATATACATTTTCCTAAATATTGCGCCATACAATTCCGGTTTAAAATTATCGCGGCACGAAATATCCTTTTTAATTTTGGATCCATGGTAGTTGCTCCCGGTTTAATTGCTGCTACGTGGATAAACGACCACCGCTACCTCACCATTATTACAAAGCTATCAGGAATTCCATTGAAATTTTTAACTTAAAGTTTTGCCTATAGTCTCGTGATATTTTTTAATTCTTTTTAAAACTTTAATTTCATTTTGGCACTGTATTGATTCTTGTCAAAACAGAGACGACATAATCCATTTGTTAAATTTGTATCTTTATTACTGTTTATTTATTGCCGTCGAATAACAAATAATAATAGTGAAATAATATTAAAGTGAATTATTAAAGGAATGGCGTGAATATTTCTGAATGCTGCAAAAGCAACATATTTTTTAAAAAACTAACGCATAAAGGGTTCCGTATTTTGGAAGAAAAGTTATCAGAATTAATATAGCACGGAGTAAATATCGTTTTTGGACAACATAACAAAGGTTTTTATAATATTTTTGAATACTTATATAAGCACTGAATCAACTTTGGTTTAATTAGCGCACAGGTTGACGAAGTCTTTACAATTTATCGTTTAGGTATGGAACTGTAATACGAGTATACAATATTTTAGACAATTTAATTAAAATCTCAATATGCAATAAAACTATCATGTATACGATCCAACTCGCTACCACCCAACGACTGTCATTGCTTACGTGTAAGACGCATTGCTCTAATCAGAAACAATAGTCGATTCGACGAGGCTTACATCGTTCAAGAGGTGCGACGACATTCTTCAGTATTAAATGAGTGAGAGCTTACTACTCAGATTCGGTGCGGGTGCGCGCTTGTTCTCCCCCATCATTTTGTGTTTTCTGACGACGAAATGTTGAACTAGTAGAGAAGGCATGGTCGCCCACACCTCAAACATATCACGACTGTCCGTCGATTTAGCAGCGAGCGACACACCTAAACAGTAAACCGGCGACAACATATTCCAAAACGTAATAAAGGTGCCCACAACAAATTAAACAAATGTAGGTTTAGTATATGGTTCGGTCCCTTGCCGTTTAGAGAGCTTGGCAGCTTTTCAAATATGCGGCAAAAATACCCAAACTTGTATGTAATACAAAAATTTGTATGTGAATACTTTTCTTCCACCTTTGATAAACCGTAATTGTCAACTATGTCAGGAGCAGCAGAAAACTGCTCAACGTATCTCTCTTATACGTCCCTTTATCCGACTTCTTCCGTCCGGAAGACATTGTTTGTCTTTTATAATAAAGCCACACGTTACGATAGTAATATCATTTTGTTTAAAAAAATGTATTAAACCGCCTGTTCCTCACATTATTTCAAGTCCATATACATAATTCATATAATTAACGAGAAATCTGATCAATTTAAAAACTTTGTTAAATACACAATACTTTTTTTTTCTTAATTTTCCTTGGTATCGTATTTTTAGCTCACGTACCTATATTTTGTAAATATGCGTAAAAAAATTTTATTTGATGCAATACATGAACACATTTCTTTTTCATCGTTTTACTTTTCAACCGACTTCAAAAAAGGAGGAGATTCTTAATTCAACGTGTATGTTTTTTATGTGTGTTACGCGATATAATCCTTTTTGTTATATAAATTTTCATCGAAATTTACTGATCGCTCTTTGAGAAAACCAACAAAAACCAAATTTTTTAGGGAACTAAAATCGGTTTTTAGTTCTTTTTGAACGCGTTAATTATTACCTTACACTTCAAGAGATTTTAATTGTTCTGCTATTTAAAGTCCAACGTTAGTAATTTTCTTTCTCAGATAGAACAGCTCTTGGCCACGGTCTGACTTTATGGTAAGTGAGAATGTGGTTGACCATGGTACGCGATGGTTTAGCCAGAAGATGCAAGATCTACTGAAGATATAGTAAAATCTATGTCTCAAACCCCCATATCAATTAGTTCTAACAGCAGTGGCTACACTAAAAAATACGACGACTCCGCCAAGGCAACCTAATTTTCATTCAAGTACCTCAATAAACACACCTGGTATATAGGAAATATAGTTGATTTCTGCCATTTCAAACAGAATGATTAGCTTTTCTCGTAAAATTTAAAATCGAAAGCGGACCGCGCGTCAAGTTGAAATTTTCATTTGTCAAAAGGCTATTCATAAATTCCCCCGCATTCATTCTCGTTGTCGTTTTATTTTAAAAAGTTCACCGAGTAAAGCTAGTATGGAATTAATGGCAAATATTTGGTTGGAATGGAATGCAAATGGAGGCAAATATTCAGAATGCTTTAAGAGTGTTGGATGAAATCGCTAAAAAAACTTTCATCCCGGCGGCGTTCGGAATAACTGGTTTTGCTTTATTTGTGGAATGTATTTAGTTGAAAAACCAAGTGTACTTTCACATCTTTTACGCGATTCCAATATATTTTTGTTGTTGGTTGATTTTTAGTTAACAAAGTGGAGTACCACTAATATACACGGGACGATAATTTTATAAACTTTTGAACATTTATTCGTTTGTAGTTGTGAATTTTTGTTACACTACATTCTCTTATGTGGTTTTTACGTGTATTTATTTATTCCGCTAATGGTAAATTAAATTATTTTCGCTGCTATTGCGGAAACTTGTAAGTGGCATTTAATTGTAGTATTCTACATAAATACAATATAACAAATCTATAAAACTTCTCTTGAATGTAGTACAATCGCCTAAGAAAGAATCCTAGGATCATGTTGCAATTACCAGCCTGTTTCAAAAAATAGCAATGGACTGTATTACTTACTTAAAAAGAACTTACAAAGACAGAAATTAAAGATGATGCCCTTATCAAAGGGTATGAAAGACGTAGTACCAAGTCTTGTAATAATTAATTTATAATTCAAAAGTCTTATATAACAATCGAAGCAATTGAGAAATGTAAGAGAGAGAGAGAGAGGGAGGGAGAGAGGATGGTCACTGGCGGCTGCTTTAATCCTGTAAAAGTATTATTTTATTACCGTACTTTACCTCGAAAACATGAAAATGATAACGTGTCTGTTAGAGCTAGTTTATTGTATTCTTTCTTATTCATGACTACGTACAAACCTTATAGGATTTGTCGTTCTTAGATATTTAAAAAATTGAAATGAAAATGTTTTCAGACCTGACGAAAATTTGTTACGAGATTAAATCCGTACTTTATGTTCATCACGGACCCGAGTTTCAAATTTTATTAGAATTTTTAAAAATGCGATCTGTAAGTCTCTATTTTTTCAACATGCAAAATTGCATCTCTGGCTGACTGTCTATAAAAACGCTTCTGCCGTGACATTTCGTTCCAATGGCGAGACAATATGACCTCATTTACAGTGTGTAGAGACTGATAACTAGTTGCTCTTTGTCGTTATTTTCACACATGATTTTAAATTTTATAAAAATAATAATTAGACATTCACTTTGAGGATAACTATAGTCGCCTAAGTACAAACATTTGACTGCAAATGGGATACTGTTTGTTATCTAATAAGACCATCAGAAAAGTAACGAATGTTCTGTTTTCGAATGACATCTAGGTATATAATTTAGCGTTCCTACTTTTTTTTTTCAATAAACTTATTTAAACAATCTCGCATTAATGATAAATAGTAACATTTTGCCAAAAATAATTTTTGAGTGCCTTATTCTATATACCAAATGTAGAATTTTTGCTAATATAATTATAAATATTACAATTACATTGTACTTACAATCAGATATTGCTTTTCAATTTTTATTATTGTTTTACGGCTACGCCATTTCAAGAAGCCATTTTATGGAATACGTAATACGTATGGCTGTATTTTGTAAAACAATATTTTTCAGAACTAAGATGAATGTGTTTGCGTATAAAACATCTTAAAAACTGTTTTGCCAATTGGCTTCTTGCCACGCGCGCCAGTAAGTACATAATTTGGAATTTATATAATATACATATAAGCTTATACATAATTATAAAAATCTTATTAATCTAAGTTAATTAAATAAGATATGACCAGAAAAAGCTACAATTCTAACATTAGGTAATTGACAAAATTAAAATCTAATAAATGCGTATCCGTCCGTCAGATCCAGAAGAAATTGCTGGAAATGTATGTTACTGGGGTGAGTTATTTATAATTTATAATATGTTAAAATTAGTTAACCGTTTTGATGACTTAAATCACACCTCACAACGTAAACTTTAAATATAAATTGTATTCATTATTACTGTATACTTAACATAATATCAATTTCCATTAACGAAAAAATTGAGTCATATTATGTGGTTTTAGAGTGACAAAAATAAATAAATATTATTTATTATTCTTGCTTACACGTATATAATTGACTGTGCTTTGCATTGACTCCAGCCTCTCGATTGAACCAAGTTCGAGACAGCATGACTTCTCCATTTCATTTTCACAATCACTTGGCCCTGTCAGAAGGTCGCGAATCAATCGACAACGTACACGATGCGACGTGAGAATTGGCAACCTAATGCTGTTTCAGACTCCCCGCGTCGGCACCTACTAAATACCATTGAATATGCAAATACAAAGACCCTCTATGCAACCCTCCTCAAACATAGCCATAGGTACAGAACATTCATAGTGCGGTGTACTTCTAGTGCTAAAATTGCGTGCTTCACATGCCTACGTCAGTTTACTTAAACCAAATAAAAAGCTGAAAACAGTTCAAAGAAAATTTTAATTAAGCAGATGAAAGGCCGGCTCATATCTGGCCAGAGCACGTTTCATTCTTACTAAACAGGATATTAACGGTCCGGGAAATCATTGCGATATCTTTTATTGCTCCACTTTGGTATATATCAACATAAACGAGTATCGAAATGCAGAATCAATGATATATAGCATAGTGTGATATGAAAACATGGTGACGCGGGAATAACTATAAGTAAATTTTTGAAGGAAAACAAGTTTTGTTCATCCTTAGAGTGTTTTTAGATTAGTGTGTTATTAAAATTAGAATATAATAATAACCGTTTCTGCCGTAATCAAATTGAAGGAAAAAAAACTTATCAAAGAACATGTTTAGCACCTAGTGAACTTTTATCTCGCTGATTTATAGTGATCATTTTTTCGTATATGTTTTGGATAGTTGCTTATATTGATGTTTATAGAAAATGATTTATTAAGGTTTTTTACAAATATTCTAGTAGAAAGTCCCTACCTTTCAAACTCAGTAATAAAAAAGTATGTTGACGTAAATGTAATTACTTATTTTAAACATTGCAGAAGAATTTTTCAACAGTCGAATCTATCAAAAATGTCAAGGAACCTTTTACGGCATTACATTCTTGGATTCATTTTCTATTAATAATTGTTATAGTTAGGCCAAATTTTTACACTCTCTTTTCTGAAAATTCTAAACTAAGGCAATAAATTTGGTTTATATTACTACGTTAAAGACATTGTGATATAAAATTTGTTAAATTGACAAAATCATCCAAATTGACACATTAAAATTGCTTTTAATTTACAATATAATTGATTGAATTATTATGATATTTTTTTGACAAAAAGTCCGTTTGTTTTTAATTGAGTTTTTATAACTGGAAAGCTATCTAAAATCTGGAAAGTTCGGCAAGTTATCTGGAAAGTTAACTGGCCGCTCAACCAAGAATGTATATTTGCTTGTAAATACATCTTTTAGCCATTGAGGCATTTTCGTTTTGGTCGTCACCTTTATCAATTCCAGAAATTATTCTACTTGAGATCCAGTTAGTCAATGACTTGAATGTAGGCGTGAATCGTGCGTGACAAGTGATTCATTTGATCATTCAACGACTCATTATTGTTAGGCCATGTCGTGGCCATGTCTAAAAACAAACGACATACTTAGGCGTTCTAATAGGAAACTCTTGACCGCCGGCGGCGCGGCGCGGCGCGGCGCCTACAAGTAGATATCGTAACGGTTTGAAGCATCCGTACTTCTTCGTTTGCATTTATAAATTTAACAAGAAATCTGATATACAAATTTAATATAATATACGGAAGTTGTATTATTCAATAGGAAGAGCAATGTAATTTGTGACTCATAACGTTACGGAATTATCGTACAGTTTACAAGTTGTAGTTGTCTGTACTTCGTTCAGCCAAAATATTCACAACAAAAACAGGCGACAAATAGTTGCAGTTTGTACTTCTACACAGCACGGACTACTAAATGACACATCAGTCCCTTCAGATATCTCTCTTCCAATCACTGGTACATTAGAAGTGCGAATATATTAATAATGTCTACCTTTTTTATTAGATACCTTTCGAAACAATTCAAAAAGTTACAAGCTTGCACTATGTGTCGTTGTTTTTGCTTTGGGACTTGGTGACGTAGTAATATTTTGGCCGATCAGTTAATAAGATACAACCGAACACACATAGCTTTACGTATGTAAATATGTATTATAGTTATATACTATGTAATGCAAAACATGCAAAATTACTAAAACAAAGTTACTTTATATTTAATTTGAACGTCTATTAAAATCTACAAACATTTTCAAGCCAAATTATTGCTTAAACATTTCCTTAAATGAAGCATATGTTACGGTTTCAACGTGAATATACTTTCTGATAAATGTATTTGTTGTTTTCGTTGGATACTCGTACTTTTGGGTGAATTTTATTGTTCATTTGTTGTGAAATAAACGGAAAAACTACCCTACAATTCTTAATCTACGCCTAATTTAAAGTTACATCTAAAATGACGTGATATGAGTTCTATCCCTTTAGGAATACAATTTAACATACCTTACTCTCTAGGTTATCAGCTGGTTTCATTTTATACAGTCAATATCATATTAGACAGACATATTCTTAAAACACTTGAATAATTTTGGGTTGTTTACTTACACGCAGTGATTTAAAACATCTAGTTTCTCACTCCAGAGACTTCCTTAGTGTTTTAGCAAATGTATGTTTAAATTAAGAAAGTTCTGATTTCGCAAAGAGTCTCCCAATCGGTACACGATTAGAACATTTGGTGAATCACTTTTATACCAAGTTGTAGTTCAAAACTTTTTATAAATTTCAAGAAATTTTAAAAGAAAACCCGATTCAAAGTGGAGAACGGGGTATCGGTTGAATTTTTAAAACGAATACTTATTTTTTAAAGTGTCATATCCGTATCCATTTTGATTTCGTCAGAATAGTGTTGAGTAAAAACAAATGCTTTGCATATAAGTTATACTGTCTCCACGTTGTCCATATGTTATATACATACGGTGCAACACAAAATTATGTATGTGGTCCATTGATTACACATTATTTTGTAAATTTATGTTAATTTCGTTTTATTCAGCGAATATTGTTTTAGTAACAAGGTTTAATGCTGTCTTAATTGATATTTGATGTTTTTATCAGTAGTACAATTAATTCGTAGCAGTCGTCAAATATTAATATAACCGCCCTGGGCTGTGAAAATCATCGCGCTGCCCTAGAGCAAATGATCTTGAACGGGTGCAATGGTAACTGGCTGGCAGTCTATTAATGACCTCATCGAGTTCACTACTGTGACCAATTCTATTCACCTGTCTATTCGATATTCAGTTTTAAACAAAAAAACATTGAATAAAATCTAAAAGTAGTAAGAAATGCTAAAATATCGATAAAGACAGTGTAAATGTCTACTTGCTAATATTTTTTGATTGTATTCCAAAAAGCTCTTATAACTGCTAAGTGATTCACATTAATCAACAATGACTACCAATATGCTAATAAGAAGCATTACAATATACTGAAGAAGAAAACAAAAACGAAATAATGCCTACGAACTAACTCATTATACATAATAACAATGAAAAAGAATAATAGTTATAATACATTTTTCAATACATTTGCTATTAATACGGTCATTATGACATCGGAACTTCGATTGTAATGTTTTATTTTACGGACTAGTCCCTTTTCTTTACACCAATCACAATCGTTCACTACTCCAATGGCACATGCACATTTAAGATTTTTTCATAGATTCTGAGCAAAAAGTTTTCATGCTGAAAGTAAGACGAGTGATTTTTGTAAAAAATAAATGTACCCGATTACTAATAATTATTGTTATTTTATGCAAAATGACATAGATAACTCAATTAGTGATCAAATGAAAAAATAATATTAATTATACTATATACTTTTAGAAATTTTGTCTTTAAGGATTAGTGTCTCTGCCTTTTTATGTTACTTGTTCACATGCGAAACCCGCGGCAAGACCAATCCCGCTCCCGCCATTGTTACATTTGAAGCACTTAATGTTCATTAAATTTACGCAAAGTGAGATCATTGTACATTCATTTTATGGTAATCGCAAACGCATTGAAAAACGTCGAAGTACTCGGTAAGCTGGATATTATAGTCATCGGTTTATTATAAGCACTCGGCTTCGCCTCCTCGACTATAATATCCATCTTACCGTACTGGCATCACAATGTACTATTAAAGGCGATAAATTAATAACGATTACGTTTTTGATATTTCGAGAGCCGCGATCACTCTGTTTCACCTAATGAAGTATCAGAAAACCTATGTTGTAATAAAGACTAGACAAATAGTGGCAATGTACCCGCATTCATATCATTGAAACATAAACAATAACGAAGGAATATTCAAAAGTATACTAACAACGTAATCTACATTTATGTAACACTAAATCACTAATAACAATAACACTAAATTCTACGACGTTTTATTTTACATGTTTGGGTTTGCTTGATCTCGGTCTTGATTGAAATGTGGCCCCCGACGTCACCCTGACGGATCGGGTTCCGAAGTGTAGCCCCCTTAATGGGGCCCTTTAAACCTACCATCGTTTCGTCCCTGTAACCAAGTTATACGAAGACGTCTCGCTGAAAATGTGAAGTAGTTATTCATAAAGCATAGTGGACATGTAATTGTTTTTGAAAAACTTTAATGACTTTCTTTTGATTCAGGAATTGATAAGCTATATCCTTATATACGGAATCGTTTTTCAGTTTATTTATTAATTAATGCAGTGCAGTCATATTTGATTTGATTTATGTTTTATAAATTCATCCCACTCGTAATATTCACATTTTTCTGTTCAGACTGTGTATTCGATTTCTCTGAAAAATTGCCAGTTGTTATCCTCTGAATGGAATCAACAGGAATGGTATTCAATGGAAAATCAAATAAAGCACCGATACTCGGCTGTGCGCCGCTGTTCCGCGGATCCCGTTATCAAATTAGCGATTTTATTGCTCCAAACATTTTAATTCTTTTATTTTTAAATTTGCATATCAATTCTTTAAAACAATACTCATATTGCTGAATGAGATTAATTACTCATGAAGTTTAATTATTGTAAACAATCCGAACTAGTTATATTCTCCCTAAGTTTATTTTCATAGTAAGTGGGTATTAAAATTTGACTTGTGTATTGCATAGGTTTACTGCAAAGCCCGATAACGTTCGATTTGGGACTTATTGAGATCAATCAATTTGAGTAACTAATAATTTTTATTATTTTTTGTTGTTGAACGAATGGAATTTGTGGGAATTGGGTATTATTAATATGATTTTAGTTACCTTTATACTTAATCGTAATGTACTAAATGGAATTCATAAAATATGATTTTATACGATCGCTATGATAACGGGACTTGATATACGACGAATGAGGTGAGGGAACGTTGACCAATCGCTAAAAACGTCGAACATTTAAAGTTGAAAAAGCTAAAGAGCTTTGAAGCAATGTGATCGAACTTTTATTTTTACATAGCTCGCCGTATTGGCCCGTCGTATAATACAAATATGTTCCATTTTATTTTAATTTGAAATTTCTATATTTTCGTTTGCATTTGATTGCCTCGTTTTACATAAAAAGTTTGAGGCTAGTAGGAAGAGGCTATTTTTAATTTTTAGAAATGGCAACAATATTGCATCTAAGAGTTTGTGAGCAAAAAAGATTAGTTGACTACAACACCTATGAGAGTGTGATTTCACCCTCTGATGCGAACTTGCGTTTGCTAGGAGATTCTAAGGTTAAAACTAGACCCGGAACAGGAGGTAGTTTTTGTTTAGATCACTTACTTCGATATGTTTGTGTTTAGAATTTAATTTTAACTTGTTTTTTATTGATTTCATATATTTTTATATAAATTATTTTGCCATAAAGTTCAAAATCAAATTTCCAAGTTCCTCTGTGGAAATCATTGCTACACTAAAAACGAAATTTGTTAAAAGTTTCTTCCAGTGTATAACATCCCTCCTGTTCTGTAGGCGCTGTCATATAAGCATGTTCAAGTGCAAGCGTTATTGTTACAGAGTGCTATATATAAACTGTATGCCGGAGAAAATATACCTATCTGTAGTGCAGTGTAGATGGGAGACGCGAGTCGAGGGTGCGCCGGCGACGGTATCGTATTGGTCCTCTGGAACCGCCGCCCCGCCCCGCCCCGCCCCCGCGTACGCTACGCTATCCGCTACGCGTCGCACGCTACTCGTGCGCCTGTGTCTTTCTACTCACGTTACTTTTATTGCTCTCTTTGTACCACAGCTCGACGGTTTCATTAAGTCTCTACGTATCACCGTAACTACTATCTATGACGCCCCGCGACGCCCCGTGACGCCCCGCGACGCGTCTGCTCGCTCGTTCGACGCTTCACTTATACTAACTATATAAATATAACGCTACGCTGTAACACTGCAGGCTCCTGCCATAAATTGACTCGATTCACTCCGAAACGCCGGACTATTAATTGAAAAAATACAATTTAATTTTTAATTTTAGAATTATGGGAAGAGCCATACTACTACATTAGGTACTTATTATTGCTTTTAAATTTCGTCGACATCGTCCAAACTACGAGCAGCTATGCTAATAAATTTTTTTTCTTACATAGATGTAAAGAAGTTTATAGAGAAATGTTCGTTTTCGTTGCAATTGTTACTTGTCCAAGATGTGGTGTCAAAATCGTCAATTTTAATTTCTACGAAGTTTACAAGCAGTGTATATTAAAATGGTCGATTCGATCGCCATCTCTTGGACTATGGCATGTGTACATTATCCTGTTAAATGTTGCAGTGGGTAGTGTCGCAGCTAAGCCGGATCGTATTAAATAGCTCCCTGGTCGGTCTAGCCACTGCAGGTCATCAGACAGCTGATAATGTGCGCTCGCCACAACGACGGGCGCGTTTAGTCGTCTCCGTCACGCTGGCACGCGGCCTCTTGGTGCTTGTTCAGGTAGCTCTTGAGAGCGAAACTTTTATTGCAGCGCCTGCACCGATACTTCTTGTCGGAGGAGTGGGTCTGCAGATGTGCGCGCAGGTTGGATCGGTCCGCGAACGCCTTGTTGCACTCCGGGCAGGCGTACGGCTTCTCGCCGGTGTGCGAGCGCTCGTGACCGCGCAGCAGCCACGGACGAGAGAACATTTTACCGCACTCACTGCACACGTGGCTCATACGGTGAGTCAGCACGTGCATCGCCAACGCCGGCATCGACACGTACGCCTTGCCGCACTCCTTGCAACGCTTGGCGGAGACCGAGTCGAGGCTGCGGTGAGTCTGCTTGTGGCGAGACAGGTTAGAGGAGGTCGCGTACCGCTTGCCGCATTCGGTGCAGTAATATTTGGCGGGCTTAATTTTCCGCGGCGCACGCGCTGACTCAGTCTCAGATTCCACCTCCGGGAGCGACTCGGCCTCGTGCGTGGTGTCCGTCTCACTCACTCGCTCCTTGTACTCGCTCTCCACGTACTCTTGCTGCATGGGCTCGTAATAGATAGGTGAGGTCCTTCTCTCGGTGTACCCCTGTTCTGGGTACTCCGGCTCGGCGCTGGACTCGGCGAAGTCGGTCTGAGTCTCCTCGGAGGTTTGATAGGCGACGTAGTTGACGGTATGCGGCTCGACGTACCCGACGGTCTGTAGAGGAGTGATGGTCGGCACGGCCTGAAAGATCGGTTCGGGGGGCTCGTCCGATAGTATGTATATATTTGTTGGCTGGATAGTGTAAGTGTATAGGGGTACTAGTGGGGCAGGTTCCGGCGCGTGCAGCACAGTGACGACGGCGGCTGGCGGGAGGGGAGGCAGGCTCTGCGACAGGGAGAGCAGGTCGTGCGCAGCCTCCGTGTCCGCCGCCGACCGCTCCCCCACCAAGCTGCTGCGACCCGCGACACCATACTTGGCCTCTTGTAGCTCTGCGGACAACAACGTATACGTTACACTGATTCTCCTCTCACTGGGACCGCAGCGACTCATCGACGTGACGTGTCAGCGCAGGGGTGATTACAACCTCACGGGTGTTGAGATGACGTCACGACAATGGCTTTCAATTTTGGTCATTGTTGCCTAGAAAACATCCATGCACAACGTCAGCAAAGTTGTAGGAATCAAAACTCAATAAGACAAATAAGTCTGGTGTACAGTCTCTAAGTGTCTGCCCTGAGTGATATGTCTCGTTAATATGTACTATATGGATTCACCCGAGCAACATGTTCTGTAAACATTTTTTTACATTTAAATTCCTTATTAGATATGTTTATAACATTTGCACACCTGTAGACAGGTTAAGTACATCGAACCAATTGAAATTACTATCTAAACACCGTGTAAAAGTACTATGTACTTGGCAAATAAATTTATTCTTTCTTTCTTTCTATGTTATGGTAAATTACTTATGGTGTCGACGTTGAAAAACAGATAAACTTTAAAGCTAATCTAGAATATGATGTATAATGGTAAAATTATAAAATTGAAATCATACAATGGCCGCCTCCTCATCCTTCGCCTTTCCTAATCCTACTACAGACTGGCAATGACAAAGGGACTCAGTTTTTACAATAATCTACTATCAGGACGTTTAATAGTCGACCATCACAACGTAAAAGCTCGTTAGTCTTCAAGGCTATAAAGAAAGTGCCTGTTAAAATAGTTGCACACTAAAATAAGCCCAATGTGCTTTAAGATAAAGTTTTTCTACCATCAATGGCTTATGTATCCAACACATGAACCCAAAAACACGACTGATTCACAAATTCAAAACAATTCATAAAAACACTAAAAAGAAAGTAAAGATATATGTATAATATATGTCATTCTTATGGACTGCATTCAGAACATTCTGCTTTGTTATTATTATTAGAAACGGAACCAGTCAAGTGCGAAGACTTGCAACAAGATTGTGCAAAAGAATCAAACGGCTGTAATCAAACAACGCTGACAACCATGTTCCTTTTTACCATTTTTTGTTTTGTTTCATTTCATCCATTTAATTTTTACTTTATTATTTGTATTATTTGTCGTTAAATCTAAAACAAAATACACACTCTGAAAAATTTCAAGTGTCGGAACCTTAAAAATGGTCTACAGCACAATTTCCTAACAGCACAGTTCGAATGTCCACTCTTCTGATATGTGAACAATGTACTCGTACAATGATCGGATTTAAGGAGTCCTGTTTTAATCTGATTACATTTTCTCTTGAAACCTTTTCAATGCAAATCGTAACATTATTACTATTTCAAGTGAGAGTAACGAGATATAAGTACATTTAATAGTTTCTTATGCAACTGTTATGTAATAAGGGGTATTAAAACACGAATGTGGGTTTATCAGTATGTGTTGCAGCACATGAGTGTTTTTAATACCTTGTTATATGCATTATTATGCGTTATATACATACACCATGACGGGAATCCTCTATAAATAAACATAAGGGAAAAGCTTAATTACTGGGAGTAAGCCCCTGTCTGTCTGTGACATCGTAGCTCTCGAACGGATGTACAGATTTTGATGCGGTTCTTTTATGTGCAAGCAAGTTTCCTATTTGTTAATCTTATGATTATTTATTTATCTTATAATTATTTTTTTTAATTATTTTTAGGCAATATGCTAACGGCTTCAGAGCTTTTTTGTAGTATAGATAAAAATTTTCAATCCTCCTCACAAAAGCGACGAAAAATTTGTATGGACTTAGAAAATGATAAATAAAAAACTAGACATCATTATGAATTCGTTACGGGTGACACCACAGGCAATTGTAGCAATATTTTTTTCGTCAATTCTATTTAAAAGTAATTGTAAATCGGTTTAGATATGTAAATATGTATTGAATTATGTCGCTTGTTTCAAATTCAATTCTAGAGAGCATCAAAGGGAATATAATACCAAAGGCGCTTGGCATTAAAAATTCAGGCAGGGCTGTACGTATCTAACATTATATGTGCCGCAAAGGGCCATAGCAACATGCCCTTCAATATTTGTGTAATTGCTAGAGCATTTCAGGTTTACGATATCTATGATGATAAATATAGAAGCTGACACCAAAACGGTGCAAACATATGTAGACATACAGACATTTAAGCTTCTCACAAAACACCTACAGATACGCAAAACTTTGTTACCTGTTTTAAAAATATGGCTTAAGGATAAAGATTTGATTAAAAAATATGCGGGATTTTCCTAACAGCCAATTGCGCAATTTACATTCGAGAAAGTTTCTCGGCAACTTCGAATATAGTTATATACCTCGGAAACTTATTGTAACCTTTGATCGACAAAATATGTATAACCAAGGCTATATCAGCTTTTTCTCAAGAATGCTTAAATTACTATTCATCATCAGCAACAGCTTATATATGTTCCCTGTAGAGGCTCAGGCCTATTATCCTATCCTATCCTTTTTAAATTACTATTGCTAATATTAATTAATTTTGGTCAAGAATCGTCAACACCGATGGTCATCATTAGCTTTTCACCTCCAAATTGCATAAAGACCTTAAACTGTATGCGTCCGTCAAAATTACTTTTTTAAACTACAATTCTCGTTCCAATAATCAAGCAATCACCAGTTCCGATCGTAAGAAAACACGATAAAAATACACGATGTTAATTTGTTACGTCTGTGTGTGGTCGTGGGTTGAAGTGTGACCGTTTGCCAATTACGACAACACGTAGACTTAGACCGATGCGTTGCACCGGATGGATATTGGAAACATGTCAAGCTCAGACTAATAGACTGTAACTACCATTGAGCAAGTAATCACGTAACTACGATATAATGTTCACTAACCAGAGAGCCTTCAGATGGCCGTCAATGGCAATTGGCTCAAACTGGCGTTTACAGCTCGCATTGTCTCAATATGGACGGCCATTCTCGATTTGTGATTGCCGTGCACTTCACAGCGCAGCTCTTCAGAACAGGTTGAAATATTAATTGGTTTTGGGGTGGAAAATGGCAAATGTATGGACACTTATTTATCGGAATTATGCACTCATGATTTTGGTAAAAATATAACGTAGTTTTTCAAAATGTATTCACCTAAAATCGATTTTAAAAAAAGGTACCTAAGGTATATAATCTATGTAAATTGGGTTGAATTTGTTTCCGATAGTCTATCCCACAGGTGTGTGTGTGGTGTGTGTGTGTTTCATTGGATACATTTGTAGTATCACATGCGTGATGTCATCTGCGAGATTTTATAGAATAACGAATTTCCTCGATCAAGAAAATTATGAAGAAAACAAACAAATCTCGAAATTGTATTAGAATTAGTTCAATTGAAAAAATTTTAATGTTGTCCATTTATACGATTATTGCAATTCAATCGGATTGCGATTGCGTGTGTGCTTTTTATTGTATTGCAATTACATTAATTTAAACTGAGTCATGGTGCTCATCGACGTTCTCACGAAGTTGGTCCAGAGTTGACTAGTGTAGGACAACTGGCTGTGTTTGCATGTTTGTATGAGTTTTCGTAGTACGTTTGCTTTTCGAGGCGGGAGTTGAAGAGCGAAGACTCACCGCGTACTACTCGTAGCATAGAGCTTGTATTTCTAGCTAAAATGTTCAAACGGACAGTGTAGTAGTTTTTTCCAGCACTCCGTAAGCCAGGTATCCTTTCGACGCAGTGGTTTACACCCTCTTGCCCAACAGTGGAGTACAATACTACTACAAACGATGATATTTTATTAGTGTTGTTTGTTGTCTCAAGAAATTTACTTCTTTTTAGTCCATAATTCAAATCTAAATTGTTATGAACCTCCTTTATAAGAAATCCTCAACTAAAGGATATGACAAAATACAAATTAGGTACATATTATATATATATGTTATCCGTGATACAAAACAATAATCTCAGGTTATAGACAGGTCAGGTTTTGTCTCCGAGAAAATTCTAATTTAAAAATCAATGTAACAAACAAATTAAATAAAATCACTTATTTAAGATTTTAAAACGTATAGCGTAGCTTATGTGTTTATTATGTAAGACGACTCACTGATTATGTTCTCGTCGGCTCGCGAGAGAGCAATAGCGATACTTACATCCTTGGCGGCCGAAAGAGATATGCATAGCATCACATTGTCTCAAGAAAATCAACGTAAGCGACAAATCATTCATTGCTTGAAAACTAGAAGATCAATTAAAAAATCCTTTGTGCTAAACTTAGGAATAATAATTTCCTTATAATTGTATAAAAATAAGCTGATAATCTTAAGTAGATTTCCAAAACAAACAATTTAAGTGCTTTTCTCAGTTCGAGTTTCTAGTTGTGCTGTTCCTTGCAGATGTCCTCGAGATATCATTGATATAATATCAAATCTCTATCTGCTACCGATAGTGAGAAAAATAGATTTTCACGACCCCTCAAAATCAGTGCTTCCTCTTTATTATTTTATATGTATTTAAGATAACTGTAACCTGAAATATGGACCGTTATAGTTTGGAACAAAACGCTTACATATGATAATGATCTATAGATAGTTCGCTGTGTTTCCATTACATCTAATTTGATAACCAATGTTTTATATCAAGTGAGACTCTAGCTAGACTGTTGGCACTTGACAATTTCTCTTATGCGTAGAACAATATAATTTCAAGCCATATATTTCTACAAATTCCAGTGGTATACTATGCCATATATTGAGTCATACTGTACGTTGCACAGATATTATTTTAACCATCTCCTAAGCTTAGAGGATACACGCTTGGATTCACATTGCTTACTCTATCAGTACTCGATTTTGTCGGTAGTAGAACATTGTCTATCCACCTGGATATCTACCACCATGTTACATAAAGTCTGCCGACAACAGCAGTGTTAAATAGCGCTGTTGCTTCAATTAGTTGAATCTTCTGGGTGCGCACACTTTCCAATCAACGGCAACATACAATCTGAGTGTATAGATGAAATTAAGTAAAGGATGGAAGCATACCTATTTTGGATGGGAATTTTGGAACTTGAAAATCACACAGATATTTTTTTGCACAAATTATATTAGGTTCACTTGTAAGGAACTCACTATGTATGTATACGAATATATCACGTCTTCAAGTTTACTTGTCTGTCGTTTCCATTTGAAACTTCGGGACGGATGTCACAATCGATCTGATCTGACCCTGGAGTCAGGAGGTGGATAAGGGATGTTTCAGTGTGTAATAAACTCACATTTTGTTTGATTTGACGAATCGGTGAGGAGGTACTTATGATAGAGTCAGATAAAGGTAAAGTGGAAATACTAAGGGATACTAGTTAGCCCCTCGAGTTTGGGCTCATATAGATCTTAGAAAAAGACTACTTTTTATCTGTATAGAAAGATAGTTTATTAATTCCACTCGCACTAACGAGGAGACAAAAGCTTGTGTTTAATATAATTACAAAGAGCTCGCTGCGAGATCTTTGAGCACTAACTCACTTCATTCTGTACCCTTAACGAGCAAGAACAAAAACATGAGTGCTGTTGTAACAAAATGTATTTTTTTTTACGAAACTACGATAAAGCGTACGAGTGGCGAGCGCAGCGGCGGCCGTGAAAAGATTCCGATTGTGTGGAACGCAAAACTTCAGCAGATGGAAATGCTTTCAATTCAATTCTCAGTGGTTTCGCGAACACGCTCCCGTTACACCAAGTTTGATCGTGTTTTCATATTAACAAGCCAAACTCAATGAAAGTTTGTAAACACGTTCAAGAAACTATTACGGCATGCGGTTTGCCAATTCGTCGTTAACGTATACGTTTCAATTTGAGAATGTGACATTTCCAGTTTGTGACATTTCGAATGTGTGACATTTTCCAGATAAATATCTTGTGACATTTACAGAGTTTGACATCCGCTAAAGCAGCACCCAACCATTTTGATTGGGAGAAAGTTTTAATTATAATATTTCTGGACACGATATCAAACGTGTATCTGCCATTCGGGACTTGGGCGTCATTCTTGATTCTAAACTGCACTTCAACACGCACATTGACAATATTGTTTCCAAAGCGTACAAGCAGCTAGGGTTGATACTCCGCTTGAGTAGACCATTTAAAAACGCTTTTACAATTAAAACATTGTACAATGCGTATGTTCGTAGTGTCTTGGAGTTCGGCAGTGTGGTCTGGAGTCCGCAGTACACCGTCCATGTTGCTCGTATTGAGAAAATACAAAACAAATTTTTAAAGTCACTAGATTATCGGACGGGATGCTCGCACATTAATTATAAAATAAGTGCTACCAACCACAATGTCCAAACATTAGAAGTCAGACGAAGATATTTAGACACGTTATTTTTATATAAAATAATAAATAATTACATTGATTGCGAATCACTTATTGAAAAAATATTTTTCAAAATTCCAAGACCCTGCTCACGCTCTGCACAATCTAAAGTAACTTTCCATGTTTCTCCTTACAACACCAATTATGCAAAAAACACATTCATCAGACGCGCCTGCGACCATTACAACAAAACATTATGCAGCGTTGACATATTCTCATCAAGTATGGCAACATATAAGAAAAGAGTTACTGAAATATTGTATGATTTGTAAATTCGTAATTGTATCATATTAGTTGTAGTATAGTATTGTAGTTTCGTATTTGTGCATTAAGCTTCCATCCCTTGCGTAGTTAAGTTATATCATAGTTTGTAATCATTAATGAAACTTTAGGTTAATTTGTGTATCTGCCACATATGTATGAAAAATGTGTATATAACTGTTTGTTTCTTAATAAATAAATAAAAATAAAAAAAATAAAAAAATAAAAAAATAAAATTTCTTGAAATGAGAGTTAATAGTGTCCCTATACAAAAAAAAACAAGTCATTATTACTTTACGTTACGTCATAAAAGATGGACAAACAAATACAATGTAATAGGGTCAAGGGTCAAGTATTGAAAATGTTGGCTGTATATAGTTTTTTTTAACTTTTTTAACTCAATAGATACTGTTGTAGTATAAATAAAGAACATATTTGCTTTCGCATTGATAAATTGCGAACGCACGCTTGCTTGTTAATTTAAAACTGTGTCAGCAAAATTTAATTAAGTTTGGCATTAATTACTCATTAATAGCCCGAACACGATCAGAGTGCGTTGCCACATGTTCGTGTCGCGTGCGCTGTAAATAATCAAATTACAAATAATAAACAAACCGACACATATTGGCTTTTCCAATAACCGTTTCTCTATTGAAGCGAGCTGCGAGCTGATGGATAGATAATCCCACAATAGCGGTCGATGGACAATGGTGCGGGATGGGATGCACTGTCAATGCAGCTAGGGCTCTCAAAACCGCAAGCGCCTCCGTGCCGGCCACTCCTAATAGCCTAAATCTATTAACGTTGATTTTGTATAACAATAAATTCGGACCAGTGTTTAACTTGAAACAAAGTAGATATAAAATGCAACTGTTATATTTGTATTGTTTTGCTGTGATTGTGTTTTTACATTGAAGATAATTAGGAAGCTACTTCATTGCCCCATTTCTAGACGTATAATATTTTCTCCAAATTTAAAATAAAAATTAACAAAATCCAATTGTGAGTTGGACTCGCGCAGCAATGGTTCCGAACCAAGGAACTATACCTTGAAATAAGGTCCATTTTCCCAACCGCATAACTAAGTTTGTTTGCAAAGGTTTTTTGATGATTAGATTGTATTATAAAATTAGCTTCCGCCCGCGACTTAGTCTGCGTGTACCTTAGGATTTATTCCACTTTGCCTACTTGTCCGATCAGGATAAAAGTAGTTTCTGTATATTCCGGCCTTTCCACTATCCTTTTAAGTCTGACTTTTCGTTATGTCGTGAATGTACGAGTATTTTTAATGAATTTATCACATGTTGTAATAGTTACGGGCGGACACAAATCAAAAGTATTAAAAATCGGCTTTTCTGTTTTTGAGTTTTATTTTTTGAGACTTTGTTTTATTTATACAGATTAATAGAAATCGCTATACCAATCAGCCTGCCAAGCGTTGTAATTTTTTAAAATCTCCTCAATAGAAAGCTCGTTGCCAGATTATCTTTGAAGCAGCAAGTACAGCAGTGGACTTTTAAACGTGTATTGAAACCTGATAAGCAAAGGAACGAGGTGTCCTTATATTCATCTGTCTGAAATTATCACTGTGTCAATAACCAACTTGTTTTTCTTATGTTTTTCAGTAAATAGCTCTACGATGTAATTATTTATACACTAGCGACCCGCTCCGGCTTCGCGCGGGGTTCTGCCAACAAAAAAAGGCAAAAGGACTGTTCCCGGAGTAGTGATTTCTTAAAAGTTTATGTATGAATCAGAAACAGAAGTGGTTCATTATAAAGATAAAACTAACCTATATACTTTATCATAATTAATATAACTTCCTTGAAACTTTAGATCACGAAAACGTGTCTTCAATATTGTTTAACAACGTTTGGATGGTCCATAAAACAGGAAAATACAACGCGAATATGAGAGAGAAAATACAATTTACTTAAATTGTTACCTCATACCTTTTCGAAGGAATATTGCTTTCTCTCTTTATTCTTTTGAATAAAAATAGTACGTGAGACATGCTACGTATGTTATGATGCGAAAAAAATCCTAGTAAATATATATATATTTATAAATAGGGCACGACGATCTAGAAAATGGCTCTGATGATTTATATATACGTATTATACGGTTTTAATGTCAAGAAATCGATTAGTTAAGGTCTCACCTATCAAATTTGATTTTTCATTTTATATAGTTCAATAGTTCAACAAAACCTCATAAAATTTAGTTCACAACGTTCCGTCGGTCCGTAGTACATATGTTATACAGTACTGCGAGAAGTTAGTAAACCATATTTATTTCTCTCTCCGGGTTTCATCATCATAATTCCAATTCGAATGGAAGTGTTGCTTTTCTCAGTGGGAATATGTAACGTGTTTGTCTGTCTATCCATCTCCGTCGTTTTGACAAAGGTTAACCTAAAACAGGCGCACGACGCAATTTAATTTATGAATGTTTACTTACGAGTTCCCCAATAGCTATATCATTTTTTTTCACTTGATGTTTGACTACAATCCGTTTGTATAACACCAACATGCAAAACTATGTAACCTTCGAAGCAAAGTGGTGTTTAAGTTGGAAACTTGTGTCAGTCAGTTTATGAATATTTTTATATAAATCAGCTCTTGCCATGGTTGATGTTGGAACCTAAACTACAATGTAGATTTATTTTTACTTGTAGATGTTTGTAAAGATTCAATTTTAAACCCTGCCCAGAAATATATTAAGAATGTCAAGGGGAAGCTACCGTAAAATATCAGATCAGGTTCAGTATCAGAATTTAGTCCCAACGAAATCCCGCAATCTGTATATTCCTGCTATGGCTAAATATACGCTTCGAGCTAGCGTCGTTCGTTCAGCATAAGTATCGCTTCATAGACTATCAAATCTACAAAACAATGTGAGTTTACGAAGAAATATACTCGCACACGTACATGGGTTTGCCTCGTAGGCACTATAAGCTTTACATGCGTGTTCGCCCGGCTAGCATGCAGCTTAGTGGGCAATGCACCTCAAATGGGTAACATTATACTTGCTAGAACATAATTCAAGCTTATTTGATTTTTCAACCGACTTCAAAAAAGGAGAAGGTTCTCAATTCAACGGGTATTTTTATATGTATGTCACGCGATAACTCTGCCAATTGAGAACCGATTTTGATAATTCTTTTTGTTTGTTTGGTAGAAAAAACTTTAGAGGTGGTCTCATATAAACTTTATCGAAATTGATTGAGCGCTTTGTGAGAAAATTAATAAAAAAAACAAATATGTACCCAGATAATTCTACCTCTAAGGGTTTTCAGGCAGTTGAAGTCGGTTTTTACTTCTTTTTGAACACTTTAATTATTTAATACTAAACTATTATTTTAATAGTATTAGATTAACTAGCTTTTGATCACAATTTTTATCAGTATGGCCAGACCAAAAAGTTTTCAACTCAATTTTGATGTTCCGAACATCCGATTAAAATATGGAACGCTTATTTTTTTATTTATTTATAATCTCATGTGTGTCTCCGGTGTCTATCCATCCGTCTGTCACAGCTAATTATCTCACCAATTACTAATACTTTCTATTTGAAACTTGGAATAGTTATGGACAATGGTGTCGTACACAGACGCCGTAATGAAATAATTGATTCAATATTTTTAATATATTGAATCAATTACAAAACTTGGAGACAAAATTTATAGTTAGGTACAATCACTAGGTCAAATGCGGTATTTGACAGGCGATTATTTGCACATTCTAAAACCAGTTCCAGTCTCGATCGATGTGTAATTTTTAGCGATGGGCATAATCGAAACGTTATCTTATCCGAATAATCTACTTAATTACTAATGTATGATAATCGATTAAAATCATTACTAATTAGTACTACTAATCTGTCAAACAATTGCAACTTGTCGATGGTTAAAGCAAATACTACTTGCGCCAAGACCAAGAATCCCCTACCATAAACCCCTAGCAACTCTACTGTTTATGGCAGAAATTTTACCGAACGAACACGTCTTGGTGCAAACAAGGAAAATTGTGGATTATTTAATTTTATTTACAATTTAGTAATTCTTTAATCATACTAATACAACAGTATTAGTATATTAGTAATTGTTATGTGTGTTATTTGTATTGTAATGGTGTGACATAATGTCGATGCGTTTTTTACAAAACTTTTGCTTATGACGACCTTTGCCTTTCCTTTAAAGGATAAAAGAAAAAGTCAGAAACTAGTACTACTAAATTAGTAGTACTAATATTAGTAGCAGACATTTTCATAATCGAGATATCTCGAATGATTTTCATTTGTAAAAACTTCCTGCGTCGTCCACATTTCTAGGAACAGCTTATAATATTGAAAGCGATATAACTTCTAGGAACTAGAGCTGTGTGAGGCCTTTTGTTTGTTTACAATTACGGTCGTTAGGTAGGATATGCATTCTCCTCGCAAAAGATTCAGTTTAGTTTTAACTGTGACATACCAACAAATTACTTTCAGCAGAAGAAAGTTAAGAAAAGATAACGGACTATGCGCAATTATTGTTAGTTTATTAAAATTTTGTACAGTTGTAATTTTTATTTAGATTACGCAAACCAATGCATAAAGGTTCAACGTAGTGTGAAGTACATTGTATAAAATAAAAAGTGGTTAATATTATTATTGATTCCACGTATCCCTACTAATATTATAAATGCGAAAGTAACTCTGTCTGTCTGTTACGCTTTCCCGCTTAAACCTTTCAACCGATTTTGATGAAATTTGGCGTAGACAATCTTTAGACCCTGAGAAAGGACATAGGCTACTTTTTAATGCGAAAAATAAAGTCCACGCGGGCGAATCCGCGGGCAGAAGCTAGTAATGAATAAAAAAACTGGTCAAGTACGAATCGGATTCGCCTCATCATCAACAGCCTATATACGTCCCCACTGCAGGGGCTCAGGCCTACTCTCATACAGAGAGTGTATGGGCCGTAGTCCACCAAGCGGGACCAGTGCGTATTGGCGGACTTCACATGCCTGTTCAAGACATGCAGGTTTCCTCACGATGTTTTCCTTCACCGTTAAGCAATCGGATAATGTACTTGAATTGAAAAACAACTCATAGGTACACGGCTGGATTCGAACCCGGAACCCTCAGATTGAGAGTCCGCGTCTTATCCACTGCGCCACCGATGCTTCCCATTCCCATCGGATACGCATTAAGAAGAAAATCATTAATAATAGATAAGGTAATATGAACTCAACAATACTCTACCAATAATGTATGTAAGTTCAATTGAAAAACCAACTTTACTTTGCAGTTAAAATATATACCCGCTATACTCTTTTAACTGGAAAGTTAAGTTTGTAAAGAAAGCTACTTTTATTTTGATATTATTTAAATAAAATCATTGTTTTCAGATTATTTCTATATTGATGCTACTCGTATGGTACCTTGCTTCTTGCCAAATTTGCAGGATTGCAGAATGGTGGTTCATTGCAATTTTAGTAATTCGTTAATAATACTGTTATGTGTGTTTTTTGTGTTATAATGGTGTGATATAGTGCAAAAAGTGTCACGGACAGTGTTATAGTATCAATTACGCAAAATTGCGAGGGTTTCGACGCGATCCGAAGAGTTTATCATGTCGAGTACATTCGGCATATGGATTCTTTCGGATAATGTTGAAACCAAGGCTGGCCTTTGAAGTTCTCGTCAAGAATCCAAATTAAGCGATAAAATGTACACATTATACATTTTATTGAGAAAGCTGAAGAAATGGCTTCGGCATAGTTTATAACCTCATAATTGGTTCACCTAATTTTACTCGTCATTGGCTAGATAACCACTGGTTAAAGCCATTATTTAAAATAAAATAAAAAAAATAAAAAAAGTATTAATTTCGACTTCATACCTTCACGCGTCCTTGAGAAAAAATGTCTTGACAGACGGACGAAGAACAACAAGATCCTATAAGGGTTCCTCTATCTGCCTTCTAGTTCCAGCGTCAGATGAGATCGATTCACGTCACAGATTCAAAGTTACAGAGTTTCAAATCGATGCGACGGTTACATACATAGCTGGTTATATACAAGTGAACCTAGGAACAGCATTTTAAAAAGAAATTATTTGAATTGCCAATTTGCGAAAATTTGGAAAGCATTCATATGCACACACAAACCAGTCGAGTTGAGGAACTCATTCTTTTTTGAGGTCGCTTGAAAGAGATATTTGTTCACAACAACGTCGACGGAGAAACAAAATCAAAACACACAATTTGTCTGACAATAAACCCGAGTGCGCTGCTGTCATGAATTTGTAAGCTCAGAGTTTTGTACAGGCACACTGAGCAATTTAAATTATAAACGAATACGTCTAAACTTCACATTTACCAGACAAAACTGGCCTTAAACAATTCTGATGGGCTATAAACACAGCAAATTTAAATTTACACCTGTAACCTGGTCGTCATTATTAATTCCACTACTATCGAAAAAAATCTATTCAGTTAAAGATTTCCTTGATAGCAGTAGAGAAGATGATAGTTTAAGCGTCATGTTTACGGTACATAATAATTAGTAGTGTTAAAGTAATATCCATGGTGTTGTTAATAAAAGCCATGTTATTAAAAGCCAACTGCGAGTCAGACTCGCGCACCGAGGGTTCCTTACATAATGAATACATAATTAACAAACTGAAAATTATAAATAATAATAGGTAAAAATGCCTGAATAAAATCAATGAGCAGAACAAAATGAATAAAAGTGCTGCTCGGTGGCAGACTTAGGTAATATAGTAGTAGCTAGGTACACATAGAAAATGCTCTACTACCGTACAATACAGTACAGTACAATAGAAACTGGGTACCAATAGGTACCTTCACTGGGAATCAATCCCGGTATCCCTGGTTTATGAGTCCAAGCGTGTAACGGCGGAGGCGTATTGCCGATGATTGTTATTCTTCTTTTAGTAGGATTTTTTTAATGAATACCTGTAATAGCGGAGTCGGTGGCGGGGCTGTAGCACGGTGGCGCTACTGTCGCCTCGGTGGGGCTGCATGGTGGCGGGCCTTCGAGCCGCTGGATGCCCTTCTTCAGCATATAGCAGCGCGGCATCGCGCTGTAACAAATAAAAAAATTCAAGTGCCAACTCTCGAGCCTCTACTCCAATAATATTCCAATACCCATCCCACCCAATCCTGAATGTTCACTGTGCAACATTGTGTTATACTTTTACGTTTTCTCATTAAATGAAAATGTAATTTTCTTTTGAGAATACATGTCTTTAACCACAGGTTTGACTGTTTCCGCATTTAGAAAATGATGTACTCCTATAAGTTCACAACTATACACAATGCATTTACTAGGCGTAATTATCAAATTATATCCGCAAGCTATTATCTATTTCACAGAAACATCATGAGTTTCCTTTTATATTTCCCCAAGAGGATTTAAATAATTCCCTGTAAAGTCTAAAGTCGACGGAAAAATGTGCTAAAGAACTTTGTCGTAGTATATACAAAGAAGATCCGCTTTAGAGATTGTCTTTGACATAGCCTCTAAAGAGTTTATAGTCGGGAATGTAAAGTGTAGCCATCTATAATAAAACTTTGAACTAAAAATTTTCTTTTAAAAGAAACTCTCCCATTGAAGTTAAATTATATTTGAAGTTAAAGAATATTTTATGAACTCAACAAATAAGGCTCGGGCCTTAATTAAGCCGTGAAAGCAATCATTTTAGTTAAAACTTTCCGCAAATATCCGTCGAATTCTGATCTCAAGAAACGTAGTTAAAAGATGACTCCATTTGTATAAAAAAACTCCTGTTAGTATAACTAAAAACTTTATTCCATTTGAAAACGAGCGCCGCTGTAACGCAGAATTAAAAACATGCCTTTCATATGAAATCTACATTCATTCATAGTGGTTGAAACTCACGCATATCTTTTGTGCTGAAAATATTTTCATGAGTTGATTAATTACATGCTGGGGTTTCGCGTCATCTGTAATTTTGACAATATATGAGGCGAAATAAAATGGCATGTGGGTGTTATTTTAAAAAGTCACGGGACTGCTATTTTTAAATTGCATTGAGCTATTTCGTCGGCTGTTACGTGTCAGCAAGGTGATAAAAAAATTGTGGGTCCGTGAGTGATATTTTGACTACGAAACTCTAATAAAACCTAAAAAGCTATATACACTTGGTCCATCAATAAGTTCTGTGTAATTTTAAATATGTATCTACGAAAAAAGTAGATTGTATTCCTATAATTCTTTAAGAAGAAAAACTTATTGATCAACCTAGTACTTCGCAAAGATTCTCATAAACACTTGTTTCAATTCCCAATGCTGCACGAAGTAAACTCGTCTTTTTCTCTCAATTTCACGTTCGCTCGATCTCTCCCGAGTTCAGCTCTTCCAATTGTTTCATTCTCAATATCCAGTATTGGATTGCGGAGGTGACAATTAAAGCAAAACGAAGACAGAGTCTGCGATGGGTATTGTGTTGGTACTATTGTTTGTTTAGTTTTTTACTGGTTGATTATTGCCTTACTTTGATTTATTATAGCTCATTTTACAGATTACATTGTATTCATCATCATCTACAGCATATACATATGTCCCCACTGCAGAGGCTCAGACCTACTCTCCTACAGAGAGTGTATGGGACATAGTACACCACGCGGGCCCAGTGCCGATTGGTAGACTTCACACACACCTTTGAATTTCTTCTCAGGAGTATGTAGGTTTCCTCGCGATGTTTTCCTTCACCAAAAAGCCAATATTGGCTGCCACCCAACAGCCTTATTATCACTTACCATCAAGTAATATGCAGGCCAAGTGCAAGCCAATCACATATCTATAAAAGTTGTAGCGGTGCGTAGCACTTAAAATTAGACGAGCTCTATATATAGGATTCACTCAGAGAACAATGTAACGAGCTATGCTCAGAATTTCTCTACGCGATAAGGTCCGGAATGAGGAAATCCGTAGACGAACGAAGGTCACCGACATGGCTCGACGAGTCAGTGAGCTGAAGTGGCAATGGGCAGGCCACATCGCTCGAAGAACCGATAGCCGGTGGGGAGTAAAGGCTCTCGAGTGGCGACCACGTACCGGGAAACGTCTACCAGGCCGTCCCCCTACTAGATGGACCGACGACCTGGTTAGAGTCGCAGGGAGTCGCTGGATGCAGGTGGCTCGGGACTGGTCGATGTGGCGTACCATGAGGGAGGCCTATGTCCAGCAGTGGACGTTTCCCGGCTGATGATGATGATATATAGGATAATAGTGTACTAATGCCAGTGACAAACGCAGCCCGATACAAACTACTATCCACTTAACACATTGCACCAAGGGCTCGGTAGTGTGCACTCGAGGCGATCTGACATTAGCTACAACACAAAGCTACTCCAAGCAATTCAAGTCGTCAAGTTTTGGAGCCGGTCATATATACTCGCATTGTATACTCGTATAACAGGACCTAAAGGCTGATGAACGCTTTTACACGAAGAAAACACAACACACATCATTTTCATTTATGATCTCTTCTTTGCTTAATCTTGAAATGTCAGATATCGAATACCTTCTAGGACAGTTATGATAGTAGGTAAAAGAAAAGAGGTAGGGTTTATTATCTATTTCAAAACGGATATAAAACCATTTATATGTATAGACAATTTACCAGAATAAATTTAAAAAAACTAAAATCTGACTTGTAGCGCATTTACAAATTATATTTTAGGGTCCATAACGTGACAGTGGCGCCCTCATTCGCTCCAAGCCGGACTTTTTGTATTTCTTGGTGCTTTACTTTATACATCATTAATTGCTGGTACATCGATTGGTTAAGTTAAAAGTGACTACTTTAGGCGGTTAAAATCTACATATGAACTCATGATTACTGACAAAATGAACACCAATAATGACTATAAAAAGTCTAGCTTGGTTTTGGGAACTATTCTACAAATGCGGAGAAATTTAAAAAAGAACGAAAGTGGACGCCCCTGGCGCTTTAGTCCCCTTAAGGGTGCTGTATACGTCATCATGAGCCGGGAAACGCCCACTGCTGGACAGTCCTCCTTCATGTTATTGAATTGACCGGTCCCGAGACACTTGCATCCAGTGTTTTCCCTCGGTCAATCTAGTAGGCGGACGGCCCGTTATACGCTTCCCAGTACATGGTTGCCGCTCGAGAACATTTATAATATGCATGTACCCCTTTGTACTCGTCAAGATCTTTACAACCATAAAAGCCGCCATTTAGGGATTTATTTAACGTTATTTAATCTTTAACCCGCGGACGAACGCTACGTTTTCAATGCTAACTCGTTTGTCAAAATACAACGAGTAGTTTAAGAGATATGAGAGAACAGACGAACATACATACTCATATAAAGGTTGTAAGCTTGAAGGCTTTGCCGTAAGCTTCCTAATACGACCGCGAAACCCAGGCTCGTAATGTTGGACAGACGAGATTTCCTGTCACGTAAAAGAAAATAGCCACGTGTGTGTGACGTGTTCTGTGACGTCACAGGAAGCAGTACTGTCACGGAAACTCTCTCGTACCTAGCCTCTATGAAAGACCTCGGCTCACGTATAAAGTGGAGTATTCTGTTATTTCCAAGACGCGAGCGTATTATGGAAATTTTGAATTACATGTACACTCGTGTACAAAAATATGTATCCACTTTTGTTCCGTGTCTCAGACACCCTTGCTTGTTTCTATATTGTGTGTTGAAATAAAGGTGAATGTGACATGGTTCAAAAGTGGATACATATTTTTGTACTCGAATGTACCTACTATCAGCCTATGTCATCATGTGATGGGTGTCGTAAAAATCTGCCAAGATTTATTTTTCCGATTGCATAACTTTATTTGAACCCGACGAATATGGAGAGCAAAATCTTTCTGCGAACACAAATCTACAAACAAGTGTGATTATTACAGCCAATTCAATGTTGTTTTAAATGAATTACTGCTGTTGGCTTGTACGACCAAACTGTGTAAAGTTGACGTCAGAATTTCACCGACTAGTTTCATATAGGTGTATGTATAAAAGTGTAGCCAAAACAAGTTAATTTTAAATAGAGATGTACCGATGATAAATACAAATTATAAAAGAAAAAGAATAAATAGAAAAAGACCACACGATGTAAACTGGAGCGTTGTCAAAGTAGTCCGTGACATGTTGATGTCGAGGGCCAAGAGCGACCTAGCGTCGTATAAAAGTGTCCCTACGGTCCCTGACACCCCATCCTGTGACGAATGACTGGTACAGGATACCCGCTACCACTAGAACTAAGGTAGCAGGAGCTTTGTTGGAAGTAATAAGGTAAGTTGATGGATTGTCTGCTGGGCAAACGTACACCTAGCAGGATACAGGTGCTCTGGTGTTGTTTCTACTCTATGGTGAGTGGGAATTGGTTGTAGATAATGAAATAAATGAAAGATTGGATTCTGATTTTATTGAATAATTTTGATTATGTACACATTTTAAAGGAGCACATATTGAGTAATTAGTATTAGGTACCGTTTCATGTTTGTTTGTGTGCGTTGGTTGCTGAGTCGTATTAGTAAATTGGGCCAAGAAATGTGCTGATGTTTCATCCTCACAGTAATACAATATACATGTTTTATTTGTAATCCTACAGAAACAGATACATTAACAATCAGTTAATCTTAGTAGTACACAGGGCGTCACATCGAGGGAAACGTTTTCTGTATCGTGATTATGTGGTAAGAGAAACAGTGGTAATCAGTGAGTTGCGATGCGGCTACTAGATAGAAGAAGTCGGAGTGCTACACTGTACATTCATCGTTATCCGGGAAATGACCACTGCTGATTGATGGTGATGTTACAGTCCATTAAAAATATTCAAAGTCAGAACATTTTTTTAAAATCCCTTTTGACATCAATGAATAATCCGCCACTTGAGGAATGACGCTGTGTAGACAATACATCCTAAAATAAAGGTACGTTTCACAGCTATCGCAACTTTTCAACTAGGAACCGTTATTCTTGCTCGATCGTTGAGTCCGACTATTATACGTATTACGTAAAAATTTACATCTCCATTCCAGAATGAATCGTTAAATATCCTAAAATAATGATGGTTAAAAAATCGTCTGCGAAGGGGCGGGCGGTACAGTAAAATTTTCTTAGCATCATGCCTAAAATCAGTGAATATGGATTCGAATTAAAAATGGTATATTCTTTTCTCATCAGCATATTTTCAGTAACATTCGTTATTTACTCTGAGATATATACGATTACTTCTTTATATAATCTCTAAATGGCAGAATTTCTTATTCACATCGTATACACGTAGATAATAGGTTATGTAAGCGTCGATTGATATAATATCCAAAGTAAATACGGGCAGCGTTTCGTAAGCTAACAAAGCAAGTCCTTTGACACACTTGTCCAGTTTTATTGGGTTATATCACTTACTATCAGATTTAAAAGGAAGTACTAAAGCTTTTCTGGGAACAAGCCTTTGTCCCTCACAAAACAAGCCCGGGAGACGCCAATAACTCGATGCAACAAGTGCCTCCCGTACGTCTTTGAAACTAGACCCGTTTATTTCCAGTGGCAAACAAGAGTCATAGTAAAAAATATCGCCGGCAGACTTTAGAGATACAATATAATGATATAATTTAGCTCATTCGCTCGCTCCGACGTCAGCCTGTATGAGATTCGAATGGCTCTCAAACAACTCAAAAATAACAAGGCGGCAGGTGAAGACGGAATCACATCAGAGCTTCTGAAAGCGGGTGGAAAACCGATACTTGTAGTCCTTCAGAAGCTCTGTCAGTCCGTCATACACGAAGGCTGCACACCAGAAGCGTGGAGCAGAAGCGTGGTGGTGCTCTTCTTTAAGAAAGGCGATAATGCCTTACTGAAGAACTACCGACCGATATCCCTTCTGAGCCACGTTTATAAGTTGTTTTCGAGAGTCATTACGAACCGACTAGCACGCAGGTCTGACGACTTCCAACCTCCCGAACAAGCCAGTTTCCGAAAAGGCTTCAGCACCGTAGACCACATACATACGCTCCGGCAGATAATACAGAAGACCGAGGAGTATAATCGGCCATTATGCTTGGCTTTTGTGGAGTACGAGAAAGCCTTTGATTCAATCGAGACTTGGGCAGTGCTTCAGTCTCTCCAAAGGTGCCACATTGACTATCGCTATATCTAAGTGTTGAAATGTTTATACAATAAAGCCACAATGTCCGTCCGAGTACAGGATGAATGCACGAAACCGATCCAAGTGCAGAAAGGTGTAAGACAGGGTGACGTTATATCCCCGAAACTCTTCACCACTGCACTGGAAGATGTTTTCAAGCTTCTGAACTGGAAAGGACTGGGCATCAACATCAACGGCGACTACATCACTCACCTTCGATTTGCCGATGACATAGTCATAACGGCAGAATCCTTGGAGGATCTGAACGCAATGCTCAATGACCTCAACAGAGTTTCCCAACAGGTAGGTTTAAAAATGAACATGGACAAGACGATAATCATGTCAAATGTCCATGTTGCACCTATGCCGGTAGTGGTTGCGAACACTACAATCGAAGTTGTAGACGAGTATGTATACCTGGGACAGAACGTTCAACTAGGTAGGTCCAACTTCGACAAAGAGGTCAACCGAAGAATCCAACTCGGCTGGGCAGCGTTCGGGAAATTACGGCATATCTTCTCGTCCAAAATACCTCAGCGTCTAAAGACAAAAGTCTTTGATCAGTGCGTGTTGCCAGTGATGACATACGGAACCGAAACGTGGTCCTTTACTGTGGGCCGAATAAACAAGCTCAAAGTCACTCAGCGAGCGATGGAACGAGCTATGCTCGGAATTTCTCTACGTGATAAGGTCCGGAATGAGGAAATCCGTAGACGAACGAAGGTCACCGACATAGCTCGACGAGTCAGTGAGCTGAAGTGGCAATGGGCAGGCCACATCGCTCGAAGAACCGATAACCGGTGGGGAGTAAAGGTTCTCGACTGGCGACCACGTACCGAGAAACGTCTATCAGGCCGTCCCCCCACTAGATGGACCGACGACCTGATTAGAGTCGCAGGGAGTCGCAGGATGCAGGTGGTTCGGGACCGGTCGATGTGGCGTACCATGAGAGAGGCATATGTTCAGCAGTGGACGTTTCCCGGCTGATGACGATGATGATACTCGCTCGTTAAGCAAAGACTGGAGAGCCCTCAACTGTGCTACTTGTATGCAAGAGGCTATTAATTGGACGCGAGGGGTGCAGCCTATTCAATGCCTCGGGACAGTGTACTCAATCTATTTTCACTACCATAACGGCAGTTCAGCTAGTCTGTACTGATATCAATGTTTTAATATTTAAACTATGTACATTGACCGTTTGGATGAGCTGCGAGTGTGTGGCATAGCGGCTCAATAAAAGCACGTAAAGAAACCAGATCAAAAACCTGGGTGATGGTTTGTGGAAATTAAATAGCTAACTTATAAAATTGTAAATCAAGACTCAACGACAAACGCACTCATATACACCCTTTCACACCCTTACACATTCCTATTATCCGTTTCCATATCACCCGATAGTGAGCAACAGCTGGCTAGTTATTCTGAAAGGAGCGTAACTCGACTAGCCACCTTATGGCTGGGAATAAAAACGACAGAATAAAGAAATATTCGTCGTAATTTCACTAACGTTACTCAAACACATTAAACTTTTTTAAGGCTATGTGAATGACTGTTAATATTTCAATGACATGCTGTAAATATACTAGGGAAGGTGATAATTTTCGTGTTTATTTGTTAATAATTTTAAATACTTTTTAATTTGTTTTTCAAAACCTGATCAAGTGGGAGTCGATCTCGCTTACAGAGAGTTTACTTAGAAGAAAGCGTGTAGGTACCGGTAAGGTAAGGTAAGGCAGCGGTACCTGTTAGCTAGCAATAAAATTGAACGTGTATTTCAATGCTCATTTGTAAAGGGCTTTACTGATTCCATACTAATGTTATAATGTAAAAGTGACTGTGTGTGAAGTCCTTCCTTCACGCTGTAACGAACGGTCAGAGTGACAGGAATTTTAAATATTTTTTTACCTTGATCGAGTGATATTTTTCGAAGCCACGTGGATGAAATTGCGGGTAAAATCTAGTTTAGAAAAAATATAGATATATCTGTGGAAGTGAGAAACGATGTTTTTGATTGTTTCAATTTTCCCCCTTCTTACTTTGGAGAGAACAAGCGACTAGCGGGGGTGAGAGATGTTTTTCATTACAAGTAGATAATTAAATAACTATGCGGCACATGGTCGCCGCAGGACTATTTTCATCTGTACATACTTTTTATTTCGTTATTTGAAAGTTTTGAAAAGGTCAACTTTTCTGTGTATTTTTTATGATGCGACACTAAACACAGCTTTAGAATGTACAAATACAGCGGTGAACTATTAGTAAGTTTAGCCCCTATTTCAACAAAAATGAATATGGCAGAATCATTACCCTTTTGGACATTTTGATGGTACGCATGTGCACCCAGAAAGCCTCAAACCAATGAAGGGCTGGCTCTGCTACCTTTCATACTGGAACACAGCAGTGCTGATGGTGGTCAGCCAGCCGACATAGTAAATGCTTTACCACCAATCAAACCACTAGCAATAAAAATGCTGAAGCATTATTATAAACTTGAAATCGATAGCATCCATAGTTGCCTAGATACCCGTGTGCAAAGATGGGCTGAGTTTTTAATCGGACGTACTAACAGTTCAAATAAAAATCGTAGCGATCAAAGCTATCACGATACTCTTTGATCAAAGCCCCCATCGTTTTAATACCGACGTGAAAACCGTTCCCGTTTTGTGACGCGCGGTCCGTCCTTCATGTCGAGTGCTACCAAATACCTGCCAATACCGCTCGCAGTCACTCCAACGCTTCCCATGTTCAGGTAAAGTGGACGAACGAACGAGTTTCATGTAATTGTTGCCACTGCAAAATACTGTTCACACAGAAGTCTGCTGTTTACTTCAGTTTAAAATAAATAATCTTCGATGTTGTATGATACTCGTACAAATGCTTTTTAATAGTAATAAGATGAATCAAAGGATTCTTTATTTTAACCGACTGCGCTTGAAGAAGAGGTTTGTTTTTCGAGTGTAAAGAGTTTTCGATTCTATTTAATTGTGAGAGTGAGACAGGGTATATTAAAATTATAGAAAATTGAAGCGGCTGATTTTTACGCAAAATTTAAACTCTTCCAAAAATTCGTAAAATTCTATCGGATTGTGGTATCAAAAGAAATTATTCCATTGATTTAAATGTAACTGACTCGGTCAGCTTCATTCAAATTTACTTTTCAGTAGCTTATAAAAAAATAAACATAATAAATTTTAATAAACATAAAATATTGTTCAAAATAAAATTATCTGAGTATTATTTAACTATGACTATCTACCGCCATCCGATAAAAAAAGAATATTTCGTACTGCTGACAATATTGATATTCCTAGGGCTAGAACAAATGATGGGGTACGGATACGGGACTCGCACCTGCGTCTCTCGAACGGCGAATGCTTTACCAACTAAGCTATCGGATCATGTGTCACTTTCGGTCTTTTAAATGGTGAGAAATATGAATGCTAGTGACCCACGACTCGACAGCTTAGATGGTAAATCGTTCGCCCCAGACTGGCAAGAAACGAAAGCTCGAATTGAAGCTTAATCGGGAGTAGTGGAAGAGATACATAAAAATATTATAAACCTAACAGGAATAATCTCAGAATGCTAAACTTCTTAACTTAAAAGTAAAAACTTAAAAGTCTTTTATAATGTTAGTTTTTGGTAGTAATTAGGAATAACAGAAATTTCACAGGAAAAGATGGGATTCGAATAAATCGTCTGAAGAATTTCGATTGGCACAATAAATTTCTGTGGTACTACACATGAACGCAAAAGGTCGTTTCGGTCTTTGTGAAAACCGAGAGCGAAAACCTGAGGACCCAATTAGCTTTAAATAGAATTTTAAAGTGTTTTAAATAATAAGAAGTATGATCAAGCATTCCGTGTCTGCTTGTCCCCCTGAGCCCCTATAGATCAGAGATAAGAAGAGGACGACTGATGACCTTCCGAAAATTGATTGGGGATCAAAGTAAGGGCTTTGAATACCTATATTTGCATCCGATGTGCGTCGCGTTTCATATTAGAGAGTAGATTTCATTTTTGAATCATTTCTACAGGAGCTATGCAATCTTCAACATATCAACCTCAATGTTTACAACATCAATCTCGTCAAGTCGTACCGCGAAATGCACATTTCTGATTTATTGTTAAAAACGGCATGTTGTTTCCTTTAAATAATGGCTGTGCAGTTGATATTGAAGCTAGGTACGTTAAATTCATTTTATGGTATGATGGTTTATGTACTATTATAGGTAAAGTTCGTTAAGAGGGTATGCTGTTGTCAAAGCGCCCATACAAACGTAGTCCAGTCATATTTTGAGTATTAAGCTATGAAAATCTATGAAATTTTCAAGACACAATCTAGAAACAAATATCTGTGTCGGTGGTGAGTCAGATTTTCGATTAAATATATACTTCCAGAGTTACACGGCGTCAAAGTATTGTATTTTTCGGTAATAAAAAGCCCCAACTATGAACCTGATTTACAAGAGTATGAATCAATTTAGAACAATTTGGAAAAACCACCGACATCTGAAATTTCATTAGTATACTGTATTTAAAAAATGGTTACATAATATACTGTATCCTTCAAATGATCCCTGGACTACGAAACATCCAAATAACGGGTGGATAACTTCGCGTAGTGTATGCTGTCTCACCGTACGCGCTCGGGTGGGATAGGGCTCGGAGAGGGACAGCTACAAAACAATTCAACCTTGAAACTGACCACGTGGTCTTACCAACATAGCCTCTTAACGGGATCCCTCTCCTTATGCTTCCATACAAAAATTGTGCACAAATTATTTAATAATCATTCGGCATTAATTTACAACTTTATTGTCAGCTACAATAGCCGTTACGTTACGCAGCCAATGGTCCATAGATGGCGCTTTGAACAAGAATAATAAAAAGTTTGTAGATATGAAAATTGCGATTTGTATGTTAATGATACTCATTTCTCGACATTACAATCCGTGTTTAGGTAATTACAAATACCCAAACAAATTTGATCTAGAGTATGAAAGTTTGATCGGTCTGAATCCCGTTAATATAACGACATTAACACTGGTAAATATATTAATCTATCTAGTTCTATGAAAAAAAGTGAGTTTTAAAGTAATAACTTATTCCCTTCTGTTCACCACAGTGCTATTGTGAAACAAATACTTACATATAAACGTAGGTATTTAGATATAAACAGTCAATATCGAGCGTTTACAACCTCAACAAAGCTCACGACGGAAATGCGTAAGCGCCGCGTCCTGCCCGGCGCTTACGACGTTTTTCTCATCGTCTCTCAAAAGCTTTTCACGTTGCGTTTTTTCTTCTTACCCTCAAACTCGATAAAACTGTAGTACGAGTAAAACGAATAAAAATAATGTAACACTATAAAATTAACTTTGTGTATACTCGTATTGGTAATTGACATATGACGATATTTGTTGAAGATTTTGAAGAAAAAGATCAACCCGTTTCTTCGACAATGCTGCATAATCCGTTTGAGATATACTGCAGTAGGTAAAACCTGTGTCTGTCGCAATAACCAGTGATTCCTCCGAGACTTCATACAAACAAACAAAATTTCATCCCAAATTAAAAGGGTTGCTATTCATTTACTGTTTACTAGCGCTTGACCGTGCCTTTGTCTGCGTAGACTCTTGTTTAGAATACTTGTTTATCGGGATCATAAGTGTTACATATCCTTTTCCAACCGTACAACTATCAATGTACAAAAAATCTAGTCATTGTGACTCTCCGTTACAGCGTGAAGGACGGACTAACGAACAATGTTATTTTGAAGATTAGAAAATTGCAAATTTTTATAGTTTTTTGGTATTTATTACATTGATTTTATTATTTTTAAAGTAAAGTTTGGACAGTAAATATTTTGAAGTGAATTTCCTATTTTCCTTACAGTACAATTATTTAACAGAAGTACAATACGTTTTTTATAATTTTTCATAATATTTATCATTTTTAGTCATTACCATCATACGCCAAGAAACGATCACATATGAACACAGGTCATCCCCATGACAGCCCACAACGACCGGTGAATCATGAGAATGCAAATAATACAAAGCGCTTACCCAATCATATTGTAGGTCCGTACTGTTCCCGTACCCAAACAAAACCGACAAGTATTCGTGATATGTCTATACATTCTTGTTGTTTTCTTAACTAAACGGAAATCTTTTAATTTATTTCAAATAATCAACTTTACTTAATTTGCTTACGATGTTGTCGCGAAACCACTGAAAATATATTTTTACGTTGAATTCAAAAAACCAAAACGTATAATCACGGTATTTATGGGAGGCGATATTGTAGCTTCGCAAGCTGAGCCCGAACTGATAGTAACATTCCATGCAACTTGTCACTATTCACACACACAGCGTTGTTTACGATAGCGTATAATATTTCACTACTACATATGCAGATTTCTTGTTACCGTTTGTTTTCTAGGATGCTGCCTCAGCAACAAGGGATTTTAAAATTGGCTAACAGAGTCCGCTAACCTGTCAAATAAAAATTTGTACTGATTCTAATAGCACCAAAATAGCCGACGGAAATTTGAGCTGAGACTGTCATATAAAAATTCAATATTTTTGTGTAATGAAAGCACGGGCTTCATTCGACTCTCTAGAGATATTACCTTGTAAAATAAAACAGTACATCGACTTACTCGTATTCATTGTAAAAATTTTACTTTTGCCTCCCTGTTATCAATATGTAAATAGTTTATAAATCACGACACCAAACTAACCTACTTAAGCAGCAGCAGCAGCCGGGAACGTCCACTTCTAGACAAAGGCCTCCAACGGAACCACACTGCACCTAAGTATACTTTGTTAAAACTATAGATACTCGTAGAAAGGAAAAATTTCATGTACTTACAATAATTATAAACATAAATAGCATATATCTGCCTACAATTGAAATCTTACTGCGATAACAATTACTGTATTATTATTATAGATACAGCATCAGGGTTTTGATTCCCATTTTTAGAATTCCGTAGTCAAACAAGGAACCCTTATAGTTTCCCTCTGTCCATCTGTCCGTCCGCGGCTTAGCTCAGAGACGCTTACTATTAGAAAGCTGTAATTTGGTACAGATATACATATTAATCCCAGTACTAAATTTGACAAAGAGGTCAACCGAGGAATCCAACTCGGCTGGGCATCGTTCGGGAAATTACGGCATATCTTATCGTACAAAATACCTCAGCGTGTAAAAACCTTTAACCCAGTGTTTACATATGAAACCGAATCGTGGTTCTTTACTGGACCGAATAAACAAGCTCAAAGTCACTCAGCGAGCAATGGAACGAGCTATGCTCGGAATTTCTCTACGTGATAAAATCCTGAATGAGGAAATCCGTAGACGAACTAAGGTCACCGACATAGCTCGACGAGTCAGTGAGCTGAAGTGGCAATGGGCAGGTCACATCGGTCGAAGAACCGATAACCGGTGGGGAGTAAAGGTTCTCGAGTGGCGACCACGTACCGGGAAGCGTCTACCAGGCCGTCCCCCTACTATATGGACCGACGACCTGGTGAAGGTCGCGGGGAGTCACTGGATGCAAGTGGCTCGGGACCAGTCGATGTGCCATACAATGAAAGAGGCCTATGTCCAGCAGTGGACGTTTCCTGGCTGCTGCTGATGATACATATTAATCACGCCGACAATGTGGTATAAAAAATCTTGAAAAATACTTTTTTTGGGCGGCTCCCATAAAGGTGATTTGGGTATGAAATTGTTTTTGTTCGCGTCTAAATATTGAGGGTCTTGAAAAACCATGTATTGATTCAGGGTTCCGTTTGCGAAATAAGTGTTCAAACGAAAATAACTTTTCACAAGTACAAAATATAATAAAACAAAATGTTCTTACTTTAAGTGTATGTTTCTTTTCAATCCTTGACCGAGTGGCATTGTGGTCAAGGGTTGATTTTAGCTACTTTTAGAGTTTCGTACCCCAACAGGAAAAAAGAAACCAACCAAAACATGATTTTCAATATGTTAATTATTCATATTCTGTACGGAACCCTGAGTGCGCGAGTCCGACTCGCCCTTGGGCGGGCTTTTTAAAATAAGTAGCAAAAAAAAATTTTTTCTTTTGTTTAATTTAACGAGTACAAAGTCGTACACAAAAAGATTCTCTTCAATATAAAATAAATATGAAATAGAAAAGTGTGTAGAATTTAATTTATAATTTGTATACCTAGATTTATTATTCTTTGTTTATTTTAAATTCACAATTACTGACAATGTTATATGTGAATATTTCTACGGCGCAAGGTTCAACATGCTCCATATAACTAAGATCTATGTAATAAATAAATTGATTTGATTTGAATCTCAAATTATCTAAAGTTCTATACAATTCCTTTGGGGTCACCTGATTTCATTTTCTTGTGATGTTAGCTGACGGAAACTCGCACAGAGATAGTGTTCCCCGAACAAGTTTACTTTGAGTTTGTTTGCGACTGGGAGCTGCTAGCTTGCACGAGCACAGGAATACTCGTAGCGTTTAGACTGTACAAGTTTACAACAACTAGTTACTGTAAGTAGAGCTCGTTGACACCTACTGGTTAGGACATAGTGCCTCAACTTGTCATGCTATGCTCCTACATATATTTAGGAAGCTCTCGTGGGAAAGTGGAGTGTGCTTCATCACTTCAAAGGTCTTAACCGCCTTCGCATTTCTAACGACATTTTTACAAATCCTGAATGAGGATATCCGTAGACCGATATAGCTCGACGAGTCAGTGAGCTGAAATGGCAATGGGCAGGACACATCGCTCGAAGAACCGATGAGCTGTGGGGAGTAAAGGTTCTCGAGTGGCGACCACGTACCGGGAAACGACTACCGGGCAGTCCCCCTACTAGATGGACCGACGACCGGGTTAAGGTCGCGGGGAGTCGCTGGATGCAGGTGGCTCGGGACCGGTCGATGTGTCGTACCATGGAGACGGCCTATGTCCAGCAGTGGACGTTTTACGGATGATGATGATTATTATTATTTTTGTTTTACGCGGAGTTGGTTAGATTTTAGAAGTACAAACTATTTCACAGCCGTGTCTAAAGTTCTTCTATTCTGCCTATGCCGTTAGACTGTGTCATGGCGACTTTAGAATAAGTAACTAAAGGGAAGTGGTTCCGTAGCCTAGTCGTAACACTGTTGCACTTACAGTCAAGAGGTACTGGGTTCGATTCCCAATGAGGTTCCTATCGGTAATGTATGCCATGCCTGGCTAGATTCCGCCATGTCAGCTTAGTAGAAAATAGCAATTTTAGAGCACAGTGGTGTTCTGTATAAAAGGTAAAAGAACCAGTAACCAGGCTTATAGGCGAGCCTGCTTTCTATCCAACGACCCAACAGTCACTTAGGTGAAAAAGCCATGTGAAAACTGAAAAATCCAGGATACGTGCACTATAGCGACTGCTCGTGCTTAGCGCTTCATCGTAGCGATCAAAGACATATATTTTGTAGTATATGTACCTGTAGATAGTTAATTGCAAGTTGAATACTTCAATCGATACTGTATTGAAAAGAGATAACAATATACACGTCTTGTAACACAGCCCCCCGGTTTTTGACAACTGAAATGTTTGTTAGTTGTCCTGAAGGTTAACTGATGAAGTATTAAAGACAGTTTTTCCCTTGAAAGTACTAACCCGAATGGCGGCATTCGCTTAATTTAGACACATCATCATCAGCCGGGAAACGTCCACTGCTGGACATAGGCCTCCCTCATGGTACGCCACATCGACCGGTCCCGAGCCACCTGCATCCAGCGACTCCCCGCGACTCTAACCAGGTCGTCGGTCCATCTAGTAGGGGGACGGCCTGGTAGACGTTTCCCGGTACGTGGTCGCCACTCGAGAACCTTTACTCCCCAACGGTTATCGGTTCTTCGAGCGATGTGGCCTGCCCATTGCCACTTCAGCTCACTGACTCGTCGAGCCATGTCGGTGACCTTCGTTTGTCTTCGGATTTCCTCATTCCGGACCTTATAACGTAGAGAAATTTCTAGCATAGCACGTTCCATTGCTCGCTGAGTGACTTTGAGCTTGTTTATTCGGCCCACAGTAAAAGAACACAGGAATTTAGACACATAATTTACGACAAACAATGTATTTTATCTCATTCTGTCTTATTTCAATTTAATTTTAGAAAGGCTTCAATATAGTTGTTTGGATCCTGATTTATATAATAGTAAATCTAGATGGCGAAATATTCTGGAGAACCAGGGCCGTGTTATAAACAGTGTGAAGGGATCGGATATTTACATGTTCAATGCTTAGCTAGTTTTGCAACACGTACACAAAATTAAAGAAAGGCTTTCATGCTATCAACTAACTTTCTATTACGAAAACTAGGCAAAAAATTGGATGAGCACAATTCCATCTCAACATTCAATTACCACGAGGTGACGTTACAAGTAATATGTAATCAATTACACAAACGTGAAGTTTTAGAAATAAATATTATTAATTGTATCATTAATTAGTTGTCCCGACATTTTCCTGTCCAAATTCCAATATCTGGTAAGTAAAACAAACAAACAAAAAGTAGTCAAATCGGTCCAGCCTTTTCGCGTATAGCATTCATAGCTAAGTTTAGTATCCATAGCCATTCATTTTTATTTAAATATATTTAAAACAGTTTTCTTTTTCACTCTCTTACCAAGTGAATATTAGAATATTTTTATCTTGGTCAATTGTATCAATTACTTCATTTACTTCAAAGTGAAGTTCAAACAACTGCTTTTGACAAACAACATTACCATTACTGACTTATATACATATTTTATAATACAAAGCTTTTAACGGAGAATGTAAACGTGTACGATTCTTTTTATCGATGCAATGCCTACTTCCAGTCTCTTAGGCGAGGAAGGTGTGCTTGAATAAGTAAAATGCGATCAACAGGTCGACGAAACTAAACAGGTAAATCACACTTATAAATTCGAAAGAAGCTCTCGACTCGACTCTATGTCAGTTCGTTGTTTTTTCACGACAAGAATCAAACACCTTTGATGTACGAGTATACACTGTTTATCTCTATGAAACCTCCTTTATATATAAAAAAATCCTTTGGTTTCCAGAATCACATCATCAACCAACCTAGAAACGTCGGCTACTGAACAGAGGCCGTCCCCATGTTACGCCCCCTTTAGCCGTATTCGCAACCGAGTAAACACTGTCGCCACACTGACCTAGCCGGCTACATCCAGCGGTTTCCCACGATATTTACTGGTTCGTCGGTCCATTGTTCTGCCTTTTCCCTTTTAGCAGATTATACCTATCAATACGCTGACAACTTTCCATATATATTTTGTTCTGTTAATGCTTTTATAATTCACACATAGTTTTGCATTGTTTCATTTAGATTGTAGGTGTATTCATCCTCATAATGTCATTTTGAATTCTTCAATTATTTACAATAAATATTTCATGTTATTCAACTGTAATAGAGAAACAAACGGATGGAATTGCTCTACGTGATAAAATCCGAAATGAGGACATAGCTCGACGAGTCAGTGGGATGACGTGGCAACGAGCAAGCCACGTCGCTTACCGATAACCGATTACCGAACGGATAAGAGTAAAGGCTCTCGAGTGGCGACCACAGACCGGGAAACTGGGGTCGTCGTTTCATTAAGGGGGACGGCCTGGTCCAGGTTTGCCGGTACGTGTTCGCCACTCGAGAACCATAACTCTCCATCCGTTCTTCGTGCGGTGAGTCCTGCATATTGCCGCTGGGAACGTTTTGTTTTATAGTGAAAAATATTGAAAATTGACCTGTTTACAGTCGCCAGCACTTCTATTATTTAAAAGTCATTATATATTTTATTTAAATTGAGAAGTAGCGTTTAGATGTCTGTATAACCTGTTTAAATACTTTAGCGGTTTAAGAATATAGAGAATATTTAAGAATTCTGCTCTCTGTTTACGCGCAAGCACATCACCTAGTAGTATTTACATTTTTCCTTCCTCCACTACTTCAAGAACCGCTAAAAACTTGATTTTAACAAAATTAATTAAGAGGCTATGCTGTTGTCAAAGCGCCCATACAAACGTAGTCCAGTCATATTTTGAGTATTAAGCTATGAAAATCTATGAAATTTTCAAGACACAATCTAGAAACAAATATCTGTGTCGGTGGTGAGTCAGATTTTCGTTTAAATGTATACTTCCAGAGTTACAGGACGTCAAAGTATTGTATTTTTCGGTAATAAAAAGCCCCAACTTTGAACCTGATTTACAAGAGTATGAATCAATTTAGAACAATTTGGAAAAACCACCGACATCTGAAATTTCAGTAGTATACTGTATTAAAAAAATGGTTACATAATATACTGTATCCTTCAAATGATCCCTGGACTACGAAACATCCAAATAACGGGTGGATAACATCGCATAATGTATGCTGTCTCACCGTACGCGCTCGGGTAGGATAGGGCTCGGAGAGGGACAGCTACAAAACAATTTAACCTTGAAACCGACCACGTGTTCTTACCAACATAGCCTCTTAAAGTCGTTTAAAGATACCAGTGTTTTTTGAACGACCTAAATGTCCTCGAAGACACTCTCTTTTGTAAAATAAATCATTATAATTATAAAAGTTTATTTCAGACCAAAAAATACATTCGAAAAAAAATAAGGACGTAATTTTTTATGTAATAAATGAAAACATATAATAATACAGTTTATATATTAACACCACCGCACACGGTGTGAATGTTTTCACAATGTGACATGGTTCAAAAGTGGATACATATTTTTGTACTTGAGTGTACTTATGTATCATAAGCCGAGAGCAGCTGTAATGAGCAATGTTTAGTCAATTCTCTAATCTTCCTAACAGCTTTCGCAACCGAGTTAAACCTTGCAGCTGTCGTAGTAATACTACTCAAGCTTTGAATTCAAAGTTACACACAGAAATGCAGTGGAATTAATCGAGTTGATGGACATTTAGCATTATTAGACGCTTTGTGTCTTAAACTGTACTTTATTTAACATTTATGGCGCTATATAGAAATACTAGTGGGCGTGGCTTGGACGCGTGAGTCTTGCGTATAGAAACGCGAAAAAAAAACCATTTAGAACAGTTAGAAAAAATACTGGCGATTTACTTTTATCAACATCAAAACTTTTATTCGATTACTTAAGAAAAAAACGCCTAACCACCAATCATAAATATATAGTTTCAGAGATATCGCGCATTCGCTATCTCCCGATTGTGATTAAAACTTTACCACAGAGATCTATTTCAAAAAGGACTTATTCAAATTGATTGTTGTAAACAGTCGAAGGGGCGGATAAGAATAGAGTACACTTTTTACCCCACTATGGTGAAGCCAAAAGGAGGGTTAGCATTTTAGCAACTTCTGTATGTAAGTATTGTTACGAGCTCTCAGGTTCGTTTAGATTGAAGAGAAACACGACTCCAAAGTTCCGGAATTTATTGGTAACACAAGTCCACAAACCAATCTTCAAAATCACGGGTTCCCCCAAACAGAGTACGTCCCTGTCTCACTAGTTCCGAGTTGTCTGCACTGAGTTCGTCCCTGGATTCCACGTACAGAGTCCTTGAACACTACTGACGCCAATCTGTCGATACTGACACCACGTGACACACTAGTACACTAACACTTTTCCACCTCGATTGTACTTTCGCTTTACAATTTCTTCCGGTTTTCGTTTCTTCACTTTTCTTTGCTGTGAACTCAACTCAAACTGAACTGAACTCGAAGCTCGGCTCGCGCCTCGTACCCCGTAATGTTTCTAGATCCTTCAGTCTAGAACCTTCAGGAATATTGGAGAGTATTCGACACGAAGGAGATAGATGAATTGCTCTCCCTTTCGCACAAGACAATCCTTATCCGAGTATTCAAGAGCTTTCTACGGTAGTCATTTGTCAATATCCGACACGAAAGGGATAGATGGATACGCCCCTCTCTTTTCTTTATCTCTAGACTTTTCGAGCTCCGTGACACTATGTATGTTTATCTGTATCGTCACATCTCCTAAACTACTCATAGTAGCACTAGACTAGACTCGCACTTGACCGGGTGTTTATCTACTACGGTTAATACGTTTCAGAACGCTTCTTGCTGGTGGTAGTTCGTGACAACTACGCAGACAACACGAAATTCTTATTTCTATGTCTGAGTAAGCGGTTAAAATCAAAGTAAAACGTCGATATTACTAGCCACTAGTATAAGAAAAAGTACTAGGAAACCAGGAGACCAGTAGACGTATTTGAAAGATTGCTTTGTAATAAGAAGCCGGAGACTACTGCGGAGTGTGGAAACCATTAAAATTTCACAATCATCCAGTCGAACGACCGCGATTGCTTCCCGCGGCGTAGCACTGCTGTAGTAATGTTGTTTTCAAATAGTCGACTATTTGTAGATGCTATTATTGTGTTGTAGATTTACCTGCGCCACGGCCCGCTTTGACTCACAATTCGATTCCCAGTGGATGTACCTATCGGTGCTCAGTCTGTCGTGAATCAGCAGTGTTCATAGCACTGTTGTGTTCCAGTATGAAAGCCGTCAGAGCCCGCGCCTCATTAGCTCAATGTGAGTTAAAAGCCAAGTGCAAACCCATTATATATTCTTCTTATTATTATAGTATAGGTTGTAAGGTTTACATATAAAAAACTGTAGGTCAGTTATAGAGCATTTAGTTGTGACGAAACGTTCGATTTCGGGACTTTTTATCTGTTTATTGCAACATCACACAAAATCTACAAAAAATATTTTTACACAACTTTTTTTAAAACCCTCACACTCACTACTAATCATCATCACCAGCCTATGTATGTCCCCACTGGAGGGGCTCAGGCCTACTCTCCTACAGAGAGTGTATGAGCCATAGTCCACCACGCGGGCCCAGTGCAGATCGGCGGACTTCACATGCCTGTTCAAGACATGCAGGTTTCCTCACGATGTTTTCCTTCACCGTTAAGCAATCGGATAATGTACTTGAATTGAAAAACAACTCATAGGTACACGGCTGGATTCGAACCCGGTACCCTCAGATTGAGAGTCCGCGCCTTATCCACTGCGCCACCGACGCTTCTACTAATACAAACTTTTATTTGGACATGAGGCACTCAATCGGTACGTCTTGTTTTCCACGTGTACGACCTTTATAGATCTATTGTAAAAATCCCCTATGGATCAAATCACCTCCCGAAGCCCACATACATAAAAACTTATCTCGATCAGATGATCTCGATGATGCCGCATGCGCAGTGGCAGCTAAAGGCACACTTATTACTTAACGAGTGTTTAATGTCATTGTGGAAATCTAATGTTTTAAAGCTACTGGAATCGCAACTGACGACAGTTCTCAATTGTAAAATTAATTGATATTTTTACGGTCTAATTAAAATGTTGATATCATAAATAATTCGAAAAGGATTCGTTTTGGCAACTAAATGAAGTGTAAACCGATACAAAATTCAAAACCAAACAGAAAATGAACGAGCTGCGGCCCGGCCCATTGTAAATCAGTTGGACGAAATTCAATATAGCTGCAATAGTGCACCCAATGGCTGGGAATATCGAAAGTAATTTTGTTAAAATACCCCGCTATTTTTCCGATTGCCTGGCAATAAAGCTGACGTTGGCGTCGGTAATTCGTAGAGGTGTTAACGGGTAGTTACCTCTATTTACGTAAAGCTGTAATTTTGTCGATGTAGACGAATTTTATTTATAAAATTTTAAGCAATACAAAGTATTTATTGCTGCCAATCACAGGTTTGCACTAATGTATTTTAAATCAGTATTTGTGTTCGACATTCCTCAACTTTGTGACAATTTCATCTTACATTGTTTAGCAAATGCCCAATCTATATTGTAGAATATTATAAATGCGAAAGTGAATTTATTTGTTTGTCCTTCCTTCTCGTCGTAACAATGGTCAGAAAGACTTGATATTTTGTATAGTGATAGTTGATGGAACGGAAAAGTAGATATGCTACTTTTTACCCAGCAAGTAGTTCTCATGGGATACTTTCCGAAGTGCACGCGGACTAAATCTTTAACTTTATAAGAATTTATCTTTGCCAGAAATTGTTTTTACAGAGTTATTTAAGCATTTTCTGTGCTGCGATAAAGTACATTTGTTTAAATGATTGCCTTGTTAGTTTGGGACAAATCTTTCAATTGCATTAAAGACCACTTACTTGTAACCATTTTATCAGCAAATTGGCGTAGTTATGTAAATTCGATGGCATGGCAATGCAATGTTATAGTACGTCACCTAAAAATTTAAATAAAACTTATTTTACTCTTATTTTCATTTTTCAACAATATTTATACACTTCTACAATGTCATATCGAATAAATTCAAAATGATTTCCATAACGTTGCCTGTGTAGCTTATTCGGTAACATTTTCCGCATCTGAAGCACCGCAGCGGGCTCCGAGAATATTTCGAAATAAGTTTATATTGGGATCCTAGATTTTCAAAGAACGTTCCTTTAGCTGAAATTGCAGTCAGTAAACACGCTCTTTGATGAAAAAGGACTCGGGAATATTAACTCAATTAGCTATGTTCATGGGCGCAGCTTTGTTCGTTGATGAATCAAAGGACCTATCAAGCTATTTACGACGAGGCCGCCTGCGTTAATGATGCGGTTGATAGGTTCGGCACCCGACCTATCGGAACTAGATTTGGATAGTACTTGCAAACTGTGTATACTATGTACACCTAGCTAGCTACCTCTATGTCATCTAGCTCAGCCACAAAGCAGCACTGTTTGCGTAATGAAGGATAGCGTTCCTAGTGTCTCGTTTGCGTGAGCTGACTTCTATCCTACAGCTTTAAGAGGGTATGCTGGTGTCAAAACGCCCATACAAACGTAGTCCAGTCATATTTTGAGTATTAAGCTATGAAAATCTATGAAATTTTCAAAACACAATCTAGAAACAAATATCTGTGTCGGTGGTGAGTCAGATTTTCGTTTAAATATATACTTCCAGAGTTACAGGGCGTCAAAGTATTGTATTTTTCGGTAATAAAAAGCCCCAACTTTGAACCTGATTTACAAGAGTATGAATTAATTTGGAAAAACCACCGACATCTGATATTAGATTAGTATACTGTATTAAAAAAATGGTTACATAATATACTGTATCCTTCAAATGATCACTGGACTACGAAACATCCAAATAACGGGTGGGTAACTTCGCGTAGTGTATGCTGTCTCACCGTACGCGCTCGGGTGGGATAGGGCTCGGATAGGGACAGCTACAAAACAATGCAACCTTGAACGCGGCCACGTGCTCTAAACAGACAATCCTCTTAGATTTTTCTAATGGACTTGATGCTGTTGGTTCTGCAACCACTACAGATTAAACTGAACAATTTGGTGAGTGCGGGAGATGCTCACACGGTTGCCAAATGCGAACTTATGCGAAAAGGAATTTGTCTGTTGTCTAGTTATATACGAGTATATTGCCGGAATTTAAAAATTTTGTTATCAAAATCAATCATCTTCATAATCATGTAGTACTTCTTACACCTGTGTTTTACCAACAACCAACTTGTCATAGACATCACCGCTATTAATCTATAACAATTAGATGTACATTTTATGGACTTAACAATGCTTTGTATACAATTTCATTATATTTGTAAACGAAAATATATTTTCAATGATATTTTTTTGCTTGAAAGTATTCATCGACGTCAAAAACAATTTCAAACATATTTACTTTGAATTAAAAAAGATTATTTTTTTCAGTTAACATTTCAATTAAAATTAGAATAAGGTACCCCTTGTATTCATATTATTGTATTTGTCGATGGAATTTATATAAACAGTCGATACCCACGTTGGAGCTAACATCCTGAATATTTTGCAGGCTCATGTATTCGGATCCGATTGAATAATCATGGTGACATAAGTACATTAGTAGAACAATGTACAGACAATGCAGGGGCAGGTTGGCACTTGTTTTATTGTTTGTAATGAGTTATACGATACTTGTTTAATTAAAGTCAGGAAGCCTCAGCCGACGTCCTAACAACAACTCGCCTCTTACAATGGAATGCGCTGAGCAACACTGTTTCAGAGTGCACATCTAAATAATTAAAACCGAAACGAAAATCGTGTCGTACTCTGATCGATCGATCGAGTGATCGCAAACTGATATAACAAGATTATTTAGAACGAAATTAAATAAAATTTAAAACCGTGTCGTTTTCGTTCAAAGGGGTTGCGGCAGTTTATAATATCGCAACTCGTACAGAACGACGCGCGACGTGCGTCGGGTCAGATAAGTTACAGCTTACATAACATTTTAGCGCCAGTAATTTTCAAATAACTTCACTGGCAGTTTTCTAACAAACTAACTGGACTATAAATCTTTCCAGCGTTAAAAATCTATACATACTTTTAAACTAAAACTTGCAAGAAAATTTTTACTTTATGATTAGTTTACGCTGGCAGAATGTTTTTAAATTGTATTGGTCGAGTGATTTTTAACAAAATGTCGACACATCAATTTTGACGCCATGCTTAGAGCTAAGCTAATTTCAAGACTACATTACTATCATATGCAAATGCTATTAAATTTCTAACTTAATTATTGGTTCATTGATGTCAGTTACTTAAGTCAGTATTGTCCATCTGAAACAAACCGGACCATTCGAACGGTGTCTTTAAATAATCGAGATATTAATAATGACAGGTAGAAATTCAATAAACTTTCTGTAGTCATGTTATTAACTCTAATACCTGGTGTAATAATGTAGTTTATCAATCGTTCGTTTAAGATTTAACAGGTGTGTTGTAAATGTTATGCGTGTGTAAACCTAAATAGATCGACGCGACGCAAATAACGGTCTTTGAATACAATTACTGTCTGCAATTACATCGCTTGACAGGCCAGGTATTGACTGCGCCGTATCTATCATACAAATCTTGTTCTTCGTAGTAACATTTTTCAATATCGCCGGGTGTTAAGTGACGATGTGCCGTCGGATGGAAATGGTTTTGAAATGACGAATTCTACGAATCTACACACATATGTAGGCTGGTCCGGGTCGTGACAGGGACGTGGAAATGCCACGCCCGTGCTTCCGTGACGTAACAGCGGCTGTCTGTCCACACACGTACGTACAGGGTTTAATTTCCGTCCGATTCTATACTATATTTTGTTTTGAATTTGATAAAAGTGCACCGAAACGGCACGTGTGCGTAAATCCCTGTCGGATCCTGCGCCGACGCCGCCCGGCACGACGCTGACAGGTCGATCATATATGTTTACTTACTTTTTGATGCTCCTGTATTCCAGACATTTAATATCCTATAGAATTTATGTCCAATGCATGCGATGGGACTGAGAAAGCGATCCTTACAGAAAAACCTATTTGCGTGAAATATACATTAGAAAACACCGTGAAAACATTTTGAAACTGTATACTGTCCCGTAGCGTGCTGTCAATCTATCTTTTCTATTCTTATGATGGTTTTCACAATATTCCTATGATTTTTTTTCGAAGCGTAATGGTGTCGTGTGTAAAATTACTTAGAAATACATTTGAAGCACGCATTAAGGAATCTATCTTCTAGAAATGACGTAAACTTGAACACTTCACTTTATCGATGCGATGCAAGGGACTTTACAAGAATAAAACACTGAATATAAAACTATTTTGTTACAAATCTTTTTGATGTCAACTAATCTCCAGCAACTTTCGTTATGGCGTACTAAAGAGTGCAGGACAAAATAAACTACACAGCTATCGCTTCTTTTAATCAAAATAATTTTTTTAAAGTACATGTGCAATTCTACTAGAGGTTGATTTGTTCATTACAGCCAAGATATCTTGTGTGTAATTCATTAACCGCTCAATAAGATTTGTGAACATAAACTTACGCTTCAACGAAACAACTCCGGCCGTAAAATATTGCATATCCACACAATGACTATTAAAACAGTGAGCAGTGAGCTGTGATAATTTCACATTCCCAGCTAAAAACTAGTTTCAACATATAGACTGTAACCTATCTGCTGCCCCTCATTGTCTCTCTCGGATAATTTTCCGGTTTGCCAAATAATTGGTGCTCATTGTGTTGGCCGAATACGATGAGAACAAAGAGATTGAGCATTTAAAATGATTATTTTAAATACTTAATGGGCTATATATAGCTTGACCCCAATTTCACATCATCGTCCACTGCTGGACATAGGCCTCCTCCGTGGTATGCCGGTCCCGAGCCACTTGCATCCAGCGATTCCAAGCTTTATTTACTAGGTCATCGGCAGGGAAACGGCCCGGTGCATGTTTTCCGGTACGTGGTCGCCACTCGATATCCTTTACTTCACGTCGATTAGCGAAATGATGACCATACTAATATTACGGTAAGCTATATGATTTAACGCGCTCCGCCCAGAAGCCTTTTCATGCTTTTATTGTGTTATTATTACTTTTTATTTTTCACATTATCATATTGAAATTTGTTTTTAGGGTTCCGTAGTCAAGAGAGGAACCCTTGTAGTTTCGCTCTGTCCATCTGCGGCTTAGCTTAGAGACTCTTACTACTATATAGCTGTAATTTGATACGTGTATACATATTAATCACGCCAAGAAAGTGGAAGAATAAAAAAATTTAAAATATTTTTTTTCTCGTCTAATACACGTAACTGGAGGATGAAAAAAAATTTCCCCATTGTGTGGAGTATCATTAAAAAGTTTTTTCAAAAACATTATGGGTCTACGAACACCACTTTTCGATTCAGGTACACGTTTGCGAAATATTCAACTTTTAACTGATATTTTTTGTCAGAACAGCCCCTTCCGCCTATCTTCTAAACTATTGCTTTTAAATATCTGTAAAAATTCTCAGTATTAGTAAACATGCTGAACTTTAGAGAAAAACTATCACGACTAAGGCTTCACAGGTTAACGAGTAATAGGCGATCAAACTATAAAAGTTTCTTGAACTGGTCAAAATGAAAATTTCGTATAAATTTCACTCAAAATTACTTTTAACAAAACCAGTTCGACTACGGAACCCTACAATTCACGTGGCCCGACATACACTTGGCTCCTTTTTTGGCAAGGGATTTCTTGTGATAGGTAGTTTCAAGAAAAAATCGAGAAGACAGAAAGAAATAAAGCAGAAGACACAACACAATTAGATACGTGTATGTATCTACCGGTTGTTGACAGGTTTGTAGTAGTGTTGTGTTAAATGACCACATCTCAACACGACTGTGACAGAAGTGACAGCGCTCCGAACCTTCTATTAATAGAGGTACATACTTGTATTAATAGACATCAGTGCCGGCATCAGTATCCATCCACCTTCCCACCCAGGTTTGAACAGATCAAATATCAAACACTTTACAGATTACACAAAAATGATTTTTCAAAAGTATTACTAGTGGTTCTTTGAGCAGTAGCTAGCAGCTTCACCGCGCGCCTTGAAACAATATTTGTTGGTTTAAAATTAATACGTCAAAATGTATTACGACACTAGAAAGCCTTTTTACCTAAGCTGAAACGAGTTCCAATACGTACATATTTACATTCGTCAGGTGATTGTTAAGAGAACAATAAAATAATTCAATACATATGGACAACCTTTGCACTAACAAAGACCGTAAGCGGACATCGAGACCCCCAAATCTCAGCAAGATATCAATGTACCTAACAAAGCCCCTAGTATCGTTTCCCCACGGGCCAGCCGTCTCTACCGCGAAATACGAATATAGAATTGCAAGGTATATTAGAGACGCGCGGCTGATTCAGAGCGAACGACCGCACTTTTATAGTGTGAGCGATAGTAGAGGCCAATATGCTCACACACGTACATCCATCACTTGCCTCTCTTCCAGAGAACCTTTTGACGACGAACGACAGGGCTAGCACCACTATTGCATACCCATAATGAATTATAACATATCCGAATCCTGATTAGTTGGAGACTTCTTAGCTTGGAGCTTATTCGCCACTTACCATCAGGTGAGAAGACCAAGCACTAGCGTAGAATGCTTGACTTATCAGCTGGTGTCTCTCCACTGAAGATAGTCCTCTCCAACTACACTCCTTCCGGTCCTCAGTCCTCCTCATCCACTCGCTCCCCTCTATGTTCTTCAGGTTATCAGACCAGCTGGGGGCCGACCCACACCACGTCTCTGGGTCCGAGATCTCCACTCGAGAATCTTTTTGCTCCATCGACCGTCTGTTCGTCGACAAATGTGGCCTGCCTGATGTAGAATCAACACCAACAGCCTATATACGTCCCCACTGCAAGGGCTCAGGCCTACTCTCCTACGGAGAGTGTATGGGCCTTAGTGCCGATCGGCGGACTTCACATGCTTGTTCAAGACATGCAGGTTAGAATGCGTACTGGTTATTAACACATAGGTGGAAGATGCTCCTACCCCTCAGTCCGTCCGCCCATAGGAAACATAGGGTAACCGTATACCGAAGCCGTAGCAATCCACTTGACAATTACCAGCAGCAAGTTACGTAGTTTCAGGCCTGCTAGACACGATTAGGTTTGTCAAACCTCATCCGAATTGCACGGAGGATTGCATCACACATCAAAGCTCAGTTCACTTGAATGGGGTTTAATGGAAGCTAAAGGTGGTTGTTGTGTGTATGGAATTGGATGATTTGAATCTAGATTATCCTCATTCGGTTTTACGATTTAATAATAAAATTATCTGAGGTAATAATTTGACAAATGTAAAAGTTTTAATGTTTGGATTAAATACGGCACACAGAATGTGTTCTCGATGGTCATACGGGTAATATAGGTAAGTCACAGGTAAAAGCTAGAGTAATGATTAGTCTAAAGTAGATTGAATAAACGTATAAATATCGGTATAAATAAAACAAAGTATCTACACCATTAAACTCAAGAACGCACCTATTTTAATCATCTTAGATTTTTGAATCTCCGCCCAGAATATTAATTATGAATGGGATGAATTTATTAACGAAATTCATTTTGTCAAACATTTAGGACCAAGCTGAAATGACTTGATTTTTGTAGAAGGATAGTTGAAAGGCTAAGGAAAGAAACAGGTTATGTTTATCTCAATCGAACGAGTTGTTCCCTTCGGATAACTTGTAAAGTAAATGCGGGCGGAGCAGCGGGCAGAAGCTAGTGAAAGTAAAATAGAGAAGAGAGAGAAACATAATATTGAACAGTGACAGCAGTACTATATCAGAACTCGACAATGTGCACATTTAAATTTAAAGTAAATGTTTCATCTAAAAGGGTGAAAATGTAGAGTATTCATCCTCCCGTTTATTTAATTTCGCCCACATTCCGTGAGCTGATTTAATAAAAGGTATAAATAGTCCATTTATAAGACTTCGTCGGCAAATGAATCCACTCTTTACTTATTTTTAACTGACTTTTTTTAAAAAGGACAAAAGGGAAGTCTTTAATTAGACCAGGTTTTTTGTATGAATGTAACCTTATATTGCCGTTAAATTTGAACCGATGTTCAAGAGGTTTTTACTTGACAAATTTTATCTTAAGGTTCGTTCCATTTAAGTTTGATAACATCAAAGAGAGACAAATAAAAATTAGTTTATTCTTTTCCACATTTTTACAAGATTTAAAGACTTATATTTTAACTAAATGCTAAAAGTAATAAAAACTTTGTGGGAGACTGTAGCCTAAAGTAGATCAAGAATCTGTATCTTAGGTATCCAACTTTAGTTATGATTTTTTTGTCTTCTATTGAAAATCATACTCAGTCGTAACCTCGTTTTGTTCATTATTTTTTATTCGATAGGGTTCACATTTAAGATTGAAGTAGAAAACATTTCAACCGAAAATTAAATTAATTGCAGTTGAGATTTGATTTTTAGAGGTTAATAATGAGATCAAATATCTAGTCACAGAATTAATATATGATTTTTCATAGAAGTGAACAGTCATGTTCTTTTTAAGAAATGAAAACTAGATTACACTCATATGCTTGGAAGATTTTCAACCGACTTCAAAAAAGGAGTAGGTTCTCGGTTTCTAGTTCTTTTTGTACGCATCAACTTGTACAACATCTCAATAGTATTTTTCACGTATTATTTGTTTATACTTGGTCTTCAGGTAACTTGGTGGTAGCTAGCCAGACGGACATAGAAAACGCCGTACCACCAACCAAACTGAGTAACGACAGGTACCTCCAATAGGAATCGAACCCGGGTTGTTAGTCTAAGCGTATAGCCATTACGACAAGAAGGCGGCTAGTAGTTCATCATCATCAGCCGGGAAACGTACACTGCTGGTTTTTCACATTGACGGGTCCCAAGCCACCTGCATCCAGCGACTCCCCGCGACTCTAACCAGGTCGTCGGTCCATCTAGTAGGACGACGGCCTTTACTCCCCACCGGTTATCGGTTCTTCAAGCAATGTGGCCTGCCCATTGCCACTTCAGCTCACTGACTCTTCGAGCTATGTCGGTGACCTTCGTACGTCAACGAATTTCCTCATTTCTCATTCATTCATTATGATGTCAAACATGCTTCACATAAAATGTTTTTATTGTCAGATGTAAAGGAGTGAGTACTGTAGAGCAGTTGCTCTACATGGTTCCGTACATCTTGGAACAGTACAGTGCACCTAGCACGAGCTTTTTGAAATTAGAACACATTGCTGTGACGTCTGGTTTATTTATCAAGCGAAGGTCAGTTTTTCAGTTTTTCTATGGCAAGCTGTATAACACGCACCGAATTTAAAGTGATAGAAATATAATCCGAATTTATATTGATAGAAGTTTACGAGTCCGCCCACCACGCAGCACTAGCACTAGTAAAACTGTATCGCCACTCTGTGTATGCTCTAACAATATATTGCTTCCAACCAAACTATTTATTTTCCTTGGTCTGATTCCGGACCTCACGATACGTCTCTACGTTTACGATACTGCTTATAAGGATAATATTAGGAAGTAAGTATATCACAACTGAATTGTCGAGACATTTACATGGCGAGTAATGAAACTGATAATGCTGCGCACAAGACAAATTAATGATTTCAATAACATTTAATTATAAAAAGTCTAGTCTACTGAATAATAAAAGATCATACCCGTTTCACTAGCAACAGAGTAAGTGACTGAGTAATGTAATTTACAATGCTCTTGCCACTTTTCCGTGATTGTTTTCACTTGGAATCTTTTTCCAGACACTTTTCAATGCTTCATGCATTTTATACGACCTCTTCATTATCACTAATCCTTCGTTCCAATTTGTCTCATATAAGCTCAATCGGATTTAAGTCCGGACTGTTTGCTTGCCTCGGTAACACGGGGATATAAAGCTATTCCAGTAAAGACTAGAATTTCTTGCATCGGGATGAGTTCAGACAGATTAGAGGTGAAAATGGAATCACAAGAGGACTTCTAGTCACCCCGGCATCATCATATATCTCCTATCACGTTGAAATCACACAAGTGTGTGCACACTATGTAAAACAATAGTCATGATTTTGTTATGTAGTTTCTTTGAATTCTAGAGTTCAATATTTTTCCATGGTCATTTGTTCGTTGTAGGTTACATACGTCTTTTTAGTATAAAACTAAAACTGAATTTCAGCGTAAGCCATTGCGAGTTTCGTCATTGATAAACTCTTTTTACATAACGACTAATTATAAAATTCGCTTTTTATAACTTACAAAGGCAGTACAGTGTATTTAATTAAAGCGGAAGCGGAGTGAACTCACTAGCGCGAAGGTGTTAAATACTATGGCTTAAAGTATCGGCTGTCAATTTACGGACGGAGTACATCAGTACAGTCATTCGCGAGTTAATTACAGGACGCTACGCAACATTATTATATCAGATAACGTGTTTTTCAACCAAGCTTCAAATGTTATTAAGCACATTTTCAAGTTTTATATCGCAGAAATCATTTTTTTAAAAGTTACAAATCTCGATTACACGTCTTACTTTGTTGCATATAAAAAAGTATGTCTCCCTACGCCCTACAACGTGTAAATAATTATACTCTCTGCTAATCACCCCTCTTTGTCCCTCACAGCGCGACCCACGCAAAATATTTCAACCCCCTAACTTCCCGCAATCATAAAAGAGCACGCACAAAACGAAAACACGCGCTAAACGATGGTAACACTCAACACACTGACACAACGCCGCATTTTGCGCACAAGAACAAAATGGAAAACGAAAAACAGGCGCGTTAAGTAAAGAAGACCGCGTGTTCCGAACTTATTTACGCCAATGTCACGGTGCCGGCAAGGTGTGTAGATGGATATTTTCTTCTGGAAAAATTCGCACGAGCAGATAAAGTGTGTAGAAGGAGTGTCTGAGACTTACCTGTCATTCACGGCGCCTCCATGCGTTAACAGGTGGTGTTTGCAACAAGTCGAGTCGTCGTCGACGGACGCTCCACAGGTCGCGTGTGGTGGCCGCGGCGGCCCAACCGAGACACGAGGCAACTCGCCGGCGGACGCAAGCGCGTCTCGTACACCCTCCCGCCCCCATCGATTTTCAATTCCCCTACCGCCTAAGGCGCGGTATTTACTAATGCAGAGAACTGCCGAGTTCCTCATCCCGAGGTTTCTTCCCTGAACGCCAACTTCCACAGTGGTCATCCCCGCAGATACGAAGCGAATCGTCAACGAGTCTCGGCGAACTCGCCTTACCGTCCCAAACGTCCGCATCCTTCCAATTCAGTATACATCCGCCGCCTCTGACGTTCCACAACAAGATTTGCGTGTAAAGTTACTACAAAGTTCTAATAATCCTGCCGATTAAATACATATTCGTGATAAACTAGCCGCTACTGACGTTCCAAATTTATTTGCAAACTTGATCCGCATATTTCTGACTTGACTGACTTTTGACGTCGAGAAAGGCAACTAAGGGATCGTTCCATATGCAGCAGGTTGTCAGCGTTCTTCGTACTTCTTTGATATCTTACAGAAAATTAAACACAATGCTTAAGCATTTTGTCGTTGTAATTTGTTATGTGATGGGGTAACAATAATTATTAAATAAGAAAGTAATTGAAAATACCATTTGTGAAGACTGCTGGTACACGGTTCAGTACATTCTATAATCTATTTCAATGACTCAACCCACTTTACGTTGAATACACGGTCCCTATTTATTAATTGCTCTTGCGGATTAACTTTGATAAAGTAATAAATCTTGCCAAAGGGTTGTTTTTGCAATTAAAGCTTTTGCTCTCCTAGTCATTTTTTGCTCCGCCCTCGACTTGAAATTAATTTATTGTGCTTCTTTATAGGAATTTTAGAAACGACCGCTTTTGACCTCAATTATTTCAATCGGACATAAAATTTAAAAAAATTAACGGCCTTATATATTTTTATCTCGCTGAAGAAGGTTACAAAAACATAAATATTTGTAAACACTCCACTATTACCAATATGTTTTAACTATATAACATATTAATTTATCTACGCTAGTAAGAACCCCCGTTTAATAGTTTATGCGTGATTAAGTTACAAACATTCAAAATTTCACATCATCTTAATTTTTCTAATAAACTTAAAAGAGAATTTGTTTGACCCATTGTCACTCTGCAACGGTTTAAGCAACTGCCATTATATTTGAATTACTTAGATCGGTCCGGTAGAGTCAGAAATACAGAGGTTTCCAATCGAAAAATAAAAGAAAGAAACCTACACGTGAAACGAGTGTTTGTAACGAAATTAAATGGATACAAATTTCAAAGCAAACATTGAATTTTTCAAGAGATTTCATCCTCATTCCATTCGATATCTATCCCAAAGCGAGAATGAGGAAATCTGTAGACGGGCTAAAGGTACTCGACGCTACGTTAAGCTCGACTAGCCGTTGAAGTTGAAGTTGCATTGGGCAATCCACATCGCTCGAAGGACGGATAACTGATGAGGAGTAAGAGTTCACGAGTGGTGACCACGTACCGGGAAATGTCTACCGGACCCTACCCCCTCCCTACTAGATGGACCAACGACCTGGTGAAGGTCGTGAGGAGTCACTAGATGAAAGCGTATCGGGACCCCTCTTTGCTGCGGACCATGGAAGAGGACTACATTCAACAGTGGAAATCTCCCGACTGATAATTTATGATTTTAAATAATAATCTTATTTATTATTAATACTATACACTACCCGTGATCTCAGATTTCGTCTATATAGTCTTCAGCTGTTATCCAGGAAAATATGTTTCTCTAAATGCAAGACGTAGCCACGTACCACATATCATCGCGATGAAATTATTTTGGTGTACGATGGGTTTGCCTTGCCTTCATCTCACCTGATGGTAAGTGAACATTAAGAAGCCTCAATCAAATGAGGCACTGTCCCTATTTCCTTTCATTCTGTAATGCAAGAATGTTTTTAGGTCTGTTATAGCTAGTCAGGTGGACAATACCACCAAACAAACCTGTTCACTGTAGGACAAGCACCTCTCTGATGGGTCGCCAGGTCAGTCTTGAGTATTTGCCATAATCACTCCTTTTGGCAGGCGTTTTTTGTGTTGTTGTTTTATAGAGGTACAAACAGAGGTGGATGCTTCTTCCTTCAAGTGAATTTTGGCATAAGTTGCCTTTTAATCCTCCAACAAAATGTCCCGGGGTGGCCCTAATCTAAATAAATTACAAAATATTCCGTTCCTCATTATAATGATGTTTCTGAGAGTGAACCTCCATCCTGCCCTTATCAACAAAGGCCACACAGTGAAATGAAAGGGCTAGTGCACGCCATTGTGGAAAAACAAAGCTAGTTTATCCGTAGCTATTACCGACGCTACGCGACGCTGTAACGTAATCGTGTAGCAAAAGCGCTACGAAGCGAAGAGATTTAAATATATATAGCTACGAAGACAAGGGCTGACGTCGTTACTGGGATGTGTGGTTCTAAAAGGCTACATCCTATATATATGTAAATTGTATAACGTAAACTTTAAACTCCGATTTCAGTATGATTGTATGCATTTAAAAGACGAAACCCTTGTTCCTCGAGCTGCATGACACTCAAAAACGGGAACACTCAAAGCGCTCACAGAAAAACCAAAAATAATCATGGGCGCATGAAAACACTTTGAGTGCTTGCGAACCAAGGTGTATTCATTAACAAAATTAATCGTAATATTGACCATCGATTGTTTACACCCTCACTCGCAACCGAAGCAATATTTAATTGCGGTGTGTAGTGGTAGAGTTTACCTCAATTAACTAATTACATAGATGAATTGATCGAACTGAAATATCGTCTATAGTCACGGTGTTGGCACCCAATTGGCAGTTTGATCTGCATTGGCCCGTGTAGTGTCGGGCGACTTTAAACTGAGATTGATCTACCGAAATGATAGATGTGCCGGAGCGACATGACGTATTACAATATGATTTTGCTTTACTCACCTGGTAAATAACAATAAGTCCGTTGGATGGAAAGTTGCTACAGTGCTATTAATACTGATTCGGCATTTTAGTTCGGCAGCAGACTTAGGCGACATGGTGGTAGCTATATGTATATATCAGCACTACCTATAGAACCCTTGGACTGTGAGTCCATGTGTGCATTCACTACTAGACCACGGAGGCGGTTCACTAATTAATTGTATCTAGAGGTAGCGACGCCGGTCCTATTTGTTTTGTGCGGAGAGTATTTACCTTGGAAATATTATTTTGCTCTTTTGTATACAATCATTGCTATATTACCTTGCTTTAAACAGTCTAGTTACTATTAACTATTATCTTTCTGTTACTCATATCCGGCAGTCAAAAACTATGTTTAACAAACACACAAACAAACATCTTCTCACCCTAAACGCATACACTGTCTCCGTTCCTAACTTAACTCCAAAAATAACTTTGAAAACACTCAGCAACGAAACTGAATGTATTTGAATATTCAATATAACACATGTATATTTCGATTAGTCATTTTGTGGTCCCAGACCGCCGAAATGCTAACATCTGATAAACTAGCCAACTTCTACACGAAAACAGAAAATCAAAGGAATGTCAGTAAGAAGCTATAAGTACATACATAATGTGTCACATAGAGGGAGAGCGGCGACCACGCTCGCCCGTTTTCTTTATTCCAAGTTATACAATAATTCTAGAAACTAAGACGGGCATTTCGTTGCTGGTTTTATGGAGACAACGTATTCAATATTGTCACGGAGCTTCTTGAACAGTCTAGAAAGAGAGACGCCGATCTCCTATCTCCTTCGTGTCGAGTAGTATGGAAAGTTCTCGAATGAGTGTGGAAGAGAGAGAGAAATCTACTATCGTAGAATTGAAGAAGAATTGACTAGCGTATAAGGTTCTCGAATAAGTCACATAAGGATTAAAAAGAGTGAAAGGGAGATCAGTCCACCTATCTCCTTCGTGTTGGATAGCGAAATTACTATAGCCCAAGGCAAACGTAGAAAGTTCCTGAAGTAAACAAAAGTTACGGCGAAGGTTCTGGAAACGTCAAAAAACCGATATAAAAGACGCAGACCGGGCCTCGACGGCAGTTCAGTTCAGCTAAATAAACAACTATTAAAAGCGAAGAAACGGAACCAAGAAGAACTAGTAAAGTGAAAGTACAGTCGAAGTGACAAAGTAATAGTTTACTAATGGTGTTAAGTGGTGTCAGTAGTGACAGACCGGCGTAGTGGTGCCAAAGGACTCTGTACGCAGAATCCATGAACGGACTAAACGGAGTGAATTATTTGAAATTAATGTACGAATGATAAAAATCCCGTGAGGAAACCCACACACTCAGCAGAAATTCAAAGGTGAGTGTTAAGTCTACCAATCCGAACTGGTCCCGTGGTGGACTATGTCCCACACTATCTGTAGGAGAGTAGGCCTGAGTCTAGGCTGTTTATGAAAAAATGCCGATTTATTTTTAAATTTGTCAATTATATAACAAGAAGGGCTTCCAAGGTCGAAAACTGGGATTGGTTCAAATTCAATCATTAATTTGCTACGTCGTCATTAAAAGGAATCAATCAAGCACGCACATGTCTACCCTTCACACGACAGATGTGGTACTGAATGATTCCCGCCCGCGGTGACACGATCGCTAACGATGGCAATGCACACACACAAAGCCACACGTAAAGTCATTACAGGTGAACTCGCACACAGAGTCAACCGTGCTCGTCGAGCTGCGGACAGTTTAGGTAATTTGCATGAAACGCGCGCAAAGCAAGACAACGGCCTACAAGTTTAAGAGGCTATGTTGGTAAGACCACGTGGTCGGTTTCAAGGTTGCATTGTTTTGTAGCTGTCCCTCTCCGAGCCCTATCCTACCCGAGCTCGTACGGTTAGACAGCATACATTACGCGATGTTATCCACCCGTAATTTGGATGCTTCGTAGTCCAGGGATCATTTGAAGGATACAGTATATTATGTAACCATTTTTTTAATACAGTATACTAATGAAATTTCAGATGTCGGTGGTTTTTTCAAATTGTTCTAAATTGATTCATACTCTTGTAAATCAGGTTCAAAGTTGGGGCTTTTTATTACCGTAAAATACAATACTTTGACGCCCTGTAACTCTGGAAGTATATATTTAAACGAAAATCTGACTCACCACCGACACAGATATTTGTTTCTAGATTGTGTCTTGAAAATTTCATAGATTTTCATAGCTTAATACTCAAAATATGACGGGACTACGTTTGTATGGGCGCTTTGACAACAGCATACCCTCTTAACCAGCCTGGGCACTTCATATAATTGTCCTGTTATCGGTATACCTGTACATACATCGAATGGAGGACTTTTATATACACGCGCATATTTGAGTAAAAACTTTAAGCCTGGGGAAACACCTGTCTTTGCGGTACTGATCTAGGTAGATCAGAGCAGCACGGAATTGGAAACGGAAGTAGGACGCTGGGAGACAATCTTCCTTTCATTGTACTATATTAATTCTGTTACAACAGATTAAATCGACAAATATTACATTTTGTCGTCAATAATATTGAAATGCAAGCTTAAATTTGGCTGCACTGCACTGTCAATAGATCTATCGACGCCTTCAAAGCGTTAAAGCCGACTGAATTGGCATAGCTTTAATCAGACACTGGGTCCGGTTCAATGGAACTCATTCGGTTCACCATTGACTCTCTAAAGCGATCCGATTCACGACTACTGGCCTTTGAAGTGGCAATATCACTCCGTGCAGACCTTACTGTACTCAAAGGCACTTTGATGTACAAGTGTTGATGCCGTGTGGTGCCAGCTTTAGAATAATACCACCTATTGCATAAGTCTGATGTCTGACTGAAGGGAAACTACACACTACAGCCAGATAATCATTTTTAGGGTTCCATTCTTCCAAAAAAAAAATGGAACCCTCGTAGTATCACTTGGTCGTCTATCTGTCAAGACCATTTACTTAAGAACGCATAGAGGTATCAAATTGTACTTGATATCAAACACTCAAGTTTGCAATCCTTTAAACCTTCTTAGTCATCGCAAAATTACATATGACCGTTTATTCCGCTTATTTATTCCGATTTCCCTTGAAAGCGCATTAGCACTTAGCCTTAGCCACTTAGCCTTAGCCAATTACCATTAGCCACTTAGCCTTAGCCACTCAGCCTTAGCCACTCAGCCTTAGCCACTCAGCCTTAGCCACTCAGTGATTACAAACATTGTTAACAATTGCTAGTTGGTTTCATCGGGCGTACCTATTATTTGTTATATTCGGTATGTTAATCATTCATATTCTGTACGGGACCCTCGGCACGCGAGTTCGACTCCCACTTGTCTACTTTTATTCATAATAAAGTTGCAAACTTCTTTAATGTAGGGACTGTCGACTAGAGACAAAAGTGGAAATTAAAAATCTGTGGAATTTCAGGGGGCAATGAATCATATCGTGAATGTAGGTACGAGTATTTACGATATCTGAGGAAATTATATTATCTGCACCTGCTTATGTGACTGGCATTGATGAGCTCAAGAAATAGACAAGCGGAAGGATCAGACCCTGATTAAAAAGAGCAGCCACAAATGAGTATTAACTTCAATCTGCCCTGCATAAGTGATTAACACTTGTTTCTCTTAAATAAAAACATGGCTAGCTACGACGGGCACAAAACCTATAAAACTTTTTAGTTTTGTTATTCAGAATTGCCAACATCCGCCCACCGGCTATTTGCTCAATTCATGAACGGAATCCTACGCCAATAAATTCAGTGACAGTTTCACATCGGACTGCCATGTTTTTAGATTTTTCACTGTTTTTCACAATATTTACTATTCTTGTCACTATGAGTTTTCCTCTGTAACTAGCAAAAAAATTTCCCACGTATTTATTTCCCGTTTGGTATTCGTACCGTGAGAATGGAGGCGCTCTAAACCTTTTTGCTTGATTTCATAGTTTAACGGAGAATTACCAGTAATTACCCTTTAAAATAAAAGCTTTTAAAACCATTCAAGTCAAGACTGAATGAATACTCAACATACCGAAAATCAAATAAGGTAATATGCACCCAACAATGCTCTACCGAAGTCCGATTGATGAACCAACTTTACTTTGCAGTTAAATTACATACCTGATGTGCGGCTATCTGTCTTTCGATATCATTTTTCTCAGGACGTCGTGAAGGTATCAAGTTGAAATTAATATCAAAGACTCAAGTATGCAATCCTTTGAAGCTATGGAAAAATTAAACTTCTAAGTCAATAACAAGATACAGCCATTTGTTATTTTCATATTCCGACGATAACCCTTGAAAGCGCACCATACCCTATAGGGTACTGCCCATTGACCTACAATCATGAAATTAGGCAATAATCACGCTCTTATAGTACAATTATAGGAATAAATCCGAAACTGTTGCAGCGCCTGTTGTTATTCGTATTTCAATGTGTTAATTAACAACAATAACTCATGTTTTTGACACGAGCAACGTATTCTTGGTACAACTAAGAAGTACATAGGCTTCTAGACCAACCACCTAACATCAGGTGTGATTGAGGTCAAGCGTTGGTCTATCTTCTGTATAATTTCATTTCAATTCAGTGTGTTAATTATTCATAATATTCGCCTTTTATTGACTTTTCCGCCAGTACACTGCATATGAACAAGAAAGGATTAATGTGACATGGTACAAAAGTGGATACATATTTCTGTACTCGAGTGTACAATTTCATGTTATAACACCAATGGTCCAACAATTGTGTGTGTGTGTGTGTTTGTTCACGTGTGTTATTGTGTCAGTAAGCAAAACCCCGACCTTTTTGTATTTTTTAAATGCCTTTCAGAACGTGCCAGTGTCAGTTGTAATAGCTTTAGATACATACGAGTATAGCATTAATAAAGATAATTCGTAGCAGTATCTTCACGATAAAAAGTTTACTACCACTGGTTACAATCATAAAAACCAAACACAAAACTGGAAACGATCAACATGTGGTGTACAATGCAGTCGATTGTCTTCGTTCACTTCATTTTCTGTTTTACCCCGCTAAGACCTACCGATGTGTACCCAGCGCCCTTTGCATCCATCCAATTTGGTGCTGTGTACAAACCAGGCTACGGAGAGGAAGTAGTCCAAAGAAGGTCAATGGATCCAGTTATGCCACCTGATGACAGCTGGAAGAGGAACCTCCCCGGAGTTAGATACGAGGGCATGACTGATGACGACAAGACCCTCATAGAAGGCATGGACAAAGTCATTTTAATGGAATCTTTAGAAGAAGAGGCTGAAGGCAGAGAGACAATGTGGACTGATTTGGATAAGCTTAAGAAACACGCTAATTATAGTATTAAAACAGGAAGATATTTTAACTCTAAAGTTGAGAAACCAAAGAAAGAAAACACTAAATTAAAGGAAAGTGTAGGCTTACTTCAAAAATATATTTTTAATAAACATTTCAGAAACAAATCAGATTCTACAGCTACTTACCCGCCGGAACGTATGACTAACAATACATGGGCAATGAACCCGGAGTTACAAAGCTACGAATCCAAGAATGTCCCCTTGCCGGAACGTTACAATGAGACGTCATCATCAGCAGGAAAACGTTCGCTGATAGACATGGGCTGCGCAGATAATTTTTTAGAAGAAAATAAGAAAACAAGAGTTGAAGGTCGATCGAAACAAAACGCCAAAGAGCTCATACAGATTTCATGTTCGGAATTCGCTGTGGATGCAGTTTTTGAAGTCAGAATAATCGTCGACGTAGATTGGATTCCATTTTTCATTTGGTCGAAAAAGCAACGGCAGCTTTCCGTAGTCCATAGGTTTTGTATACCAAATGAGAAGGTAATTTTGTTTTTATTCCTCAAGGTTCTTATTTTTGTGTTCCATATCGAAAATAGCAAAAGCACTTGACTTTGAACCTGATGGTAGTTGCGATATTTCAATAGGATAGAGCTGGAAATCAATATTATAAAAGTTGTGTGTAATTTTGTGTTATGTTGCCTACTCAGACGATCGTTATTTCACCAGTTGGTTACATCACGACATAGTAGCTATTTGCTGCCTAGTAAATTGAAATTTGGTACAGTTTTAGAAATTCGACAATTTGAACATGAAGAAGGATTGTGTCATTTTACACTACCTCGTAGCTTCCGTACTTGATTGATTTTGATAGATGAAGTAAGATACTTCATAAATGAAGAAAATAAGTATAAACTTAGGTTCAGTTTTACTAATTCAAGTTGATAGACACATTTCATATATGTATTTCGAATGGTAATGGTAAAATAAATATTGGCATTAAAAATTTTCCAGCGAAATCACCTTTAGGGAAATTTTGAGAAGGTGGACAGCACCATCTACAGGCGTAATAAATCCGCATCACAATGCATAGTAGGGATTGTAGCAAACATTGCTCTACATGGCGATCTATAAGTCCTAATTCCAGCAGTTGACTTTAACAGCTGACGGTGATAATAACGTGTAACCAAAACGTTTCCTGTTCGCAGTTGATACCTGAACTTCAGGCAAGATATGCAGGTAGTTTAGGTGATGAAGTGGATTGGAATGAATCAAAACTTATTCTTCAAGGGCCAGCTGACATGCTCCTAATTGGAACTAATAAAACTGGATTGTTTCTTGCAGTAAAACTAATTAAAAACGTAATGAAAATTAATGGAACTGAGATGGCTACCAATAAAGGTATTTTAAATTAATTTTACGTCAGTAAGTTGTAAAATGGTCCAAATCATAGACACACTATTCATGAACCAAGCTGTGATTATACAGATTAAAGTATTTAAGAAAAATAAACTTAATTGTGTTGTTATTATTGCAGCCGAACTGTCTGGGATGAGATGGACGACCATTCAAATGAAGATAGTACATCCCTTTCTGGCCATGATGCAATGCGAGTCAGGGGATACTGTGATAATGGCTGATAGAGACCTAGAACCTAGGACTTTGGAAGATAAAGAGAAAGAGGCCGCTTTATTACACTTCAGGGGGACGGGTCGGCCAATAGGAAACATTGATTTAGTATGAAGTATATCTCATATTATTTCTCGAGAAAGGGCTCCAATTCGTAACACCGCAATATTTTAAAATAAGAATTCTGGCGATGTTTTGTTACTGCAATGTTATTAGCTCTTGGGATAAATGAAGAAAGAGAGAGATGGCGCTAATAAAATATACATTTACATCGGTGTATATATATTACATTTTCCTGCATTTTATGCCGACACATATTTTTATTTAAAGTATTTATTAAAAATGGTTTCTTAAAGTTTAAATAATCTCAACAAGTTCTTTGCAAGAAAAAGTGGTGGTCTTCACGACCAATATGTAGACGGCGGCGTATTCATTACCCTCGAATGTAGTACACAGATGTTATGTTACATTTTTGCGTTTGCGGGGAACAGTTTTTGTGGTTAGTTCATTATAGTACATTATGATACAAGTGAGCTAAGTTGCTCATTACACACGAGGTTGTCGTTTGCGCCCGGGCCTTGGCAATGGAGTAATACAGACAAGTGTGTAATGAGCAGAGCTCACCAGTTTCATACGACGTTTTTAAACACATTTGCGAGGAAAAAACAATAAAACATCAGGTTACAGTACGTTTTATCAACATCATGTTTGAGCTTAAACATACTTCCTAACATGGGATACATGCAGCACAAGCATCATTCTGAGCTTGAATGTATTGGCTAGGTCAGAGAAATACGAAAAATCACACTTTCAGAAAATATCTTGGATTGTTTCTTGCTCTTCCATTGCAGGAAACTATCGTAGGCAGCCACGACTTTATCGGCTACCACGGCTATCGTTTGCAATTTGTGCTTCATTTAGTATTTCTGGCGGGGTTAATCCTATCAATTGTTCATCTTCTGAATTTTAACTTGATATATAACAAAATATGATAAATTATGGGATGGCGCGAAAGTTTTTTTTTCTCGATATACAAGGTGAGTGAACATACAGCCTTCTTCAAACTTATAATTTTAAGTGATAAAATGCAAATATTTTAATACTTTATGTAAAATTATTGTGAATTAGAAATAATTTTAAAATAATAAAAGTTTGTTTAACTTAATTAAGGAGTTGAACATTTATTTACTCCAAAAATATATACCTATGGATTTTCAGCTACTTACTCTTTGTTGTTACCCAAAAAAACTATATTACCCGGATAAATTGAGGGTGCTCTGTTTACACGCATACAACATGCAGCAAGGTACGTATTTCATTTTGCAGGGATAATTCTATTACGCACTAGGGTGCAATAGAGAATCATTTCGCACGCAGGGGGTTATAGCTCGGTTTATGGACATAAAAGCGATGTAACTCTCACAGCGATGCGATGTAGCTCAATTTACAAGCAAGTGTGTTGAAAATATATTTAGGAATGATGTAATGCATACACGTTTATTTAGTTAGACAACACCTACCTCTTCTTACCTCTCCTTTGTATGCACACATTAGTGTCAAAACATCTGTAATAATCACAGTAGATAGTAATTCGTATATTTCAGGAAATCCATAGGTATAAACTAGTAATTAGGAATAGTTGTAAGTTAGTCTGCAATTAAATTTTTGAACTATTAGCCTATAAGTTTTCCTAAAACAAATAAATCGATATAATACAAACTAAAGAGAATATAACCTAATCTGTTTATAATAGTTTTATTTAAAATTGTGTTTTATAAAATACTTAGTTATGCGGTCAGTAAAATGAACTTTATTTTAACGTAATATGTACGTTTACTTCCATGGTTAGGAACCAAAGACATTAGACCGGACAAAGCAAACAAACATTTTGATCCTAAACTTATTACCAATTGGTAATAAGTTACTCAATCTAGTGTCACATCACGTCACGCGGCCGTACAAGGCATTTGACATACCATTGACTTTTGAGATCAAAATGTTTATATGAAACGTTTCCCAATGACCGCTCTATAACCTATTACTATATTTAAATCTCTTTGTTAGGAACCCTTGGTGGGCGAGTTTGACTCGCACTGGGCAGATTTTAATTATTGTGAAATATGATTTTTATAATTGGTCTACATCTCACCTGATGTTAAGTAGAGATAACGCAACTGAATGGAAAGCGTGCTCGCCTAGAAGCATCAGGCACTCTTCTCTGTGGCTGTAACTGGACTGTGATGTGTTTATCTATCCACACATCGCAGCAAGGTTATATACTAAAATCTCATTAAAAAATTTATAAACTTCATACTTACTGGGCTACATACTGTGTTCATACTCAACTCTTTTCTGAGACGACAGACGTCAAAACCCCTAAAACATAAAACCACCCAAAACATTATTTTATTTATTTATTATCCTGATCTCTTTACAGTATTATATTCTTTGTCTCTATATATGTTTGTGTTTTAGATAAACCCAAAGATTATAATATAGGTGCCAAAAAAGTCATACGATAAATTTGATAAACAACTTTGAATATAAATAAGTTACATAATATTTATCACAATACACCTCATCCAATATTGACTTAAACAAATGGCAAAATCAAACAAGGAACCGAACGATGCACCAAACAAAACTCCAACACAGGGTCCAAACAGGGTTGGATTCGGGAGTGGTAGTAAAAGGTTTGGGAGAGTTACGTTACATCCCAAACTAGACGAGTCAGGAGCGTACAAACAGACAACTGACCCAGGCCTCGACCCCAGTCGCTATTCACCTATTCCGATGCATGAAGTGTACAGACTGAATAAGAGAGTCAAAAACAAAAAGGACCCTTGGAGGTGCAAAGCAGAATTGGAGCAGTGGTCACTCAACTTAGGTTACAGAAATCAGTCCGTTTTGGACGCTCGACGGTGGCAAAAGTCCTTGCTAGGCCCCGCGTGGACAGAGATACCTACAGAAAAGAAATGCGAGTCAGCCTGCAAGAATGTTGGCTTCGGGCGTAATCCTCGGTTTCCCTCGAAAAAGTTGTTCAGCGTTCCGGGACCTGGCACTTATTATAAGCATGTGCCGTTCAAAGCCCCTTACGGTCCACATTCATCGCGTCCGAGCTTCGAAAGGGACGACCCGTGTCGGTTCAGAGATAGAACTCCCAGCTGGATCATTGCACCCAACCGTTACAATGTTCTCGATTTGGAAAGCATCGATGAGTTAAGTAGAAAGGTAACTTCTATACGCGGACCCTACGACCTTTTCACTGGCAAGAGAGACGGAACCACCATAAAAAATCATTTCAATACAACAAAATGTTCGGCAGCAACATGGCCGCTATCGTTCCCTGGTAGTTTAGAGGAGCTGAAAAAGAAGCATTACGGTGTTTTTAATAAGACGAACAGAGAAGTACCTTACAGAGGTCGTAACGCTTTGGTTGACCCGTCGTTGTGTGTAAGGTATGCTCAAGATCCGGGTCCTGCCCTTTACGACGTGCTGCCTCGCAGGGAGTTCCGCCAGCACATGTACGGGTTTAACAGCTCGTACGACAAGCCCCGGATGTACGAGAAGACTGTCGTGTGGCCAGCCGTCGGCAGGTATAAGGTCAAGCACCTGACGTGCGGCATCCTAGGGCATGGATGGCGTTCCGTGTTCAAGAGTAAAGTGCAAAGAACGATAGGCGATTTCATACCGAAACCGATGAATTCTTTCTGAAATTTAATACAACTTTTAAAACGAATATATCCCATTTGTGCTAAAATTTACATGCAGTTTTCCAGTTAGTAGGTTTTGTAGTTTTAACTTATATCCCATTTTTCACCTCTGTTTAATGTTTAATCTCGAAAACCCCTTAGTGAGCGTACAGTATAATCTGAATTTACCTGCTAACAAGTTTCTTACTGTTTATCGCTTGGGAGATTTCGTGACACATCAGAGATTGCTATTTATAGGTAGGTAGGTTTATTTAGATTATCTATATGTACTATAGAACAAATAAACAAATGAATATATTAATTAGTTTTGTCCGTTGAAATCATGTTCGTTAGAACATTTCTCGTGGTCTACCACTTTTTCATACATTTACCGGCCATTCGTTTCGAAATTTTATTTATTCAATACATATTAATAATATGCGGTTTCACATTACCTGAATATTTTTAGGGTTCCGAACATCCCATAAAAACGTAAGGAACTCTTATCAAATCACTGTAGTCTGTCCATGGCTCGGGACTCCTCCAACACACATGGACTATCTGTATTATTATTTTCTAATCCAATATTTTATATTGAACCGTATAACAAATAGAATTTTTTGTCCATTCTGTTATATTGTATAAATAATAGTATTACTAGATGGACTAACCCAAACCAGAGATCGCATCACGATGTATGTATACTGTGAATAGATGTTATTACATAAATAATTTGTTTACAGTGGTTCCATCTATACGTTCATTTCATGTTATTTCAAGGGTGTCGTAGGCTTCGGGCTTTCATAACAGCGTTGGTTTCACCAAAAGTAACCAGATGACGCTACGAAAAATGCAAAGTGCAGTTTCCAAAGTTCCTTTATTCGATTTAAGAGGGTACTGCATGAAATTTTGATAATTAAAGTGTACATACTATGAGTTGAACTACTTAAATGTATACATTGAAATGACCGGTTATCCCCCACGGGAGACCACCTGGTTTAATCATGGAAAGTTTTTTTTTCTTCCAATGGCTCACCTATGTCCTATATTCCGTAGGGAATATTAAATTTCCACCGTACACCTTGTTATCAAAACGCTTCAAATTTGAAGGGCAAAGAGATTATTATGATTAATTAAGTTAGCCCGATCCTTGAACTAGGGCACGCTCATGTTGTTTATAAAAATCGTGCAGGGTCGTGCACCTTCTGAGTTATCTTACACAAATAATTAATAAACAATACATAACGTTTATGACATCACAATAAATGATTTAGAACACATCCGTCAGGTTCCGCTTTCTTCAAAAGCAGTTTTTATTTGCGGATAGGTCAGAATTCTTGAAAAATTGGTGACAAAACAGCAATTCTCGTGATTCCTCATTCGTCAGATCACTTTTTTGTTTCGAATAGTAAAGGTCTGAATTTACATATCGTGGATGTTCAACAAGCATGCGACGCAGCGCACTTCCTCCGCGTAGACTACAGATTTTGCCTTAACATTGAAATATGATTCAATACAAAATTATCTTGTCTTTGTCATGGTCTATCTGTATGCAAAAATTTCAGCCAAATCCGTTAAGAGGTTTCGGCATGATTGTGGTATAAACAAACTTACAAACTTTCACATTTATAATACTAGTAGGATATACGAAGCAAACGTTTTATTAATTTTGTGAAGAGGGTAAGCACCTTTATATGATTAAGTTTACAAATACATTAAACTATACATACCGATTCGGATGTTTTTTAACTTTCTCCCAAAGAATGAACTGACGAAAGAGGAATCTGACGAATGTGTACACAACAAACAATAAATATTGTTATGGTTCCGTACCCAAAGCTAAAAACGGGACCCTATTACTAAGACTTCGCTGTCTGTCTGTCACCAGGCTGTATCTCATGCCGTTTTCTCATTTCAACCGTGATAGAGACAGTTGAAATTTTCACAGGTGATGTATTTACTGATGCCGCTATAAGAAACACTAAAAATCAGAATAACTAAGGGGGCTCCCATATAACAGACATGATTTTTTGCCGTTTATATCCGTCGCAAACAGCATACCAAATAAATGCAGATGTTTATATTGATTTGATCGGACTAAATACTAAGCTAATTTCTTCTTAGCAATCTATTGATTACAAGAGGTAAGAAGGTAAGCAACTTTCCAATAGCCGTCTCATACTCCTTACAGAGCGTGCGTTCTAATTACGCATCATAGAGGCTATGTTTGGGTTCTGGGTCCAGGGTTCGATTCCCAGTGGGGGTACCTATCGGTACCAGGTTTGGTTGGTGGTAGGGTAGGTAGGTAGGATATTTTCTATGTCCGCCTGGCTAGCTACCACCATGCTACCTAAGTCTGCCGCCAAACAGCAGTGTTAATAGCACTGCTGTTCCGATATGAAAGGTAGCATAGACAGCGCCTCATTAGATTGAGGCTCACTTACCATCAGATGAGATGTAGGTCAAGTGCAAAACCCATCATACATTTAAAAAAAGATAACTTTTTACAGCTATTATTAAAGGAATCCAAGGTTTGCGCGAAATTTAAAAAAATATATATTTTTTAAATGGCTTTTTCATTGAGGAACAAAGCTAAAACTGTTTATAAAACAACGATCATTAATTACCTGAATTTATAAACATTTTTCCTAATAATCAAAGGGCACCGTCGTGTGTATACATATAGTTTAGGTTTGCTCCCCAACTTCCCATTTCTTTTATTGCGATTTCACTGATAGAGTACAACAAAAAATTTTAATTTCCTGTTTTCAGATACTTATGTATAGCGCGCATTTGGAAACTAATTATTTTTACAAGTAGTAAACCACATAGTTCCAAATACGACTACACATGACCATACAAATTAACTATTTACAAACAACTACACAGAAGCAAAAGATCATAGCAGTCACGTTTTCGAGTACCTACGACATATTAAATCTCTGAAAGTGATTTCTGTAATACACTTTTGTTAACAATATTTCACTATATAATATAACCAATGTCTGGTATAATGTTTTGCCTTTATGATGAACAAATTCGCTAAACTTTCAAAAAATTAATTAGAACCATATTCTTTTTTTTTTTTGTATCTACCGCTGGTCATAGGTACGCACGGTACGCCACATCGACCGGTCCCAAGCCACCTGAAACCAGCGACTCCCAGCGACCTTAACTAGGTCGTCAGTTTTTTCGTATATTTAAACACAAGCAATCAAACGCATGCAGAGCTATGCAGACATAACGTGACTTGCAGAATTTCTGCAATAAATCTTACAAGAATGTGCCTCGTGTTTTATCTCCACCGATAAGAAAACAATACTATGTAAACAGTAAGCAACTGGCGGGAGAGTAGTATTTGAAAAATATTCATTGTCGTCCCTTGAACGCATTTTGTCAAATGCAACGAACAACAACATGAAATTGTTCACGCGCCAGAGTTCATTGTTTGTTTTTCCAATAAACAGCTCTCTATTTACAAGCCGGTTCGAAATTTAAAAGATAAAACATCGTTCCATTTTTAAATTACACAACAGTTTACATAGTACTATTTAGGTTATAAGGTTGTCAAAATAATGCTCAAAGGTGATTCCAAATATATATGGAGCCTGGGCCAGGTCAATGCACACGAAATAGAATAATTGTTTTTTTTTAAAATTAACCTTTTTTGATCATCTATTTTCAACAAATCTAACGGAATGCCGTGTACAAAATATGTTTTCCCTGAAACAATTGCAACACAAAACAACCATGGCGGACTGTCAAAATCAAACATGTACATAAATAATTTATGTATTTATTTTATGTTTTGTTAAAGTCATGCCAGAGAGCAGACAGCCATTTTGATTGTCAATGTCAACATCGCTGTCTGCGTTCAGAAACTGAGCCACTTTAATCCAAACCATAGATAAGATTTATAAAGAAGAAAAACGCTATTTTTTATATTTCTTAATCATAAATACTAATTAATTATCTACCTCTGATTTAGAAACAAACTAAACATGCAATAATTGAACATGCATTTTTAAACTACAGCTTTTTTATATATTTACTTGTGCTAATAACCATTTCTGAACGAATCTGTGACAACGCAAAATACTAAGCTGTCACTTAAAAATGAACGTGAAATTGGCTTAGAAAAAGAAAGTATTTTGTACACGTAAATTACCCACATAATCTAATCATTACCATTTTTAAAGTAATTCCTATATTTTAAAACAGTGTACAGCGAGCTGGCCCCAGATGAAATGAAATGAAAGGTCACCTAAGCATGTTTGAGGAAAAAAAATCTCTTAGAAAAAGAGTTGCAATGAACAAAAAATAAGGTCGAATATTCAGCAAACTTCTCATAAATGTTTGAGGAATGTCTACACGCTGTGTACACGTGACTGTCAGTCCTTCAGCAAATTGAAGAAGCTGGATAATCCGACAAATATCGATGATTTAGTACGTTAGTATAAGAAACGAATGACTGATAGAATCTATATACATAAAACAAAGTCGAGTTGGATTTGGCGTCAAGTACCCAATTATGAATGATATAGCATGCGAAAAACTACAAGTAGTCCATCAAATACAAATTGGCCTCCTGCTCGATAATGCCCAATCCACTGTAAATCACAATATATTATACAATAATTTCATGACTTGACCTTTCACTCCAACTAGTGCTCGATAATTAAACTTTACTAACAAAAATATGGATTATGTCTGATACAAATAAATAATAATCATCATCATCACCAGCCTATATATGTCCCCACTGGAGGGGCTCAGGCCTACTCTCCTACAGAGAGTGTATGGGACATAAATAATAATAATAATAATAATTAACTAAAGGCATCGATAGGTTCATTGGTAGCCGTCGATATATTATTTTTATAAATAGGATGATCTGTATGATTCGAAAGTTGTATGTAGACTGATTAATATAAAGTATAAACTGATGAAAAACTTGTAAAAGTAATACAGTGCCGATTTCTTACACCTAACGAGTAAACTAAGCTTACAATTATTAATCACTAACACCATAAAGGATGTCTTATCAATATTTACACATCCTTACAGGTTCCCATGATTTTGTAACTAAAAATAAATGTAGCAGAGTATCGCACTAGCTCCGTCGCAAATGTCTCTCTGATCGCGCACAGTGCAGTGTCCCTCGGTACGGGCACGTTCATCGCGGCGTGTTCCTGCGCACCGCTTTACGCATGCGCCGCATCGGCGTGTTGGACACGCTACCCATGTTGAACTGCACATGTTGGCCGCCCGTACCACCAGCCGGCACACCACCAACACCAAAGCTGTACACGCTGCCCGACGGCTGCGACGACTGTTGTTGCTGTCGAGACATACATATCACGGTGAATTCGCACGTATCCCGCAAGTTGCAGCAGTGTAGTATAATCACTCAGCAATATATCTACGTAATAAAATCCGGAATGGGGAAATCTGTAGATGAACTAGGGTCACCGACATAGCTCGACGAGTCAGCGAGCTGAAGTGAAAATGGGCAGGCCACATCGCTTGAAGTACCTATAACCGTTGGGGAGTAAAAGTTCTCGAGTTTCAACCACGTACGTGGAGACGTGTACCGGGCCTACTAGGACCAACGACCTAGTAAAGGTCAAAGGGGTCGTTGGATGGATGTGGCGTACCATGGAGGTGGCCTATGTCCAGCAGTGAACGTTTCCTGATTGATGATGATGAACAATACACTTATAATATTTACAATGGGAAAACTGAAAAAGGCTTCGAACTTAATATAATCTATTCTATATATTCAGTAACATTTACCACTTGTCCGAAGCCGAAAACGCCTGGTGGAGGAGCTCCAAAGTTGAAAGCGGCCGGGGTCGGCGCGGGCGTCAGACCCGGCGCTTCGAACGACGGAACTGAGGGGTTGGGAGCTCCAAACGAGGGCGCCGCACCCACGCTCGGCGTGCCGAACATTGATGGCGGCGGATTGTTGGCCGGCGATGGCACGCCGAACATTCCGCCCGCCGGTATCTGCGCCGGCGCCACAAACATCGCCGGCGGAGTTGCCGCCTGACTCCCCATCCCGAACACATTCGTCGACGGCGTCCCAGCTCCAAATGCAGGCAACGTGTTACTGGAACTAAAAGATGTTGACGATCCAAACGAGAATGTCGGCTTCTGTGGCATGCTCGTCTGAGCGCTCGTCACGAACAGGTTCCCGGGCGCGACGGTGCTAGACTTGGTCCAAAGGATCTCTTTTTGTCCGGACGCTCCGAACACACCGCCGCCGGGTATAGTCGTCACCGTTTGTATATTGCTTCCATTCGGTAGATTAGATTGTTCGGTTCCCGGTGTAGTCACCGCAGACAAAGTACCACTGGCCACCATGGGATTGGGTGTAGTGTTTCCGGGTAACACACCGTTTCCTACTGCGTTGCTAGGCCCGAGCGTCTTTCCCGCTGGCGTAAATTTACTAGAGGCAGCAACATTGTCAGCCGAAGCACCGAATGCTGGCGTAAACAATGAAGGAGTTTCGGTCTTAGCGCCACTCCCGAAGGAGAATTTAAAGTTTGGTGTCTCGGGTTGCGACGCAGATGTTTGAGCGTTTGTGCCGAAACTGAAGAGGGGCGGTGCGGGAACGAGTGACGGCGGCTGAGCGGACGTCGCTGCGTCCTCGGGCTTCTGGAACACCGGGACCTTTGCGGTGTCAGGGTCCGGCTTGGTGAACTGGGCGGTCTTGGTCGCGGAGGTATCAGCGTCGGTGGCTGTCGGCGCCGGTGGATCGGGAACAGACGCACTCTGCGATGTCGCAGCGAACGCACTGCTGGGCGACGATGTCGTCACAACACTCTTCACTGGGGCCGCAAACAGACTGCTCGATATTTTAATTCTTCCCGGCGAAAATGAAAACGTAGGCTTCTCGCTAGCTGGGGTTGCTAGTGGTTGTGACGTAGATTCAATGTTTGTCGTATCCTTATTCTTTTCCGATGGAGAACTCACAAAAGAAGGGTGATTTGGCTTATTCACTGGAGGAGCCAGGACATTGTCATCCAGTTTGCGAGTTACTTGTGAATCTGTATCGGAGACTGCAACGCACGGCACTTCTTGTGGTTTCGTTTTGTTTTCATTGGCTCCGTCATCTTTTGAATCTGTCGATTTGGCAGGTATTGCAAAGACAGAAGGTTGAGGTGGTGACGTCTTCGACGCATTCGGCACACGAAAGGAGAATTTAAGTGGTGATTGAGTATCGACCTCTTGTTTATCCTTATTTAAAGATACCTCTTCTGTTTTTTTGGCAGGTAAACCGAATGAAAACGTGGGTGCCTTCGCCAATACATTGTTGTTGGTTTCAGACTGTTCTGCATCGGATTTACTAGCTGAAACTGTTTTGATTTCTGTCATTTTAGGTAGCGAGGCTTCCTGCAGCTTGAGGTCGATACCAAACTTGAATGAGGTATTTTTCCCAAAGTTGAATTTTTTCTCGGGCAAATTTTTGGTGACCCCAGCCTTCTCAGCCTCACAGCAGGCGCACTTGGACTTGTTGCTATCGTTTCTTACTAAACAATATGCGCACTCCCATCTGTCAGTTTGTGCGTTGACAATGTTCTTGAATGTTTTGTCAGCAGTGAACAAGGTGAATCCACCGGGGGTGCCGGAGGGCGGGGGTGCGGCGGTGGCCCCAGGCTTCGCTCCTCCGCACTCCGCACATTTCTCCACACTGCTCTTGTTTATAGTCCAGCACTGTTCGCATTTCCACTCGTCCGGGCCGGCCGGCGTCAGTTCGTCTGCTTTAGAGCTAGGCTTCATACCGCAGCACACACACTTATTAGCACTCTCCTCGTTACTCACCCAGCAATGTTCACATTTCCATTTTGTATGTGAAATATTGTTTACTTGATTACCTGGATAATTTAAAACATTTTTACAGTGCATACACCTGTCGCTGTTCAGTAGGCAGTCTGCCGCTCTGCACAAGGAACATGTAGCTCTGGCAGCGGTTCCTTCTTTCCTCGGCTTCTTATATCCGCAACAAATGCACTGTTCCACCGACTGTTTGTTAAATACCCAGCAATCGCCACATTGCCAGTCTTTCCCCTTCACCTCCACTTCACCAACCGCGCCTACAGCACTTGAATTGTCTTTCTTTGCAGCAACGTTTTGTTTCTCAAAGTTTTTCTCTGGGCTGCCGAATGTAAACTTTGAGGTTATTGTGGACTGCTGCTTTTCATTAGATATCGATTCTGGGGACGAAAATTGGTAGGGTTGAAAACGATTGGAAATTTGTGATACGGATCCGTCGACTTCAGAGCAGTGTTTGTGTTGGGTGACGTTCCTCATCGTCGACACAATTACTGACTTCAAGGCGCTAGGAGATGAAACAGAAGTAGTCAGTAAGTGTTTATCGATATGTAAGGGGTCGTAAGGCGACGCCGTCGGTTCTGAGTAGACGATTCTTTCCTTGTCTGGTATTCTGACACCATCATACTTTGATTTTTTTGTTTTAGGTTCCGATGGATCCCTGTAAAATAAAACCACATTACCATGTGTACTTTTTTATTCACAATGAATTGGATACTTGACACCTAATTAGTTTGAGGTTGAATTGTATTTTATACCGTAACGGAAATTAAAAGAAAGCTTCCAAAATATTTGGATTCGCAACAATTAAAGTCTCAAAAATTGCGAAAAAATATAGTCCCTCGTATAGCTTATTAGATTTCGTTTTCTCATTAAATTTTGAATATTTTCTTATAGGGTTTTATTAATATATAAAAACATTATTTTACGAAATAACTCAAAATATCGAACAAGCATCATACATTTAACGCTCCAATATAGTAATGTGACGTCACAAAAGACTAGAATCACTTCTTTTCAGGTTGTGCTAAAAAAAACTATCAGTCTTATAAAAAAACTGATACAGCTATTTATCTTTTTACATGGACTATTGAATGAGACAAAAATGTTTTCATCAAATACCCAACCAGCTCTCGACTTTAAACTCGCCTGATGGTAAATGTCGATAAAACTAGGGGTTTATACTCGTATATATATAATGAAGCACCGTGGTACTATCACCTTCTTTGAAAGCAGATATACATTAGCATAAGTATATTAAATAGGTCACGAATTGATAGTGTGACCAGGGTTATTTGGAAGGCAACTTGCAGGATCTATGAATGAATCAGTACCTTTCTTCTGTTTGTGTCGAGGACGGCCTATAGTCGGAGGTGCTGCTCCTTGAGGCTATGAGTTGCCGAGCCGCGTTCGTGGTATCCATAAGCCGCGACCGTTTCCTTATGCTCAGGATCGATGCCATTGTGGGCACATACAGCTCTTGTGTCTTGTATGCTAGAAATAATAAAAAACAGGTGTAAAAAACCAGTCATGTGCGAGTGAGACACGCGCACCGAGGGTTTCGTACAGAATATGATGAATAAGTAACATAATGATAAATTAACGCGTTCAAAAAGAACTAGAAACCGACATCTGCTGCCCTAAAAGTCTACAGCATTCATCCCCTAAAATGTTCACCTTTAGAGGTAGAATTATGATAGCATATGATAGGTTTTTGTAGCACGGCAAGGCACGTTAATCCGCTGTTAACCAAATAGTAGCATAGTAGCTGCATGAGTCATATCAGAGACCAATGGCAGCTCAACAACTCTGACAACTAGGGTTTGTGAGATCCGTCATCGACCTTATGACGTGCATGTCGTAGATATACAAACAATTATCCATATACCTATTTTAACCACCTCCATGGCTTAATAACTATATGATTGGACTCACAATGCACAGTTTTCGGTGGCAGGGTATTTTGTATGTCCGCCTGGCTAGCTACTATGTTACATAAGGTTGCCTCCAAACAGCAGTGTTAATAGCAGTGTGGCAATGCCTCATTAACTGCCTTCTGGTTGTCCACGCTTATCATCCAGCGGCGTTATCTTCATCAGGTTTGATGGAGGCCAAATGCAAACCCAACGATTAAAAAAAATTACAAATACACGACTCTCCATAACGACGTAAAGGAAGGGCACAAGCTCATTTATATAAGTATGAATGGATATACCTCTATTGACAATACATCTTTCTATGATAACAGTATATAATTTTATGATTAATGTGTCTCTAGGTTTCCTCTAGGGTCATATTCATCGGTGAACTTTTTTGGCTGTCAAAGATGACATTACAAAATAATATCACTTACATGGCTGTTGCGTAGGCCGTGTCGAAGTCGAATCGTAAGAGCACCCATCCCGCCTTGGTGGCTCGATGTATGGCTGTATCCTCTTAGCTTCGGAGACTGGTGAAGAATAATTTTCCAACAAGTCCATGACACGTTTGGTTGTTTGACTTAGTATGTTGTCGTTATTTTTCAATTCATTCACAACTACTTTCTTCCTTGCGGTAAGGTTGGATTGATGCAAGTATGAAGCTGATGCACCTCCATACATAGTGCTTCCCGCATAGAAAGGTGAACCAAGGTAGTGCTTGGACTGCTGATATCTTGTGGCCTCATTCGTTTTTGCTGAAATGAGGGTAGTACATTAAAAAACATAAGCCGAATATCAAAAAATAAATAACATCATCTTCACGTCTTGTTATATGTATTTCATCCCTCCTCATAACATATCACCATACCACGATAACCGATTACTTCTCAACTTTTCATTCACTGGTGCAACTTTTAAACTTCTTTTTATATACTCATTCCTGATTTAGTCCATTCTAGTCACGCCACACACCCATCTTAACATTCGCATCTCTGCCACATGCAATCTTCTTTCATCTGTCTCTTTGGTTGCCCAAGAGTCAGATCCAAACATCAAGACAGGTCCTATGACAAACTCATAAATTGTTCCCTTCACATATGGTCCCCGAGACCTGCTGCCATTTCATCTATCCTGCATTTATCCTATTCCTCACGTCGTGGTCAATCTCATCGTCGTGCTGTATCAATGACCCGAGATACCGAAAATCGGATCAGACTTTCAAAGGCTATGTTGAAAAAACAGGAAGGTAAAACAAATGTTCTGTTTTTGTTCTGCTGATCTTTAGTCCCACCCTCTCCAGTTTCTCCCTCCATGTTTCCCATCTGCTCTGGATCTCGTTTTCTCCGACAAGAACAATGTCGTCGGCGAACAACATACACCAGGGTGCCTCCTCCTGTATGTCCGATGTCAGTGCATCCATAATCTAGAAGGAACAAGGGCTTAAAGCCGATCCCTGTCGGTAACACCAGCCGCGGACCGGACATGTGTGCTAGCTCCATTATTCACTCAGCGGATAAGTTGCAGGTATTTCCCAGGCACTCTTTTCTCTTTCAAAGCCACCACAGAACCTCACGGGGTACTCGTCGAGGTCGTATGCATTCTCTAGATCTACGAACACCAACTGGAAATTCCTGACCGCACGCCTGTACTTTTCGCATACTTGCCGTAGCGCGAATATGGCGTCCGATATCCCTCGTCCAGGCATATACCCGAAATGATTCTTGGTCATCTCACTCTCCTGTCTCATTCGTCTCGCTATCACTTTCTCCCAAACCATCATACTATGTGACATCAGTTGTATTCCTCGATAGTTGTTACAGTCCTGTACATCACCCTTGTTTTTAAATATGTTGTAAACTGTTGCACCATTCATTATCATCACCTCTTCTTGTAACAACTTATTGAAGAATAAAGTCAGTCATTTCCAGCCATCTACTTTTGAAACCTTACATACTTCTACAGGTATATCATCCAGACAGCTTTCCCAACTGTCATATCTTACACTGCTTTCTTTACTTCAACGTCACTGACTCTCGCACCAGTAGTTTCTAAATAAAAATGTTTCTTGTAAATATACAATGTCAAAATATCGTATATAAAAAACGAGTCCATTTAGAATTTAGAAACCATCAACACAATACAAACTACATATACATATTTGCCTAAACGTGTCCCCGCGTCTGGAGCAGCGATTTTCGGTCATCTTCGGGGTCTTATGTAGGCTAACTGATCAAGATTGTACGTATCAGAGGACTGAGTAATGTGGCGCGCCATGCGAGTGGCAGCTGTCGTTATTATTATGCTGAAATCGTTTATATATGTAAAGTGGGCAAGACCTGCGTGACCCCCACACTGTCTATAGCTGATTGCTATATTTAATTAACTGTATCATACTGTTAAGTAAAATTACATTCCAGCAATCATCTACAATGAACAGCGTTTAAAATCTCATTGATTACCTACCCACACTGTTGACACGATACACATACAACCAACCAATTATCTAATAAATCAACTCACGATAAGATGTTGAACGCGACCCGAAAATAGACTTTCTTTTTGAAGCCACTGAGGGCCCAGCTGGCGAAATTGTATGCTGATGGTTTGAAGTTGATGCTTCAGATTTGTCCGGGCCGGTGGTCGTTACGGTGGCGGGCGGCAGATTGGAAGACGTCATTGGCGTCGACATGTAGTTGGTCTCCTTTTGAAAGGTCATTTGACTTGGCAGTGACTGTACTGTGCTGTCTTGAGTGTTGAGCACCAACGTGTCATTGCTGGGTATACAGTTCGTCTGAAATTCAAGTTGAATGTTATACCTATTCGATTAGTCTAATATATAGTCTATAATATAATATTTAGTCGGTACACAAACATTTTTTATTTATTTCCCTGACTCTGGGACAGTCCCAGTATTCAGAGAAAGTCTGTACAGGTGAGTCAGGACAGGACAGATACCACTCAGGTGCATGCAGTCAGGACGTTTTTCTTGTAGGATACAGGGTATTTTATTATTAGACTATTTAATAATGAACACTGACATTTTTTTACCTTATTATTTTATTCTGACTAGTGTAATTTAATATTATCTATATTGCATGCCAGATGGTAGACTTCACAACTCTTTTTAATTTTAGGACCAGTTATAATAAAAAAATCTAGATATTCTTTATTACTATAAAAACATCTATCAGACAGACACTTATATAATTCTTTTCTAAAATATTTTTAGGCATCTCTCTGAATTCTCTGGGCAGGCTATTGTATACCTTGATTGACATGCAGATGGGATACTGGCACTGATAACAATTTAGGATCTCTAGGTCGCAACCTTAAGTTTTGTGAAGTGCTTCTGTAATAGTTTGGGTGAGTCTTTACAAAAATGCAAATGTCTAATATATACATGCTAGCAAGTGTCAATAGTTTCAATTTTTTTAATAAGGGCCTACAAGACTCCATAGGGCCTACGCCACAGATAGCTCGGACACATTTTTTTCTGTAGAATAAAAACTTTCTGAATGTCTACGGAATTTCCCCATAGAGTAAGCCCATATCTCATAACGGAAGCTACATGTCCATGATAAGCTGTTATGGCAACTCTTTCACCCGCTATACATTTTAAACATTTCAAAGCATACACGAATCTTTGTAACCTAGAGCATATATTTTCAACCTGGTTTTCCAGTTGCAGGATCTATCCATGATGAGACCTAGAAATTTAGTGTGGTCTATTTCCTTTATTTTTTGGCCTTGGCATTTAACATCCAAGTCTAACAGCCTTGTTTTATAATTGGCAAATTGAACACAGGCGGTTTTTGGAAAGTTAACTTGTAAACAATTTTTAGCTAACCAATTATTGATAGAATTTATAGTTATATCTATTTCGTCCATAAGTGTTGTTGTATCTTTCTAGACTGAAATGGCATCTGCAAATAATGTCATTTGATGAAGAGTTATAAGCTGTTTTAAGCTGAGTTATAATAGTTAAGAGCTTGGTATGTCATTTACGTATAGAATAAATAATAATGGACCTAAAATGCTAAAATGCTCCCTTGAGGTACACCTACGTCGTTATTTTTTAAAGATAATTTTAATTTGAAAAATTGAGTAAATAAGCAGCTATTACAGACGGGTGAACTGATTGGCAGCATAAGGGTTCCTTTTTACCATTTTAGTTCAGATCCTTAATTAACTATCAATTAGATACAAAATTCAGAACAGTTGTCTAGTGTAGAATAATTGAAAGCAGGCATTCATGAGTTGTAACAACTATTTATCTATTACTCACATCTGTATTCAAATGGTTTATGTTAGCCTCGGTCTCACTGTGTGAATAGTGCCTCATACGTTTAGCAGGTGGCTGCACAATTACTGGACTGTCCGAGGTCTCATCTTCGGTGGAGGAGTCGGTGACGTCTGCGATGACCACCGAGCCGTTCGCGTCCGCCGACTTCGAGCTGCCAAACCACTTGGCAACAACATCGGGCAGCAAACCTGCGACCCTTGACGTCACACTCCTCACAAATGACTGTAACAATTTAAGAAATGTGTATTTCATCTAAAAAATGCAGCATAAAACCAAACACAACCAGTGTTATTTTTATTATTAATAATAATTATTTATTCTTATTCACTTGGCTAATGTTTAAATTATACATAAACTCTGTTTGCGTGTGTTACAGTGTGACAACTAGTTTTGTGTTTGCGCCATATTTTAACCATTGTGCGTGTAAAACCATCCTCCTGTTATATACTTTGTCAATTCACTAGGTAATTACAATGTGCGAAAATACCCAATGTCAGAAGACGCGATGAGTATAGGCTGTATTACTCCTTATTGTGTGGTAGGAAAGAGTCAAGAATTAAATATTAGTACATAATGTACTGAGTCAGGGCCCTTTTGCTGTCATGGTACATTGCAATAAACGACACTGTTATTGTTATTTCTGGCTGACTTGTATTGTTTGTACCCTTCTTCTTCTTTTGTGTGTATTTGTTGTATTATGCTGACAAATAAAATTATTATATATATATATTATACTAGCTGGCTATGTGTTCTATGCTATTAGCACACCATTGCGAACTTTTTTGAGGATTTGATTCATAAATTTGCAATGCCGCAGATCGTCCGCAGGATGACAATGACTTATGGAATCTAAACATGGACCTTTACTGTGGGCCGAACAAATAAAACAAACTCATGGTCACTCCACAGGCTATGGAAGGATAAACTGAAAACAGACACTATGTACCATTTTACGATATGAAATTATAGCACATATTGAGAAAAAAAACGATATTTTCAAACTGCACACTTTAACCCCTGGGAAAAATTTTTCTAATCAAAACCTATTGTACGTGATTCTAGAAATAATTAATGATTTATTGTACTATATATTGTTATATATTACACATAATTAAATATTTGTTTGTAGAAACACTTTGTTCTTTGCCTTTTTGGTATATATTTATTTTAAGACACCTAAAAGAAAATCCCTGAAATTTTTATTGATAGATAATTAATTTTATTTCCATCACCTAAATATTACATTTATTAACATCAATTATTGTTAACGTAGCTCTGACTCAGCTTATGATTAGTGCATAGTGCTCTGATTTTCAGTCGGCACCAGGACTGAACACTAGAGGATATTTCTAAAGAAACTAAATCACTTACCTATGCACGTCAAAGCTTCACTGGTTACTCATTTACAATGTTCGCAAGCGGTTAAAGCAGTTTCTAGTTACGCAAAATTTAAATTTAGTAGGATAATTTCACAAAAATGGTATGTCCTCAATTATTCACAATAGGTATAAAGAGTTAAGATCAAAGTCCTGCTTTTCATCAATAAAAATTCAACATCCAGACATTTAATGCTATATTATATCATTTGAAAAGGTTAGATATCACAAAGTATGAATTAAATCCAGAACACATGCTCTGATTATAACAATAAAATAACAAGCATCATACAGCAATATGGCGTAGTATTCTGTTGTATAGAGAACCTACAAAAGCAGCTCGGACTCCTCTGAGAAGTTTCATACTTTCTTTGTACTCATTTTATTAATATTTTTATTATAAATTTTATGAATGTATTATATTCCTTTTGCTATAGTAGCTCAGTTGGATAAAGTGTCAGACCTTGAACCTACTTAAACGAGGTCTGAGTTTGATCCTGGCTCATACCAATAAGTTCTACTTTGTTATTTGGAATTTAGGTACAAATGATAAAAATCATTTTTTATTATTATTTGCTTGATACACTAGCAGCTCTTGGAGCTTTACCATTGGTTTTTTGGTGAAGGAAAATACCATGAAGAAACCTGCACACTCCTGAGAAGAAATTCAAAGGTGTGTGTGAAGTCTACCAATCCACACTGGGGCTCTATTTTTGATTCGCTCGTGTGACCTAGCTTCGTCGCACACGACTTAAGTCACTATCGACTACAAGTCGCATGAAAACAGGTTTGACCGTATTTTTGAATCATTCGCCTCAGGTGTTGCCGATATAACTTAAAATGTTTAATTTTATCCGTTTTACGCAGAAAAATAAAACCGGTAATTCATGCAAGTAAAACGGAATGCAAAGTACATAGAAGTTCAATGTCAATAAGTGGTGGTCAATAACTAAACGCCATCGTCGAACACTGACGATGGCGTTTAGGCTATCGCTCACCTCCGCAAAGAGTGGTCCCGACCACTCGTTGCAGAAGAGCGATTCAAAAATACCAAATTTCGTAAGTCGAACGAAAATCAGTAGATCAATCAAAAATAGAGCTCCAGGTCCCGCGTGGTCGACTATGTCCCATACACTCTGTAGGAGAGTAGGCCTGAGCCCCTGCAGTGGGGACATATTATATAGGTTGTTGATGTGATGATATTTATTTTATTCCATTCAAGTTTGTGTTCAACAATTCAACTCAGGGTAGTCCTGTCAAGTAACTGCATAAAATACTTGCATTATCATTGCAATCTTTGCCCACAGGTTATAAGACATGCGCCTGACATGACTGCAAAGTGAGAAAATACTGCCTATGATGATGTCTAGAAGATTTAAACCGCCTCCGTGGCCTAATGGCTAAACGTTGGCTCCACAATCTGAAGATCCTGGGCTCGATTCCCAGTGGAGGTACCTATCGGTACTTGGCTTGGTTGGTGGTATTTTCTATGTCTGCCTGGCTAGCTACCACTATGCTACCTAAATCTGCCCCCAAACAACAGTGTTAATAGCACTGTTGTGTTCCAGTATAAGTATAAACAAGAACATAAACACTTTATACAGTGTAGAATATTTTATCAAGATTTAAAATGTGAAGACTGCTGCATCTTTCAAGTCATATTTTAAGTTCAAGTTTCAAAGGAATAAAGAAACTTTTTATAGCAAAGTGTCAAACAAAGTTGGTGTCAGTATTTGTAAATCTTTGTGAATTTAACATTGTTCATTCTTCATATTATACCCTCAAAACATAAAATATTTAAGCTATTTAGTTTTAAATCGGTGTCAACGAAAGAGACTAACATCTAAGGCTCGGCCTAGTTTAGATGCTAGTGTTCACATTAATTCCAAAAACTACCTGTACTCTTAGATTAAGAACGTTGTAATTTTTATGGCAATAAACACTTTTCTAATTTATTTCACATCAACAGCAACACCACGCAGGCCCAGTTCGGATTGGTAGACTTCACACACACCTTTGAATTTCTTATCAAGAGTGTTCAGGTTTCCTGACAATGTTTTCCTTCAACGATTATTAATTTTATAATAGGGAATAAAAGATCTCAAAAGGTGAACACATACTGGGAAATGTGTTCCAGGTCATCCCCCTAGTAATGTACTGATGACCTGGTAAAGGTCATGGAGAATCAAAGTAAATAAGCTATTCAGGACTGGACATTGTGGCGTACCATGGGGAAGCCCTATATTCCGAGGTGACCATTTCTCAGCTGAAGACAAAAGAATTGAAGGCAGATCTAGGTATAATTAACTAACATTATGACAGGATTAAGAAAAGCACAGCAATTAAGTGATGTCTTCATAGAATTGCAGTATGGAAAGGTACATAAATAATTCAAGAAAAGCATTACGTATGTTCCCGCGATCACCAGCGCCAAACAAACCATCACAACTAAATTTTAGGATATAAATCATGCATAAGCTTCAAAACTTGTGGAGTAACCATATTTCTTTGACCTTTTGTAAAATTATACCTGGACATATTGTTTCCCTTATGGTACAGCGCATTCAATCATTCGCTACGCAAAGCATCATTTTCTTGTAGGTAAAAATACACATCTACGCGTGAGGCCGCTCAGACAGTGCTTGCGAAAAACGATGTCGCAGAGAGCGGGAACCTGATGACAACTTACATTGCTACTTTCGTCGGATGAAGAACGCAAACGCTTGCCTCTGCTTCTTATAAAATCTCTACTCATCTTGGATCACTTTTACAACACAACTATATGGGAAAGCTACTGTAATTTCAATTTACGGACACATTTATTCACTACTGGTAAAAACGTGACAAACATGGCGTCTTCAGAAAATGTCAAAGAAACGCTTGGACTTGGAGGGAGGTATGACTTCTCCTCACAGTTCATACATATTACTAGTCCATTGTCATGAAAAAAGCCACTGCAATATAATTTGAAAATCTATTTTTCGATAAAACACGTACACCACAAATAAATTTTATATTAAAAGGTAGTAAACGGACAAAACTATTATCCAGCCAGACAAAGTGGCCAGCTCTAAAAAGAGGTTTCTCTGAACTTGTGAGTATTATATTCTTTGCCCTCTATGGGCGCATAACCGCAGATTATCAACTAATATATTATGCACATTATGGGTTTACCCTAAGAAACAAGTCAATATATATGAACCACGAATAATAAAACTTTTTAATATCAATTTATTTTATTTATAAGAAATTAAAAATCTTCCCATTCAGTGTAATGATTCATTGACTATTTTTTTATATAATTACCATTATTATAACATTATTAGTGTAAATAAAACGTCAAAGATTTTTTAACCACAAAGATTTTTTAAAGTTAATTAAATAAAAAATACTTTAACACAAAATAATGACACAATTAACAACACAGGTGCCTTGACAAATATGAACTGCGCTGCCGCCGTCGTATCGCATCATCATAGTATGATAAAATTATTGACAAAGCTGTACTTACCACCCCACCCCCCTCCCCTCCTTTCCTCACAAATCCATTAACTTTACCCCTATTTAGAGGTAACATCCTCAAGCTGGCAATCCTAATACTAGAAAACGATAATCCAATGTTGCTGTAATAAATAAAAATTGACCAAGTGGGAGTCGCTCACAAATGGAAGGCTATATTGTACTGTACTCTATGCTTTTAAAATGCTTTGTTTAAGTAAGGTGTCTCCAAGTCTTTAGTCTTTATGTGATTAAATGCTCCTAGGCCTTTATTTGCATTCGACATCCGCTAGACTCTGAGAAGAAACCTTTACACCGCTTCTTGGTCAACGGAGTTTTTATCTGTGTTCGGTAGTCGTGTGGGTAGTCGCAACAAGATTGCTAGCTCAACCAAGAACTCAACTTATATGCAGATAATAAAATATTCTTTAATAGAGTTCATAGCAGATTCAGGTAGTTTGACATAAGCCTTTCCAATAGATCGTGACTTCGCACTGTCCACGTGGGTATTTGCCATTGTCACCACAGATAAGGTACTACATTGGCACCACGAATTTGTCTTAATTTTGCCTAAAAACTAGTAATCGCCTAGTGGTCGAAATTTGACCAAAATTAATTTAAGTTTTTTTTTAATATTACCATTCTGCACACCTTGGTGTGCGTCATATTTGTCAGTCCACGCAATTTTCGTAAAAAGGGGTACAAAGTTTTGCTTCGCGTATTAATATCACTACATAGTATAAAACAAAGTCGAAAAATCTGTCTGTCCCTATGTTTAGAACTTTAGAACTAAGCAATGGATTTTAATGCGTTTTTTTTTCTTCTTCTCAATAGATAGAGTGCTTCAAAAGGAAGGTTTATATGTATAAATAATACATGCATAATCTAGTAGAGAAACACTGATCATTCGAGAGGTTTCTAATGTCGTAAATCAACACATTTTTTGTGCTAACATTGCAAACGCTGGCTGAACCCTACGAGATAGATCAAAACAATGTACAGTATTGTACAACTTACATGATGATGCATCATCAGCCGGGAAACGTCCACTGCTGGACATAGGCCTCCCTCATGGTACGCCACATCGACCGGTCCCGAGCCACCTGCATCCAGCGACTCCCTGCGACTCTAACCAGGTCGTCGGTCCATCTAGTGGGGGGACGGCCTGGTAGACGTTTCACGGTACGTGGTCGCCACTCGAGAACCTTTACTTCCCACCGGTTATCGGTTCTTCGAGCGATGTGGCCTGCCCATTGCCACTTCAGCTCACTGACTCGTCGAGCTATGTCGATGACCTTCGTTCGCCTACGGATTTCCTCATTCCGGACCTTATCACGTAGAGAAATTCCGAGCATAGCTCGTTCCATTGCTCGCTGAGTGACTTTGAGCTTGTTTATTCGGCCCGCAGTAAAAGACCACGTTTCGGTTCCGTATGTCATCACTGGCAACACGCACTGATCAAAGACTTTTTTTGTCTTTAGACGCTGAGGTGTTTTGTACGAGAAGATATGCCGTAATTTCCCGAACGCTGCCCAGCCGAGTTGGATTCTTCGGTTGACCTCTTTGTCGAAGTTGGACCTACCTAGTTGAACGATCTGTCCCAGGTATACATACTCGTCTACAACTTCGATTGTAGTGTTCCCAACCACTACCGGCATAGGTGCAACATGGACATTTGACATGATTTTTTATCGATTACGATTTATGATTACGCTAAAACCCCTTATGGCAGTACAACTTACATAGGTCTACAAAAAATTCGCGATGGTATATGTAGTTGTATTGTATTCTATGTATTATATGTCTATTGTAGTTAGGTCACTGTAACTACATTTTTACATAGTATATGTTATCCATACCTTTATATTGACCCTTATCCAAATAAATCATTTCTTATTCAAAACTGCTTCAATAACTGTAAAAATCTTATTGAAGTATTGAAATTTGACATTCAATTCTAAAGATATATCGAATTAAAAAACCAAATACACATAGAAACATAAAAGGCCGCCCGCGCCTCTGTCGAGCAACGCGGCGCGGGACCCAGACATCGACCGAAGCATTCAAGTGAAGTACTTATTACAGACCACGTACTGACAATCTGAAGTGCGAGAGACAGAGGCTAAGCGAAGCTATTTAGCTACGTATGAAATGTAAAAAATAACACTAAAAATTTGTTTAATTACGGGTCAAGTGCGAGATGGACTCACGCATCGAGGGTTCCGTAAAGAATATGATAAATAAACATACTGAAAGTCATAAATAACAGAAAGATAATATGCACCCAACAATTTTATTCTCTACCGAAAATGTTAGTCCAGTTGTAGAACCAATTTTACTTTGCAGTTAAATTACATACCCGATGTACAGTTTTCAACTGCAAAGTTAAGTTTGTAAACATCAAAAGGCTTTGTTCACTGTGTTATAATTAAAAAGTATGGTTTTATCATTCAATGTAGTCCACTGTACGCAGTCAGTACCACTGAGCAAGTAATGCTAGAACGTAATATATATTCTTTGGTACATGTATCTGTGGCAGTGATCAGTAGCCATCTGACATCTGTGGTGCATCTGTGGTCAATCTTTAGTTTAGAAGTTATATAGTAATCTGTGGTAGAAGTGAAGTAGAGAATTGATATGTTTTCAAATGAATAATGTATTTTATTCGTTTGAATATGCAATAAATTAATCAAGAGCGTGTGTCTAACACATTTTATATTTTTTAATATCAAAGTAACGCTCACCAATACAAATTTCCTGTAAGTAACCTAATTTTTATTTTACTAATGAACTGCATCTGCTACGAAAAACTAGTTTAATTCAAAAGTTATTTAGTATTATAATATGAAAACAGTTCATAATGTTGAGAAGAGACTTGAAAATTGTTAATGAATATATTTTAACAGAGATCTTGCTTGATACATGATTCATTATGCAATCTAATATTCTAGATTTTATATTATATAAATGTTCCATTAATTAAATTTCATGTGTTACATGGATTAATCTGATGGTCGCAAATTTTTGGGTGGGGTATCACTGCCAGCTAGGAAATTTAATTTGGGGGCAATGTCTTTTGACTTTGTGTAATTGCAATGAAACGAACACAAAAGTTGTGCAAGGATGAAGTCCATCTACTAAGAATACTATCTTCAATTTTATGAAGTGGTTTGGGCGTGCCTCACAAACTGAGTAACAAAAATGACTTAAAATATTTTGTGATTGATTCTTCATTCACTCTGATTAATATCATCAACATTATGTTTGTTATATAAATTCGCTTTTGCTGCTATACTATAGAGTATGTTTGACGATCATTGTACACTCTGACATTTTTATATATATTTTTTTGTAATCTTGACATTGGTACAATGAAATAAACAATCTAATCTAATCTATACTTTCAAAAATGGCTTCATTTTATTGTCTTAACTATGAGCAGTCTATCTTACCAACAAACTCAATTTGTCTAGTTACAATGACATAAAAATATTATGCTAAGCTATTACTTAAACCTCAAAGACAACTTAATATAACTATTATCATTTTTTTTAAATTAATGTAATGACAATTATGGTATTAATTAATTAATTAATGACTGATTTTATTTATCTGATCTATATTGTAAATCAATTAACTAACATGCATTGAACTAACCACTTTAATTTTGAAATGAAATAAATAAAAGGAAATTGTTTTATTTGCTTGTTTATTGTATCTAAAACTAGTAATACTTCTAGAAATAAAACATCTAATTGCATAATAATCTGGCTCAAAGTATGTATAAATATTTTTTATATAGTATACACATACTAAGAACAAGCTAAAGCCAAAGCACAACATTAACATAACTAATAATTTCAGGCCATGTCGCATATTAACGACCTCATCGGTGTAGTTCGAGGGCTGAGGCTTGTGGCCGAAGCAGGTGTCAGATTACAGCAAGAACAATTTGGAATGCTCTGGAATAACTCTAGCATAAGGCCTATCTTACAACACTGTCCAACTAACATACTCTCTACCACCAAACCTAATCCTGATGTTGTTAAAGATATATATGAGAGAGCATTGGTTGTTGTAAAGGGGTTCCAACAGTACGCAGTTATGAATGTGCCTAATTTTAATGGAGAACCTGAGAAGAAAGCTCCAATGGATAAGGAAACAAGAGATGAGATAGAAGAGTTGAATAGAGAGTTTAATATGACATTTGAAGCATTAAAGAAGACGCAAGGAAAAGCTAATGCTGTGAATATACCAGAAGAGTTCGTAGCACCAGAGAGTAGAGAAAGGCAAGAAGGAACCGAAACAAAGAAAATTGTTTTAGATAGAATTAAAACAGAACCTGAAATACAACATGTTGCAAAAGATACAGCTTCGACCAGTGCTGCGAAGAGTCTTGCTTCAAACAGTGCTGCAATCGAATCAGCACCGAAACCTGTAGCTAAAAAGAAAATTCGAGTATCTGTAAGTATATTTTAATACTGTTTATCCATTTCACTTTCAAATATGAAAGCAATTACTCTGAATAGTCACATTGAAAAAGACAGACTGAGAGGTATGAGGTGGCTAAGCCTAAACTAAGGAAGACATTCCGAATTATTAAAAATTATAGACAATCATTCTGAATTACTAGTGCCTTTGCTTGCGGCTTCGTCTGCATAAACTTCCCGAATAATCCTACAGGAACCAAATAATGGCCCGGGTAGTAGCCTATGTTTTCTTACATCTATATTACACAGTCAAAGGCAGTGTAACCCTGGTATATTCCTGTGATAAAATTCCAGCTAGCATCAGGTTACTTGGTAATTTGATTGCCAAACAATAAGCTAGGCCAGTGTTTTTCAATCTGTGAGTCGCAACCACCAGGGGGGGTGGAAAACCTTGATAAGGGGGTCTCCGGCAAAAAGAAGAAGGCAAGTTTCTCCACTACATAAAACAATCATGGTGAGAAGGATGGGCTCGTTTATCTTTTAAAAGTTTGTCAAATCATAGAGATATTTTTGAAATGTTTATAATCAAATCATTTTCTAACTGAAGTCCATTTCTCTTCTTCTTGACCAACTTACCTCGTAATTTCTTTCAGAACTTGCGGCTTCTTGTAGAGTGTAAGGAACTGAATAAATGTATCAAAATATGTAAAATCTTTAACGTATATTGTCTTCTAATATAATTATTTCTTTGTAATGTACAAATGTAACATGCATAAACTTCCGGAATAATCCTACAGGAACCAAATAATGGCCCGGGTAGTAGCCTATGTTTTCTTACATCTATATTACACAGTCAAAGGCAGTGTAACCCTGGTATATTCCTGTGATAAAATTCCAGCTAGCATCAGGTTACTTGGTAATTTGATTGCCAAACAATAAGCTAGGCCAGTGTTTTTCAATCTGTGAGTTGCAACCGCTAGGGGGGGCGGAAAACCTTGATTGTTTGTCAAATCATGGAGATATTTTTGAAATGTTTATAATCAAATCATTTTCTAACTGAAGTCTATTTCTCTTCTTCTTGACCAACTTACCTCGTAATTTCTTTCAGAACTTGCGGCTTCTTGTAGAGTGTAAGGTACTGAATAAATGTATCAAAATATGTAAAATCTTTAACGCATATTGTCTTCTAATTTAATTATTTCTTTGTAATGTACAAATGTACGGCGATCGCGTGAATTTTTAAAATTGTAAAGGGTTCGTGATATCGAAAAGATTGAAAAACACTGGCACTAGGCAATACTGGAACTCATACAATAACAATATTCTATTTAGGTTAAAGATCTCTCATTGCTCTTAGTGAGCAAGATAAATAATAATAAATGTTTATTTATTTTCTTCTCACATCACACTGTCACACCTTAGCTAAAGTATACATATTTACACAGCTTAAATCTTACAAAGGAGGTGATCCTGTGAGAGACTGGTGCCTGTGACCCTGTGTTACAGGACACCAGGCTCTCACACACTGCACTTTAGAGCTGTTTACAAACTGAATGAATCTAAGAAAGAGAATATTAATCACAGAATACAACTTATATAATGTGTGTATATATATTTATTTCTAGTGTTATAGGGCGAATGTAAAAGTGAGGTATGTGTGTGAGAGAGAGGGTGTGTAGGTGGGTGTGTTTTTGTAGGGGTAGCTGGTGCTTCTTGTGTTATGGATTATGTGTACATTTACATATATTAACTTTGTAAAAATTGAATGTGTTATTTGTTTGGATTTAGACTCTAATGAAACAGGCTCCTATTAAAGTCAAATTTTCCTAAAGCTGACGCAATTCCTTGATTTCGAAAACCCCTCGGTAGCCATCATTGAAGCCATTTGCGACATCAGGTTGCTCATTTAATAATATAGAGTATTTAATCAAACTCATATATGATATCACTGTACTCATATAATGAATGAACATGAGTCCTGGTATGGGATGTGAATACTTAAGCCTTTTGATTGGACACACTTCCATATATTGATTTTATTGTCATTTGATAACAGAGCAAGTAGATATATTGATAATAATAATTATAATATAATCCACCAGCTAAGTGAGAACTCTAAGGCTCGTGTGGTGCCTTCATCCCGCATTGGCCGTATGATATCGTTTGGCTCGCTGGCGGCTGGTTTGGGAGTGGGAACAGTGGCCCAGTACGCAAGGAACACCATACAGTCGGTTACGGGTCGCCAAGAGGAAGAGCCCAGTAACATGTTCATGTCTCCAGCCAATGCTGAGAGGATCGTGGATACACTGTGCAAAGTCAGAGGTAAGGTTTAATTAAACATTTCTTTGTTTGCAAGCTTATCTACCTTAATTGGAAATTCAACAAGCTTTTTCAGGCTGACATTTATTACTAACCTTTGTTAGTAAATGGTAGACTGCAAAAAGTTTTAATTTTAAACATCTTTCTGCCCAAACTATTAAACTAACATACTATGAATGTAACTAACTATACATTTCCAAAATACTCGACAGGTTTTTCCCCCTTATAAATCATGCATTTATTCTATAAGAGCCCTAGTGTGAGCGTTGTTGATCCGCCATAGCTACGAGAACTACCCGTCGTAGATAGTAACCGGTGACGACGGATTAACGTGACTAACGAAGCACGGAATCATATCACTGTTCAGACAATCAGGCGATTCACACTGCAATGTGCTAACCAAACTAGAGAAAGTCTGACAATGTCCCCACCGTGAACCGAACCCGGTACCGTCCGAGTGTGTTACACGTCTAACGCTCAGACCACTGCGCCACGGAGGCCGTTAGTCTATAGATAGTGCGAAGACACTTCGTTCATGTATTTTTCACTGTTAACGATTACTATTTTAAATTCATTAATTACAACCTCTCAAAGGGTTTTGCCCTGTTGAGCCCTGTTGAGCCAAACAAAGCCAGATACAAATCAACTTGAATATCTACTCAGGGACGTAGTGAATGCGCCCTTTTGTTGGTCCACCCTTCACTTGAAACCAAATTTGATCAAACTATCGGCCGACTAAAAGCCTGTTGTCTGCTAGGGCTCTGTCACTTCCCTAGACACACTGCCATACACTGCATAGACACAAGAAAGGATGAATATGGCAAGGTTCAAGAGTGGATAAATATTTTTGTACTCGACTGTACCATACAACGATTCCGTAAATTTCCAGGTGCCGCGTTGAAGCTTGGTCAACTACTGAGCATTCAAGATGACGCTCTTATATCTCCGGAGCTGCAGCGTATCTTTGAGCGCGTGCGACAGTCGGCGGACTTCATGCCCTCGTGGCAAGTGGAGAAAGTTATGAGTGCACAGCTAGGCGTAGACTGGAGAGGCAAAATCAAACACTTTGAGGAGAAGCCTTTCGCAGCGGCCTCTATAGGTATGAACAAACAAGTGGATTAAATTTAAAATGATAATAAACCTACGCAATGATATCATACGAAAATAAAAAAATTATTCCATTTTATGACGAAAATGCCTTACATCAGCTGATACTCTTCAAACTACTGTAGCGATTTTTACCAAATATAGGTAAGAACCACTGCAAGGAAACATGACATCAAAATCGCTCAATCCGTTCGAGAGCTACTATGCCACAGACACACGACATTGGCGTCAAACTTATAATAACCCCGCTTTAGCGGCGCGGGTTAAAAACAGTGTGAACTTATGATGAATCCTTCTCGAACATGTTACCTAAAAAGAAAACTATACACGAAGAAAATATGTTATTTATCTTCATAGATTTTTAGGCAGCATGGTTATGAAGCGCCGCACTAGCTGCCTATCACGGTTACGACGATGTTTTAATAAGGCTTTGGGAAATTCACTCGACGTAACGCAAGCTTTCATTGCACAGGTTAAATGTATCCGAGTAATATGCAGTTTTTTGTTTGGTACATAAGATAAACCGCAAAATTAGCTCGAGACAACATAAACCTGTTTGAGGAATCGTTAGATTATTTAACGAGCCTTTAAAAATGATGGATTTTCATGTAAGTGACGATAAGGCTGTTGGATAGTAAGCGTGCGCACCCAGAAGCCTCAGCCTGGCTCTGCTACCTTTCTTAACGTAACACAACAGTGGTATTAATACTGCAGCTTAGCGGAAGACTTATGCAATACGGTGGTAGTCACATAAATATTTTTCTGTTTCTGTAGTTAGCCAGGCGGAAATACGAAATGCCCTACCACTCATCAAACCGAATACCGATAGAGATAGGTACTACTGGGAATCGAATCCGGAACCTCCAGAGTACAAACGTGTCGCCATTAGGATACGGCGGCGGTTCTGATTTGAGCTGATCAAAATAATCACTTTTGGCGACAGGTCAAGTCCACCTGGCCGTGCTGCACAACGGGCAAGAAGTCGCGATGAAAGTGCAGTACCCCGGCGTTGCTAAGGGCATCAACAGCGACATCGACAACCTGGTCGGTGTTATGAAGGTACTGTGGTTTCCCTTTCACAAACTAATTACACGGTCCTAATATGATGCTAACACGAACTATTGCTTCATATATGTATACAGTGTATACATATATGCCTTCTGTAAAGATCGCAACGCCGAAGTGAAAATATTCTTTTTAGTATCTACAATACAATATTCATTTTGCCTCCATAGCTCACTTAAAGGTGTAAAATTATACAATTACCCTAAAAATTTAATGACAAAGTTTACATAGGGACTGCATCACCTCGTTTTTATTGTAAAAAATTATTTTATATTGAAATACAGCTTAAAGCTTTTTTAAAATATTGTCGAATTTTAATACTTGTTTTGAAATGGCCTTTCTAATGAGTGATTTTTGCTACGAACAGCGTGCTTGGCAGGCTGGTCTATAATGATGTGGAAAAATAAATATAGTATTGTAGAACTGATCCAAAGACAATCAATCAAAGTAGAGAGGTGTGCGGGAAGGGAATGCGCGATTATTGGACATAATACGAGAGAACTGCACGCTAATTGGCTCGTTCAAGATCACCCATGTTGTGATTGGTCAGGACTAAACTATAAGACAAATAACTCTGATGTTTTGTCAGGATGTGGAATCGTGCTCACTGTGGCCTTTGAGTCATCCAGCTAATAAGACTGGCTAAGGGAAGCCGACAAAAGTATTCGATGTATTTTCAGGTCTGGAACGTGTTTCCTAAAGGCATGTTTATCGACAACATAGTGGAGGTGGCGAAGAAAGAGCTGGCGTGGGAGGTGGACTATGTGCGCGAAGCTGAATGCACGAGGAAGTTCAAGACATTGCTGGCCCCTTACCCCGAGTACTTCGTGCCTGATGTAGTGGGTTAGTTAACCAATCTAATCTAAGATACTCTTGCATGAACTTAAAATTAATTATTGTAAACTAGCTTCTGCCCGCAGCTTCGTCCGCGTGGAATGTAATCCGTGGGAACTGCTCTTTGAACTGAACTGACAACCATTACAAAAATGTAGTCGTTTAAAACTTTCTGTTTGTATATGTATGAAATGTAAATGAATGAAAAAATTGATTTTTGTGTGAATTTATTATGTAACAATCAAAGTGGATAACGCTTTGTAAATAGTACAGAAAAACTTAAGTCTCTATCTAGCATAACTTTTGAGAAATCATCAAAAAACCTCCACAAACAATACTACCTTATTTATATAAGAATAATATTTGTACGTTTCTTTTCATGGTTCGGAACCGTCGTTAGCTTAACAGTGGTTTTAACCGGTGGTCCGCGGGCCACTGGTGGTCCCTGGAAGCACCTGAAGTGGCCCGCGAAGGAACCAAGATTAAGATGATAGTAAAGAAGTTAGCCCTACTTATATAGGTATTTAGTTATCAATTTTTTGCGTAAGAAATTAAAATGCTATCTACTTTAAACGATTACATGCGTTCTTATTCAAGATTGTAAGTTATAACAACCGCTTATTCATTTACATTTACTGTATATTACCTCCAAACAGTTAGTGGTCCGTGGCAACACAGAAATTTACTAAAATGGTCCTCCATCACTAAAAGTTTAAGAACCACTGAACTAGCACTTTGTGTTCCTATTTATTTTGTACTATCATTTAGGTATGTAATGCTAGCGTTGCTGTTGATGCTTGCAGACGAGCTTTGCACCGCGGAGGTTCTCACCACGGAGCTGATCGAAGGCGTGCCTCTGGACAAGCTGTTTGACGCGCCGTACGAAGTGCGACACGATATAGCTTACAAGATAATGCAGCTGTGCTTGCGTGAGATGTTCGTGCTCCGGTGCATGCAGACCGACCCAAACTGGGCTAACTTCTTTTACAACCCCAAAAATAAACAGGTGCGTTCATTATAATTCCATATTCCATAAACCAAATTCACAGAAGCAACGTATTTCTGTATAAATGACGTTTTGATTACTAATTTTTTGACATCCCTCATATTGACTGCACGATTAGTTTTGACGTAGTAATTCATAAATATGGTTTAATTCTTTTTTGTTCTCAAACAGTTACACCAAAGTTACAGCTTTGTGCTATAAGAAAACTTTGAAAGAGTGATCAGACCGATTGTCAATATTTCAATGAAAAATAATGTTTAAATACATTGAATTACGTCATTTTACCACAAATAGAATATACGAGTATATTAGCGCAATACCACTGACTGTACAAAACTATCAGTTTGACATACGAGTAAGTGAGCAAGTAAGCTGCCACCCGTGAGTAAAAAGGGGTGAACGTGGCGCGATATGATTTGTGAATACAGCTCGAAAAATTGCGAGATTTTCCTAGAGGATATTCACTATGTGACCTACCACCCCGCACCTGTGGCCCCTGCCCCCTCTTGAACGAGACACGCAGTATGGTTATGTTTCCTTAGCCCCTGTTCAACAGTGGACTTAATGATGTTCCCTGACCAGGTGATCCTGCTCGACTTTGGTGCGACGCGGGAGTACTCTAAGGAATTCATGGACCAGTACATCGAGATAATAAAGGCGGCCTCGGATGGTGACCGGGACGCCATTTTGCGGATGTCGCACGAGATGAAATTCCTCACTGGATACGAGTCCAGGGTGAGTCAGCTCGCAATTACAGTTTCATCATGCATACAGCTGAAGTATGCAATAATAATAATAAATAATAAAATAAATTTAATCCAGCATACAGCCATATTTACACACAAAAAATATACAATAAAAACTTAAGGCTCACGTGATTGACGTATGGCAATGCCAGACCAGATTCCTTGTGCCCTAATGAATATAGCTTGGGAATCTTCAAACGAAGAGTGAATATGGACCTTGTAAACAAACGCGTAACATCGAGATTGTAGCATTCGATATTTTCAATTTGATATCTCTTTCCATTCCTGAGAGAAATGTTTCTTTAAAAAATAGATCGATACTTGACCACAATCTCACATGAAGGTGACAATGTGGTTAATAATAATATGCATCCGTCTAGATAGATAGACATATATAGGAGACATAAGCAAGACAGTACTAAAATTAAGGAGTTAGCTTTAGATTGAAAATTTATATGAACCCTAAAAATGAATCTGAACATTCCGTAATTTCTATGAACCCTAAAAAAGAATCTGACCATTCCGTTTCTTGTTAGATAATGCAAGAGACCCACGTGGACACTGTGATGATTATGGGTGACGTGTTCACGCGCGACGTGGAATTTGACTTCGGCACCCAGAAGACGACGAAGCGGATCCAAGCCCTCGTTCCAACCATCCTCAGCCATCGCCTCTGCCCACCGCCCGAAGAAATATACTCGCTGCACAGGAAACTCTCTGGAGTATTCCTTCTTTGCTCCAAGATGAAGGTCAAAATGAACTGCCGGGAGATTTTCCAGAAGATCTATGAGCAGTACAAACACACCAGTTTGAGGTAATGTTTTGGCAGAGACAGGGAATTTCCCTTTGATTTCACATTGATTAATTTTACCACAATAACGTAATAAAAGTTAATAAAGCTTTCTTTTCGCTTTTACATTTCATTTTTGAGAGATAATATTTACACTACAGTTTATATCGGGGACCATAAACTATTACTTTAATTTTTTTTCGTATCACCAAAATTATCTACTGAACAAACCATATCGAAAAATGGCTTGAGTGGGATCCCTCTCCGACTGCATCCATAATCTGTTAAAATAGAATAGCTGGGTTTGATAAGAAATTACATAAAAATAGTAGATGAAATTATAGTGTGGCGAAATAAATATCATTAATATACAACTTTATAGTTAGCTACAATAGCAGTTACTCAGCTAATGGTCCGCAGATGGCGCTTTGAACAAGAATAATAAAAAGTGTGTAAAAATTATGAACTTTGAAGTTGTGTGCTGACGATACTGATTTCACGACAATAAAATCCAATGTACTATTTTCAGATTATTATTCCATAAAGACAGCTATTCTATAAAAAGAATATGGTAAAATAAATTTAGTATGAAATTTTATTAAATACTTTTGAATTTATAAACATCAGCCCTGCGAAAGTGCTACAAATATTTCAAGTACTACTCGTATGGGGATTAATTTCACCGCTGCTTTGTAAAGGGCACTCATTCTTTACTAGAAGTGATATATTAATATTTATCTTATGACCGATACTGAAATTGAACGATATGTAATATATACTTTAGCTAAACTAACATAACAAAAGTAATATCTATGACGAAATGTTTATGTCATATAAAAATAAGCAATTGATAGTACTTAACTACCTCTGAAAGCTTTTTATAAAATATTGTTAGTTCTAAAGAAGATATTTTTGTAAAAAGTCCTTACGTGTTGTGTTCTATAGTGCAATAGTCTTCGCTTCTAATTTAGATAATGTGAATAATTTATTAAAAGCAATGTGAAAATATTTATTAATGAAGTTAACCAAATAAACTCATTGTTAACATGATTTCGTTTTATTTGTTCAATAACTTTGACAAAATATATCAGGATGTATTCTCAGAAACTTAAAAAATCAGCGCTGGGACTGCGCTCTCTGTCTCTCTCTCCCGTAGGATCCTCCATCTCGATCCGCATGTGGGTTTAATAGCACGATAAAGTTCTATGTGATCAACCATTGGTGTGAGTGGATCCTGTAATACTTGCATCTCTTACTATGCCCCACCAGTGGATCCAACTGAATTCAGGGAGTTTGGTAAGAACCAGCACTGATTTCAGTGGAACCTGTGTTATAACATATATAGGCTCCACTGAAATCTAGGTCAACTTTGATAACCAAGTAGTTTAAATAATTGAAGGATCAAGATGGTGGATCATACTGGACAGAGGGATTAATGCATATTAATAAGCTTTAGTTAATATACATGTAAAAACAACACTTCCCGCGTAGTGTTTTTTGTTTTGCATGAGTAAACAGTTGAATATTTTAAGGAAATAATTCAATATTACATTTTAATTGAATTTAAATTTAAAATGTTTCGACACTGCTTTAAAATTACGTTGGCTGCCTTACGGTTATTATATAATTATGAATCACCCTAGGGAAGAGTTATGGAAATGTATGGGAATAGGAACATTTATCACAAAATTTGTTTTGGTGTGTCTGGCCTAGACTATGTTCAACAGTGGACGTTTCTCGGATGATGATAGTCGCTAAAAAGTAACGATATGCGTAAAAAGAAACTCGGTATCTATTTTAGAAAGTTTATTGCAGGTCGAAAAGGCATTGGGGAATATTAAAGCAATAAATACAGCGACCCAGTGAGAGCGTAAATGCGTAGAAAGTGGAACACAAGGCTCTTTAGTTATTATTTTTGAAGTTACATTATAAGCCACGGCCACTAGCTGTTCCAACCGATGCGCGTTTACGCATTAACACCTTCTGACCTCTCAGCCTGTCGCAACAATACGAAACGTATGTGGTGGTACAGGTTTATTTTCCATTGAAATAATAACTTTCGCCGTATGTCTTCACCTAAGCCGATAATATTTTTATCTTATATAGAACATGTAAAGTATAAACAGCTATATCATTTCTATTCTGTATCATTTATTATACCAACATAGTAAAATAATATGTTCTTGTCCTAGTTATTTTGTAATGTGATAGGAATAAAATAAATTGATAGAAAGAAAAATTGCTCTAGCTTGTTAAACTTAGGCCCATTTTATTACTTGATATTTTATAGCATACAATATAATTAATTGATAGATCGATACTGCAAGTGTAAAAATAAACCTGTTTCCCACCAACTGCATACAATTGACAACCTTATTCACTGCTGAATGTAGACTAGTGACATCTATACAAACAACTGTCGATTTAGATTGAAAACTAAGTCCTAGACTTTCGAGTAAACGAATTTATGACGTACACGTTTTGTGTAATCGAGCCGTTGATCTTAGTGCATCCATGTGATTGATAGATGGCGCAACATACTTGTTTTTCGAGGTTTGCTGCACCTCGAAAAACCAGTTTGTAGCCGTTCGAACCAGTTTGTATAAATATAGTATCATTTTTATTTCCTACTATGATTTCCTACTATGTAGTTCGAGAGGATAATTTCAAGCGGAAGTGGCGCCATCTATGTTTCTTATGCATCATTCTCGTAATAACGTCATAAATTGTTATACTTACATCATTTTTTCTGACTAGAAAATTTCTGGAATATTTTTAGTGTTTAGATATTTTGATATTGTGATCTGATAATGACCACTTGCTTTCATGGTGTGAAAGGGTTTTAAATAAAACAACGTTTTATACAACACGCAAAGCCTTAATGAATAATGTACTGATCAAATACAGAAATACTTGTTTAACAATTAAAGTATAGGACTGTAACAACCAGCAGGTTTAAATAATAAATTAGTGTAAAAGATAATTTTTAAAAGTGTAAAAAGGTTGTCAATTACGAGCTAAATAGCACTCTACGCTATACTTTTTATACAAGTACAGTTACATATTTCTTAAGTTATTGTATAAACTTTCGAATAACTATAGCTCTAGAATATCTTTTGTGCTGAGATCGGACACTTCTAACAGTTATTGAACATGATTAAAATTAAAATTTGAATAAATTTTACAATATAATGATGTCGATTTTATTTTTCTGCGTTTTTAATACTAGTATTAAATTAAAATTTTAAAGTAACGATGTTTTTGCGTTCTAACTTCATTTTAATTTTTTTCATTATGTTTTGTAATATATCTTCCGGTATCTAACTTGTATCTTAGTCATTCGTTGTTTAATTTTAAATGCAGCACTTGGCCTGCATCTCTCCTGGTGGTAAGTGCTTGCTGCTACCGGTGCACAACAGTGCTATTGACATTGCTGTTTAGCGGTGGACTTCCCGGCTGGTGTTCGCTAGTCTCACCCTGCATCGTATGATGTACAAATAGGTACTTTGTGCTAATTATCTCTTATATATATATAGTATGAAATATAAAAGTTGCAATAAAAGTAATGTTTCGATTTTCTTTTAATTTAAAATTAAAACATTCTAATTAACGCTCGTTTCCCTTTACATATTGACTGATATAAATAGTATAATAAGAGTATGTACTATCGTGTCCAAAAATGTTTATCCATGTTTAATGATCGTATTATGCGCAAACGTTCGTGTACATGCAAATGTGACTTTCAAGTGATATAAACATTTCCAGTCTTACCACAAAAAAGATAAACAAGCTTTAGACACACGTTTTGAAAAAATGTTACCACAAATGCATGTTTAGCCGATGTCAGCTTAGACACTGCTTAAAAGAGGGTATGCTGTTGTCAAAGCGCCCATACAAACGTAGTCCAGTCATATTTTGAGTATTAAGCTATGAAAATCTATGAAATTTTCAAGGCACAATCTAGAAACAAATATCTGTGTCGGTGGTGAGTCAGATTTTCGTTTAAATATATACTTCCAGAGTTACAGGGCGTCAAAGTATTGTATTTTTCGGTAATAAAAAGCCCCAACTTTGAACCTGTTTTACAAGAGTATGAATTAATTTAGAACAATTTGGAAAAAACACCGACATCTGAAATTTTATTAATATACTGTATTGAAAAAATGGCTACATAATATACTGTATCCTTCAAATGATCACTGGACTACGAAACATCCAAATAACGGGTTGATAACTTCGCGTAGTGTATGCTGTCTCACCGTACGAGCTCGGGTAGGATAGGGCTCGGAGAGGGACAGCTACAAAACAATGCAACCTTGAACGCGGCCACGTGGTCTTACCAAGATAGCCTCTTAACATAAAACTTTAATTTGAATTGTAGCCTGTCATAACATTCTCTGCCGGAATTCGCAATAGATTTCGTAGACTTTGTTGATTTTAATGATTTTGAAGACGTGGAATTAATGGACAACTATCGTGACCGTTTTAACAGTGCGAATAAATACATTTGAACATTACAACGAGCGCAACTTTCGAAAACGCTACAGATTTAGTAAAACTTTCGGGGAAATTATTATTATTATTCATTTATTTCAGGTAACAATGACCCATAAGGATATATACAATACAATAAAATACATTAAGTTAAACTACTACACACTACAAAAATATTCTGCACACTTATTTACTATGGCACGTTGGTGCCGCTCTGGTGGTGTTGGTCGCTATCTTTCCTCTGAAGCGACGGGTCAGCTTGCAGGTCGGGACTCGAACCACGAACGACTTGAATGATGTACCGTGGCGTGACTCCAGCTGCGCCATCCTCACGGTCTAGTTGGACCTCTGCTATATATATTCTGTGACGTCCTGCATGGTGGTGATGAAATGTAGGCGTGACAGATACGTGGCCGTGGTTGGAACTTCAGCGCGCAGCAGGTAGTTGGGCCCTGTGGGTGCGGTTCCGCAGCGGTTCCGAGTCACTCGTTTACGGTACGCCTTTTTCGTCTTGACTTTCTGAAATACATCCTCGTCCGTGTCATCAAATCGGACGCGCGTCCGCTGCTGGCTCGTGGTCGTCTGCGCCTTCGGTAACACCGGCTGCTGGGCTTGAACAGTTCGTTTGTTAGCGACGAAAACCACTGAAGCAAAATCACGTCGCGGTGATTCAGCTTCTTTGTGTCCAGCAGCAAGCTGTTTCACTGGAGGCTGAGGAGGCTGGTGACGTCGACATGGTCACGGTGACGGGAGGCAGCTTGTGCAACTCCTTCGCTACAAACGTAGGCACGTCGTCAGGATCGGTCTCTTTAAGCACAGTGATGATATCCTGCAGGCTCTTCGGTGTCCCTTCACGTCTGTGTGACATCATCTGGTCGCTCTTATTGAGAGCCGCGTACTGCAGCTTCCTCGCCGCAGCTATGTCAGCCTCGCTGAAGCTTGACTTACATATCTGCAACGCTCTGACTTCGTCCATCACATCCAGCTTCTGTTGCAGGAACACGAGGAGTTCGCCACGAGTTTTTCCTCGCCCATGACGCTGACGTCGCAGCGGCTAGCGCCACGCTTCGCAATTTATAATAAAATAAACGTAGTCACGTCCACACGAAACCACGCATGACTCGAGACGAATAATCGTTGATATAATTAAGGACGATATTCCTCACGATAGCATAAACTATAGCTCAATTTTAATATTCGATTCACAGATTCGATTGAGAGAATAAAATTAACCTGACACCTGACACTGACCTCATGTCAGTGAAAATCACGTTCCATTGGATGTATAAAATTGTTTATTTAAAAAAGTTTAGCATTGTCAATCCACCAAATGTACGGCAACAAAAGCAAGCGTGCGTTTATATATTACATAAAGTATATATTTCGTATATTTTTATAATGTAGAAATTACTGAATCAAATCAATTTGATAAATAAAAATTATGTTAAATTTAAAAAAATGCTTTCAATGAAACGTTTTCTAGAGGTGTCAACATAAAATAAAGATACGTCAAGATAAATCGTGCCTAAGTAAACAAACGTTGGATATGGTTTTGTGGTAAACAAAATTAAACAATTGTCTATGAAACAGAAAACAGAAACAGAAACTAATCTCAGCATCTGCTATGGCAGTAGCCATAGCGCTGGTTTTCAGAAAAGCCCTATATAGTATGTAAGGCATTAAATATATGTGTAAAAGAAGTGTATGTGTGACTATGCAGTGATTATCTTTTTAATACTGTCTAACTAAACTGGTATTTAACTGATGAGTTAAAATATTTTTTGTGGTAAGACTGTTCAAGTCCCGATAGTACCTGACAATACACTATCTTTATGTAATCCGCATTAAATGTATGGACCTGGATACATTAATTTAAGGATTTTTAAATCGTTGTATATTTCGATATAATTCTGTTTTTTTCTTCTCGAAAATAGTGTTTAGGTTTTCTCTATCACATTATATTACACATTTAAGTAAACGTTTTAAATATTTTAAATTGAGCTCTATAGTATTGTCCGTCTGGGTGCGACTCACGTACCTATGTAACAATTTTGTTCAAAAATAATAATTTGTGCTTTGGTCGAACGGTTGTTTCGATTCGTTCGTTTTATCATTTCCAACGCTTGTTCTGTTTTGATTCAAATTACGTTAACCCTACGAATATACTAATCGATCTTACTCAAAATAAAGTCTGAAAGATACAGTCTCAAAATAAAGAAATGTGAGTTATCTCGAGTTAAGACTCATTCTTGAGTATAAGGGTCGTGGAGACGATGACCTTATAAGAATTTTTAAAGATTCAATGATTTGATTGATTATAAGCATAACGTTATGTATTAGACAGTTTTCCTTGCGATCGGTAATAGAAAAGCTCATTCAAAAATATGCAATATATACATGGTGAAATTTTTGCGGATACATTCCCGCGGCAGGATGATTTGCCCTCAGTAGTACTATCAAATCGTAGAGTTAAACTATGAAAAAATGTTTTATTTTTAATTAAATATATTCGTGAACTCGAAACCGAAACTCTCTTGTTAGATTAGCGCGCTGCAGTAGCCATGCTAAGATAGTGATGTTAATATTTGTTCGCGGTTGCTTTCGTGTGTCCTTTTTAAGAGGGTATGCTGATGTCAAAGCGCCCATACAAACGTAGTCCAGTCATATTTTGAGTAGTAAGCTATGAAAATCTATGAAATTTTCAAGACACAATCTAGAAACAAATATCTGTGTCGGTGGTGAGTCAGATTTTCGTTTAAATATATACTTCCAGAATTACAGGGCGTCAAAGAATTGTATTTTACGGTAGTAAAAAGCCCCAACTTTGAACCTTATTTACGAGAGTATGAATCAATTTAGAACAATTTGGAAAAACCACCGACATCTGAAATTTCATTAGTATACTGTATTAAAAAAATAGTTACATAATATACTGTATCCTTCAAATGATCCCTGGACTACGAAACATCCAAATAACGGGTGGATAACTTCGCGTAGTGTATGCTGTCTCACCGTACGCGCTCGGGTAGGATAGGGCTCGGATAGGGACAGCTACAAAACAATGCAACCTTGAATGCGACCACTTAGTCTAACCAACATAGCCTCTTAACAATGATGATCTGCCACTTTGTTATTGTAATAAAATCGCTGCTCGAATACAGACACAACAAATTCAACGTGTATATTCTGTATATACAGGTCCATTCATTTGTATTTGATCCCAGCACTTAGATTAACACTATAAACCGTCTTCTAAAGGAAAGCAACACTTATATGTTATGACTAGTTATACAAGTAATATTTTGTGTATCACAAACAGAATGTTTGTAGGTTAACAGTCATTTTTACAGTGCAACTGGAATTGTTCAATTTCCTACGAAAATTTATGTATATATTTATGACGATTATTAACTTTCTATTAAACTTCACTTATGCGTTGATTTTAATGCATTGTTTATGCAACCTATACAACCTGAGAAATGTTTTAAAGTCTTGTATAAATTATATGGCATTTTAGCGTTGTCATTTTAGCAATATTCAATGCAAAACGAAGTAAAGGAATGTTAAGAAAATATTGTTCATTTAAATGGAATTTTTTTGAATGACTTTAAGAAATTGAACATTTTCAATTAAAGATACAGTGTTACATATCTACAGAGTGCTACAGTCCTCTCAAAGTGGAATGTTTCGAATAAAGGGATATAATATACGGAGACGTGGCGAACAAAAACATGAACCTCGTCGCTTAAATTAGTTCACATGAGAGCTTCTGGAAAGTTCTGAAAATTTCTGTAATGTTCTAGAAATAGTTACATTTACTCTACGTTTATGCCAAAATAAATCTACCCGTGCGAAGCCGGGGCGGGACGCTAGTTCCAATTAAAACGTCAGTTTTGTTGAAAGTGGGTCTATACATATAAACTCGTAAATGGCGGCAAGGTTTAAAGTTAAGGTAAGACGTAGATGCCGTTCTTTGTATCACTTTTATATAGAGTGAAAATCATCGTGGGCATGAAGGTAAAAAGATTATCGCCCGGCGGCACGGTAACATATTTTTTTGGTTAGTTTGGTACATCGTGGAGCTCTTGAACACTTACATCTTGGACACCTCTTTCGGTGCTAGCTTGGTATGTTTGTAAACATCGATTAAACTAACCGTCTCCGTGGCTTTGCTACACGCTTGACCCAAGAATTCGGAGGTCTCAGGTTCGATCTAGCAGTAGTCTGTTTTTATTTTTTAATTAATTAACATCTAGATGCCATTGTCACAGTCCAATAGTTCAATGTGCTCCAATATTACATCCCTTTAAAGCTAGTTTTAAAACAACAACATATTAGCTTACATTTATTAAACAATATTCGTAACATATTTTAAAGATATGTGATTACATTATTTAGTAAACATATAGATGTAGTACATATGAATTAGACAATCGTTAGCTTAGGTTTTGTTATTATATATTTTTAGCTTTTTGATCATCAAGTGTGGAAAATGTAACTCGCCTAATTAATTAACAACATCCATTTACAGATTGACAGATTTCAAGGTAAATCCCGAGAACGAAAACGTAAGCCTGTTAATTATTTTCTCGTCATTTAGGTCTTAAGGCGCTGTACTGAAAACCTATTGGGCGTGGCATAAGGTGCCATAAGGTCGGAAATGTCATACAATCTACGTGAGTCCTGCGTTTAGAAACGCGATAAAACACATTTACTTCATAAAAAATATTGTGAGGATTAGAAAAAAAACATTTCTTTACGATTGTCAATATTGTAGTTATCTATTTAGTAAAGTAATTTCGACTTGCTTGCCGGTTGTAGTTTAATAATAATCGTAACATTTATAATTTTAAGGGGTTGTTTTGAAATTGAAATATATCGAGGCAAAATAATAGAATTTATATTATTGAAACAGGATGAAGTTATGAAGAAATATCGGCTTGATTTGAGATTTTCAGGACCTTTCAGCGTTACACCAAAAAGTCAGTTTATTTCAGAAAGTTGTCGAACAAATTTTTGGGCCACCCGTGCTCTTGGTTCTTTTCCGTTATTTTAATTTCGAATCAACATAGGCCAAATGGACTCCTGAGATGTTCCCTTCGGAATATCGTCGCACGCTACGTCTGTATTCGAGGTTACGCCAATATTTACACATTGCATTCTGTTATATCCGTATACTCGTAACAGTAAGTCGGCTTACGTTTTTGTCCGCCGATAGTGCTTACATTACATTATATTGAGATAACCGCTGACATAAAACCGTATACCGACACCAAAGAGAGCTTATCTATCTGCACCTTAGTTAACAGTAAGACCAGCAATACAGACTTTGGAATATTTGAGAAGCTGGGAATCAGCGTCCATGGGACCATTTTAATATTGGACATTGGTTTTTTCATTTTAGACATATGTCGCTAACGTCACAACTTCAGGTGATTACGAGTACGACAATTAACACTCATAGGAATCTGGCCCGTTGTGAAACTGTAGGGAGGCTGTTTTGTGGGATATGACTATTTCGACTGATTTTGGGGCGATTTCAAACCTGATCTGACCTAACCTAATATTTGGAATGTCGTTTAGCTTATTCGAGGTTATTTTTGTGGTCACGATAAATATAACATGCCGTTTCGTATCCATTCGAGACTAACTTGAGTATTCAGCTTCTTGCTAGTGTATTTAGATTATTTCGATTGCCACTCTTACTTGCAACTGACTGTCTGCATTAAATTTAAAGGTTACTCAATAGTAAATTAGTTCGGAAATCTCTCTTTAATGCCGGAGCTAGAACTACGTGTGAGACATTCATATCTACTGACACTGAACATTTATTGAAGTAACTCGCACTATAAGAGTACAAAAGTGGCTTTTAGATGTCGTATTTCATTTTAATAACATAAGACTTTCTTGAGCCAAACAACATATTACCTAATTTCATTTCAACAACGCCGTCATTCGGGTTATGGCGCGCTTGACAGTATATGAGATATTATCAAAACACACAATGTTTGCATTTCGGAGGAACACAATCTATATTTTTCGGGGAATTAATTTATGGTGATCTTCGTACACCTGAATTGATTTTTTTAAAATATTTTTAAATGTAAAAAATTTACTTTAAATCACGATTTATATAACGTTTTTTTCTATCGCCACCGCCACTTTCGGACTCGTATAATGAAGCTTATAAATAATTTATCCTATACTTGCGATTCCGAGGCGAAAATATTTCTTTTCAATATTGCAGTTTGTAAATTTTTAAGGTTACCATATTAAACTATTAACAACACATCCTGCAATAAATGAATTTATTTTTTCTTGATTCCTCGTCCTTGTGGAATCAAAACTTCCATACAAATGTTAATGTTTCATTTTTAACATCTGAACAAAGGAGTCGAATTCAGAGGTAAAATAAAATAATTTTAAAGACAAAAATGACTATGAATATTTGTTCAATCGTTTTACAAATGTTTGCGACGCGCTTACATTTCATCTGATTTTGGCGAATTATAATAAATTATTTTATTAAAGCCGCTGTGTGTGTAAGTTTCATTTGAGTTCTTGTTCTTTTGTTTGCTTTTATTTTTGTATTGAGACAGGCGATTTTAATCAAGAAAATAAATAGGTTATTTATCACTATTCAGCCACGGTGTCAATGCTGTAATAATACTTGTGTTTTTGATTTACTTCCCAATGAAGAAGTGCATGCGTAGGTGGCAATTAGACAAGGCTGGCATGTACTTTGAAGAACGAGCGATCGAAATACGTTTATAATTCGAATTTCGGATTCATACAATTTACACCAAATACAAAAGTAATCCGAAACAAAAACGAAAATAAATAGCTATTGCAACGAAGTAATGCTATTTTTATCAATCGGTCGGAATCGCTTGTATGCGGATATTAGATCCACGACAACAATATCAGAGGAAAACTACATTTTGAGATTTATGACTATTGACTACACACCTAGTACCTTGAATAACTGTTTGGGACATTTATTATGGAGGTATTTACTATATGATACCATCAAATCAATTTATATTTAACGCCCAAAACTCACGCAGTTCAGGGGTACAGTTCAGTAAGGAAAATCATCCTTACAACATTATGCCTGCCTTTACTGACGGGACGTCATTCGATATACAGCGTGTATATTTCATACTGGCGTATAATTTATCCAGATATAGTTTACGATCGTACAAATCATATGTGAAAACAATTTTGTTAAATACCATAATTAATGAAGAGTTAATCATTTTTTAAAGTACGACCGAGCAGCAATGTATTGCGTCCAAATTGACTTGACTTAACAAAGGATAAAGCGGGTGGTAGGGGCGCGGGTCGGGTCGTGACACGCGCCCGCGTTCTGTGTGATGTCATCCATATAAGGCAATGAAATACATCTGTGCTAGGCCCGCGCTACTCCCGCTCCTATATGTGGTAGCCTTAAGGCGATCCACCTCCATCAAAGTTTCATACTAAATTTCTGTTGCCATAATCTTTTAAAATATAATAGATGGATTTGTGCAGTAACTATCTAAAATGGGACATCAGATTGTGATGTCGCGAAATGAGTATCGTTAACATACAACTTCACAGTAAATCACAATTTACATTTTAAACACTTTGTTCGATTACTGTTCAAAGCGCTATCTATGAACCGTTAGCTGCGTAACTGCTATTGTAGCTTTTCTATAACGTTGTAAATTAATGATATTTATTTCGCGACACTATAATTTCATCTACCATTTTTAGGTCTTATTACTAATCAAAGTCAGCTATTCTATGTTAAAAGATTATGGCGACATAAATTTAGTATGGAATCATTAGGAGAGGGATAACGTTAAACGGTTTATTGAACTGTCATGATATGACGTGTAAAAAGAACCATCAATCAAATAAGTTTAAATGTAATTAATACATTGCGTGCTCAATTATTTTGTATGGGAAAAATACACAATTAATTAACGAAATTTATGTAAATGTCTTGTTTAGAACCAACATTGATTGCCATGAAAATGTACGCCAGAATGAAATATACATGCCCTTGATGTCTAGGAAAATAGAGACACTTGTGATCCGGGAGGCTGTTAATATGTTCGTTCTTAATGAACTGCACCCTTCCTTAGTTGGTAATGTTGAGATTCGCTGTTTCTCACAAATCACAGAACGAATGTGCAAGTTTCATGTTACCTGTATAACCGTAGCAAATTCTCTATAATATTTAATTAACACCTCTTACAAGAGTTTACACAAATCTTTTAAGACGGGATCTATTATGCAACTTATAATATAAATAATATATTATATAATAATAATAAATATATATGAGTGCACAAAAAATAATGATTTTTATCTAGAACACAATTAATTACTGAACTTAATGATTGGTATTATTATTTATATATTTTTATTTATATTATTTTAAATCTATTGCGAGTTTCCCACGCGGTGTGTTTGGTGTTTCTATTCAAACGTAGTGTCAAAAGTGTATTTTGATTTATAAAAAAAATTACCAATCTAATGTGTTCTAGATTCCGACTGTGCACTCAGTTACAAACCGGGCTGTGTTACTGAAACCGATTACATGAGAAGGTCGTAACACCCTGTATTCACTTCCCCTAAACTTACATTTAGCCACCGGACATTACATTCTTAAATCGTTAACACTCCATTAACTGCACGACATAGTCTCCAGTGAAAATACTGTTAAAATTTCAGGGGCTTTGCGAATAGGACGCTTTTTGCTCGTGTAGTTATTGCGCTATCCTTTATACCGTTACATTGATAAACTAAGACCGACATAAGCGCATGAAAAGTGCAATAGTCATCCCTTCGCTAAATCCCACGACGCAAGTGTTGGCCACATGATTCCAACACTATCAATCTATTAAACTAAACTTAATGAGATATGATATCAGATCTTAAATGAATAATTATTATCATTTTCGTTATTTTGGATATATGCGAGTACGAATAAAAACTATTAGATATATACTTCACTCTCCTAATCAATAGGTTATTCTCACATGAAACATTTATGTTGTCTCGTTGACGATGCTGGGAATTTCCGCAAATACGTAATGATTAAAATTCGAGTTATTTTCGTATAATTATTTCTGGCCAACACGGCGTCTAACTCACTAGCATACCTTTAGATGGTGACCGATTCTCTAGTAAATAAGTTTCTATATACACCACTGTATATAGACCGCTTCTCCCCGCAAATAGCTGTATAGGTTTTCATTATGTAATGACAGTAAATAGCTGCAGACGTACTAAGTCTAATTGGTTATTACATAGGTTTTTATTACTATAGTTCTCTCTAGCTGATCCATAGGTCCTTTAGCATTAGAAACATCGAACATTTTAAGGAATAATATTAAAATGTAGTAGTACTAAAAAGTAGCTTCAAAAAAACAACGAAGCAGCATCGGAAAGATTTTCTTTTTAAAACATATCAAAACATTTTTTCTTTTTTCAAAAACTTTTTAATTTTGAGACCTCGTACCAGAGTCTCCTTAACTGATTCTGATTTTATGAATTCTTGAAATATTTGGTTAAGTTGTATGACTATACTTCTTTAATCTGTACATCCAAATGCATTTATATTCACAAACACAAGTTTAATAAATATAGGTAGAGTAAAAGCAAAATTTTGCGTGAGAAACGGTCTTTGATTGATGAGTATTTTCCGCCAGTTTTCAGAATACATCGGTGTTATGTAGCATATCTATATCACATATTAATAAAAATCCAGCGATATATAGACGAAACGTTGACTCCGACACATGTTGACCACTGACGGAAAGCTCGTCGTATGGTCGCTTCGCCACAGAAGGTAGAGAAGCCACCGAATTGATTTTAGAAGCGGTATAGCAAACCCTGGCCTTTACTTGACAAAAACTACTCTTCTCAAACATGATTGTGTTTTGAGTAAGATCAAACCAAGGCATACACGACATGTCTTTTTTATATCCTCGCCATGCAGTCGTAGTGCCGTCTTGCGAGATTCTTCATCACCTTTTAAACTGAACCAACTCATATACCTCAATATTATAAAGTCGTTTTGATCTTCAGCATTCGCTATACCGCTACGATTTACAAGTAAAGAATTTAAGCATTAGATTCTTTGAGGTCAGTCAGCCTGGCCAGCTGGGCCGGCTCGAGTTCGTCCGGGATGGAGGCCCTGCCGGCGCGCACTGTGGCTGGAGGCGACTGGGGAGCAGTGGGAGGTCCTGAGGCTACCGAAGCGCCGGTAGATTCGCCATCTGTGGAGCTGGAGGCCGGGTGAGGAGCGGAGTCCGCGGGGCCCTCGTCCATGACGCATACAGCGGTCTGTTCTGATAGAGAAGATTCTTCGTCCTCGTTGTCGTCGGCGCGCAGCTCGGGCGGCGGGAGCTCTTCTGCGGGTTCGGGCTCCGCCTCCAGCTCGGGCTCCGGCTCCGGCTCTGCAGGGGGGAACGGTAGGTCCGGCTCCTCGACCATAGGCGTGGCTGCTGTGATGACGATGCCAACGCCGAGCCCCCCGTCGTTGGGCAATTCAACTGTGGGGATGGCATTGCTGGGGCCCGGCATCGGGACCACCTCCTCCTCCTCCTATGTAAACACACAACACATACATGAATTAACATTATTGTCCTCAGAGCGCGCCAATTCACAAATCCATGTGTATGTAGAGGTATATGAACAACCGCCTCAGTTGTCTCATAAAAATCAGAATATTTGCTTGTCTTACCCGAAAACCGTCTCTATTAATTGTAATATAAAAGTAGACGGCAGGCTTTAACTTCATATCGCATTTGTCAAAGTCTATATCATCTTCATCTCAATCGGAAATTTATAATCTTCTGCACTTACATAAGTATCCGAATTATTATTTAATGTGCGTAATTTTAAATCCGTAAAAATGTATTCTGCCGGAAATGTATTCTGATTTGTATGCATTTATGCAAAAAAGTGTCAGGTATTTGAAGATTATGGGGGAAAAGGTGGCAGATAAGAAAACTGGCATTGTTTTAATAGTTTCTTGGCCGTGGTCCATTGAAAGGGTTTACAATTTCTGCCATCGTCGCAATCCGCCATTGTTGTTTCATTTTCTTGGAAACCACCGCGCACAATGTGAATGGTATATTTGTTTGACGAATAATATATGTAAGTTAACACAACGTCAACGTTGTGGGGATCATTCGTCATACGATGGGCGTTTGAACAGTTCATAGCCTAACCAGGAAAATGAAAAGATTTTTAAATTTATTTATTTTTCTCCTCTCAGTTCAATAGACTACAAGGTTTCTATTGAACAATGTAGCCCAAATGAGGATAGTTTGTAAAACATATGAAGTTTTGATCTACTTTAGGCTACGAACTTTTCAAACGGCCTTAGTCAATATTGCCAATTCACTGTCTCCATAACATGACACTAAGACATTATTATCTCTTTAAATTTATCGGATCTCTTTTTTTGAAGGTCTTTAGAAGGCCTGCATGAAGGGCATACCCAGCCTTAGCAGTTAGCCCTTGATTAGGGCAGAGCGAGATTGTCTTGTGGCGGCCAGTGGTCGATGCTCTCACATCGTATAAATTGTATTGATGCCTGTCGAGAGGCGATATAAAATTGTTATGTTCACAAAAAGTGAAGCAAAGACGCAACAGTAATGAAAACGTATTCTTACGCACGTATTTTACAGTAATTGTTATGGTATTCCGGTGTATTGTGATATTCATTTACTGCGGAAACCGTCGTTTTAAATAAGCATTAACAATAAGATTCGACCTTGACCACTTGACCATTTTTGACCTTTGCCAGGTTTATACATATACACACTAAGCCGGAACGGCTATCATATTAGCTTCACTTGTCGTGCAAGGATATCTTTGCGCTATAATTCCAAGCTGTAGGTAAACTCGAGTTAAAAAATATGTATCCACTTTTGAACCATGTCACATTGACTCTTGCTTGTTCCTATGTAGTGTGTTGAGGGAAATGTCAACTAAACGTGAATGTGACATGGTTCAATAGTGGATACATATTTTGTACTCGAGTGTACTGTACACTAGATCTTGATTAAAATTATCATGCGAAAACATGCACAATAAGCTACATGCCTAGATGGTGATGTGTGGACTACTCGAATATGTGGAAATGGATTGTAACTGAAGGTAACAACGGTCGGAATTGATCAGAATACCTGTGTGTGTTTAGTGTATGTTTACTGAAACGTGTGTGGTCTCCTTTATCACCTTAAAACGATTTGTAACAGTGTGAAAAACCTGCAATATATAAGCTTCAGTTTCATGAAGGCCACAGACTGTTTAACGTTTATTTTATACGCTTTATATAAGGGTCACTAACTACCTTAAAGTTACTCTGCGAGCTATGGAACGAGCTATGCTCAGATGCTAAAAACTAAACTCCACAGTAAAGGCAGGCCACATCGCTAGAATACCCTGAGTGGCGACCACATACGTGTATCAGACCGACCACCTACTAGATGGACCGACGACCTGGTAAAAGTCACTAGGAGTCACTGGATGCAAATGGCGTCCTAGCTGATGATGATGTAACTTGAAGACATTTTCAACAAAAATAAAAAAAGTGTGTACAGATTAAAATTGTGATTCACTATAAAGTTGTATGTTAATGATAATAATTTGATGTACTAAAATCGTACGAATTATAATAAAAATTATAATGTTCAAGTATCAAAAGATAAAAGTTTCATATTATGATATTATTAGGATTATAGTGTATTTAGAAGACTTTTAATCGATATTATTCGTTAATTGTCATTTCCATTTTGTATGTATAAATTCACTTAAAAATTAAAAAGTATGTATCTTAATGAAATGACTTTAAAAAATCTTCATAAATCATTTTAATCTTACTCACTGATAAGGCAAGATGCCTAATTAACTGTTCTGTACACCCGAGTACACAAAACTGTACCCACTTTTGTACATACCATCAAATACCACGTCATTGACCTTTAATTGACATTTCCCTCAACATAATGAATGGAAATAAGAAAGAGTGAATGTGACACGGTACAAAACTGAGTATATATTACACGCATGATTTTGAATATTTGAATTTGGATAGTACAAGTTTATATAATATTTCCTATCACACGCTACTGACGGGCACGGACCGAGTGTCTGATCACTGATGTTGTTGGTGTAGCTTTGCTTGTGTGCACCTTATATGTAACAAACGAAAGTGTCTGAATGTAGTTCTTTCTTAAGTGACCAGTAGAACACGGCCTCCGGATTTTCTGATCTTTGTGTACTTGTAATTAATAAAGTCTGGGACCTTCATCTGTGTCAAGAAAGCATTAAATATTAATACAAACATAGCAACAACAAGCTTCAAATAAGAAGTATAATATATGAAGCAGCGACAGAAGCATACCTAGTTTGTACAAAATAATAATTTATTTAAATAATCCGTTTATAAATATAAAAGTCAAACCTCTTCCTCAAAATTTTCGCCGGCAACTTCATCAACTGAAGCGTGAAAAAATTCATATTGATTATTTTAAGTTGTGCATTTTTGAAGACGTTATTATCATAAGAATGCATAGAGGCATTCGTTCTTTTTTAAAATTTCTGCACAATCAAACACAAATTTCCTATAACCATGGAGGACTTTTGTGATGGATAAGTGAAGTGGACACTATTGATAGTAGCTACACATAAATGACATAAATTATATTCATGATGTATAAATAAACCATCAATAACAACAACAGTCCGTCTTGGTTATTGAAATTATTTTACGATTGCGGAGAAACGTAAAAAAGAGCGAATGAGAGCCACTGTCCCTCTATGGAGTCTTAAACATGAAATAAGTAAAATGTCAGATTCTTCATACATGATTCTGTTATACGCTTTAATTTTTTTTCTTGTCACAAGGCAATATAAATACTCCTGAAAGAGTAACTGTAAACTAAACACAAATAATTTTCGCTTTTTACTTGTGTTTTTTATTATCATCGAATATGTACTGAGCTAAGCTGAGCATACTTCTTGGCGCAAAGTCTTTTACTAATCTCCCGTACGTTATTGCATCTAACATCTGTCATTAAATTAAATTTTAAACGTAACAATCGTAATGTTCCTTTTAAAAACCCAACTTGTTCCGAACCATGATAGAAAAGTAAGGTTGTAATAATGTTCATTTTCCCGCCCACATAATTAAATTTGTTTGTCTAGGTTTTTTGATGATTTCTGTAAACCTATACCAGGTAGAGACCTCGCTTAGTTTTCCTGTAATATTTACGCAAAGGCCTGTCTACTGTGAATATTTCAAATATTCTCATTTGGAAACTTCGGAGATTGTATTTTTTACACAAATATTTCTTAAAACAAAAACTAAGCACCAAAGAAAATAATCAAAATCTATTGTGTAGACTGTTGAAACAAAGTATTTTTATATTATACCCCATTTGAAATAACGTTGGCGTCACCTCTTTCACCGTTTTTAGTATCTGCTAATGTATTTATGCGGATCAGAAACTCTCAAAAGTACTCAGGGCTTTGAGGACCTAAGGGTATTTGTACATTGGCAAGATACGTAATCTTTCAAAGCACCGTGACACGACAGCTACCCTAAACCTACCAAAGAACCAATATTTAAAGTACTGAAAGCTTCTTGAAACTCATGATTTGGTTCCACCATTGAAAGATACAATAAAGACGTGGTTGAGTACATGACAGATTTTCAAATGTTTCTGGTGCAACATAAAACTTAAATGGGGTAGGTATATGCATCAAATTCTATAATCCAGGGGTCATGCATGACGTATTTCTGTGAAGAGCTTAATTTCCCATACTATATGAAACCTAAAGAAGGTAGACGCATCTGGCGGTCCCTTAAACGCCGAGGTCCCTTAGTCGCCATTCACAGAACCGTCTAAACAATAATGGGCGAACATTATACGTCTGTGGAACCGAATATAGCGTACCTCGCCACTTCTTCACCTTAACTTACCCACAATTGTAACGGCTGTGGTGAGAGGACCCCTAACGAACTGTTGCTCGTACAAACTCTGGTGGTTCCTACTAAGCTCTAAGTTAAAGCTGCAGTCTGGCTGACTGTCCATGTCATCGTCAACATCTTCCGGCGGCGGCGGCGGCGGCTCGGCCGGGGGAGCGCCTCCATCCTCGTAGGACACTGGAAGCGTCCAGGGGCAATACACAATAGAGGCATATAACACCGATACTATTCTATAAGGACAAAAATACCCTCGCAAACCATTTCGGAAGTCGCTTTCGCTATACGTTCTATTCCGAAATCTGGCTCTGATGCAATCGATTTTAAGCGCTAACGGAATATGAAAGTTATGATAAAGGATTTATCGATGAGAAATGACTCTGTCCTTATAGAATAGTGCTTCGATACAGAGTGTCTATACACACTCAGACAGACAAACATACAGACATATACATTCATTTATAACATGATCATTTTCGATTACAATACTTATTATCACTCGTGTAAATTTTAGTTTCCGATAACTTTTACGGCCTTGCTTGACCGAAAAACATTCTGCTAAAGCGTGTTTTTACATGACATATACCGTATTATACGGTATATACAGAGTTCCTAATGTAGAATAAGAATACATGTTTAGAATCTTATTAATTTTTCGGATGCCACAAGAGACATTATCAAAACATCGAAATCCAGACAGTCCCGTTCGTAGAGAGATGACGTTAAAGTGATGATTAGCCCCGGAGTACCGCTACTACTCGTACCCAGAAATGGGAACACTGGGATTTGAACAGGAAGATTCAGTCAACTGCACCTCACAAGTACAGAAATAATACCGTCGCAAAGACTCGCAATAAATCCTTAAGGTGTATCAATTTACAAATAATCGGATGACACGGGACGGTTATGCAACGCTAATATCCCTCGTTATAGCAATTTCAGTTGACAACTCCATTGTTGGTTCTTTAGGGAAATTGCGGTATATTTTATGCAAGCGGTCGACAGGTCAGCGTCCGTGAATTATGAATGCATCCACTCACATATGTACGCTGCATGGCGCGGAATAACATCGGACATCAGTAGACAAATTAATCGTGATAAAATTTCATTCATGACATTTGGATGAAATTAACCTACGTGTCATCTATAATATATTTTGTGTGAGCGTCGAATCTGTCCAAATCCGTTCAGATGTTTACGTAAGTTTGAATCTATATAAATAAAAATGAAATGGTGTCCCTTGGCTCAGTATGCGCACAGAGAAATTACTACTGATACGCCTACGAATAAATTATAAGTCAGGAAATGTAATTACGTTAAAATTGCCCCCCAAAAATTCATGTAAAATTACATGTAGCTTAAGAGGGTATGCTGTTGTCAAAGCGCCCATACACACGTAGTCCAGTCATATTTTGAGTATTAAGCTATGAAAATCTATGAAATTTTCAAGACACAATCTAGAAACAAATATCTGTGTCGGTGGTGAGTCAGATTTTCGTTTAAATATATACTTCCAGAGTTACACGGCGTCAAAGTATTGTATTTTTCGGTAATAAAAAGCCCCAACTTTGAACCTGATTTACAAGAGTATGAATCAATTTAGAACAATTTGGAAAAACCACCGACATCTGAAATTTCATTAGTATACTGTATTAAAAAAATGGTTACATAATATACTGTATCCTTCAAATGATCCCTGGACTACGAAACATCCAAATAACGGGTGTATAACATCGCGTAATGTTGTCTCACCGTACGCGCTCGGGTAGGATAGGGCTCGGAGAGGGACAGCTACAAAACAATGCAACCTTGAAACCGACCACGTGGTCTTACCAACGTAGCCTCTTAAAAGTCGTGTACAACGCATGATCAGTTGGCCAGTGTTCTTGCAAGCGAGCACACGTCAAATCTTCGTACTTCATACGTTTTCTTCGTCTCTTCTTCTATTTTTATTTGACTGTCTTGATTATATTGTGTACATTAGGGATTTGGATACCATATCCTGGTGAAACACGCTGTGACACACAAAAATTTAAAAACATGTATACCGTGCTTTTGCAAACAATTAAACATTTATTATTATTATTTCATTTCATGTCTATATTTCATCTAGAGTTGTAAATCATCATGCCAGGATGCCAGGTTGTGCAGTAGTGCAGGAGCTATGCAAGATTAAAATGTCCAGGGATCACTTTTCATTAGTTACTTACTACTAAATTGTAGAGCGAAAGTACAGTCGAGGTGGAAAAGTGTTAGTGTACTACTGCGTCACGTGGTGTCAGTATCGACAGATCGGCGTCAGTAGTGCCCAAGGACTCTGTACGTGGAATCCAGGGACGGACTCAGTGCAGACTACTCGGAACCAGTGAGACAGGGACGTACTCTGTTGGGGGGACCCGTGATTTTGAAGATTGGTTTGTGGACTTGTGCTACCAATAGACTCCGGAACTTTGGACTCGTGTTTCTCTTCAATCCAACGAACCTGGAAGCTCGCGGTGCTGCTGTCCACTTACTGACATTTACATTACAGACATTACAGCACGCGCGTAAACCAATCCCTGCTTTCGCTGTAAACTTAACCCAATCACCAAGCATGTTTTTTGTCGGAAGTAATTCGTATTTGGAATCATACGTCATTTTGGTTTGAAATAGATACACTTTTATTTTGGAATTTGTTCTAAATTAGAATTCCTGACTTATAAATTTATTCGTCATGAAAACGCCCGGACGACGATTTAACGACTATTTTTTAAGACTAGGCTTTTTAAAATTGTGATTACATTAGGCCATACGTTTGTAACAAAGGTATTCGTGAAATAGTAACATCCCATGCGTAATACACATATAATCTTAAAACTTCATCAGGAGCCTGAATTAATACACAAAATATTAGATTACATGGTTAGAACAGACCATGAGGTATGTCATATTTGAATCTCAAATATATCTACGCTTTGACGTTTAGATATGACAATACCTCATTCTCACCGCTCTCACGCGTCTCATGCTACGCCGGCAGGATTATTTGCCACACATTTAACTAAAAATCGGAAAACAAATCAACAATCATTATTACTCATTATTAGAAAAAACTTCGACAAACCATTAGTATGTTAATAATAATAAAATTATAAGAAGAATCCAGAGAGTTGTTTTGAAATATTAATAAGTACACTTTTTTTCTTCTTCAAAAAATACCATAATATTGTAACAATACACAAATATTGTTTTCGTATCAGTATTTTTAAACCATACATTATCAATTGATCTAAATATTATTTTCTTTACATAGTAGTCTTTAGTACTGGGTTATAATAAATAGCCAAGCTGCTTACAATTTTAGGTCTATATATTAAGGTAAATTAAACCTAAACAATGTACCTATAAATATTTTCGATAGAATTTAATAACAAACAATAAACGAGAACATTGGTGTTACTATAATATAAAATCGTGCACAACATGCAAATACGACAATGTGATGTGGGCCTTAATGATCCTAGCGTTACAAAATTCTAGCGAATATCGTGCCATACAAATACTGAGTGACCGTGTCACACAGCTGTGCAAGCTACGTTGTACGGAAGGAACGGTAACTATTTGGATGTTTAATATTGCACGATAACGTCTATTTTTAAGGATCTTCATCAATTTTAATAACTTATCTTTGAATTATTGTATAATTGTTGAATAACCACTGATTTATGAAAAAAGACAAGAACGGAGCGAATTATTGTAAGATTTAATCTTATATAGAAACTTAATTTGGTGGTAAAACAGTTGCGTTTTCTATTAGAGGTAGATTTTTAATTTTTAAAACAGTCACGTGATGCTGTAGTGAACGTAACAGTTTTTTTAACTTTTGTAATACAGACACACCATTAATGTAAGAACCTTATTTACTGTCCGATGTCTGTACAGTGGTACAGTAAAAAAATGGATGAGGGGACTTTATAAAAGCTATAGACAGAAGCCTAAACAACGATATTTATGATTTTTGTCTGTACTTCTGTCTGTATGTATGTAGGCACAGCACACAAAAACTGCACGAAGAGATATGTCTATCTTTAAATTAGATGTTTGTGACTGAGACGAAGCAAGGGCGGTTCGCTAGTATATTATATTAACCGTATTACGTAGCTTACCTCTGTGCAATGGTCTAGATTACCATGCTCATTGGGAATAAAATCACATACACCCAATCAGCCAATAAGCTATTCTATCGCGCTTACGATAGACACGTGAACGGTAACTACCTATATTTAGTGTACATAAAACAATACACAACGTTGATATATAAAACTGAACGCCATTGATATTTCAGCTAGTGTACGGGAACAACCAAACGAAAACACTTTGTTTCATAGTTTTTATAGAAAAAAGTTGAATCTCCATTTCGATTGAATGTCAACTTGTTGACGAATAAAGTTACAGATTTCAGTATTCTTGCCGGTCTGATTTTGAGTCACTCAACAATAACTTAGGTTGCCCCCGTTCAATTCCGAGCATAATTATACGGTAAACACACAAACAATCTGCTTACTTTCATCAGGGTTGGCGTCGAGGGCGACGTCGTCGTCTTGCGGCGGTGAGCCGGGGGGAGTGCCGAATACAGGAGGTTGATCGGCCTGTTGAGTTTCATCATCAGCGATAGAGAGGGGCTCGCCGTGCTAGAGGCGAGGCAACATTTAAACACGGAACTAAAATAATAGCAAAGGCATTCGAAAAGACAAAAAGAACCACAGGGAAGGAAGGTAACATTCACATTCAGAGGGGGCAAACATTGATCACAGTGTGGTTAGACAGACATGGTTCAAGCAAGGTGTAAACATTGAAATTAGGAATAGCGTTTTCGTTTGGGGATTGCATGTTTTAGTCAGTTGACATTCGCAGCTATTTCGCTTCTGTCTCAGAGAAACAACTGAAGACCTCATCTGTTAACACTTTGAATCAATAAAATACACACATTAGTTAATTCAACATGTCCTATTTAATACAAATTAAACAAAAAGGTAAAACAAAAATCATAATAGAAAACAAAGCAGAACATTCAAAACTAAAGATCATAATTGAGTCGACGATGTTTAGAAGCCAGGTGGGTTCTCACCTCGTCGCATTCTTCCACAATGAGCGACGGGAAGTTCCCGTAGACGCCATTGATCTCACCGCGCCACCATCCGTCGTCGACGCCGTGAGCGTCACGTGAAACGATGCGAATCACCTGCCACCACACAACACAAACTTTAAAGTTACTACATATCTATCATCAACAGCCTACACGTCCCCACAGCAGGGTCTCAGTCCTACTCTCCTACAGAGAGTGTATGGGCCGTAGTCCACCACGCGGGACCAGTGCGTATTGGTAGACTTCACACACACCTTTGAACTTCATCTCAGGAGTGTGCAGGTATCCTCACGATGTTTTCCATCACCGAAAAGCCAATGGTAATGATTTTTATCGATATATGTACTAAGTAAATTCCAAATAACATATTGTAACTCATTGGTACGAGCTAGGATCGTACCTAGGCCGCGATTGTTCAAACACTGACGTTTTACACAACTGAGCTACCGCAGCTATGCCTATATTTACCAAAGATTTTTACTACATATACGTATGTTTTTTTAGGATTTAAAGCATGGGTGTAGATAAAACAATTAATAGCCCGACAGCCAAAACATAAAAATATCCTCATCAGGTCCTCTTCACACTCATGCAAGTGAGTAGGACATCACCATATATTGGTATACCCTAATGCATACAGATAAGAACCAAAAACTTCAATGTGAGTGAGGAGCACCACTGAACGAATGAATGGACTCTGTAGCTGTGTGCACAACCATGAATAAGCCACGCCTTAATTCAATTCTATACCTGCGCCTGCGACGTTGCTTCTGTCATACTGGCTTCAAGCCACGCCTCTCGTATTCTGTCCGGTGGCTCACGATTTAGCGATATTCGTATTGCAAAAATTAAACTTAACATCAATTTACATTGAGTTCTTACAGCACTGTTCACTGTACACTGTGTATTTCAGAATCTTTTCCACAGAGGATTCATAGCTTGGGTGTAGATAAAGTCTTGTATGCAACTGAACATTATTAGGTATTAAAACACTCATGTGATACTACTATCGGTTACCACATTGCTCGAAGAACCGATAACCGGTGGAGAGTAAAAGTTCTCGAGTGACGACCACGTACCGGGAAACGTCTACCGGGCCGTCCCCCTACTAGGTGGACCGACAACCTGGTTAAGGTCGAGGGGAGTCGCTTGATGCAGGTGTCCCGGGAACGGTCGATGTGTCGTACCATAAAGGAGACCTATGTCCAGCAGTGGACGTTTCCCGGCTGCTGCGGCTGATGTACTTATGAACGATATGTTTTCCGAATGTTTTCATCTATACCTTTCATTGACACGACACTTCAATTTATATTTTGTTTCAGGAAAATATTAAAAGATTGCCTCCAGTTGTCCTTAGTTCTTTTAAAACATAGTTATTAGTTTAAAATACAGTAGTAGTATAACGTATTTTCTATATTTATATATGTTTTAAACATGTCGTACAAATTGTGGCAATGGTGACCTAAAACTTTTGAGCGGTAGATGGAGGGAGTTTGGTGGTTGCTTTAAAGATATTTTGCCCCACTATGATCCACTTAGCTACGGCGCTGCAACGGAGGCGGTGTGTTCTTACCTGTCCTTCCTCCAGATTGAGCTCATCGTCGCCTTCAGCATCGTAGTCGTACAGAGCAAAGCAATACTCGAAGTTTTGCTGGTTTTGATCTTGGGGCTGTTGGGGCAGCGGCTCCTGGGCTGGCTGCTGTTGCTGAGCAGGCCTGGGTGCCTCGACTCTTGGCTCCTCAGGTCTGGCTACCGGGGCCGATATCACAGAGATCTGGTCCGGCGATTGAACCACATCGGCGTCTTCGCCCTCCACCGTGTAATCCACTGACGAGAACGATATCTGAGACTGCAGTCCGGGAGCGCTTGACACCTGGCCGGATAAAAGCACTTGTTTAGTAGGTAAAGGAAATAATGAGAATGTGGATCCTCTCAACAGCTCGAGCGGAATCTTAGGCTAGTTGCAAGTAATCTATCCGGATGAACGCCTTCCGCGCTCACCATTTTGCCTGGGTAAAGCTGAAGAGGTCACAGGACCAATAGCATCAAGTCCATTCGAGAAAAAAGTTCAAAAGAAGAACTGTACCAACTTCATTGATACCTATCCACACCCCATGCTTACATCTTGCTGACACTAGGTTGTAAAGTCTATGACTGACCTCACACACCCTAGTTTTTGATCCGCCATAGTCCTCTGACATGGCTCATGTAGATACTGCCCGCCGTTTGCCAATGATCCCACTGGGAATCGAACCCGGTACATGTGCGTGTGTTGCGCGTCTAAGTCTAACGCTCAGACAACTGTGCCACGGAGGCTGTTTATTACATGATTGATTACATCATGATTTCATCAATAACATCATACAAACAATTTTGTATCTTCTTTACCACCTCCGTGTCTTAATGATTAATTAGTAATAACGCTTGAACTAACATTCTGGAGGTCATAGGTTCGATATCCAGTAGGGGTACCTACCGTTACTCTTGTTACTTAGGTCTGCCGCCAAGCAACATTGTTAACAGCACTGTTGTGTTCCGGTACAATAGGTAGCGGAGACAGCGACTCATCTTCACGCCTACTGCCCAACGGCCCTATTGTCACTTACCACCAGGTGAGATGGAGGCTAAATGCAAACTCAACACACATAAATAAACTAGTGTCTCTGTAAGCTGTAGACCTCTCGTGCACATACTTTGCCCCACAGAGCCAGTCAGTTCTTTTTTAATATCGACGGAATTGAGGTATACATAAAGACCCGGTACAGATTTATCGCTATATTCTTGTCATTTTTGGCCTTTTAGACATTTCACTTTGTCCATAATTCAACTTTTTTCTATTCTATGCTAAACTTTCAAAAAATTAGAACCCGCATCGAAATCGGATACCCCTCCAATCAAAAATTCCCGACGGCTAAAAAATTCAAAAATTGCGAACATTGCGAAAATAAATGCCACCTGTAGAGGAAAACATACAAATACACAGAAAATAGCTGTCTGCCCTAGTAGTCGATTCGTCGAGACCTTTGTTCGTTTCGCTGACTCGGTCAATATTCATAGTTTGATATGTTACCTGTTCCCTCTCCACGTCGAGATAGTTATGGGGCACGTATCCCTCCTCGCCGCGATAGTTGCGTGCGCGCAGCCATCCGTCGCCGTCACCTTCTCCAACTACTTCCAGTTGCTCGTTCTCTATGATGGACAGCTCGTCAGGATTTTGCGCCTGTGCAAAATAATCTTACTTAGTCATGAGCAAGTAAGTGTGGGCGACGGCGCCAATATCCTCCTGAACAGAGCGGCGGATATCTTTGTCAATAATTAGAGATCATGTCCCTTGCCCTGACTGTTTTATTACTATGAATTATCTTAAACAGATTAGGTAAGATGTATACCCCTGAAATAAATGAATTATTTGATTGTGACTGCTTTGAATTAATTATCCAATGGTGTTTCCATTGGCAAAGCATCAGCTGTGCAGCCGCAGCTGTTGGATATGACGGTTTTCCCTAATCATCGAGTTGTACAGTTTTTGCATCTGTCGCCTTTTACTAGACTAACTGGCATGGGATGATTCTAAGGACCGCACTGCCAAAATCACATGACGAAAATAATATAATAAAAATATGATTTTACCTCAAACACAAACACCCGAGTGTTAGAAATTTGAAACCTTCAACTGTCCGTCACTTACGTTATTTTAAAGTCGAATGCTGCTTTATTCTGGTTTTGCTAATCGGTGGGATCAGTGTACTCGTATTTCTGCAGTCTGGGTTTACTTACATATGTAATTCAAGTGTATTTGTTTACCGTGTAAGAATAGAGAGCGGTGCATTTGTAGAGGGGCGCGGCCGGTGCTTCGGCAGCTTCCTGCGTCGTCGTCGTCGGCTCCGGGTCCGTCTCCGTCTCTCCCCAGTTCACTTGTGTGGGATCGTCCCAGCCGGATGTTAGCTGTTCTATGCGCATGCGTTCCTCTTCCAACACCGCTGTTAACATAATAGTATACAGCGTATATATTTCATTCGGGCGTATATTTTCATGGCAATTAGTGTCTGTCCTAAACAACTCATTTACATAAATTTCGTTAATTAATTTTCCCATACAAAATAATTGAGCACGCATTGTATTAATTACATCTAAAGTTATCGACTGATTGACGGTTCAATAAACAGTTTATAATATGTCAAGTCAATTTGGATGCAATACATTGCTGCTCGGTGGTATTTAAAAAAATGATTATCTCTTTATTAATTAATCTATTTAACAAAATTGCATTCACATATGATTTCTACGGTCGTAAATTATATCTGGATAAATTATTCGCGTGTATGAAATATATACGATGTATAAATGTGAATATATATTGTATACACGTAATATCGTCGACCTCATCGTCACTTACCATCAGATGAGATTGAGGTCAAGTGTTGGTCTATCTTCAATAAAAAAAATACTATAAAATGAGTTAAGTGAATTAAATTTGTGTATCAGTCGTGCCGTGACTGTCCATGTTTCGGCTCCGTAAGTCAATAATTATATTTGTAGGCAATGTAATGTTGTTACCATCAACATCCTCGTCGTGGTCGTCCTCATGCTGAGATCCTGAAGTGGTGCGCTGGTGGCCGGCAGTGGGGGGCGCGCCCGAGGTTCCGGCGTCTCCGTCAGTGTTGTCACTGTCGTAGAACGAGTCGGAGCTCGGCTGGTCCTAGGTACACAATTATCGCCCGTTTACCTCAGTCAGCCTTTCCCAACACCCGCGGGATGAAATCCGATATTCTTGTTTTATGTTGTTACGTGTAACTTTAAATATGTTATTACGACATTATTACAATTCTTTACAATTCTCTAGTAATCTGCTTGTATTTTTATTATAAATATAAAATTTTCAGAAAGACATCATGTTTCGATTTTCGATTAGGATAAAATTCGATTGTGGCATCAAACAGTGCTGACAGGTAAAAAGCTCTTAAAAACCAAACAAACACTTTACCAAACGCCTTAGTTTTGCTCCGCGTCACTAGATGACGCAACTAGTGCTTTAAAACGCACGTCTCTTAAGCAAAACATTCTTCACTTTGCAGTTTAAATTCCACACCCGATATATAGCTTTCCACTGCAAAGTTAAGTTTTTTATCATAAGTATCATAACGTTTCTAGTATGGGATGGAAGCCCACTTTGATTTTTAATTTGTTTTATTTTTATTATTTGTTGTTATAGCGGCAACAGAAATACATCATCTGTGAAAATTTCACCTGTCTAGCTATCATGGTTCATGAGATACAGACGGACAGACAGCGAAGTCTTAGTAATAGGGTTCTGTTTGTTACCCTTTGGGAACGGAACTCTAACAAGTAGGTGAATTTGGCATATATCGAGGTTTTTGTCACTTTGAGGAGCCATGGGCACCCATTTTTGTCGATTAAATATGTAATGTGTAATACTTATTTTTTATTACAATAATCACACATTTCGTTCGGTTGTATCGACACTAACTAAGCGAATGGAGTATATCAAGCAACCGCCTCTCCCTCATTCATTCACTTTATGATAATGTTAAACGATCTTACAGCTGCACCGGATGCATCGGTCCTCACGCTGAGCAGACTGCTACTGCGAGGCAAGGTTTCCTGGACAGCCAGGAGGTCTACTTCCTTGAGCCACTCGTCCACCGGGGCACCGCTCACGCGCAGACATTCCAGACGAGCCTCGTACTTGACCTTCGAGGTCTCCGAGCGACGGATGTTAGCGCGGAGTTCGTCCATCTTAGTCTCGAGATCAGGGCCGGCTGGGTCGTTGGGATCCGTCTGGGGGATATGAAAGATGCAAGCTCCTAGAAGCTTCAAACTAATGAGGCGTTGGTTACGCTACCTTTCGTTACCTACCGTTATATGGTGGCAGTTAAACCCCGTAAATGATGCGAAATGCACGGTAAACTCTGGTGAAACCCCTAAACCTAGGCCAAATCCAAACGAGCTTTTCTTTCCTTTAGGCTAGTGTCAAGTATAATCACAACCGGCTGAGTAACTTCCGCACTCTCCAAACTGTTCGGATGAAGCTGATGTGAAGTGTTATCAAGTCTATTCGCTTATTTACTATTAACATTACTATATCGCTTTTATTTATCAGTTAGAACTGAGCCTAGTCAACTGCTGAACTGAGCCTCTCTCATAAATGACATGAGAGGATTCCACGATTGCAAGGCCATGCTTGGCAGGTAGATTTGTGTCCTCAATAAGATCGAAGTGATGCACAGTTTACGTCAAAACCAATTCCATCCCATAAATCATAATTAAACTACAATTGAGTTTATTTTGCTCCACATTTTTACAATATTTAGATAAATTTAGTAAAATTCGTGCAGAATATATGTGCAGCCTAAATTAGATCAAGTATCTTAGGTAGCCAACCAAAGCCCCTCCCAATCTCGGAAGAAGACAAAGAGTAATATGTAATGTGCCTCGCAAAAACAGTAATAAGTTTGTAGTTACGTAAAGGAATTTGAAGGATACAAGTGTTGATGAGGACGTGACAGAGTGTGTGATTTGTTAAATTAATGTGTGTGTTTTTACATTACCTTCTGTCCAGCTTCACGCATGGCCTGATATAGGTGCAGCTTGCGTGTTGCATCTCGGACTAGGGCTGTCTCCCGGACTACCCTGGTTGCCCAGCGGCGAGACTCCTGCGCCAGAGTGTCGCGCACAGTGTCATGATCCATCGTGATGATGTCCACTGGATCGTTGTCGCATGGCTCGTACTCATACTACACAATACATACATAACATAATTTTCAATCATTGATTTACTAAGAGAGCTATAGGTACAGTAAGGACCACAATATCTACGTATATAAGTATCGTGTTATATTAACATGTAAATTCACGTAATTATATTCAGTGAAAGCTGTACTTGTAGCTTGCTTCCATCGAGGGTATATGGTTTGTCATTTTTCTTTTTAGACCAAGGTCGCCTAACTCGTATCATCACCACGCTGGCCAGATAGGTTGGTGGTCGCAGTATTGGGTTTATTAGCAGGAGGAGGCTTCTGCCCCTCCCCCTGGTACTGTTTTATTTTGTTAGATGGACCGACTACCTAGTAAAGGTCGCGGAGAGTCGCTGGATGCAAGTGTCTGAGGACCAGCTCGGGAGCAACTCCAGCAGTGGACGTTTCCAGCCTGATGATGTAGTATTGCATAGGATCAACAAAACCTTCATATTACTTGCCTGAATGTGTTGTTTCAGCACTGGATAGTAGAGGTACAAGCATTGCAGGTTATACTCTCTGGTTAGCTGTTGAGCTTGATCCCTGATCTTGCCGAAGGAGTGCTGAGTAGCAGAGCAGGTAAGAAGCTCAGTGCGTCCCATCAGAGTGAGAAACTCGGAGACCTTCTCGTAGACGGCAGACTCCATAGTCTGCATGCAAGACTGCAACTCCACAAGGAAGTAGCGGTTCTGTTGGAAATATGATGCCTTGATATAAACATTCAACAACGGCTTCATCGCTATCATATGACCTATCAACCTATAAATTGAATCGAAGTAAATAACTACCTACAGAGACAATGATTGCTGTAGCACATTGAGCTAAATTATGGACTGGATTATGCGATACCGCGAAGAAAATAAAAGTCAAGCGTATTCAACTTTTTCTACCTACACGTACTGTATCGCAACAAGCGCTATTCAATAGCTAGCCAGGGAATTTATTGCACTATTTAATTAATCCCTATTCTCCCTGTAAATGAATCCACCGAGTTTGAACTGCAGATTTTTAGTACCGACAATGTTCATGACGAAGAATATTCTTACCTGATGAGCATTAGCAGCTGAAATGCTGAGCAGGTAATCATTTCTAGCTCCTGTTGACTTCTCCTCGAGCTGGTCTCTACGTGACGACACCTTCGCGCTGTTCTTCTGAAGGGACGTGATCGATTGAAAGAAAGAGCCTTTCTTCTTCTTCAGCCTGTGAAATACGTCCATTACCTAAGTTTTACAGGGGATCACGATTTTAAAGATAATCCGGAAGATATTCATACAACTCCAAGGAAACTATTAGGTAAATAAATCTAACGTATACAGTTATCTTAAACGAATATTAATTTGTAGGAGCTTAATTAGTTACACAAAAATTTTCGCTTAGCATTGCGCTACGCCACAGACTACCACAGAGCGCCTCGCTGGCGGGACATAAACTTTGCAGCATAAATGTTGAATGTTTTACTCGCTCGGCACATGAAGCTGTTTACGTAAGTTTGTGTATTTACGTATTTTCATTTGCTCCCTCATATTCTCTGAACTAGCCGTCTACGTTAGAGGATGCTAATTAGAGACATTCGCCCGTCTGTTTTATGCATGAAAATTATTGTATCTCCTATTTAGTATGTAAAACATTGAACGAAAAGTAAGCTTTAAAAATCCCAATTGCGTAACTATTTTAAACTGTTTCTGATTTTGATATACCCAGTAACACTTTCACAGTACAGTACTCGCAAACTAAGTTTGCCCCTCTGAAGTTAGCTACAAAAGACCGCGAAGTATCAATTATTAACGTATAAATGGAAGGCAAGGCAAGTTAGCGGGTGCAAAGAAATGTTCTAATGTTTTATGTCATCTAGCAATAGTTATTATCGAAAATAATACACACATATTCAGTCTGTACATGTTTGAAATTGCGGAGTGCTAACTTCAGAGGGGCAAACATAGCGTGCGAGAACTATTAATACGAATCTAACGTCACCTCTCAGGATAAAATCCGCCGCAGAGCGTGCCAAACAATCAAATAAAAAAATGAAAATGTTTATTTAAAACAATAATATCAAAACATAAAACAATTCTGAGGGAACAACTGTTTCCCAAACTAGAGTGAATCTGTGTTGTCGGAAACAGTGTTCCTCTGTGCGGTGAGACTCATGAAATCGGGATGAAAAGTTAGATAATGTGCTTTTCCAGCCTTTCAACTCAATCATTTCGACGCATAGCAGAACAATGTACAGACAATGCAGGGGCAGGTTGGCACTTGTTTTATTGTTGTTTTATGTTTGTAATGAGTTATCCGATACTTGTTTAATTAAAGTCAGGAAGCCTCAGCCGACGTCCTATCAACAACTCGCCTCTTACAATGGAATGCGCTGAGCAACACTGTTTCAGAGTGCACATCTAAATAATTAAAACGGAAACGAAAATCGTGTCGTACTTTGAGGATCGCAAACTGATATAACAAGATTATTTAGAACGAAATTAAAACCCATGTCATTTTCGTTCAAAGCGGAGCAGCCGTCTAGGAACTTCCTGATTTATTTACGTCTGAAGCGACCCACCATTTGAGGGATCATAAACAGATATTGCCCTGTCAAAGATTTTTCTTTACGTCGAATACTTTTCCAAATATAGTCACGCGGTGCAACTACGCTCCATATGAAACGGTCACACGCTGTGACGTAATGGTGTGCATTGAAGCGTGCGATAGTGTCGCCTTCATTCAATCTTTTCTACATTTCTCCACAACTATACAATAATCTCAAAAACCAAGCCAGACGTTTTGTAGTCATTGCTGGTTTACGGTTTATCAATAAATCATGTATTTATATATCGATTGTGTGCAGTTACTATCAATAAAACAATTAAAAGTGACCATTTCAGGCGGTTCAATTTATAGTAACTGCACAGAATCTAAACATGAATTCATAATGTATTGATAAACCGTAAACCAGCAATGACTACAAAACGTCCGGCTTGGTTTTTGAAATTGTTGTATAATTGCGGAGAAATGTAGAAAAGAACAAATGAGGGCGCCACTGTCGCTCTAAGTACTCTTAAAATGTATCTCTATAAAGAAAATTGGCGAGCGAGCAACCTTATTAAAAACTTTCATAATGCAATAAAATAACTAGTTCACCATTGGGGTAAGTTAATTTTACGTATTTTAATAGTGTCTTACGTGTTATTCATTATGTGTGTACAATGTACCTTATTCATTACTGTATATGATCTGATATCGTCCAGAGTAGCCAAATAGCAATTGTGATAATAAAAACTTAAAATAACTTTCGTATGAAATTCAGTCATATAAAAGTCCAGTTACCTCTTAATACAGACTTATCTCAAATCTTTGTTTACAAAACCGAGAAAATCTTAAGATCACTTCAAAGAATCTCTTTTCACTTCGTTTACTTTATAAGTGAAACACAGAATTTTTAAAATAGACTAAAAGTCTTTTCATAAAATACGGGCGCGCAAATGCAAAAATATCGGTATTCGGAATGACGTCAAAACAGATTTGCTACTAAATTTTTTAATATAGATTCAATACAGATTCTTTGAAGATTTCATATATAGTTAAACACATATCAATACATTTTCGAAATGAGTTCATTTAGTTTTCATTTCAATTCATACCAAGCACGATACTCATTAATCATTCAATCATTAATGATTATTATTTTGTAGCACTTTATGGCTCTTACAGGCTGCTGGATAAGATAGGTGACGTATCAGCACGTGTTCAAAGTAAAATGTTAGTTTGTAACAATCTGAAATTATAGAGAGACCAATAGATAGAATCTTCCAAAGCGACAGTGATTTTCATTTATTTACTTAAAAAACAGACTTTATGCGAAATCATTGTTACATTTTAACTTGAAACTATTAAAACTACACGAACTAATTAAACCTGTACTACCTAAAACGTCATTAGAACTGGCCTTTTTTGTGGTCGGTTATTGACAGATTATGTAGCAACGAGACAGAAATCAACGTACTGATAAAAAGGTTGCTGTTTTGTTTTTTCATTTAGAGGATTACGTGTGCGAAAGCAGGATAGATTTACAGACGCAGGTTTAAGCTCAATTAGATTTTACCTGTAGCGGAGCTTGGTTCTTGAATCTATGTAACAATGCATTGAATGCAAAATAAAATAAAATTATTTTTATAAACTAAGCATTAGAATTTCCGTCCGTCGTCTTATTATGTTGTACAGTTGCGACAGCGCGTCTTCTCTTATTTCCTTAGACGATCTTATAGTGGTAACCTTAATGTCTGGAAATCAGACTATCTAAACGTTCTACTAGCAGAAGTGATGATCTATTAGACTAAATGAGTTGAACAAGATTGGATAGAAATCGAGTTCTATCTGCAGTGCGCGCCTTCAAAGGAAATGAACTCTTACTAAATGCACTGGAAGCTAGCGGGAGACGTTCAAGATTGAAATGAAATGTGGTTACCTCTCCCAAGACTTGGATCTTGGATAAATCATTGACATTTTAGAGCGAACGAATGGAATAGAAGAAATTGAATGCTGCAGACTTGTAAAATTCTATATCCTGTGACGACGACGTAATCCAGGAGCAACCAGATTTAAAATCAAATCGAATCAAGACACTTCCTGTAGAAAAATTGCTGTAACTTCATTTCATTAAGGTTTGCGCACGGTTGAGTACGCATATAAGAGTCTGTGCACAATTCCAGACTTATGCAATAAGTTGAGTAATTAATATTACTAATAAAACTATTTCATTAATTTTGATAACTATAGAGCAAATTAATTAAATAATGTTTCCACTGAATTGACATGTCTAGTATCTATAAATCTATTAGTTAATATTGTACAAAACAAAACAAAAATGTCCTCCGTAGAGAAAGCCCACACCTGTCGCACAGGCATGACAAACTGTATAGCTACACCATAATTATTGTCAATTGTTTTCGTCAATAAACTTTTTGTAATTTATGTAATTTATTGCGTATTTTTTTCATTTACCGTAAATAATAAACCGATTGAGTAACATTAATGTAGCTTCTACAAATAACTTCACATAATAAAATACTTATTAATATTATTAATAAAGTTATTCGAGGTCAAAAACAAGTACTCACTTCTCCTCTATGTCCTTGGCCTTATCTCTGACGTCATGGGCCGTGTGTTCCTCTTCGAAGTACAGCTTTTTGGTTTTGTCCACATCGACCACCGTCAACTGGAGTTCCTTGTGCGCCTGAGCTAGTGAATCGGTGCACTGGTGGAAGACAAACATATTTATTTTAACTGTAGGTACGATTTTGTTGCCGGTAGAATAGATAGATTCAAAAGTCAACACAGAGAAACCTTCAGGGTATGGCTATTGATATCTTATGTATATATTTTGTATTGCATCAAAGGCCATCAACTCATCAATAACTATCGAGATTCATCAACTCGTTTCGCGGTTACGTCGTAATATTCACATGTCCGTCCATACTTCCAAACATCGATATATAAACGAGAGATCATGATACATAGCCAATACATGGGCTTCGGTGTTGAAACTAGTTCGTGACTACATAAGGCTCACGTGAAACTCGATTACAGTGTATCCATCGGACAAAACGAAGTTATCTAGACCGCTACTGTGTCGGCAACAGTACACGGTAGCTGCGCAGAGCTTTTCAAAGTGGGAATTCAATTCATTCACCAATAAATAATTATCCTGATTTGACATACGCGTATCATTTGACTACTTTGTTCAACAACGACAATATGCAACAAAAATATCACAAAACTTGTAATTCTAGTCTTGATTGTGTAAATAACGGATAAGGTACAGGCCAGATTTAAACAGTTTTTCTCGTGTAAAAAAATATTGTTTCTTGCCAAATTTTATGATTCAAAGTCAATGGAAAGTTAACTATATCTTCTTAATGTGTTGACTAAAAGCTACATTTTTCACAGTTCCAAAGTACTTAAGATTTGCGCATTCTTGAGAAAAATTGTATTAATAGACAGACAGACAGGCAGACGGATAACAAAGTGATCCTATAAGGGTTGCTGTTTTTCTTTTGATGAACGGAACCCTGATGTATGTGATCGAATGTAAGTACCTTTTTGGCTACATTGAGCTTGTGCTGCCTCAACACCTTAGCCTCATCCGCGATCTGCTGCTGGAACACCTCGACGGCGGCGAGGCGCGCGCGCGCAAGCTTCTCGTTCTCCTCGAGGACCGTGCGCCACACGTTCCACATATTCCTGAACACACACAACACCTCCATAGATATCATAATCGTCTACATCATAGATTATCAACGGGGGGCAGTAGCACCCCCTATTGGGCGCTGGAGCTATTCGTAAGGGCAGTAGCGTAATAAACACAAATATAAAACTGGTATAATTAACTATTATGTAAAAAAGGGCATTGGAAATTTATCCAAGAGACATGATGAATGAAATATATAAATATCACTTCCATTAGTTTCCTAATTGCTGTCAAAAAATAGGGTTAGGTTAGGTAGTAGTAGTTAATACCACTGCCTTTAACATAGTACTCTGTGCTTGAACCTTGCTTTTATTTTGCCTACAAGGTATTAAGCAGGTAACTGTGAGTCAGATTTGCGCATTAAGGGCTCGGAACGATGGAAAGAAATCTATAGATATTATTACCTTGAAAAAGAGTACACTTCTCGACCGCCTAATTGAGTTTGCTTGTAAAGTTTTTAACATTATACACGATAGAAACACGGCTCAGTCTAAATAGGGAAACCCTAAAGAGAAACTCCCGCCCATGTGCTCACGACTTGCAGCATCGTGGACACACAACGGGCGACGATCCTAAACAATCCAGGATCACTCCAGGAGGCATGCAGTGACATCAAGCGTCTCGCGGACTTCTGGGAGGAAGTTGGCTGTCTAGACTAGCTGGCTCCATTTCCACTCACGCAAAAAAACCCAAAAAGGTACCAAATTCCAAATTCCTGTCTACTTGGAATCTTCGATGATGGAGACTGAAAGATTGTATTTTTAAGACACCTGTGTTGATAGTATAAATTTTAATTCCAGTGGTGAAATTTACTATGCAGATTGCCTTAGTGACTTAGAGGAATTTCATTATCGAAATTAGCCGGGAAACGGCTACGCTGAGCATCTGCAATCTACAACCTTTTCACATACCGTTGTGATCATCAATTGTTGATTTGCCACATATTTGCCATAGCATATCCCCTCATGAAAAGTCAGGTGTAAATCCTTCCTCTCATGCCCAACAGTGGACTTTATGTATGATTATGTACTAGCTTTTGCACATAACTTCGTCCGCGTGGTCATCGAAAAGTATCCTACGGGAACCATTTGCTCAATCGGGATAAAAGGTAGCCGATATCATTTTCCGGCCCTTCAACTACCCATATACAAAAATGAAGTCATTCTGATCCTCCGTTCCGACGGAAGGAATGACCAACAAATAAAGAAACAAACTCGCTTTCATATTTATAATATTAGTATGTATTACGAATTCTTTGACTCATTACCTACCAATGCTTATGTAGATAGTTTGTAGGTATCGTCTGGAAAGATCAACTTTATCGTATCACCCAAGCTAGATATGACCAGAACTTCTAAGCGGATATTGCGACCAACTTCCAGCTACGGATAGGACACCGATACTGACGGAAGTTACTTTATTAGAGCAGCGATCTGAGCTGGTTTCAATTAAATTTACAAACGGTTGACTTTCCTACCAATTAACATAGGGCTAAATTGTATTCGTACTTTCTTTATTGAGCGACCTAGTTCGGTAATAAAGTATTAATTTATGGGCTACTTTTAGCTGTTCAAGGTTACTCGCTAGGTTGCCTTATGTCAGCGATTTTATCTGCGTATATCTTGATTCACCAACTGTGTTTTACGAGTATTACAATTTTAAAAAACTGGAGAATTCGGTACTTCCTTAAAAACGAAAAAACAACATCACGTTTCTTATTTTAAACTCATTTTTTTGTGTGGACGGACGGACTGGCGAACGAAAAGGGGAGCCTGAAAAATATTATTATTTAAGAGGCTATGCTGTAGTCAAAGCGCCCATACAAACGTAGTCCAGTCATATTTTGAGTATTAAGCTATGAAAATCTATGAAATTTTCAAGACACAATCTAGAAACAAATATCTGTGTCGGTGGTGAGTCAGATTTTCGTTTAAATATATACTTCCAGAGTTACAGGGCGTCAAAGTATTGTATTTTTCGGTAGTAAAAACCCAACTTTGAACCTGATTTACAAGAGTATGAATCAATTTAGAACAATTTGGAAAAACCACCGACATCTGAAATTTCATTAGTATACTGTATTATTAAAAATGGTAATATAATATACTGTATCCTTCAAATGATCCCTGGACTACGAAACATCTAAATAACGGGTGGATAACATCGCATAATGTATGCTGTCTCACCGTACGCGCTCGGGTAGGATAGGGCTCGGAGAGGGACAGCTACAAAACAATTTAACCTTGAAACCGACCACGTGGTCTTACCAACATAGCCTCTTAAGTTTTAATTATGTATATGGAAGAGCGATGGCGCAGCTAAATAGCGATAGGCAGGACTAAGATAAATGGAGTAAGACGATGGTAAGTTTTTATTTTATCGCGTTGTTCTGTAAGTTTGATTTTTTCACAGATCCAAGGGAAAATAGATTTAAGTATTTGATATTAAATTCAATTTGCTACCTTTGCAGACAGACAGGTGGACAACAAAGTGGTCCTATGCTTACATTTTTCTTTCGCTACCTCAACCCTAAAAAGATAGAAATACTAGATTAAACACTTTCATCTTCTATGTACCTAAATAGATCTAAATAAAAGGTTTAATTTATTAGTAAGCGAGTGGTTTTTACGTCTATTCTTGGGATTTTTTAATTCTGTGTTTACGCCGGATAAAGAACAGCTTAAAATTTTTAATTGTTTCTTTATTTTTCCGAGTAATTCGTGAAGATTAGGTAGTATTGATTTCATGCGAGACTAGGTGGATGATGATGATGATGAATATTATTTATGTAGCATTAATTGTAAGCGCATATCTCATTAATGGTATCATAGATTATATGACCAGTTATTTCAAATATTGTACGGTCTCAGTTAAGAAATGTTATTTTCACAATAAACCATTATAATACATCTAACCAAGCGGACTTCATGGACTTGTCTGAATAGAGACATTCTACGTGCAGGCCGTGTGCATAAAATTTAAAATAATGGCTTGGTACAATGTCAGGCTGCGGCGTCGCAAATTATAGCGTTGTGTACATTGGGCCTGCCATTATGAAATTGATTTCACATGACATAATTATACGCGTATTTATCGTGAACGATCAAGGCATTAAATCGCCGCCGCGGACTACTAGCTACACGCCTACACGCATGTTCTAACAATACGTAGGTCCATAGTTCGATTCCCAGAGGGGGTACCTATGGGTACGAGGTGGTTAGGGCATTGTGTATGTCCACCTAAGTCTGCCGCCAGTGTTAATATCACTGTTGTGTTCCGGTATGAAAGGTAGTAGAGCCAGCGCCTCTTACAATACAATGGCTTTATCGTCACTTACCATCAGGTGAAAAAAAGGATGAGTGTAAACCCATCGTACATTTAAAAAATTAAAATTGTTTCATCATCATCATCAAGAGCTTATACATATATTATGTCCCTACTGCAGGAGGTCAGGCCTGCTCTCCTACGGAGAGTCTACCAGGTTTCCTCACGATGTTTTCCTTCACCGGAAAGCAATCGGAAAGTGTACTTGAATTGAAAAACAACTGAATTGAACCCGGAACCGGGTCCGTTGAGAGTCCGCGCCTTATCCACTACGCCACCGACGCTTGTACTTATAATATCATCATCATCAGCCAGGAAACGTCAGTCACTGCTGGACATTTAAAAAACGTCGATGTCCACATAGTTTACAATATGTCTGTAGTTAATTATCACTTGCATTCAAACGTATTCTATTCCACCAGTGAAGGTTGCTCATTCAGGAGCTTTGACAAAGGAACCAATTGTCACCTGCCTTTGAACTAGAGGACTACTAACTAGTTCGTATATGCTCAGCCATGCACTAAGCACTGACATCACAGAGCAATGGAAATGTGTTCAAAATCCGTTCAAAGGCGAAATGACAGGAGAGGAATTCACAGTTACGAGTCCTAAAAGGCTGCGCTCAAATAGGTTTCGAATAAAAACGCAACCAGAGCAATATGTGTCACTTTGTACATATCCGTATTGGAAATTGCCTCGCTGGTGTAGCCACTCCATGAAAATAATGGCTATGTGTGTACAAAATAAAACTAAAAACAAGTATCTATCTGGTTTCAAAGGTAAGGGCGATACAAAGGGGGAAATACGTTATTGTTTTAGTGGGATGCCATCGACAGCTCAAAGGCTGTACATATTGAAAGCATAGAATGCAATTCGATTCTCGACGACACCTGATGTGACAACTGTATCTTGGCAGGAACGGATGTGATTATCGAAGCGACATAATCCCTCGTAGGGTTGCTTGGCCTGTAACGTACTCACCGTACACCTGTATAGCAAAGTACAGTACGTGCAATCCATTAAGGGATGCTGGTATTAGCTTAGATTAAATCGATTCAGATGGAGCCGCACAAAGGGCAAAGAGACAAATTCATCTCATTTATACGATACAAAGCCATCTGTTTTCGATTTAACAATAGAACACCACGTCATTCCGCGGGTGAATTTAAAGGCGACTAAGGAAAAACTATGCAGTAAACAAGCAGCAGCATTTACCTATGTAAAAACAACATCATTGAGTGATGATTATGGCAAATCCTGTCATGGAAAGTGCAACGTGGCAGCCTATGACGCTCAGCAGTGGACTTATGAAGCTGAATATGATACGAATGTATTTCTAGATCATAATCGTTAAAAACTTAGAAGTAAAAGATGATTACTTTTAACTTTGTCGGAACACAATAATATTTCAAGACTTTTGACTTGTCCTTATTACTGTAACTTTATAAGTATTGTAAATCTATGTGTGCAGGCTAGGGGTGGCTAAACACACGTATGTTAGGTGGATAATCAGGTTGAGGTTTGCCTAGAAGAATATACCAGTAGTTTTTTAATATTTGTATAACATATAGGTGTCCCGCGACATTACCTGCGTGGAAACTCCATGTTTTTCTCTAAAACGTCAAATGATTGTAGTTTAAGTGGCGTGCCTTTAATAAAACATTTCACACTTTTAGAAAAATCATTTATCAATTGCACTACATCACCAATGAAATCAATGTTCCACTTTGCATGTTTCTATCTTAAATTGATTTGAGCTTGACTTTGATCAGAAGTCTAGGAAGGCTATATAGAAAGCTGTAATAAGCAAAAACAGATATCCCTCTGACTACGGCTCTGTCTTTACAGACATATATTTGGATCGGGCGGCGTCGCATCGACGTCGTCGGTTTATTTGATGTCAGAGGATGCCTGGATGACCGGAGCTCAGTTCATCATATTGCATCAAGTCACGTCTGAGCTAGGCCCTGAAAGTGGGGTGTGGGAGGAACGTATTGGATATTCTGTTTGGACTTCGCTCTATATAAACAAATATTGCTCCCAGATATCTTTAAATATATATCTTAATATATATCCATACTTCCTTTACCCTGTATGTATATAAGGGACTTATGCCTCTTTGTAAAGTATCACCCAGAGTACTTTAACAAATTAAATGAAACTAATACAAGACAACTTCGGCTTCAGTATATAAATCGGTTGCACCAACCAACATGTCACACGTACATCTATAAGAAAAATGTATTAAACACATGCATCATTGCTTACAATCATCTCCCAAGGGTTTTACAATTAGAAAACGGCATGGATTTTAAGAAAAAAATTACGGATTGGCTTCTTGGAAACTGCTTTTATAGTTTTCCTGAATATTTAAATCATAAGCATTAATCATTTTAAATATACCTGTAATTATAGTGTGACATAAATAAATAAGATGAGTTGTGAATTATTTAGTGACAAAATTATTAACATTTTACTAATTGACATGCGATGTAAATAAATTTTTTTAACAATTAAATTCCTTATTATATAATATGTTCATAATATTTGCACACCTGTGGACAGGTTTAGTACATCGAACAAAATAAAAATTACTATCTAAACACCGTGTAAAAAACTATGTACTTGGCAAATAAATTTTTTCTTTCTTTCTTTCTTTCTTTCTTTCTTTCTAGTAATAGGTTAGTACTATTAATGTTATATGTATTTGGTTACTATATATACATAGGAAGACTGTTACCGTCATACATAAGTACGTAATTGTATGAATTACATTCACGTAAACCTTTGTTTACTATCGGATTTAACAAAGTTTTGGTTTTATTTATATGAGATTTTAAACTTGGTTCTCTAAATAAAATTGCTCTGTACAAATTTTTAGGTTCTTTGCAACTCAATGGTCTGTAGATTTATTTCTAAAATTAAAATCAATTTACTGTAGAAAAAACATTAAAAAACAAAATATTTTATTTACGAAATATCTAAAAACGACTGTCAGAGAGGTACACACTAATCCAATAAATCATATCTTTTCAAATTTATCTTAATCTTTTCCTGTGTATTTTCTTTCCTTGCCGGAGTTAGGATTTCGTGCACTAGCAGTTTTGTACATTAGCAATATTAAATACAGGTTAACTTAACGTAAGACGCATTTAGAAATTTCGTCTTTAAGAATTTGAGATAGTCAGTCAGGGATATACACAGATAAATATTCCATGAGCATATTCACAATATTGGGTTCAACGTGTTATCGCCAAAATTCATTAAAAGGTTTGGTGGTCAGTTAATGCAATATCCGGATTTAATGGAAGGCTGACAATGCGTTCAATATACGGAACCATGACGCCGTGCGCCACCACGCGATAATAGGCTTAGCTGTGCAACAATATTGCATTCAATTTAGTTTGAAACTGGTACAGTTTTAAGAGGATTTTCCCTACCGCGCTCCATGCATACAGAATTGTATTTCTGTTTTGGATAGCAAGTTTTTTATAATAAGGTTATAGCTACGAGTAAAAATATGAATACCAATAGGTGAAAAGGGTATAATTGTCTTATGGTATTAAAAACTCAGGTGACGCGCAGTGTAGGGTTCCGTAGTTGAACTGGTTTTATAAAATGTAATTTTGAGTGAAATTTGTACGAAATTTTCATTTTGACCAGTTCAAGTACATTTTATAATTAGGTCGACTATTACTCGTTAACCTGCAAAGCCACCTTAGTTGTGATAGTGTTCCTTTAAAGTTTAGCATATGTACTACTACTGTGTATTTATTTTAAAAATTCAAGTTTAAGCTTTCCAGTTGAATTTTCCAATATATAAATATCAATATTTAGGTAAAGTGCACACTCGTAAATTATTACGATCAAGATATGTCAAATAAATTAAGTTTAGCTATTTGCTGACTGCACTTTATTATGCCACTGTCATCGGCTACATGGGTATCCATCGAGACTAATCAAACGATCCTCAAAAGGACGGGTGTTGCCGACGCCGAACTCCTTAGAATAATAACATATTGTCTTTGAAGCTTTTATTCTTTTGTTTTTATACGTTTAGTTTTTGTTTTTGACAGTACATTCATGGAATCCCAAAATGGTGGTTTGATTTAATATTTTTACGCCCGTAAATAACAACGGGTTTATATAGTATAGGAGTTCCTATAACCATCTTCCGTCGAGTACCATTACAAATACATTACTATCGGAACTGAACCATAATTCACAAATTCAACTCCGTTAAATAAAAAGATATGAAAGTTTGTAATACACATATTTTCAAGCCAAACTTATGTTTCAAGAACCTCAAACATGCTACCGATAAGCAAAAACCCTTTACAGCTTGTTCAACGATTGGAATCGAACCCGCGAAGTCAAAATGTGTAGCCAATAGACTATCTCAAGCAAGACCGGAGGTGAATACAAAATCCACTTACCATTTCTCTTCAGCGCCATCAACTTTGATATCAGGGATGTTTGGTATTTTCTTGTTGAGATACGCCGACGATATCTTCAGCAGGGCCTGAGAAACACACCATATGTTATCCAGTGACATGACTTTAAAACGAGCAATAAAAGAAACCTATACCACGGCACCGAACTGAATCGTATCAGATAATTGAATTGATACAAGAAACTGCTATAAATATTATCCTTCTTCTAATATTAATAGTCACCAGGGAGAAAAGGAGAAATCTCACCCAAAACCGTGTTAATAGGTATCTATCCTTTTGACTCATCATCGGTTACATCTCCTAGGGGTTTATCTTTTAATTTCAAGATCTCACCCATTAAATTCACATAGACATGCAAATGTAGCTATCGATTTGTTTGGTTGTAGAGCATCTATTCCTGAACCTTCTTGAATGAATCTCGACCTTATCCGGCTCGAAGGACCATGTAAAATCTCCAGAAACCCCCAAGATGAACCCCGTTGCAACTTGCAATGAAACAACTATAGGTTCTGTGGCAAGTCTGATTTAATAAGCAGTATAAAAAGAAGGTCATTCCTGGGCGATAACACGTCTATATCGCCATTTATATGTATACTAGCGTCATCTATCTACGAATGACTGGTACCGATAACTATATTCATACATAAGAGAGGATAAGGCTATAACAGTCGTGTCGCGACTTAACATCTATGTACCGTTAAACGAGTAATTCCTGTATATTTACTTATTTGTACCGTCGAGTTCGGAACTCGCTTGTTTTCGAGTTTACATGCGGGTTTGTTTTGCACGCAAAATATGGTCATTAATATTACACGCACATAAGTGTCGTGGTCAAGCGGCTAAGACCTGAGGTTGTTCAAATCCCAGTCGGGTAGAAAGTAGTCCATTTTTCTTCCAGTTTTTTTAAAGCCAAATTAAAAATAAAATTGTACTTTTGGCCAAACACTCCGAGCTAGGCTTGTTCGCCCAGGTATTCCACATTTCAAACCAATCCCGAAAACCCGTTTCCATGAACAAGCGTCCTGTTTTCATGAAGGTAAAAAGAGTATCGCCCGCCCTATATTCGCCTGCCTGTCGCCCTATTGGGGGGCGGGCGGCACAGTAATATCTTTTTAGCTTCATGGGAAAACCCAGATATGATCACTTTGTTATCTGTCTATATGTCAGTAAAGACCCTTTTTCTCAGGAGCACGTAAAGGTTTCAAAGAGGAAATTGTAATCAAATCTGCAAAGCAGGTATAAACAGATTTAAGTTTCATTTAAGCAGCATATTTTGACGATTTCCCTTGAAAGCCCAGGGAAACCCACAGGGGTACTTCCCATTAACATAGAATACTGTAATTTGGCTAGAAGCAAGGTCGTACAGCACGAGTATAGCAATAAATAAAGTATAATTTTTCAATTTTATCTCATTAAAATCTCTTTTACGATTACAAACTAATCCAGAGCCTGTCGGTATAGTATATTACTAGTGCTAAATAATAAACAATACATAACTATTATGACATCTCATTAAATATTTATTTTTTCTAAATGTCATTAACAGCATGAATTGTTTCAATTTATTCTTATGAAATTTCAAAAAGAGCGTGCTCTTGATCAAGGATCGGAATAATCTAAACAAGTCCTCTCAATATATTTATCTAATTAAGTGAGCGGTTTATTTTATACTTATCGGGAAGCGCTTTGTAGGGGCTCCCCGCGTGTTCGTTTAAATGAGAAACTGTTTGTTATATTACTGAGTTTAATTGGAGACACAAGGATTTCATTACCACAATATTTTACATTATTTATCTACGACGTGTACATCCAGAAGCTTAAAACAAAAGGCCTTTTTTTAAATTCAAAAGTGTTGACATCATTTTGTCCAGCCAGCTACCTCCTCGCGCACCAAGGAGGCGGCACGCCACATACTAAAGAAGATTACACAAGTATGCAATCTTCTTCCAAAAATAACATGAACCATTGAAGACTGTATCAGGTAACAATAACGTCACGTTGCTGGATTGGCTATTGAACATTCCTGCAAAACCAGTCACTAGCGCGTTTTAACTGACAACTAGCGACATCTATCGAGCGGAAGAACCAGACACCAACTCAAAGAGTTTATTTAATGATTTCATGACAAATAAAACAGAGAACTACATATATTATTGTCGTAACAGAAAGAAATTAGTTAGATTATAATTATTTAGATTGAAATTGTATTTTATTTAGTTAAAATTATAATTTGTTGTTAATTTCCGCAACAGTTATATGTTGTTTAGGGAATAAATGTATATTAAATATGAATCCATCAATTTCACATGCCTGTTCAAGACAACAGGTTTCCGTCACGATATTTTCCTTCACCGTTAAGCAATCGGATAATGTACTTGAATTGAAAAACAACTCATAGGTACACAGCTGGATTCGAACCCGGAACCCTCAGGTTGAGAGTCCACGCCTTATCCACTGCGCATTTGTTCTTCCACTTCTATTTTTCATATCACCTGATGGTAAGTGACATTGAACGGAAAGCGTTTTCACCATGAGATCTCAAGCCTTCATACCGGAACACAACAGTGCTATTAACATGTCTGTCTGGTAGCAGACATAGGTAATATGGTGGTAGCTAGTCAAATGGACATAGAGAGCTTCCTACCACCAACTAAAAGGAATACCGATAGATACCCCCGCTGGGAATTAAACCCAGGACGTCGGGATTTTTAGTCTAGTATGAAGCCATTACTAACTCAACTTTCGTTTATTAGTAAAGGTATATAGGCAATATGCCTCACGTGGGCTTCCCCAGATTGAATTGAGAACGTTTGAAAAGTTTGACACTAAATCAGTAAAATATTCATCTCAAACTGGTGCGGGCATGAAGGTAAAAAAAAATCAGCTATTGTGTACAATTTATTTCATAGGTTCATTGAGTATATATAACTAAGAATCAAACGTGTATCTACAACTCTAAATCATACATACGCTGTTTTAACTTTCGTAAATATTTAATTCATATCGATACAATTATAACTTAAGGTGAACAAAAATAATAAAAGAAACAGAAGTATTTGAAGCGTCGGTGGCGCAGTGGATATGGCGCGGTCTCTCAATCTGAGGGTACCGGGTTCGAATCCAGCCGTGTAACTATGAGTTGTTTTTCAATTCAAGTACATTATCCGATTGCTTAACGGTGAAGGAAAACATAGTGAGGAGACCTGCATGTCTTGAACAAGGCATGTGAAGTCCGCCGATCCGCACTGAGCCCGCGTGGTGTAATATGGTCCATACACTCTCTGTGGGAGAGTAGGCCTGAGCCCCTCCAGTGGGGACATACATAGGATGTTGATTAAGTATTTGAAAGCGAAACAGTGTGATATACTCTGTGCGTTTGAAAGATATTATATTCTAAAATCGGAGCAACACCGCAAGAGGCAGTGCAAAATGCTATGTACATCATTAAACTGCCACATGCTGTCGATATAACTAAACGACCTTTAGCTATATCAAAATTACCTTCAGCGCCGTTTTGGCCTCACATATCACGATATGCTAAGGTGATATATTGAATGTCAATGCACCAATACGACGCCTTCCAAAACACTGGACAAAAGAAACTCAATTACAAGTATCCTGCCATTCCATTGTTGGAAACTCTCAGTTGACTCCATCGTACATTTCATATTATACATATATTCATTATCTGTTACGGTAAAGTTCTAGAGACGGAGCGTAGAAAAGTTTTATTAAAACAAGCCTTTGGTGTGCTTCAAAACTCTTTACAGTATTCTAGGAATACTCGTAACATGAATGGGAAATATGAGAGAAAAGAAACATCCCGTACGGTAAGGACTTCTTGGAAATCTTAATTAAGACTAGATATGAAGTGTCATCATTAGGGGAAGTCGAATGAAAGCATCAACAATGACATGTCTCTATACTCAAGCATGTTGATATGTGGTTCTTTTGCACGTGGACGCCATCAACGATCCCTCAATAGCGGGTAGAAGTAGCTTCTTTGCATACTTTGAAAGCTTGTTAGCTTTAGGCAAATGACGGAATGCCAGCGTGGAATATAAAAGATGGTTTAGGTCAAGGTTGCACATCTTTTTGATGTCTTAGGTTGGTGCGTCCTCTCGGCTTCATAATACGACAGACCTCAGGTCAAGATTGATTCGAATTTATTCAAAACCCAGCAATACTCGTACATACAAATATTACGGTTTGGTTATTATAATTATTGTATAACTGTTAAGAACTTTAACATAAATATAGATTTATAAACCAAACGAGCTTTTATCAGTAATGCGTTCATCATAATATATAAGGCTCTTAAAAATGAGCCCAAGACAGATTGTGTAGTACGAGTTAGAAATCGACTAATTAAAAATGTTGCAGTCTTGTTTCTTTCATTCGGCAGATTACTTGCGGGAAACTCTGTTGACTTCCGGACGCATGTCTATGCCAAATTATACATACGTGCTAAGGTAATGATATTACGCGCTCCCTTCCACTTATGACAACCTGGCATTCTAGTATTGAGATCAGCCTTACCATTAGGTGAGATGAAGGCCAAGTACAAAACCAATCATACATAGCATTGAAAAATACAAAAAAATATTTCGATGACTAGAAATTTTTTTCAATTTTAACACCAAATTTACTTGGCAGGAAATGTTGACACTTTATACTTTTACCGCGAATACTCTATGTATTGAATTGAAAACATTGTGTCGAATTTTTGAGGTTGTTATAATAAAAACAATTACTAGGGTCCATTATTGTTTCATAAAGAAGAGCCAAGCTTCGAAATTTAATTTCCTCTACGATAACAGGATTATGCTACGAAACACAAAGGTAAAACAAGGGAAATGAAATGCGTCCGATCGGGGTAAGAGAACGGATATCAAGGATAAAGTTAAAAAACTTGACAACAACAAAGGAAGTCAGCTCTAGACGTACGAGTAATTGAAATTACCGGGCGGAAGCCGGCGCTGGATAACCTATTTTATCTGTTAGGATTACGTTAAAAAGTTTACTTCTGTATTTTGTAATTTAGAAATGGTTTATTATTTTTCGATCACTCATGCAGCCGATTAAGAGATAAGTGTATTTTGAAAAGTGTGATTTGAGTTTTAATGAACAATGCTCTCAACAGCCTCTGTGTCTGAACGTTAGACACGCAACACACGCTGAAGTGCCCATTCCCCGGGATGTATTCCCAGTGGTGTCATTTTCCAAATTTTGACTCGCCTCAGTTTAGACTGCATTACCTGATAATTGACTGAAAAGTAAGATGATTCCGTGCTTTGGAAGGCACGTTAATCTGTGGATTCTGGTTGTTTTACAGTAGCCGTTAAGCCAAGTTAGAAGCTTTTAGGTGTCTTGATGAACTTCTAACATCCTAGTCCCAAAAAAGAGTCTAGTTTTCCCTCTGGGTCAGATGGTAGTCGCTTCCGTAAAAATTAGTACATACATCAATACCTTGGGTTTGCGTGGTTGACACAGATTGAGAAACGGGACACTCATCACTGGCCTGATGACTATCACCAACACTCCTGTCAACCGCACTGATTATTGATCCTTAGTGTATTTAAGTCTAACCTAAGACGCTTCTTCTTAGAGAAATGTTATGAATGTGTAGAATATAGGAGCTAAAGCTTTGGACATACTATCATTATTATATAAATATATTTTCAATTTATAACAATAGTAAAAACTCGATTGAATTTACAGACTTTTCGCACTAGTTTCGAAATGTACTATTTTACAATTAAACTTACTTATAACAAACTCTTAATATATAAAAAAATAGTTGGTAACACTGAGATATGTGTGCAATTTCACACATCTGTCACAAATCACATCGTGGTGATCAGAAAGAAACTTATGGACCACTGGTAGATAGCTGCCCAAAATCTAAACAGGGTTCACATACATCATTAAAGAATGTAAACACAATATCTCAATACAACAGCTCGTTTCGGAATCAATAGAATGTGTAGAGAGTTGTGTATCAGGAGATTTGTTTGATCGCAACCCACGGTCTGTGTACTTTGTTCCACCCGCACCTTGTCTAGTCCAACGCATCTGCAGACCGAGTTTGCTCAACCAGATGAAGTGGGCGGGTAACAAATATCAAGTGTCATGATATAAATTAAATGTAGTCCCAGATTTAAAACAATATTTTGAACCGGCCCTTGCCGCGTCTTCGTCTGCGTAAATCAGAAATATCTCACGAGAATGTTTGACCAGGTACAACAAGAATCCTGCGCAACACTCCGAGTTAAAAAAATATCGATACGCGTGTCCGTTGATGTGTGAGGGAACGGCAAACCTACATACACGCTTTAGTATTTATAATATCTCACATATATTTTATACATTGACTTTCTATAACTTTCTAGACCATATATAGTTATCCAACCTTTTATGGACTACCGACCCCCTTTACAAGAAAAAAATTCCAAAGGCCCCTTTTACATAATAGTCAGTTATACCAATTTAAAACATCTGTCTTTTATCTATTAATAATCACACATTGAAAATTAATTATCTCTCTCTCTCTAATCGTGCTCCTCGTGGTCGTGGCAGCGGGTAGTGTAATTAATTATTTAAAAATACAAAAATATGTTATAATGGGCAGGCCACATCACTCGAAGAACCGCTAACCGTTGGGGAGTGAAGGTTCTCGAGTGTCGACCACGTACCGGGAAACGTCTACCAGGCCGTCCCCCTACTAGATGGACCGACGACCTGGTTAGAGTCGCAGGGAGTCGCTGGATGTAGGTGGCTCAAGACTGGTCGATGTGGCGTACCATGAAGGAGGCCTATGTCCAGCAGTGGACGTTTCCCGGCTGATGATGATGTTACAATAAAGACATTTAATCCTGACAAAGACCATACAAATTGTTATAACAAAATTGTCTGTAATAACGCCTCCCTTTGGGCCATTACGCCCCACACCATTTATGTAATTCTCTTTTTTTTTGTTTTTAATTTCGTCCACGTAGACTTTGGAAAGTGTCTGACTGGAACTACATACTTTACCGGTATAAAAGTAGCATATGTCTGTTACCGGCCCTTCAACTATTGCCATACAAACACTTAACGAGAAGTAAGAAGAAATAGACAAAGCAATGCATTAATAAAGAGGTCGCCCATGGCTTCATCATCATCAACAGCCTATATATGTCCCCACTGGAGGGGCTCAGGCCTACTCTCCTACAGAGAGTGTATGGGCCATAGTCCACCACGCGGGCCCAGTGCGGATCGGCGGACTTCACATGCCAGTTATAGACATGCAGGTTTCCTCACGATGTTTTCCTTCACCGTTAAGCAATCGGATAATGTACTTGAATTGAAAAACAACTCATAGGTACACGGCTGGATTCGAACCCGGTACCCTCAGATTGAGAGTCCGCGCCTTATCCATTGCGCCACCGACGCCCATGGCTTGCCCGTCTGGAAATATATTAGCAATGTACTTGACATTGGATCTATGTTCCAAATTTCATTTCAGTTTGGGGTGAGCGGCGTAATCTTGTTCTAAGTTAGTTAATGTGAACGTTCTGTCTATGTGATTAAATCCAAAATGAAGAAAGGTCTTGATGAATGCATTTCTAACCTAAATAGGTAAAATTGTAACTGACCTTTAGTCTCGCATCACATGCTAATTACAAAGCTACCGTCACTCACCTCGGAATAAGACTTCTCGATGGCGGAGCGTTTGATGGTATACGTGCGGAGATCTTCAAGTAGGTCGCACTCATGCTGGTTCTTTGCATGGAGCTTGTTGATCTGCTCCGTGTGCAAATTCTTGAGGAACTTCGTGTAGTTACTCTGTAAAAGAAAGTCTCATTAACGTACGTACTTCCTATGCGCATTCTGCTTCATTGGGAGATTTGACCGACTTTTTAGGGCTCATTACTCATTGGCTGCTAGTGCAACGGGGCCCTACTACTAAGACACCGCTATCTGTCCGTCCGTCTGTCACATGGCTGTAACTTTTGAACCATATGTTGAAATTTTCACAGAGTACACAAATAATACAAGTATTAAATTAACAATTTTAAAAACCTACGCTGTATTCATACGGAAACCATTTTATTTCGATTCCAATTCCATGACTCTACAAACGGCTGAATCTATTTTTACTTTCACGTAAAAAAACGTATCAAATTCATTCCATCCGTTCGCGAGCTGCGATGCTAGATCCTTCAAACTTATAACACTCCTATCTTTGCGTCGGGGGCTAAAATAGTAAACGTTAAAAATTATAAAGGGAAGGAAACAACCGTAAAAGAAAAATTTTGCTATTTTTGCTATTTTTTGTTTCATAGAAATGTTCAGTACTAACGTACACGCAGCGTATCGTAACACAAGTGCTAAATGTGTCCGAAAGTGTAAACAGACGAGCCGGCTCCCATAAATTTCATAAAAACTGATCATGCATGCGTCAAAGGTTTTAAAAGTTATATGTCATCATCATCAGCCTATATATGTCCCCACTGGAGGGGCTCAGGCCTACTCTCCTACAGAGAGTGTATGGGACATAGTCCACCACGCGGGCCCAGTGCGGATCGGCGGACTTCACATGCCTGTTCAAGACATGCAGGTTTCCTCACGATGTTTTCCTTCACCGTTAAGCAATCGGATAGTGTACTTGAATTGAAAAACAACTCAGGTACACGGCTGGATTCGAACCCGGTACCCTCAGATTGAGAGTCCGCGCCTTATCCATTGCGCCACCGACGCCTATTAAAAACAGCAAGTTATATGTACTAGCCGGATATACATTTTTTTTTAAACTAGTGTGACCACAAAAAAAAATTGACGTTGTGTAGAATGAAACTAACACCAACCCACCACCACATATTGTGGTATGTCACTTTGCTGTAGGAAGAATAACTTGTATGTCTGGACACTTGTAAGCACATACAGGGCATCGTCTCGCGTGTGGCCAACGGCAAATAACTCGTAAGCATATGAAATCGATTACTGGGTTCTTTTTGAACGCAATAATAATAATTGTATTTGATTTGTGCTAACATAGTTTTTAAGTGTATACTAACAAAGAATGGAATTATTATAAATCTGATGAAATAATAATAATAATTATTATTATTTCATCATAATAAATATGAAGAATGATGAAATAAATAAATCTGATGAAATAATAATAATAATTATTATTATTATTTCATCAGATTTATTCAGCCGGAATACATAATTCCATTCTTTGTTAGTATACACTTAAAAACTATGTTAGCACAAATCAAACCAAATTACAAACTTTACAATTACAAACAAAATAAAAATTCCAAAAATACTTTATTATAGAGGCTGCAGAGGATAAGTGCAACTCTGTCCGGTGTCTCTCAAAGGGACAATCTCGTCTGGCTGCTATGGCTTTCAGGAGGCCGTTGGTGCTGCCTTTGACGCGATGCATCAGTGAAGCGGCTCTGTCTCTTATGATGGCCTGAAAGCCAGGCACGCGCGCTTCCGATTAATATGACTGAGTCATACATAATCGCTACCGTCCTCTGTAGGCTGTATAACATAAGGAGAAAATCCGTTTGGCAGCATTTACGTATCAAAAACATCTTACTACCAATGTGATTTAAAGCCAATTTCTTGAAGGAATGTCGGACGTGGCGGTCTTGTTTTGTTTTTACTAGCTTAGGAATGGTCACTGACCGACTGTCCTCTATCTATAAGAAAATTCATGGTACAACTAATTACAGAGTTCATGTTACATTTTGTTATTCGGTATAGAGTTTATAAAGCTTCACTTTAAAAGTTACCTTAAGATTTTATAGGGTTTAAATGTACAATGCAATGTTTTTAACTTTTTGTAACGTTTTATTATGAAACTGATCGTCGTCGGTAAAATTGAATTTGCGACACATTTTTTGCCGGTGTGTGTGGCGCGGCCGGTAGCGCAGGCTGTTTCCCTGATACGTAATGTGCTGTTTTATTACAATATTTTTTTTGTGCAGTCATATTTGACAAATTTAAGAGTGAGATCGTGAATTACTTTAATATACTAGGATACTTGACATATAATTAGTTTGGGGTTGAATTGTATTTTATACGGTAACAGACATTAAAAGAAGGCACCCCAAAATACAAATACGTAAAAATTTTAATTTTTTATTGGGATTTGGCAAGAATTTAAAATTGCGAAAAATATAGTTGTTTGAATAGTAAAATGCTTATTAGATTTTGTTGTCTCATTGCATTTTGAACATTTTTAGGGGTATACAATACATAAAAACATTATTTTACGAGATAAATCAAAATATCTAACAAGCTTCATACATTTAAAGCTTCAATTTATAGACGTGTGACGTCACAGCTCATACTCAATTTATATGGAGCGTTTTAGCACCGCGCGAATAGAATTACTTTTCGGCGGGTTGTGCTAAAAAAAACTATTAGTAGTAAGAGCCTTTCAGCCTCAAGTGAGCGACTACCAGATAAGACATATTTATATTGTTTATTTGTCAATAAAGTATATTAAAAAACCGCACAAAATAATTTAAATACAATACAAGAAAAATCAATCAAAAATAAGCAAAAATCTCACTTTCAAACGTTTTAGGTCTTAGTTTACCGATGTTACGTGTTGGTCTAGAAGGTCTTTGTTTGAAGATTACCAAGTTGTAGTTTTGGGTACACGGAAACCGGTAGTGTGTTCCATATTTTACTAGCAGCTGTAAGCATGATAAATGTGCGAGTAGAAGCAAAACGCTTGTTGTGAGCTGTAGGAAAATCCACAGTATACGCGTGGAGATCGGGAGGACCCTCGTCATCATTTTGTATTAAATTCGTCAAAACAAAGAAAACGAGCCCAAACTCGAGGGACTTACTAATAGCCACCGAAGTTTTTCTTTGTAGCTTCTGGCTGCTTCATTAAACCGTCTTCAAGTGTAATGAGTTGGACTGGTCAAAACAAACAAAACAAGCCCAAACTCGGGGGGTTTACTAATAGATACCGAAGAGTTCTTCTTTTATATCTTCTGGCTCCATCGTCTGAATTTCGTCTCCAATTTTAATGTTTTTGCTTTCGAGGGGTGTACTGATAGCCCTAGCAAAGTTATACTATCCATCTCCATATTTTAGGGTCAGATTAGCTATATTAAGCTAAATTCTGCAATATCACCCGATTTCCGTACAATCGCAAAAATTAAAATCCATACGACATAAGTCGGAGTAGGTTAAAATTGACTAAAGAATATGTCTTATAATAAATATATATATAAGAAAAAGGATCTATTTTTACATTAGTTAGTAGCTTACACGCTTAATTTATTAGTTTATTTCTTTGATTGTCACTTACACACGTTATATTAGGTTTATTTAGATAAATTTTCTAACCTCCCTTAATTTTTAATTCATATTAATATTACAAAATTCAAAACTGAGTATGGTTGGCGCTCCTTTACGTCGCAACGGACTATTGATTGACTAAAGATTGATTGATACTAAATTACACCTAAAATGTATGATTTTAAAAAAATCGGTACTAAAGAAATTGCCGTAACCGACTACGGCAATGCTACAGAGGTGCTACGAAAGTGGAGAGGACCGCTACGAAACCGTACTATGCTCATAAACAATACTAAACATTTTTGTCGAAGAATATATTTGTATCCATCTCTAAAAACACAAACTATTTTAACTTAATTCACAATTCCTACAATCGATTACCGCGTCTGTGTAAATATACCGCTAATTACTTCGATTTAGCATTATCATATATCGATTGAACTGTTTTAAAAAATCAGCTTTAAGAAGATTGGCAAAAAGTAGTTCCTCGGTGCCAATCTATATTCCGGTCACACGATTCATAATTGTTATTTTTCATAAACAACATACTGACAGATTCATCAATGAACTTGATACTAGAAATTAATTTTAAATTATATAATTCGGAGCTTCAAGGAAACAGGCGTGGGGTACCTAATTGATCACTGGGAAGTAAGCTAACGATAAGTCAGGAGATATGGCTTGGGTGTGATAGAAGGGTACTTACCTTTCGAGGCGGCGGTTGCTGCATGGTTGCAGCTTGGGTATAGACCGCGAACCGACTGTCACGATCGATGTGTCGCGTGTAGGGTCGGTCGTTCGGCCGCTACAGCGACCAGACACTCTACCAAGCCGAGCGCATGCGCCAGACATCCCAGCCCATAGACTAAACTGTTTCTTTTTAAAACTCACAGCATTGACACAGGCTTACCCATATCCGTCATCAATTTATCTAAACTAATTCAAACTTAAATTACATAATGTTTGTGCTCAAGAATAAATTCATTCAAGTAATAGCTTTGTAAAGTTTAACGTTACAATTAAATCATAGCCCCATCTCCCGAATGAGTTGGGGTTAAAACAACCGTATTTCTACAAAACTACCCACTGTGCGGTCAACTGTCCAAAAGGAATACGTGCTATGAAGGTAGATGGCACTGGCAGCCATGGTGGAATGTTACTATAAATTGGACTCAAAGAACTCGTCATGTGGTGCCGTCTGTCGTGTATTATTAAATTCTAAGTCTGCAACCAAACAGCAATGTTAATACCACTCTACTCGTAGTTTTACGTTAGGAAAGGTATTAGAGCTAGCGCTTCGCCCTCCGGCTTTATCGTCACTTACCATCAGGTGAGATGGAGGTTAAAGTGCACACCGCAACCGCCGAACACATCATCACTTACTACCAGAGAGGTCATGATCAGTTGTACTAGAAATAAAAATAATGATAAAAAGTGTTAGTAAATGTTGATACTAACCGCGACTCGGAGCGGTCGTCTCGTCGTGCCATATTTCCTTTCATAATAACTGACTCGCCTCGACTCCATGGCCTTCTTCTCGGTACAATGACCCACATGATACTGACAGCTGAATTATACGTGTTTTGATTATCGCTAATTGGAGACGTTATCTCTTATCAAGTGCAGGATACATTGCGTGACAATACGCTGTCGCGAAGGGCGCTAGTGTACACGCTACTGATAGCGCATTTTATTTAAATAAAACAAGTAACAGTTTCAAGGTTTACTCGACTTCATATAGATGAAGGTCCATTTCCAAATAGCTTTTTAAGTATAACGGGTATGCACTTGGCCTACATCGCAGTACTCTGGTGCTGGTGCGTAGCGGTAGATAGCTAGACTTATACAGACACTTACCTAACCGCTGACCGATAGCTACCTCCTGGGAATCGATCCCGGAATATCTGGATTGTGTAGCCACTATGGCATGCAGTTTTCAGAATAAGTTAGAGACTTGAGGTACTTCATTTTAAAAGAGCACAGTTAACTGAATTCTGGATTAGGTCAAAAATTTCAACATACACTTTCAATTTGAGATCTTACATTTTCAAGCTGGTAGCATTGATAAAAATAGCATGATAATTTTGTTTGAATATGGACCTCTAACAATGAAGCAGGTTGAATAAACGATTTCTGAACCCTTAAGAGCTTATCTTTTTACCTATGAATGTAAATACATTACAGCTGCTTCCGAGATGATGGATGATGAATGAATTTGAACCTTGCGTTTGATTCCGCTTACGCGGTTTATAATTTAAAATTAAATTGTTTTAGCCAATTAATATATTCACTTAGAGAAACTCAAGATAAATGCAACATACAATGGAATGAACCACACCTGATAGCAAATTTTATACTTGTAAAATGGCGTTATTTAAGTTCCAAATATCACCGCATCTAAGATAATATTAGCCTGCCAAGCCGTCGTCGCTTCATTCGGTCCCCAAATCAGCTACAGTGCACGATAAATTGAAATCGATTACACGTATTTATTAGCACAGAATACTATAATACTAATAGATAACCAGGCACTTGATCTATGTTGATAGCGTTCGATAATACAAGTCCGTCCCCGAAATATTATCTTTACATCAATGTAATGTAGATGGCTAAGCGAGCAGTTCTTCCTCCATTTTAAGGTTCCATACCTTAAAAGGAACCCTTATAACATCACATTGTTGTCCGTCCGTTTGTCTGTCAATTGTTTGTTTTTTCGTTTACGTGGAGGTGTCAGGTCGAAATCAGTGTCCAATACTCAAATGTTCAGTCCCTTGACTGTCCATATTATGACGAAGAAGGAATCAAAATCTATAGAGTACTTTCCATTTACCTAGAATCATGAAATTTTACAAGAAGCACAAGTGTACAATAAATATGAAAAGCATAACTTTTGATTATATCTCATTTCAAATTTTACAACTACAATTGTGCCAGTGCTAGGGTTATTTGTATTTCAATATGTAAAATAACAAATGTATTTTAATATGTAAAATAACAAATGTATTTTAATATGTAAAATAACAAATGTATTTTAATATGTAAAATAACAAATGTATTTTAATATGTAAAATAACAAATGAGCGACTTTCATTGGTGTCTGTCAGTTGAGGACTTTAAGGTCTCGATAAATGGCGCCGCAGAGTCCAAAATTAAGCTATCATAAATCATAATGGCCGTCCACACAACCCCCAAAGAGTCTTTGTTAACAACTTTGACAGATTTATTTACGCAACAGTTATATGATCTTTGGTACGTGTTCGACAGTACGCTTTAAGGGGATCCACCTCCATCAAAGTTTCATAATGTTTTAAAATATAAAAAATAGCTGGATTTGTGCAGCAACTGTCTAAAAAAAGGACATCGGATTGTGATGTCGCGAAATGAGTATCATTAAAATACAACTTCACAGTGAATCGTAATTTTCATTTTGAACATTGTTTTTAGATTATTGTATTGTTTAAACCACCATTAGCTGCGTAACTGCTATTGTAGCTAACTATAAAGATGTAAATTAATGATATTCATTTCGCGACACTATTATTGCATCTCCTATTTTTAGGTAATTACTTAACTTATTACAAAATCCTTATCATCACTTACCATCAGGTGAGATGTAGAACAAACACAAACCCATCATCTTTTAAAAAAATTGGGGCATTTCCAGTACTGGCCGTATGTGATGAAGGATAAGGGGTGAAAAGGGAAACCTTATGTTAAGTACTGCGATCATGCCCAGCGAATCGTGAAAATGCATGCTGTAATACCTGCGTGTTTGTAATTTAAAAAACTTTATGTAGGACAGTAGGCCAGAGCCCCTGCAGTGCAGAAAAAGTTTAAATCCAAAATTATTCAAATGGTACGAGGGGCATACCGAAAAGATCGGTAATCGAGTACTTTCGATTTAATTAGATTAAAAACTCTTTTTGATGAATAAACACTGGTTAGTTGAAAATCGAATACAATTGACAGAATTAAAAAAAAAATTTTTTTTAAAGAACAATATCAGTTTGAAATTGATAGGTCGATAAAAAAATGGAGCTTACAAGAGAAAGTTTCCGTGCCATAATTTTTTACAACTTTCGACGAGGATTATCTCAGGGACAATGTCTCGCTGAGCTTATATCTATATTCAAGAGTGAAGCGCCTAGCCAGACGACAATATATCGCTGGTATTCTGAATTCCGGCGTGGACGTGCTTCTCTTGGCACCGTACCTTCCACAGGCCGGCCAAAAACAGCGGTTACACCAGAAAATGTCGCTGTTGTGCGCCGAATGATACAGGATGACCGACATATTACATATGAGCAGATTCGGGCTACTTTAGGGATAGGTATGACTGCGATACAAACTGTTTTACATGGTGAACTGGGAGTGAGAAAGCTAGTTTCCCGCTGGGTGCCCCATAATTTGTCCGAAGAGCAAAAGGCGGCTCGTGTCAATTGGTGCCGGTCTACTCTGCAACGCTTCAACGGAGGAAAGTCAAAAGCAGTTTATAACATTGTCTCTGGTGATGAATCATGGATCTATTCATATGAGCCAGAAAGAAAGCATCAGTCGGCTGTCTGGGTCTTCGCAGGTGAGATCAAGCCAACAAAAGTTGTCCGCTCTCGCAGCGTATCGAAGAAAATGGTCGCTTCGTTTGTCGCGAAAACAGGACATGTAGTCACAGTTCCCTTAGAGGAACGGAGAACGGTTACCGCTGATTGGTATACAACGGTTTGTTTGCCACAGATGATATCCGAACTCCGTAGAGGTAACCCGAAACGACGCATAATCCTCCATCACGATAATGCGAGCTCTCACACCGCTCAGAAAACAAGCGAGTTTTTGAAGCAGGAAAACGTTGAATTAATGGATCATCCTCCATACAGCCCTGATCTGAGTCCCAATGATTACTTTACATTCCCTAGAATCAAAGATTTATTGCGTGGTCAGCGGTTTCAAGGTCCGGAAGAAGCAGTGGAAGCATACAAATCGACGATTTTGACCATGTCAACTTCGGACTGGAATTGCTGCTATAATAATTGGTTCGAACGAATGCAAAAGTGCATTAACTGCAACGGAGAATACTTCGAAAAGCAATAAAAATAAATTTAGTTATTTCCTGTATGTATTGTTTTATATTCCCGATCATTTCGGTATGCCCCTCGTAGAATGTCATTTGTTGTTTCGGGCGAGCTCAAAAACGTCGAAACGTTTTCGATAAAATTAATATTTGAACTTGTAATAGTTGTTGTAAATATCTTCAAGCTAAACGAAATTAGTTTTCAAGGATGTAAATCAAAAAATTCAAAACAATATTTTATAATTTTTTAAACTTTTATTGAATCAAACTGGCCGCACAACGCTGGCATTAAGGAACTTAAAACTATTTTCAGGAGCAATAAACAAATGTTTATCCTGAAGTAACTACTAATAAAAAAATCGGTACCTCTTGTGTAGGCCTTTATCGATACTACCGCTTACAGTCCTCTGTGCTATCCCGTTTGCGTCACGTCAGATTTCTAAGAAGAAGAATTTTGCTGCGCCTCTAGCGGCACGTTTATTGAAATCTGACGTAAACACAAACGCGTTATTATCGGTTAAAAACTCACACAAAAGGTACGGATATCAAAATAAAGTTTTAAACAAACAAAAATATACTATAGTTACTTTAAAAAAAAGTAACTACGAGTATAGTTTATAAATAAACATAAAAAGTGCTGAAATATAAAACCAATTATCCAAAATCTCTCAGAATACAATTTGAAACAAGATATGAATTTAGAATTAGTATAATCAGACTTATACGTAAGCTAAATTCGTTTTCTTTTCAGGGTAATTTATTAGTAACCCATTTGGAAGTTTTTTTTTCTACTTAGCCGTACGTATAATTTCTATGCAATATGCTTAGTAAATAATTTCACCTTTTTGGGCATTTTGAGACACAAAGCTGTGTTTTTCAGGTCTTAACTATATTAATATGAAATGTAGAACACACACGCTCCCACCATGTAAGCACACACTCACCCTACACATTATTAGCAAAGGTAAGCACTCACTAATTAGTGATTACTTAGTACGAGTAATAACATTGATGATAGCACAATAAAATAATTTGTGTACTTACATTTCATAATATAAAAATACATCAAGGGACATTCAAAACATTACATGTTGGACATGCTCTCACTTCATACATCTTTCAATGAAGGGCTTTGTCCTAATTGGTACACTTGGCATGATTGCTGATCACATCCAGATGGAGAGACACGGCACTGATAGAATTTCACTCGCCTTTTCACAACAATAGAACAACACACTAGACTTAGATAACATAAATTCTCAACAGACTTTAATAATTAACGCGTTCAAAAAGAACTAGAAACCGACTTCAACTGCCCCAAAAGTCTACAGCTTTCATCCCCTAAAATGTTCACCCGTAGAGTAAGAATTATCTGGTACATATTTTGTGTTTGTTGATATTCTCAAAAAGCGGTCAATCAATTTCGGTAAAATTTATATGGGACCACTTCTGAAGTGTGCTCTCCAAACAAAAAGAATTATCAAAATCAATTCACTATTGGCGGAGTTATCGCGTAACATACATCACCAACAAAAACATACAGTTGAATTGATAGCCTCCTATTTTCAAGTCGGTTGAAAAGGATGAGGACCTCAGTTCAACTGTGTATTTTTTACATATGTTACGCTATCTATCCGCCAACTATGAATCCAATTTTGATGATTCTTTTTTTGGCAAATCATACTTCAGAGGTGGTCACATATACATTATATTTACATTGATTTAGCGGTTTTTCAGAAAACCAACAAAGAGAAAAATATATACCCGTATAACTCTACCTCTACGGGTGAAAATTTTAGAGGGTAAAAGCTTTAGCGCAGTTGAAGACGGTTCCTTGTTATTTTTTAAAGCGTTAATTATCAAATTACAGTATGGATGCTATGAAAATATATCGTCGAGCATGGCAAACGATTTTAAAGTACTAAACTCTCTGCTTTTACAAAATAACGAGGGTCTAGCCCTTGCTTCGCCTCTTGCTCTACAATAAATATTTCTTTATATAAAAAATAATCTGATTCGGTATAAAGTAAGTAGTATGAAAATAATATGCATAGTTCTTAGTTACATACAATAAATTTCCTTTGAACATAATATTTTAAAATAGCATAGCTGGCTTTGGTAGTAATTTTCTAAAAATAGTACATCGGATTGTAATGTCGTTAAAGTAGTCATTACTATACAACTTCATCGTGAATCGCAATTTCCTTTTTTTTTTCACTATTTTTGATGATTGTTCAAAACGTTTAGGGGAAACGGGCGTAACGGCTATTGTAGACAATAAAGTTGTTCGGTAATGATATTCTTATAATCTTACCTTTAGTTTGTCACAGCGCGTTATTCTATTTAAAAAGGTTGTGCAAAAGCAATTTTGTACGGCAGCATTCCGAGCGCATTCCCTTTAAATATTAGTGTGGAAAGTAGTATGAGCGTCACGTGTGGCTGCCAGGCGCGCGCTGTGGCGGTGGATGCGCTGAGCTTTGAGGGAGTCCAGCTGTTCCTGAATCTCGCGAATCCGGCGCTCTGTGGTCTCTGCACCAGCCGGGACCTTCCCCGTCCGTAAAAAGAAGCATTTAAGAAGCGTCGGGTCTTCCTTTTTCTCCTCCTCCGACTCTAGACGCATTCTTTTGAATATCATCACCAGCCCATCACAATTGGCATCATTCTGCACCACGCGGTATTCGGGCTTCTTTCTTTTTCTTTTGATTTCTTTCTCCTTTTTTGCTTGAACCTCAGTCTTTATCTGTGGAAACGGAAGTCAAAATAGTTTAAATGCAGCTTTGTCAAAATGGTCCAAAAGCATGATACGAGTAGTTGGTGGCCATGTGGTTCTCTGATCACGCCCGTGAATCTCATCAAGATCTACCTAAAACCAATGTGACGGTAATGCTGCTTCTTATTTATACTAACATTAAGTTAGGTTTTCACATAATTCGTCGAATTACAAAGCAATCACGCCATGTACCGCCGCGATTACGAATTCAAACCAACGTGGCACAATGGTAATATATTCATTACCATTGTGACGCAATAGGGACTGAGAAATAAGCAATCTTTTGTGCCACAAGCATATTGTTTTCGGTATCATTTTCCAAATCAAAAATCATCATGAATTTTGCTTTAATATATGAAACAAAAGGAATCCCAATCCTTTCTGTCAGGACAAATCATTCATTAAAGTATATCTATGACTATCCGCCCTATACTTCGAGGATCTCTGTAGGAGAGTAGGCCTGAGCCCCTGCAGTGGGGACGTATATAGACTGATGATGATGATGATGTCTAGGCACAGTGTAATACTTTCACTACTTGCACTTCAAGTTGACAGTTAATTTTGTTAATTTGTAAATTGCTATTTTGTCATGTAAAATATTATACTGTTGTTCATTTTAATCATACACAAGATGAAATTTTAATCGAATACTTAATTGCCAATTTTTAATTCTGACCTACGATCAAACAAAGCACGTTGTATATTTTGACAATGGGGCATTTGAACCCAGGTACATTTTGATTCTTACATCCTCATGTTGAAATTCATTATTAATTATTTCTAAGTTTACCTGCGCCTGGGTCTCCTCTTTAATTGTTTCTAAGATCGAATGGGGTTGCATATTCTCTTTGTACACGTCCATCAACATTACGCTACGGTCCTGAGTCTGTTCGTCCGTGGACGGTTCAGGTGCGACCCTTTGTCGGGTTAAAATAGGCCCTTTCATATTAATTCTCATCAGATCGCTTTCGTTTGACGATGGTTGCAACGGGATTTTAAATGATGGTTCACTGGTAACAGCAGCTGGCGCGGATTGTAGCGGGGGCCTGGACCAGTCCTGCTGGTCCATTTTCCTGTCATTTAAATCTGGCCAATAGCGGCTGAGAACTATAACCTAAATGAAATATTTTCTCCGTTAAACCTTTTTCATTAGAGGTTTCCCAACCTCGAGAAAGTACCCTTACCCCATTGTACCCTTTTACTGAAAACCGCGTGGACTTATTACATTGAAACGTATATTATTTGATACTAAATAAATCAGCTCGATGATGCCCAATTATTTTATTGTCATCCAACTTACATACAATCACAAAGTTTCAACTCGATACGACAGCTAGAAGTAATCTTCATCATCAGCTGGGAAACGTCCACAGCTGGACATAGGGCTCCCTCATGGAATGACACATTGACCGGTCCCGAGACACTTTGATCCAGGTCATCTAGTAGGGGGACGGCCCGGTAGACGCTTCCCGATACATGGTCGCCACTCGAGAACTTTTACTTCCCACCGGTTATCGGTTCCTCGAGCGATGTGACCTGCCCATTTACACGACAGCACACAGCCTCGTCGAGCTACGTAGGTGACACTTGTTCGTCTACGAAATTCCATTGCTCGCTGAGTGACTAGAGCTTGTTTATTCGTCCCACAGTAAAAGAGGACGTTTCGGTTCCGTATGTCATCACTGGCAACACGCACTGACTTTTGTCTTGAGTTGTGTCATACAAACCGCTAATATAAATATGTCTAAGTGTACTGATACTAATTATATTGATTAAGTTACATTAATTAACCGGTGAAATATAGGTATCCGAGTGCGAAAACATTTCTATTAAATTCAAGATGGCATCGGCAGCCGCACTTCACACAACAATCTTCGTGTAGCCATTATGCTGCGGTGCCGGTTAAATGACAACGAAATCATAAATTAATTAATGTTTATAAATACACATACCTGCTCATCTTCTTCAAGCAGTATGGGTGACTTCGGAGCGCATTGATAAGCCATTGTTACTGGGAGTTGGTTGTTATTACTTGCGCTGCAACGGACAAAATGGAAAGATTTGATTTGTATTCATAATTAAGAGGCTATGTTGGTAAGACCACGTGGTCGGTTTCAAGGTCAAATTGTTTTGTAGCTGTCCCTCTCCGAGCCCTATCCTACCCGAGCGCGTACGGTGAGACAGCATACATTATGCGATGTTCTCCACCCGTTATTTGGATGTTTCGTAGTCCAGGGATCATTTGAAGGATTCAGTATATTATGTAACCATTTTTTTAATACAGTATACTAATGAAATTTCAGATGTCGGTGGTTTTTCCAAATTGTTCTAAATTGATTCATACTCTTGTAAATCAGGTTCAAAGTTGGGGCTTTTTATTACCGAAAAATACAATACTTTGACGCCCTGTAACTCTGGAAGGAACTTCCCGTGGGTGTCGTAAGAGGCGACTAAGGGAAAACCTACACCGGGGGGAGGGGCAGCAGCCTCCTCCTGAAAGAACTAAATCGAATACTGCGATCACCAACCCGTCTAGCAAGCGTGGTGATTACGCTAAAACCCCTTATGGCAGTACGCCCATTACTACGGCCCCCAGTCCCCGGCGGCCCCGCTATTCCTGACTACGGTAGCGGTCACGGTTACGGCGGGGCAGGGGGTGCGAAGAATCTCCGGAAGAGATTCGGCTACCACCAACGACGACTCGACCTGGCGACATATAACGCACGGACGCTGAGGACTGACGAGAAGATCGTGGAGCTGGAGGAAGAAGTAGAAAAGTTGCGATGGGACGTTATTGGATTATCAGAAGTCCGAAGAGAGGGAGAGGACACGATAATCCTCAAGTCGGGCAACTTGTTCTACTACCGGGAAGGCAACAAAACGTCACAGGGCGGTGTCGGGTTTATCGTCCGGAAGTCCCTGGTCAACAATGTAGTGAAGGTGGAGAGTGTCTCGACGAGGGTAGCGTACCTTATACTCAGAATAACCAAACGGTATTCGCTGAAGGTTATACAGGTTTACGCACCCACCTCGTCACATCCAGATGACGAGGTAGAGGCCATGTATGAGGACATCTCTAGAGCCATACACTCCACAAAGACACACTACACTGTGGTCATGGGGGACTTTAACGCAAAACTAGGCAGAAGGAACGGCGATGAGCTGAGAGTGGGGAAATTTGGGATTGGGCAACGGAACCCTAGGGGGCAGAGGCTGGCTGACTTTATGGAGAAGGAGGGACTCTTTGCGATGAACTCCTTCTTTGAAAAGCGGCCGCACAGGAAGTGGACCTGGATCAGCCCCGATGGTTCCACGAGAAACGAGATAGACTTCATCTTGAGTACCAAGCGGCAGACCTTCAGTGATGTCTCAGTGATCAACAGGGTGAAAACCGGTAGTGATCACCGAATGGTTCGAGGCACACTGAAGCTTAATACCAAACTGGAAAGAGCTCAACTGATGAAGTCTACGCTCCGGCCTCAAAATGCTTGCATCTCAAACCCCGAAAGCTTTCAGCTCGAACTACACAATCGCTTCCAATGCTTAGATGCTATCGAAACCGTTGACGATATTAACGATCGGCTCGTGGAAACTGTCCATGCGGTAGGGTCTAAATTCTTTAAGGCCCGCCCCGCAAATAGAACCCAGAAACTCTCTGATCATACTCTCAAACTCATGCGGGATAGACGCAACATATACCTGCAGTCTCCAGCTGATTCGTCGGAGTATAGGCAGCTTAATAGACAGATCTCTAAATCGATGCGACACGATATTCGCCACTTTAATACATCACGTATTAAAGAAGCGATAGAGCGGAACAAAGGCTCCAAGGTGTTTGCAAAAGATCTGTCTATAGGGCAGAGCCAACTGACGAGGCTGAAGACCGATACGGGCGGCATTGTTTCGTCAAAACCGGAAGTTTTGAGAGAGATCGAGAAGTTCTATGGACAGCTGTACACATCGTCACAGAGACCAGGCGCAAGCCCGGTGAGTGACCGAAGAGCCAAACTGACCCGACACTATACCGAAGATATCCCGGACGTCAGCCTGTATGAGATTCGAATGGCTCTCAAACAACTCAAAAATAACAAGGCGGCAGGTGAAGACGGAATCACATCAGAGCTTCTGAAAGCGGGTGGAAAACCGATACTTGTAGTCCTTCAGAAGCTCTTTCAGTCCGTCATACACGAAGGCTGCACGCCAGAAGCGTGGAGCAGAAGCGTGGTGGTGCTCTTCTTTAAGAAAGGCGATAATGCCTTACTGAAGAACTACCGACCGATATCCCTTCTGAGCCACGTTTATAAGTTATTTTCGAGAGTCATTACGAACCGACTAGCGCGCAGGTTTGACGACTTCCAACCTCCCGAACAAGCCGGTTTCCGAAAAGGCTTCAGCACCGTAGACCACATACATACGCTCCGGCAGATTATACAGAAGACCGAGGAGTATAATCGGCCATTATGCCTGGCGTTTGTGGACTACGAGAAAGCCTTTGATTCAATCGAGACTTGGGCAGTGCTTCAGTCTCTCCAAAGGTGCCACATTGACTATCGCTATATCGAAGTGTTGAAATGTTTATACAATAAAGCCACAATGTCCGTCCGAGTACAGGATGAATGCACGAAACCGATCCAAGTGCAGAAAGGTGTAAGACAGGGTGACGTTATATCCCCCAAACTCTTCACCACTGCACTGGAAGATGTTTTCAAGCTTCTGAACTGGAAAGGACTGGGCATCAACATCAACGGCGACTACATAACTCACCTTCGATTTGCCGATGACATAGTCATAACGGCAGAATCCTTGGAGGATCTGAACGCAATGCTCAATGACCTCAACAGAGTTTCCCAACAGGTAGGTTTGAAAATGAACATGGACAAGACGAAAATCATGTCAAATGTCCATGTTGCACCTATGCCGGTAGTGGTTGGGAACACTACAATCGAAGTTGTAGACGAGTATGTATACCTGGGACAGATCGTTCAACTAGGTAGGTCCAACTTCGACAAAGAGGTCAACCGAAGAATCCAACTCGGCTGGGCAGCGTTCGGGAAATTACGGCATATCTTCTCGTCCAAAATACCTCAGCGTCTAAAGACAAAAGTCTTTGATCAGTGCGTGTTGCCAGTGATGACATACGGAACCGAAACGTGGTCTTTTACTGTGGGCCGAATAAACAAGCTCAAAGTCACTCAGCGAGCAATGGAACGAGCTATGCTCGGAATTTCTCTACGTGATAAGGTCCGGAATGAGGAAATCCGTAGACGAACGAAGGTCACCGACATAGCTCGACGAGTTAGTGAGCTGAAGTGGCAATGGGCAGGCCACATCGCTCGAAGAACCGATAACCGTTGGGGAGTAAAGGTTCTCGAGTGGCGACCACGTACCGGGAAACGTCTACCAGGCCGTCCCCCCACTAGATGGACCGACGACCTGGTTAGGGTCGCGGGGAGTCGCTGGATGCAGGTGGCTCGGGACCGGTCGATGTGGCGTACCATGAGGGAGGCCTATGTCCAGCAGTGGACGTTTCCCGGCTGATGATGATGATGATGATGAACTCTGGAAGTATATATTTAAACGAAAATCTGACTCACCACCGACACAGATATTTGTTTCTAAATTGTGTCTTGAAAATTTCATAGATTTTCATAGCTTAATACTCAAAATATGACTGGACTACGTTTGTATGGGCGCTTTGACAACAGCATAGCCTCTTAACAACAAATTTTTTTGTACATGTTACGTTAGGATCGTTCAGAACGAAATTAAATTAGTAAACTCAAAGCATATAACTCCAACGTTAATTAAAATCTTTTAGCTTTATGCAAACCCCCAAATGTCAAAACTTGGACATTTACAACGCAATGTAACGTCTCAAATACTTGCATCAACTATCTACCCATAGCAACACGCGACCACTGCCTGCCGCCCTTTACGAAGTTAGCGTGCAGAGATCAAGGTCAAATTAGCAGTATCCAGGGCATATCATGTACTTACATGCAAATACCCTGAACATGTGAGCATCTCAAATTGGGTCACAGCTAGTAATAATCTCGTAAAAATGTTTGAAAGCTGTTGATCATCCTGCCTTTTATTTAGGCTTATAAATGCAGGTGGGATAAGTGAAACATGATTGATTTTTTCTCGCAAAAAGCACATGTAGTTTATTAACAATTATTAACAAATATATTAAATACACATTTGTAAAATTATAAAGATTCTATTTTTTGTGCACTCAGAATAAGATAAACAAAACACAAGTCCATAAAAAACAACTATAATTCTCATCAGAAAAATTGAAACACCTTACAAGTTTATGTTTTGTAAGGATTATCAGAAAAACCTGTGAAAATTTAATTTGAATTTAGAACATTAACATTAGGATTTGAAAACGGTATTTATTTGACATATATACCTAAATATACTCATTTTTTCGATTAGATTTTTCTGATGAGAAGTATATTTCACTTAAATTATATATAGTCCTCCTCGCCGTGTCCGTCGACGGCGACTCCCTCAGTTATCCAAGTCCAGGTTGTGGTGCGCTCTGACGTGGCTCGCGAACCCAAACTTGGATTTAAAGACGCGACCACACGGAGCGCAGTGTAGCTGTCCAGCCGAGTTATATGTGTACGTGGAGGAGAGCTTAGGCCGGGTTGTCCTTGTTTGGCGCTTCACCTGGATGGTCTTGCAATCGCATCTGCTCGTATTGGTCAACCCTTTTCTTATTAAATTATACACTGTGTTTGAACTAACACTGACTTGAATTGGTCCTTCTAGAGAATTCTAAATGTACTATATTGTACCAACAACAAAAATACTTCTCTCACTCACTGACCGTATCGACAATTATTTTTTGAACCTGAAACTATTATTACAAAAAAATCTACATTTAAACCCCTTTGCTAAAGCTATAAATGTAGGAATAGGAAAAAGATATTTTGATACGTTTTACTGTACCTGACTTTATCAATAACACATTGAAATTGAATATTTTTTTCAGGTGTAGGTAAGATTACATTGAAGGATTGCATCTACGACGTTGTTGTGTCATTCACTGCAAGTAATTTATCTGTTTCGCGGATGCTCAGTTTTATTTACTTTATTAGTTTTGCTTTAAGGCGAACATAAGTAGTCAAACGAAAGTCCAGTGGAAACATAAAAATGTGATATGTCAATAGAAAGAAAGAATTTATTTCCCAAGTAGGTACATAATTTTTACTCGGTTAGTTAGTACGAGTATTTATTGTTTGATGTACTTAACCTGTCCACAGGTGTGCGAATATTATAAACACATCTAATAAGGAATTTAATTGTTAAAAATCAGTTCAACATAGTATTTCAATCAGCACAATGGTAATAAAATTGTCATTAAATAATTCACAAGTCAACACATTAATTTATGTCAAACTATAATTACAGGTATCCGTTTAAATAAAATAAAAATACATAAAAGCGTATTTCAAAAAGAAAGTCCGTTATTTTTCCTTAAAATCTATACCATTTTCTAATTGTATAAAAATAATATATACATATAAAACAAATCGAATTAGCTAGACCATTTATAACTAAGAAACGGCTGAACCGATTTTTATAGGTTCTTAGATTTGTTTCCACCCGCAATAGTGGAATAGCTATTTAAACATGGGACAAATCCACTTTTAAAATATGTTTTATCATACATTCACGAACTAACAGAACGTCAAAATGACTTGTAGAGGGATAGCTGAAAGGTCAAGGAAGGTCAACTCTTATCCCGATCGAACGAGTAGTTCCCATGGGATAGAACCTAAAGTACACCCGTGCGAAGCCGCGGGCAGAAGGCTAACGTACAAAAGTGAGCACTCTAAATAGTAAACTTGAAAATAAAGACTAATCGAATGAAACAAGAATTCAAACATGGCCGTTCTCACCTTCGAACAAAGCATCTAATGATGTGGCGAACTAAAGATTCAGTTTTATTTAAAAACTCTGGATTTGCAGATTAATAAACTAACAATAATGCTAGTAAGCAGTGATTAATATCGAAAATGAATAGAAATCCGTAAAAGGAACGTTAACTCACCGACAGAACTAAATTGCCACGAACGCTACTCGTCGAAGGAAGTACACGTGTCACCGGTAACGCTGGTAGATGTACGAATAATCGCTCACGCACCTTGATATAAAACTAGCTAAATCTCGCCAAGGGAACAACTTTTCAGGAATTTTAATTCCACTAACACACCATTAATATTAATAATTAATAAAATAAATACAACCACTAACCTTACTCTGCCTTAGCCGCTGACGTGTAACAAAAAGAATGAATGATGATCAACTTTCAGTAACGATATTACAGTTTTTGAAAGAGTTAGAAGTATGTCCGCGAAGGCAGTGAGTGGGGGTGTGTCTGTGTGTGTGTTGAATATGTATGTAGTTGTGATGTGCGCCAAAGTACAGTCGGATTGAAATAAATATGTTGGGGGCAAATTTGTATTTTATTATAATTGATTTATACGATGATACGGTGATTTACGCCATGTTTTAAATTTATTTGGAGACGTAAACTTCATATGTTAATTGAAGATCATTTTATCGTAAATCAGTGTTTTAGCCATGAATCACTTGTCTCTTAGTATTTTTGGGGATAGGTATTAAACTGTTTATTTATTTAGTTAAACGTGAAGCGTTTGAAAAGTTCGTAGCCTAACAAGCACAAAAGCTATAATTTTAATTTTTTTAACGTATTCTCCTCCGAGTTCAACACACTTTTTCAATCGGCCTAGCAACGCTTGTATATCAGCATTAAAAATCTTCATCTAAACCCTCAAAAAAATCATCGATTCAGCAGCTTTGACCTCTTCGTTTTTTTAACCATGGGTTAAACCTTCAATTAAACCTTCTTATTCAAGTATTTGATCACGGCACGACATACAATTTTATCAATTTACAAAAATCTACAATACTGGTTCGACGGAATCGCGTTTGAAATCCTTACGAATGAAAATAAACAAATGAAATTGTATATCGTTACGATTCAATATTGTAGCTTTAAAATTAAAATGAGGGTAGTTTGAAAAATATATGACGTTTCGACCTACGTTAGGCTAATAACATTTCAAACGCTTGTGCTAAATATTGATGACAAGAAAGGGCAGTTAGTGCCACTTGGAGGGATTACAACGTCGTTTCTTCTTTTTTAGGGTTTCGTAGTCAAACAAGGAACCCTTATAGTTTCGCTCTGTCCGTCTGTCTGTCCGCGGCTTAGTTCAGAGAACCTTACTACTAGGAAGCTGTAATTTGGTACGGGTGTACATATTAATCGTGTCAGGAAGTATCTCAGAAATAACAACCAACAGCGAATATATAAACTTATATTGTTCAAACTTTCAACAGCAACACTTCACAAAACTTATTAGCACTATACAAATCTAAACTTATTGACGAACCACCGGCACAACCTTTCGGTCCTGCTCGCTAGAACCAACTGAACCAACTGAACACCCAGTGTGAGTCATCGCTCTGTTTTATACTGAGTCTCGACTGACATTTCAAATTTGATAGCTCGACTTCTACAGTGTTGCCACAGACAAATTGAAATAAATTATTTAAAAAATAACAGAAACCTTACACTCGTCCATCCTGATATCGTGTATGTCCTCATACACGGACCAGGTGGAACCTTACACTTGGCAGAAGTAGACATTTCATTGGCACACTGTATGTTAACAAAGCTTCATAGTGTTTTACAGATAAACATACTTAGCATTTAAACAATCCGATATTTTCATATAAACAAACAAAACTATTTTAATGTCTACTTGAATGTATAACACATTAGTGGATAATGTAACCCTGATCGAATTGCAAAACTATATAGTATTATATCATAGACCAAGTACAGTCACAACAGCAAAGCATCGATAAAAATATTTGCACATCCTCATCGAAGTCCATTATGAAAATATATCAACAAAAGTTATATTACATGTAACATACATTTTTCCAGTTCTTAACTACATTATTAACCTAAGCTTAGAACAGGGTGTATTTTCAAATAAATTAAAGCTAACACTTTCAAGCCCCTTTATAAAACGATGATAAGAAAAATATTAAGAATCATAGGCCAATGACGCTTATCCCAATATTTCAAAAATTAATCCAAAAGTATTATTTTCCAATGTATACAACTATTCTGAAAGTAACAAAGGAGCTACAGGGATTCCGTGAAACAATTGCAATTGATCTAGCCATATATGAATTTATATGTATGATATATTCAAGACTGTACAAGATACAATGTACAATAGCTTTATACATGGACCTGGGACAAGATTTTGACTGTGTTCACTATGTAGATCACAATATTATTTTTTTGTGGATGCTAAAATAATTGAATTTACATAACACATATATAGAATTTGCCGTAATACAAAAACTGAAATAACCTACAGATCTAATCCAAACTAGTAAGATATGGAGATGCACAAGGTAGTGTACCTGGGTCTCTTCTCTTATTTATACTAATGACATGCTTAAATCAGCACAATCCTATGGTTTCATTTGCAAATGATTGTACAGTAGTATATCAAAATGTTTACGAAATACACAGTAGCCTTACTTCAGTAAAATAGAATGGATCCAAATAAACAATTTGATTTTAAATCTAGACAAAACAAAGATAATGAACTTTAAACAAAGAAACAATCGAAAGAGACTAGCTAATGTTATATATATCAACAAATCGAAGAAATCGTGACTACAACATTTCTAGGACTCCACATTGACAACATTATGAACTGAAAAACACAAGTAGATATCGTTCGCAATAAACCGAGTCAGTTTTCTTACGCATTGTTTAAGTTTCATAGAAAAGTGAATCAAAAAGCTTCACTAATGGCTAATCACGGTTACGTCTCAGCTACTCTGATATATGGCTTTTTGTTTTGGAGCATTGCCACTGATACCGTCAGAGTATTCAAACAACAACAAAAAGTGAGCACTTGCAATTTGTGGTCTTAAGAAGTTTGGAGGTTGCAAGCCTTACTTCAGCAACCTAGACATTATAACATTGCCTTCATTAGATGTGTGTGAGACATCACTGTTTATAAAACAACCCGGAGCTATTTGCTAAGGAGACAAATGCAAAACGGCGTGATCAATCCCGTATATGGCCATATAAAACTACTCTGTACCGTAACAGTTTTTTCCATAATGTTCCCAAAATATACAACAAATTACCAATTACCTTGAGACTAGAAAAGAACTTGTAACATTTAAAAGTAGACTATTTAAATATCTAACAAACAAAACTTGCTAATCTATTAAGAGCTATTTTAATTTTATTTCGAACATACATCTCTAGTATCGTCTTTTATTTAATTCTGTAGTAATATAATCATTTTCAATCACCAGACTAAGCTGCAGTGGTCTTCTTATCATTGCAACATCCTTGTAACATCTTAGTAACTTAGGTTTAGGGAATTAAATAAATTAAAATAGTTTCCCAACATCAAAATCAAGGTTTCACCATATACATCAGCTACATTATATATCAATCGATATCAGTGTATAGCAATAACAATCTCAGAATACATAAATCATATTTGAAAGTAAAATCACAATACATCCGTTCAATATCCATCCTTTAGCACTGGCCAGGTCAAGCTCCAGACTCATTTAACTTAGACCATCCGTTGAATATCTTTCCTCTAAAGTGTTAGTCTCCAAACTTATTTAAACCAACGCTGACCCGATCAAGTTCTAAACTTATTTTAACTAAAACTATCCTTAAATATCTTTTTTTTGGTTCGGTATTCCATGAACAGTAGTAATTCAACTTTAAGACATTGACTCGTACCAAGAGCACCAAAACAAGGTGATTATGATCATCCTTCCTTTGACACTGACCAGGTCAATCTCCAAACTTATTTAAACTAAATGTTGACCTGATCGAGCTCTAAACTTAATTAAAATGAAACTATCCTTAATTATCCTTCCTTTAAAACTGACCAGGTCAAGCTCCAAACTTATTTAAACTAATGTTGACCTGATCGAGCTCTAAACTTATTTAAAATGAAACTATCCTTAATTATCCTTCCTTTGAAACTGACCAGGTCAAGCTCCAAACTTATTTAAACTAATGTTGACCTGATCGAGCTCTAAACTTATTTAAAATGAAACTATCCTTAATTATCCTTCCTTTAAAACTGACCAGGTCAAGCTCCAAACTTATTTAAACTAATGTTGACCTGATCGAGCTCTAAACTTATTTAAAATGAAACTATCCTCACGTATCCTTCCTTTGACAACCACCAGGTCAAGCTCCAAACTTATCCGAGTTCTCTCGCACTTGACCTGAAACCACAAAAAACAATTCTGTAGTAACAATCATCACCATCCAAACATTAAAACCAGCTTTACAGCTACACGCATCAGCTTTGAGAACTACTTATGTATCAGTCAAATACTGATAAATCTATATAGCAGAAATATCATTTTTCTGTAACCAATATAACCACTCTGTCGTAAAGCCATCGTTATCATCATTCCATTATCATCATCTGTAACTGATATACCCATCAAACATTATCATCATCTTTATCTGATATACCCATCCAATGTTATCATCATCTGTAGCCAATATATCCATCCAACGTTATCGTCGTTAACGTATCATCATCTGTAGCCGATATACCGATCCAACGTTATCATAATTAAAGTATCATCATCTGTAGCCGATATACCCATCCAACGTTATCATAATTAAAGTATCATCATCTGTATCCGATATACCCATCCAACGTTATCATCGTTAACGTATCATCATCTGTAGCCGATATACCAATACAACGTTATCATATTTAAAGTCTCATCCTCTGTATCCGATATACCCATCCAACGTTATCATCGTTAACGTATCATCATCTGTAGCCGATATAACAATTATGTCATAGGTCCATCGCTATCATCATATCAGTGTTACCGTCTGTAGCCAATATAACAATTATGTCATAGCTCTATCGCTATCATCATATCAGTGTTATCATCTGTAGCCAATATAACAATTATGTCATAGCTCCATCGCTATCATCATATCAGTGTTATCATCTGTAGCCAATATAACAAATTATGTCATAGCTCTATCGCTATCATCATATCAGTGTTATCATCTGTAGCCAATATAACAATTATGTCATAGCCACATCGTTATCATCATATCAGTGTTATTATCTGTAGCCAATTCATATCAGTGTTATCATCTGTAGCCAATATAACAATTATGTCATAGCTCTATCGCTATCATCATATCAGTGTTATCATCTGTAGCCAATATAACAATTATGTCATAGCCCCATCGTTATCATCATATCAGTGTTATTATCTGTAGCCAATTCATATCAGTGTTATCATCTGTAGCCAATATAACAATTATGTCATAGCCCCATCGTTATCATCATATCAGTGTTATTATCTGTAGCCAATTCATATCAGTGTTATCATCTGTAGCCAATATAACAATTATGTCATAGCCCCATCGTTATCATCATATCAGTGTTATTATCTGTAGCCAATTCATATCAGTGTTATCATCTGTAGCCAATATAACAATTATTTCATAGCCCAATCCTTACAATCATTTACATGGTACCATAAACCGTCATTATCTATTTTTAAAAAGGTCACATGGCTATGAATCCAGATTTACAGAAGAGTTTAGCAGAATCTTCTTACTGCGTTCGCAGTAAAACAAGAACCCCGGTTATCCACTATTTGGTCGGGAGTCATTTGTGTGTCAAAATACATATCCAGCAATGTATTTATCACTTTCTGTGCGTCATACATCTGTCTGCTTTAATGATCACAAACTTGGTGGACGAATTCACTATCGCACCCAAAACTGTATGATATTGTCCCAAAACGACCTGATTCCCAATCTAATGATGTCGTAGCCACATAATGTCATAACCACATAATGTCCTAAACGCATTATGACATAATCACATAATTTCCATAAAAGCATAATGTCCTACGCATTATGACCTAAAGCAATTTTCACCGGGATAGACGCCTCTTGATATGTATATTGCACTGACTACTCTACTTCATCAAGCGTCTATCTCCTCCAAAACTTTTACCTCCCAGAATGTTGTTTCGTTACTGAACAAAGGATCCGTCTCTCTAGAAAAATCTTCCAAATATGTATGTGATTACATAATTAACGCTTTCAAAAAGAGCTAGAAAACGATTCCAACTGCCCTAAGGGTATATAGCATTCGTCCCCTAAAACGTTCACCTCTAGAGGAGAATCATCATATTTGTTTTTTGTCGATTTTCTCAAAAAGCTGAATCAATTTTGCTTAAACTTATATGGGACAACCTCTGAAGTATGTTCTATCAAACAAACAAAAAGGAATCATAAAAATCAATTTACAACGTAACATACATACAAAAGAAACATACAGTTGAATTGAAAACCTCTTCGTTTTTCAGTCGGTTAAAAATACACCTTCCGACGTATATGACTATCAGATTAAAGTTTCATATACAAAAGGAGTAATTGTAGTTCTTATACCTCTTAGTTGCAATTTATAGGGGCTCCGTACCTCAAAGGGAACCCTGATAGGATCACTTTGTGGTCCATCTGCCTTGGTTGTCAATACCCCTTTCCTCAAGAACGCGTAGATGAAATTAATATCGAATACTCAAATCTTTGGTCCCTTGACAATGTGAAAAAAACGAAGCTTTTGAGTCAACACTTTGATTTAAAGCATAGGGCTGTTTTAGACGCATTTTTCGACGAAGACCGAATCAAAACCCATAAGGTACTTCTCATTGACCTAGAATCATTAAATTGGCACATTGGCTATTGGCATAGGAAAAGTAGGACTACATGACCTTTTGACTGGAGTCCGCTGCTTCTACTGCCACCATGCCCCCGTTCCAACCACCGTCCGCGGCTCTGGCTGCGGCTGTGGCCCTTGCCCCGCTGACGTTACGGTCGCGTCTGACGCGTGATCGGCTCCGCCGCGGAGTTTCCAGGCTCCCTCGAGTGTTGTCCTCTTCATTAATTACCTTGAAACTCGCCACATAAAATTGTTGGTATTAGTAATAGTTTAGAGGGCCGTAACTCAAAAACGGTGCGTCCCAGGACAAAAATAACCAGATTTTCGACCCCCTTTAGGAAACCCCCATAACTTATTTTATTCTTTCGAATGAACCCAAAATCATCATCATCATCTGAAAGTCAATGGGTTCCATGGAACAACACTGCTATTTCTAAATTTTTCGTATTAGTAATAGCCCAGGGTGACACAACTTGTCAACGGCGTGTCTTATGAACACATAGTCATCATCACTATCATCATCATCAATGAGTGCCATGGAAAACATGGTTTATTTAAAAATTGTTGATCTTAGCGATAGCCAAGAGAGACATGACTCGTAAACGGTTTCTTACGAACACACAGTCTTCATCATCATCGTCATCATCAATGGGTAACCATGAGTATAAGGTTAGTTTAATTAGCTAACTGAATTTTAACACTTAAACCACTTTTTATAACCTTCAATCACTGCTGCCAAAACCCGCACTGGATAGATGAGACCCTACCCACAATCATGAACTTTTTTTCTTCTTCAAACGACTCGCGCTATCCCGTCACGAATCACAGCGTCGTGGGGCACGCGTTGTATCATCAAATGTTAACGGCCACGCTAACCCACCACATACCACAGCTCTGTATGCCACTTCGTATATCATCAATGTTAAGGACCATGTGCTACCCCCACCACATACTGCATACTGCATTGTAGGCACGCCACACGGGCAAAATTAAACAAACTAGCAACATCTTGGGGCTCAGCCATACCCTCGTTGCTACGTTTCTATTCGTAGGAAATGGCATCCCGTGGCTATGGCCCCAGCATGGTACGTTTTTTTTTTAGCCATAGCGTGGTGTAACTTAGCATCACATGTGACTTTCTTTGAAACTAACTGATACAATAAACAAAATGTAGGCGTGTACTTACGCGTTTCAGCGTCGTGATCCCATCTTCTGAGATGTCAGGAAGGATCTCAGAAATAACAACCAACAGCGAATATATAAACTTATATTGTTCAAACTTTCAACAGCAACACTTCACAAAACTTATTAGCACTATACAAATCTAAACTTATTGACGAACCACCGGCACAACCTTTCGGTCCTGCTCGCTAGAACCAACTGAACCAACTGAACACCCAGTGTGAGTCATCGCTCTGTTTTATACTGAGTCTCAACTGCCGTTTCAAATTTGATAGCTCGACTTCTACAGTGTTGCCACAGACAAATTGAAATAAATTATTTAAAAAATAACAGAAACCTTACAATCGCGCCGACACAGTGGTAGAAAAATATCTTAACAATTTTTTTAAGAGTGGCTCCCTCACTTTGTGGGCTCCCTGGAGTGGAGTACACGTAACATGAAGATGAGATGAACTATTGCTGTAAAAAATCTGAAAAATTCGCAGTAGTAGTATATACACTGAACTTTAAAGGAAAATTGACACAACTAATTTGGCTTCACAGGTCACCGAGTAATAGTCGACCAAAGTATAACATATATTTGGAGATATCAAAATGAAAATTTCGTACAAATTCCATTCAAAATTACTTTTCATTAGACGTTTGAACTTCTTGTGAAGGGCAACTACGGCACCCTACACTGCGCGTGGCCCGACACGAACTTAGCTGCTTTATTTGAATTTATCGGATATTAGAAGGATCGAAGACTTGTGCAGTTTTAGGTTGACGTGAAGTATGTATAATGTATATAACATGACTGTTGTTGTTCTGTATATTAATTTTAGTAGATGATTCAATAAACATTTTTTCATTCATTTTGTTGCATTAATCACTGGTGTAGTTTTGGGCAATAAATCATATTCACTTAATTTTTTCTTTTTCTTACTTTTGTCACTTATTAAGTGAAGCTTTTCCGTGTGAATGCAATATTTTTTTAAATTCGTAACCTTTAGCAAGGACCTTTATGATCTTTCTACTTCAATAAGCTTCGTTAGTTCAGCGCCATCGTAAATGGGAACACAATACGTTAAGATGGATTGAACCTCATCATCATCAGCCGGGAAACGTCCACTGCTGGACATAGGCCTCCCTCATGGTACGTCACATCGACCGGTCCCGAGCCACCTGCATCCAGCGACTCCCTGCGACTCTAACCAGGTCGTCGGTCCACCTAGTAGCTGGTTGCCACTCGAGAACCTTTACTCCCCACCGGTTATCAGTTTTTCGAGCGATGTGGCCTGCCCATTGCCACTTCAGCTCACGGACTCGTCGAGCTATGTCGGTGACCTTCGTTCGTCTACGGATTAACCGATTGAACCTATGCGATATATATTCTACATAGGAGGTTTTTAAAACCCACGTGCCGTAGGATTTTGAAAATCAACATTAACTTCCTTACCCTGTTTGAGATAAGTTCTGTATGTGAGTGACATGATAGCCGGTGGACTATCATGACATCCAGATATTTAGTTGAAATTTCCTGATTATACATCTGAGTTCACAGAGCATCGTTTGAATTTCCACATGTGTTTTTAAGTGAAAATTGTGTTGTGAGGGATTTTGATTTTATATATTAAATAATGCGTATACCGGGTCGTCCCCCTTGGAGGGCTATGGCACCACATACCACCAAGGCGGAGGCCTATGTCCAGTGGACGTTTCCCGGCTGATATAGATGATATTAATGCAGATGTAGTTCGTTTTTGAGGTGTTTAGGTTAATTACAGTGTGACCGGATTAAGAGTTTTCCTTTACCGTGTTTCAGGACGTTCCGCTAAATAGTACAGGCTGTATCATCTGCATAAAGAAACACTTGCCTGTCAAGAATAAATTGGCTCCGGGAAATAAATTACAATCTATGATTGAAGGGTAACCCGCCATAGAGCTACACTCTCTGGATGTGTTTGTCTCAAAACAAATGAAAGTGTGAACCAACAAATAAGCCCAATATCGCATTATATGATTTGGTATAATAAATCATTATCCCCATACGAATTCACGCGCGCCATGTCACACAACCTTGAGCGGGTCACTTTCTTGTCACCTTTACCAGGTCATCGGTACATCTAGTGAGGGAGTTGGGTCCTGCACACCTTTTCCGGAACTTGTACTCCCTGTCGGTTAGATATACTTCTCTCGAGCTATGAGGCCTGTCCATTGTCACTTCTGCTCACTGACTCGTCGAGCTATGTCGGTCACTTAAACGGACAACAAAGTGATCCTATAAGGGAACCTTTTTTTTGAAGTACGGAAACCTGGAAAGGCTATAGTGAATTTACAATTTAAAAGCTATAAAAGTATTGCAAAAATAATATAAGCACTAACAGAGTTGTAAAAAAAATTATTACCACTGCCTCAACGGCCATCGTGACGTTGTTTAGCGTGAATTTAGCGCATAACTTGAACATGGACTTGGGCTAATTTTATCCCGATTAGTAAACAGTCCACATTAGATATTTTCAGAAGTCTACATAAGCGAAGTTGCGGGCTGTACATATATAAATAATAAGTTAAATACATAACAGAAGATAAATAAATAAAATATTTCGCCTAAAAATATGCACGTTCTAGGCTTTATCTCTGTTCAGTGATTTTCAGTCTTTTTGTAACACTAGTGCACTCCGATGGATGTAGGGAATTCCGATAATTGTCGTAATTTGTGATTCGTGGAACCGAACCGGAAATCCGGACACGAAAAACCTGTTTCATTCTTTAAGTTTTATCTTTTTTACGTGTCTGTTTTATTAATCAAATCGATTTATTCAGTCCGTATACTAACTACTCTTATGTGATTTTGTAGTTTGTATGTTTGTTATTAAGTGGAACATAGGTGACGATGATTTATGAGTTTTAGATCTCGGAATTGGCTATAATGCTTTTCGTGTCCACAGCTACACAGTTGTGTACTCCGGAGATCGCGGGTTCGATTCCCATTAGGGTGTACATATATCTGATCTCCATAGGATAACTCTAGATCTGTAGGTACTGGCAGAATATCAGTGCTGCGCCCACTCGCAGAAGAATGCTGAGCCAGCGCATGCAGTCACGAGTGAGTGTCAGAATAATGATTATTTCTATTCTATTATATCTGTAAGGTAACAACCACCAAACAAAAATAGATCCGTGCTTCGGACACCATCTCAGATTGGGGTTTAATTATATATTAAATCATAAGAGCACTAATCATAAAACTGACGTAGTAGTTGAACATGCTCAAAAAGATATAAATTTGTTACAAGAATGTTTTTATACAACTTGCTTACAAGCAAACACATCATGTTAGCTGCAATTTTTTATTATTATTATCAACCATTATCAATTAAGACGGTACTGCACGAAATTTTGTAAATTAATGTATACCAATATGCCAGCGTTCGGGAAGCTACGGCATGTCCAAAATACCTCAGCGTCTAAAGACAAAAGTCTTTAATCAGTGCGTGTTGCCAGTGATGACATACGGAACCGAAACGTGGTCCTTTACTGTGTGCCGTATATACAAGCTCAAAGTCACTCAGCGAGCTATATATCCGGAATGACGAAATCCGTAGACGAACGAAGCCACCGACATAGCTCGACGAGTCAGTGAGCTGAAATGGCAATGGGCAGGACACATCGCTCGAAGAACCGCTAACCGGTGGGGAGTAAAGGTCGAGAAACTTTGAAGAGTGGCGACCACGTATCGGGAAACGACTACCAGGCCGTCCCCCTACTAGATGGACCGACGACCTGGTTAGGGTCGCAGGGAGTCGCTGGATGCAGGTGGCTCGGGACCGGTCGATATGGCGTATCATGAAGGAGGCCTATGTCCAGTAGTGGACGTTTCCTGGCTGATGATGATGATGTATATGCGGTGAAGTATACATTGAAAGGACTTATTTAGATTAGCTTGTTACTTATATATTTCGAACAAATTTCAACAAGAGCATGCCCTTATTCAAGGATTGGGAGAACCTAAGTACTTTCAATGTATTTAACCAATTACCCGCTTAATATATTGTTTACTTTTCCGACTTAAATTTACATAATTTCATGCAGTACCTTATTAAGCATATATACATCACCTTCAAAACTTGCATATCAATTCGGAAAATTCTGACTAAAGACATAAGATCAAATCTAACATTTACCAAAAACATTAAAGTGCAAAAACGTATGTTGTGCATTGAAGTGATATTGCATAAACAACTTTACAACTCCGGAAGAAGTAGAAGAATCAAAGACGCTCAGTCTGTATGTGAAAAATTATTGACGCGTTATTTTTTCAAAGACTGTACTGAATGAAATACGTAGATGTGCACACATCAAACCAGTTTGTCACCGTCCACCGTTGCCGTCCCGCTGCGATGTACGAATTGTAAATTGTTCAACTTACCTTCGCTTCGTTTCTTTTCACGCATATATTTCAATAATATCTATATTTGTTGTGTGTGATATAATAATCTCAAACCATAAAACTCATATGAAATGTAAAATATCAAATATTATTTAATATTTACAGCATATAATTTTTTTAAATAAATTAACAATCCAGAATTTGCAAAACGAATGTTTTCATGCGGGGAAGGGGGTGGAGGGGGTGGGGGTGTTTTCACGTACAAACAATGAACGAATTTCAACATTTCAATTGTTTTAACGGCAACATAAATACACCTTCTGTGAAATTTTTAACTGTCTTCCTATTAAAGATCATGATATACCTATAGCCCGCTGACGAGCTGTATTAGTTGTGCCATGTTTCGTAGATTTTGGTTAATTTAACACAATGAGCTGTTTTACAGAGAACGAAAATCCCTCATATTTTGTCTTGTTTTTTCCAATTGATTTAATGCTATTGGTCCTGCAGCCTTTACAGCTTGACTCGAGCTGTTTGTCGAAGTCGGGAAGCACTCGGATGGATAAGATAAGCGTTAGGGCGCTTGCTTGTGCGACGTCAGCTAAGGACTGCTACTTTGTGGTGAGAGCATCGAAGAAAATCAGCCCAAAAAGCAAAAATAAGTGATAATTAGGGATTGCGTGTTTTTGCCGGCTTCAACGGCGGAGTCGGTTGTAAACTTGCTTTTTAGGTCGGCGTGGATCGGTAGTGCTTTAAAAGCCAAAATCATCGGATCATCGAGGTCGTTGCGGACGTCCTGGGGTGCTTCTCTTATTTCCTGTAATAGGTGCATAATTAAATATGTGATTGCATTTGTATGGTTACTAGAATAGCTTATATTCAGTTAAAGCGTAATTACTCTACGACGAGAGCACTTACTCCGCTCAAAAGATGAACGGTCCAGCGACGCATTAGTTGATAGGATTGAATATTGTGTAAAATACAGTATTAGTATGTATACCGAACTTAAAAGAAAAACTATAACAACTAAGTTGGCTTCACAGGTTAACGAGTAATAGTCGACCAAATTATAACATATACTTGAAGTGGTTTCATTCAACATTACTTTTTATAAAACCAGTTCAACTACGGAACCCTACACTGCGCGTGGCCCGACACGCACTTGACTGCTTTTTTTAACTACGTATAAATAATCGGGCGCTTCTCCAAACATTTTGTAATTAAGGACAGTTTGAGTTAAATTAAATATCTGAAAGAGCTTTCAAAACTTATGTAGTAGATAAGTATATAGTTTTCAATTTAGTTCAAATAAATGTGAGGTGATTGGTTGCATAATATTGCTTTTATTTAACCGCAATTTTATCAAAATTTCGGCTATTTTCAGTCATATTAATAAATAAATATAGGTAAACTAAACATGTATCAAATAAGACATCTGGCAAATGAAAAAGTCCAAGAAAGACTTCGGCCAATACTAAATAGTAATTTTGATAACATCTAGGCTTAACATAATTCGTTCAAACGTTACTTCTATCAAATAATATTTCAGTATTCTAAAAGTATGTCAAACAAAATGCATATGCTAAAAGACAATTCGTTTGAAACTTCGGCCGTTTCCGGGCAGATATAAATCAACCAAGTAAACTGACTTGTGATAGGTTACCGGCGAACGAATGAATAGGATACATGAACGAATGACAGGTTTCGTTTACTTACTTCACATCTCACAGGCGGCATTCCATATAGCTAGTGCGTGAGCGAGACATCAGTGTCAGACAGTGACAGCATTTGCTCAACTTTCATCTTCAAGTGGAACACGCTGCGCACGATCACGAGGCGGTTTGGCAACACATGAAACTACCGCTTCGCCGCCTCCCTCCAGTATCCCTCCTTCCGCCGCCCGACGGAACTTTAGCCCAATGAAAACTTATTCGAGTATTGATGACACGAACATGACGAGTTTGTTGAAGAATTCAACTAAACACCGCGTGATATTTATTTAAATTGTACTCTACCACTCATTTAAGTTCCATTTTATACTTGTAGCGCTTCAATGTGGTACAAACGGTCTTTTAAATAAACATGTTGGTTTCTAAAATTTTACCACAAACTGGCATGCAAAATTGTGTATACAAACTAAGTAAAAATAATAAAAAATATGGCAGGTCTTACAAAAAACAAATTTGTAAGTACAACACCAATTCTGTTTAACAGTCTCCGTGGCCTATTGGCTAAATGTTGGATTCACAATCCGTTGGTCCCGCGTTCGATTCTAGTACGCAGTTTGATTGGTGGTAGAACGTTTTCTATGTCTGCCTGGCTAGCTACCACCATGCTACATAAGTCTGCCGCCAAACAGCAGTGTTAACAGCATTGTGTGTTCAGATATGAAAGGTATCAGAGCCAGAGCCTTATTATCTTGATCCATGTGGGTGCGCACACTTACCATCCATCGACCTTATCGTCACTTACCGTCAGGTGAGATGTAGGCCAAGTACAAACCCATCATACATTAAATAAATAGAATGTCAAAAATTGAATGAAAAAGTGTTCATCAAATGTGTAGTAACAATTTTCTATAAGCAAAATAATAGTAGGAGCTTTCATAGTCATAGTCATATCGTTTATTCTAAACATCTAAATTTGGAACAACAAAATTGGACTTTATATCAATATTTAATCTATTATACGAGTAGATTCTTAGTGCCATTGTATTGTTTCTGGTCCGCAGTTTTGTTTTCATTGCAAGGAAATGTTAGTCTGTTAGGAAATCTAGTGTTAGAAGCACAATTGTGACTTTACTAAATAGTTCTGAGTGAGTTTTAATAAAAGTACAGACTTTGTTAACGTAAAGTCTAGGAACTTGAGATACATTTTGTCGGAACGGTCGTCCGTATGTACTTACTTTTGAGTTTACGCGGCCACTACGCGGGAGCAGTGCGGATCGGCGGATTTCACATGCCCGTTCAAGACATGCAGGTTTCCTTACGATGTTTTCATTCACCGTTAAGCAATCGGATAATGTCCTTGAATTGAAAAATATCTCATAGGTAGACGGATGGATTCGAACCCGGTACCCTCAGATTGAGAGTCCGCGCCTTATCCACTGCGCCACCGACGCTTCACATGTATATAAAACAAAATGTTCCAATTTTAAATTTCTCAGAAGCGCGCGTTGATGTCTTTCATATGTATATTTTTGATACACTTTGGCGTTGTTGCAACTTGCCTCGCCTGCCTCCGTAAATCGGCGAATCTTTATAGCTGCGTTCTGCTCAAGTTCTCTCGTTCAAGCTCTTTCGACCCATACTCCTTACAGGTCAGGTCAGGTCAAACATGAATTCGGAATTGAGTTGAAATGACCTTATGTATTAAAATTTGTTGAATTCAGGAAATTGGTAGATGATGACACAAGACAGTTAGTGCAGGCTTTCCATACATAAAGGACTCTGTTTTGGTAAGACAAAGGACTTGGCAGCAATGGAGAGCTATGACCTAAATCTGTCTTCAGACTGCAACTGCCCTAAGACTAAAGCAAATTTAAGAGTTATATCGTTTTCTCTTGGATGCCATTATCATAACTGGACGAAAATGAAATGGGACCACCACACCACACGGGAAGAATCAGCTTTCGAATGAGTCATCAAAATCGGTTTAAAGTTGAGGTAACAAACATTAAAAAACATACCTTTGAAAGTCGTTTGAAAATGGAGATTTACCTTTTTCATTTGAGATTTTGACTACCTCCGTGGCCTTGTAGCTAAATGTTGGATTAACAATCTGACGGTTCTGGGTTCGATCCCAAATAGAACACCTATCGATACTCGGTTTGGTTGATGGTGGAATTTTTTATCTAGTCTGCCGCCAAGCAGCAGTGTTAATAGCACACAATTAGGTTGAGGCTTTATCATCAATTATTTTCGAAACTCTATCCAATAAATAAAGCTGGTGCACCTATTTCTTAAGTACATTTCGTCTGCTATGACGCTTTGTTCTGCATCTACCACTTAGAGAACAAAGCATTATTGCGTCGTTGTGAAAGAGGCCTTAGTCCTTATTGTACATTTTGCATTTTGTACATCCTGCTCAGAAGGGTGAAAATTAAACAACATAGTAATTGATCTAGAAAATTTATTAATGAACGAGGCGACTATGTGCACATTGAAAACACTTGATATATTACATTGTACACGTGTACATTATATACAGTAGAACGTCGCGGCCCGTGCGCGCGCGCACCCCGCCACTAACTAAAGAATCATCCACTTATACAATACATTCTGTACATACTTAGTTTGTACAACTTACAACCTAACACTAACGAATTAGAAACAAATGGAAAATATTGATCGTAATACTTATACGGATAGTGGTATAAGAAGTGTTTTTAATCTCTTAAACGAATACTTATTCTGATTATGTGTCTACAAATATAAATATATGTATTCAATCGCTTAAAAATAATGGCTGAAGCAGCCATGACATTTAAATCTAATTTTACAGTTGACTGTGGCACGATTGGGCGATGCCAGGTTTGAGTAATGCTAGTCTAATGGATTCACACATGGAATTATTTTGTTTTCCGATTTTATACACTATTTCTTCGCTCAGTGCTATGACACGTCTACTGGAGAGGGATTAAGTAAGACCCACTAGAGAGCATTTCACAGAGTCTGTCCTACTTTATTACTGATGGTGATGGTGACGTTTGCCTGCATGTAAGAGATGATGCGAAGGCACGCGTGCATACCCTGAGCTGGAATAACGACCATTTTGACACGCATCCTTCTGAATTATGCATAAGTTCACAGTTACTTTTCAAACCATCACCTACTTGACAATGCCTAATTATAATAAAAAACAATATTAGAAAATTAATAAAAAGATACCTGGCGTTTCGGGGGAAAAGGGTATCACGTTGAACTAAATTTCTTAAGAACCTGCCAATCACATGACTAGTACTCTTTCAGACCTCACTTGCAAAGGTGGTGGTTGCAATGATATTACGACCGTATGTGGAAGCTGAGGAATGTCGCGACATTCCCAGAAAGGTTTACTAGCACTCTGGGATAATAATAAATAATAACAAGCATTAATTTTCCAAAATTGTTACATTTTACATTAAATCACTTAATGTTCCCATAGAGGGCTTTGGTAATCTTTTCTGCGCAGTGGCTTGACATGTTCGCGGAGAATTAACGATCTGCCTAAAGTCACACCGAGATGATAAGGGTACTGTGTCTCACTATCGAAATCCACTTCGAGTGCCATACATGCCATTGGGTTGGTAAGGAGGATGAGTTATATAGTAGGAAGTGTTTTTCTAGTGCTTTTCGTAAGCAGCTGTAGACGTCTTGTGATTTCCGACGCCGGGTTCAGTTGGCTCCAGGTGGACGGCTCCATCCAATTTTCCAGATATTTTTACTGGAGTGATTAAAATCCAAGGCCTCGACTTTTTCAACTCATTTCTATCATCGAGATTCATCGATCATCATGAGATCGTGAGCCACGTTCGGATTGCTGGTAACCAGGAATTCCTTGTAGGCTTCCTCCACTTCAGCCACCACCACCTCCACCAGGATGTACTCCTTTTGACGTCTTCTTGGAATATGTCAATTTCCGAACTTTGTTTTCTCCTATTGATTTTATCCAACTGACAGTTGACTCCACTCCAGCGAGCCTTTGGCAGCGACTTCACAAGAAGTACTTCCAGACCGATTCTGATGCAGGCTGGCTTTGCTGGCTTCTTGAGAGGCAGGCAGATCGTGAGCCACGTTCGGATTGCTGGTAACCAGGAATTCCTTGTAGGCTTCCTCCACTTCAGCCACCACCACCTCCACCAGGATGTACTCCTTTTGACGTCTTCTTGGAATATGTCAACTTCCGAACTTTGTTTTCTCCTATTGATTTTATCCAACTGACAGTTGACTCCACTCCAGACAGCTTTTGGCAGCGACTTTACAAGAGATACTTCCAGACCGATTCTGATGCAAGCTGGCTTCTTGAGAGGCAGGCACAGGCGTCCTTTTTGGTCTTCTACAGTGAAGTAGATCTAGGTTCATACCGCGAAGCCACCCTATAGAACGAAAGGGGCTTGGGATAAAAACGAGATGAAGCCTTTCCTGCTACACCATCAGCCAGGGAGATACTATTGGCATTGGCCGACTTTTAGCCCCACGAGGAGTGGTGGCTGGCTATTGAAAGGATGGAGATGTAAGTGAAAAAGAAGTTTGGAAATGCGTTATTAGTATGTTTGTTTGAAATTTTGAATATTATTGTTTCACATTGTTGGAGTTCTGAAACGTTGTCCAGTATCAATTTTGAATACCTAGTAGATAGTAGAGTTTATTAATGTTGTCGATGTGGTTCAACGTGGACAACGTTCACATCGATGTCATTGTCACTTGCCACATTGGGAATTTTATGATTCCTCAATACTCAAGTCGTAGGATGTAGAGGTCCACTATTTATCTTATGCTGGATAAGGATCTTTTGCAGACATTACTATTTAGGATTTATTTAGGATTATTACTCCGGAGAAGCAAGTCCAGCGGGCCGATGTGTAAGTTAGAATCGTTTGGACGTCGACTCGATTGCAGGTTGTTATCATTGCCTAGGCCCGTGGGGTGGATTGGAGTGGACCGCAATTCAACCCGATTAACCTGACCTCACCAATTTTGTGAGTTAAGAATTGACTATCCATTGAATGAATAAGAGTACTGGGAATAACTGAATGAGACATAACTCACTACATACATAAGAGTCGCCTCTATCACTTTTAGTTTCATCAAAGTTATAAATGCGGAGCCAGTCACTATCCGAAAAAAATATGGGTACAATGTTCTCTATGAATCAACTTGGAATTTTAAAAGTAATAATTTAGATCCATGAATATTATACAGTCTACCAAAATTAATGAGATTACAATTATAATTTTCTTGTAGAAATTATAGTGCTCCCTATAAGACGTACTAAGAAACTGCTTCGTCCCATTGGTGAATAATCTACAATAACATTTACATTTGAAATTTTTTATTATTTCCAGAAAACATTGCTTCATAATGTTTACAATTAATAATTACATAATATGAGTAAAATGTATACAAAAAAAAAACAAATTTAAAATAAGTATCAAAAATACCATTAAAATGATGCAACTAAATTTCTTTGTTACTTTCGTTTCTAGTTTCGAAATAAAAGACTGCCAAATGTCAGTCGGCAGAATTTTATCACATAAAATATACAAATGCTAGCGTTTCTACGACCACGTCGACGCAGTACAACATAAAACCGTGTGTGAATCGTACATAAAAAGCGACAGTACCATAAGCAATGTACAGGCTGGCCGTGAACTCGACCATTGCCCTGGCAACACCACTACCGACAACATATACCACGGAGAGCTACCGGCGTCGATTTAGAAGCTTGACTACGCTTACGCTAAAAATTAATGTATTTATTGCGAATGACAGATAGGCTACAACATAGTCAAGATCCATGGACACGAACAGACAGGATTCGAGAGCGACGAGCGCCCTCCACTAACTCACTACTAGACAGTTTTACAGACACATTGTTTTACAGACAACACATTCATAGCATCTTCATCTTACACAAGTACATTACAATTTCACATTAGTTAAAACACATAACGCTGACTTCATACAAGTGACACAGATTGTGTATCTGGGTAGCCTGTAGAGGAGCAGCTTATACATTGTACATTAAAATACTTATTATAAAATGCGCTTACAGCACGAAATAGAGAACACAAATCTAATAAAATTCTTATAAATCGATACAATTCATACAAAACATTGTTATTACATAAACCGACAAATATTTATTTACACATACAAAATAAAGATTAAAAACAAGTCTATTATGAAAATGTATGTACAATTTTATTTTAAAACTACGTTAGGTATCTCGAATACGAAATTCATAGTTATAACACCGAAAACATTACATAAAACATTATAATTATTACTTTAAATAAATTAACGGGAATCACAGTGACAAGGTAATGATTGTAGAGATGGTAGAATCGAATGTGACGTTGGTTGCAAGTGACCCACTGATACTCAAGAGAAATATAAATTACATAAGTGAATGACATTTTGAGCTGTCAAATAAATTAATTTTATTTAAAGTTACCTAATTGGTTTTTGGGTGAAAATGTTGGTAATAATTTTTATTGCAGTTTTTTTATAATTAGGGCTAACTGCTTCATTTGAACAACGTTTTATAGAAACCAAATCATATAACTGGTTTGCATGTAACTTGATACTCTGGCAGTGTGTCCTGATGAACATTCACTACGGTTACTGAAAGTATAGTGGTATCATGTTAAATTTCTACCACTTTCATGTTACAAAACTTTCCAATTTTTATTTAAAAAATCGTTTTAAGTGAAATATTTTGAACATGTAATAATCTTTTAACATTTAAGCCGTAGAGTTGTTTAAATTTAAGCTAATCTTTTACATAATTTGGATGAAACAGTTACATATTTTGGTCGGGTTCGTCGTAATTTCCCCAATTATAGAAGGTACATACATGACTAAATACATGACTTTTAAATATAACTAAATAATGATGCTACCGAAATTTCTATGTCACAATCGCTAAGGGTCATTGTACATTTTGGGTATTGAAATTTCAATTGGAATTGTAAGAGACTAGTTTGAAAACGGTGAAAATTGTAGAAGATTATTTATTGATGGATTTTACATTGAAACAATGTTTTTATTAGAATACATAAAATCATTTGCAATCATACCACATTCGAAACATTTTCGTTTAAAAACATACATTACCAGTTAATTCTCAATTAACTTTAATTAAAAAATTGTAAAAGAAATAATTGGATAGTAGTAATATAATAAATAATAAAATCGCACACTTTTAAACGCTATGCCAACGTAATATATAAAATACCTATCAATATACCTAGTTTACATATATTCCTACCTGAAATTTGAAGTTTATCATTAATAAATAAATTTGAAATGTCATTTTAATTAAAACTCGATAAAAATTGGGTGTAAACCAATACCTAAACACTGTAAAAATTGGGCAATAATAAATTAGGGAATGTCCCGAGATTATATATTTCTATTATTAATATATGCATATTATTTCTAATTCAAATCTTTGATTTCGCACTAAGCTTTTACTGTTACTAAATATCATTTTATGTCACTAAAATAAGTTTATTACAATATTTAGTAGTTTTAAGGTGTTTGTCAGTATGTCTAAGAGTGCTGAGCTGAAAATTTCTTTATAAACCAGTTGTTGTTGTTTTAAGAAAAAACCCGGCCAACTGTTAAAATATTTTTTTAAATATTAGATAGACATCTGGTTGATCACAATATAAACTCTTTCGACACCCACACCCACGTCTCTAAGGAGACTGTTGTCCTCAAAAAGTCGGTGATTATATATACGCTCCACAATAGCAATATTATGAGGTGTTTGGAGGACTTTGGAGGGTATTAGCATAAAACCTACATAAACTGAAATAAATAATTGAAGTATATAAAACGACATGAGAGTATCTAAGTATAGAGTCGAATGTAGAAAACAGGATTCTTTCTGGGTACTATTAACCATTGTTACAAGAAACAATGAATTAACTAAACTGAAGCTTGCTTTGGAGATAGAAAAGGAAAATGTATGGGATATAAACTATAAAATGTTTATAACACATCGGCTGGTATTCAACGTGATCCCTCTCCTAATGCTTCCATATTACATTTTTGTTGCCATAATCTTTTAAAATATAATAGCTGGCTTCGATAAGTAATTACCTAAACATGGGAGATGAAATTATAATGTCGCGAAATAAATATCATTAATGTACAACTTCATAGTTAGCAGTTACGCAGCCAATGGTTCATAGGTGGCGCTTTGAACAATAATCGAATCATCGTCAAAATCAATTCGCGACATCACAATCTGTCTTTTTTTAAGATAGTTACTGCACAAAGCCAACTATTATATTTTTAAAAATTATGGCAACAGAAATTTACCAATCCTGGACCAAAGTATGTTAATAGGAACTTTCCGTAGTAACTAAAAGTACTTTAAAAATTATTATAACTGTATATCAAATACCTATTTTCTCGATTGTAAATAGCTCACAAAATTACAAATTATTACATTTAAATAAAATTAAATAAAAGCTTTTAAATATACTTCATAGAGAATAACCTTTATATGTCTATGACATTTTTAAATGCAAATTGGACCGAAGTATCCAAAGTGTCAACTTCTTTAAAGTTTATAATAAACTGCACGCACAAAATTAAATAGATTACTTAATAAGATTTTTAATGGTTTGCACTTGGCCTTTCTTTAAATGTAACTAAAAGAAATACAACATTGGTCCAGCACTGGTACTACGTCCATTCTTTTAATATAAAATTCTAACTAATTCAGCGCTTTCTGAGAAAATCAAAAGAAACAAAATATGTACCCAGATAAATATGACTCCTAAGGGTGAACATTTTATGGGATTAATGCTGTAGACTTTCAGGGCGGCTGACGTCGGTTTCTAGTTCTTTTTCTATCAATACTATAAGAGAAAAAAGGCTCTACAGCAACGAAAAAGATTTCGGATTAATTAGAAACATTACAGGCAATAAATGCTGAGATATAAAAATATATTCTTAAGTTTGTAATGATAAAATTTCGTTCAAAAATATAAAAGTACAAAAAATAAACATAATAAAACGCGCTGCAAAATTGCGTTCCAATGAATGACGGAGCCAAGTTGTCAAAATTTAAAATGCAACCATATTGTGTGCCTGGCAATTATATCGACCTCAAGCTGTGTATGTATACGGTGATGGCTGAATGCCGTGTTCAATATTTATACAACCAATTCTATTTTTACCCTTCTCATGGTTTGTATAGCTTAAAACAGATTCTATGCTATCTATTCTTCATTTATAGTTAACGCATCAATTTTATACACTTCCCATACTACAGTCTACATGTTTAACTTTGAAAAATATTTATCAGAATAAATACATCAATAAATTATGAGAATTTCTTGTGATGCTCTCTTGTGAACTAACCAAAATTTTCTGGCGTTGTAAAATATCAGCGAAAAAAAATTATACAACCAATCCACAATGTCCATAGGTGTTCCAAATCATTTTACAAAATTTCCCTCCATTTCGTCAATGCATGTCTTTTACAAATTATTTTCGATACGTATATTACTCAATATTGGTTTCATTAGAAGTGTTATGCTCTATAGTTATCGTATCTTCAAAAATAAATAGGGCATATTTTATAATAAATAGTAGAAGAAAAAGAGAGAGAAAGAGAAATTCATCCACCATTCGAATGTGTTAAAATAGTTTTACCTAACAACGAAACGGAGTGAAATTTTAGGTACACTTCTGAACAAATCAACTTCGGTTGTTAAAAGTGGCAAAAATCAATCTTAGTTCATCCTAAATGTAAGCTATATAGACCATATTATGTGATACACTGACATTACATGCTACTACGAAATAAAATCGACAAGTATATATTGTTAGCGATATTTACGAATAGTGTTCATTCAACTGAATATACTTCTATAGACTGCAAGGCACTGCCGGTGTGCCATTCAACTTAAGTATACATATTTATGGTACACAATTGTCTGTAACAAGCCTACATGATATGCAGGACAGCCTCTTTCGATTATGTGCATACAATTAATTCGACCATCACTACATACATCGGATGGCGACCGTCATGAAAATGCGAAACAGCATGACCTACTTACAAAGTTGCAGACAACCTTTATCGAAAAAAACTGTCCTATGTAAATAGAAAATATTGCTTATAAAATTAATCACTTGTTTTATTTGCTCCTTTTCGTAATATTACTACACAATCACAATGCCAAATGAATTGAGATACGCTTACACTAGGGTTTTTAACATGCACTTAAACCTAACACACCCAGCCTGGTATGACCACCTTGACTATCCGATGAGTATTGCCGAATATTGCACGTGCTACATGAATAATAATACATATGTACTTCTTATAGTCCATTCCGTTCAGTTCTATAAACGCCAAAATAATTTACACGTTTATCACTATTTAAAAAAACGCGATAATAATTTATATAAGTTAATAATAGGTACACGTAAAATGATATGCCTAGAATAAGCTTTCGAGTGAAGTTTAATAATATTTCGTCACCTACATACAAATTCGAACTCCCGAAAAATGTAACAAGCTAAATTATGTATCTCTTACAGTCATAGAGAAAAGCGAATTACTTTACTGCTGTGAAAATTTGACGAAAAATATATTGTAACAGGAAAGACAATACATTTGTTTATATTTCACTGTGACGATATTTGTAATGGTTTTGGATGGACGCGCGAGTGTAACAGGACACATTCGTTAGAGCCGTTCAATATTATGTCACCTCGATAATAATGTGATAATCAAAGTCTTCCCATATACACAGAGACCTATAATATAGCCTATGTAAAGGCGCAATATTTTGTAATTATACAAGTCTTAAAAATAACACCGCCCGCAGTGTTTTCTATGTACAACATGTTAAATTACGGGTTTGCCAAACGCGGGATTAACATTCATGAATATATTTTAAAAATAATTATAAGCATAATGAAGCTATGGTGAACTGAAATTTTTTTACACCTTCCCTTTCAAGTATACTAGTTAAAATTTTATTAGGTAATGCCCTTACAAGGAATAATCTCTGTTACAATTATTTATGGTGTGCAACAACACGGATAAAAGCTACTCCAGTTCGATTGACGAAACTGTTTACGTCCATTCATTTTATATACAAGCATAATAAAATATATTCAATTCTCATCATAAAACAAATTCAAAATAAACATTAGTTGCATTCAAAATAAAGTTGACCTTCACATATATACACATTTTATACAGTACATGAAATAAATGTATAATTTATCAGGATGCTCGTTCTAAACGACTTGTATAAAAATTACATTGAATAAAAAATTGACTTTTGTTTGAAACACGTAAGAACATCGCCAAATAATAACAATCGATCGCGATTTATAATCCAATACATTATATACAGATAGATATTCAAAGGGAAGGTATGTCATGAATGATTATATCATATTTAAAATTATTTATTATTATGTTTCTAATGCGTGTTCGGTTATGCTTCTAACGCTTGGTAGGACGCCTTTTGACAAAGAAGCTTTGCGCGCTGCAGCCCCAATCTACGAATTGCCTCTAATGTAATACTGTCGGTCGATAGTGAACCGCATCCAGCCATAGAGCCACCTAGCGCAGCACGCGGGACCATATCACTCAGTTCATATACATTCACACGGTATTAACAAATTAATGAGATTCCATGGGGCACAAAGTAAAAACATTAGCATTAATAAAAATATAAAATGAATGGATAGATAATCTATTACATTACATTTAATTGTGCATCGTTCAATACACAGACTACACATATATCTTAGAGTAACTTTTAAGTTAATCATTGAGCTTCCCATTTATACAAATAAATAATGAAAAATAATATACCAAGTTAATCTTAATATTAAAAATATACATTTACAATATCATATAATTACATAGTATATTAGACGGTTGTTCTATTGTTGCACTGCAGTCTGTCTAATTCATTAGTATGTGTGCATGCGCGGTTTATATCACCTCACCTCACAATGTTTGGTGACGGGTAGCGGCAGGGGCTCGTCCGCTGGCGGCGGCGCGGAGGCCGGGGTCTCGCCTCCGGCCTTCATCACGTAGCCGGAGCCCTGCGAGCTACGCGCCAGTTTTAACCGAATCGGTGTCACTTTAGCGGTCCGAATTTTACGCATCGCAGAAGAGGCTTCCGAGTAGGAGGGAGGGTCTATCGCGAGCGGGTCCGGCGCCGTGGGATCGTACTCAAAGGGGTCCACGGCCGGCTCCGGCGCCGACCCCTCGCTGGCACCCTCTTCCTTCGTGCGCTTTATCTTTATCACCAACTTCCTACCAACACTTTCACTTTCACTATTTATCACTCGTAGTTTCTCGGCTTTCTTGTCCTTTTTCTTCTTGCGCTTTTCACTCTTGTTAGGTTTGCTCTTCTTCACTTTATCGTGCTCCTCGAAGTCCGCCATGACCATTTTACGGTATTTCATACTCTCTCGCCGCAGGTCCTCGAGGCTGGGCTTCGCCACGGGTGCCAGCGCCAGGCGCTTCTTCGGCGGCCGAAACTGGAAGCCCGTCGGTTCGTCATTCACCTGCTGCACGATGTTGGCGCCGATCTTTATCTTCAGTTTAGGGGTTATCGGAGACGACGACGTGCTTTTGTTAGGTTTAGTGACGCGGCCGCGCCTCTTCTGAGCCTGCCCCGAGCTGCCAGAGTAGTTGGACAGCTTCGGCTCGTCTGTGGGATCCGCGTCCACGTTCATGCTTACCTCCAAGTGTCTCAACTCTCGGGACAGACCACTTGTGGTCTTGCGTTTCTTTTTCTCCACCGGCGGGTCAATGATCTTGTAGTCTTCTCTGGTGGGTATGCTGGTCATGGAAGCAACTGCTTTAGGTATTGTGATGACGGCCCGTGCTAGGGGCGGCGGCTGCGCGGGCGCCGGGATGACGCCCATCGTGGACGCGTGCGCGGGATCATCCATGTTCATGTCCTGAGTCCAGTACTGCCGCAGCAGCTCCTTTTTGCGCATGCGCCGCAAGTTGGTGGACCCCGTCACCATGGCGGTAGACATGCCGCTGTTCGCACCCATCACTGATGTATTGGTCTCGTGTATGGGAGCAGGCGGCTGGGGCGCGGCCGGTTGAACAGAGCTAGAATAGTTTGCATCTAGGAATGGGCCCTTTATCTTAACTTTTAGTTGGTTCCTAGAGTCTGACAAGGACACTTTAGGCAGGAGAGGAATTTCTTTGGGTGGTTCGCTAACGATCGGCGCGGAGGGCGGCGGAGATCGGGTTCCCGTTTTGCTTGACATCAGATCTGTCTGGAACAATTTCTCAGCCTCTTCGTCAATTTCAGCCAGTTGCTGTTCGGCGGTACCACTGGCGAAAGCCAGCAAATGACTGTGATATGGGTCATTGGCAGCGGGTGCGGGCGTTTCCACGGGCTGGTGATATGTGCGCATGTCCACGGGACCCGGCAGCACTGGCTGCACAGTGGAGAAGCCCGGTCCTCGTTCAGAACCGCTTTTACTACAAGGCGACGATTCATTTTGCTCGGTCGGCTCGGTAGTCGGTGTCTTGGGCTCTTTTATTTCACTCGGAGGAGGAGGTTTCAGAGGGGGAGTGGTGACGCGGGGTGACTGTGCATCTTTGAAGGAATGTTCAGATTTTCTGTCATCTCTAATATCTATGGACTTTCTTCTTTCACGCAACGCTTTCAGATCTACACCGTCGTTTGCAATTTCTTCGTCAAAATCGTAGACGGTGCCGACAAGTTTGCTTTGTATAGAGTTGCCCATGTAGTCCACGGTTGGATACCCGTGGGCACCCTGCGCGCGGCTCTTGGAGCGCCCTCGCCCTCGCTGGCTTCGATTGCTTCTATTGCCTTGGCGTTTGGTGCCCTTGAGTGCATCGTTTTGCTTCGGTGACATTACCGGACTTTTACCTGGCGATTTGACAGGGAATTTGGATGTCGTTTTACTCAGTTTAGGAGATGATTTCGATTCTTGCGAGTTAATGTTGGTCATTGTATTGTCGCTGCTATCGTTAGACATTTTAGTCGGGGCTCGGCTACTGGAGTTGTAAGAGTCTATGCTTACACTGGGACTGGATGCAACGTGTATGGAAAATTTATCGCTTCCCGTAACATCGATGTCATCTCTGGGAGAGTCTATCGGCTTAGGCGTTGGCGGTGCTATCATGGCGGTGGTGAGGGCGATGTTCTGCGAGGAAGACGTGAAGGCTGCACATAGCGTAGGGAACGCTGGCTTCGTCAGCGGCTGAATGAGCGGCGTCGACGTGTAGGGCAGCCCCTGCCCGTAGAGGCCGGGGCCCGGTGACGGCAGCGAGAGCTGCGCCGAGGCGCACGTGCCGGGCCCGAACAGCGGCAGCGTGCCGATCGAGTTGAGGAAAGGGGACGCATCCGGAGCATACGCATTATATTGATTCAGAGGCATCGAGGGCTCCACGGAGCAAGAGTACGCAGGCATCGGTGGATAAGAATCTATATCGGGCACCACGTTCATGTGACGTGACTCACAGCTGTTCATGTGCGATTTCAGACTTTGTTTTTGAGAACAAACTGACCCTTCCGAGTTGGTGCTCGATTCGGACGATCTCCTGGTCGCTATCTTACTCTCCCTCCACTTGGAGTCCTGACTGGCGTACGGCGATGAGATGGTGGCACAGTCTGAATGTATCAATGAGTTGTTGTTGTCGTAGTTCTGGTTGTCTTGTGTCAAGTCGTTGCTGTGCATCGAGTGGTCGACCACCGACAGCGGCTGAGAGTCGTCGCTCTGCTTCGACAACGACACGGTGTCACCGATGTCTGATTGCATGTCAGATTGCATTGAAACTGGAGCCTTGGTGTCATCGTTGTAAGGCGCTACGTTATCATATTTTGATCTGTGGTTTGAATGATCCGTATGTTCCACGTGAGAGCCAATCTGTGATGTCGGCAGATCGGTCCATTTGTCGTTGCTCGTCATAGGTATGGGGCGGTCTTGGTGATCGTTGGTGGCACCGTCTCGGGGCGGCAAGTCTAACGACACCCCGTGTGGTATATGGTTCACCGGAGAGAAAGGCTCCTTCAAAGACGCTCTTTTGTCTTGTAAATCAAGAGCGAGGTTGTTCGACGGAGCTGTTTCAATATCGCTGACGAAGGACTTAGAAGCGGCATCGTTTTCTTCGACTCTATGCTCTTTGTCGTCGTTTATGGCGATAGAATCATCTTGTGTTGAATTTTCGGTCGACACTTTCTTGGAACTTAGTTGCATCCTAAGTCTATCGACTAAGTTCAGGGTTTCTTGTACTCCTTGCTCTTTAGAATCTTCCTTGAAGAAAAACTCGGTCCCTAACGACTTCATCATATCTTCATGGTTGAATCCGTCGTCTACAGACAATATGTCGAATTCAAAGAATTCGTTCTCCTTGGCTTGTGGTGAGAACATTGATCTGTTTGGAAACGGATTGGCAGCTAATGGTATCTTCGCGCTTTTAGATATTTCAACGCCTTGTACGTGGCTCGCATCCTGCGTAATAAACTTTTTCTCAGAGTCGAGTGCAGATCGTTTTCTAATATTCCTCATCATGGGAGCTTCGACGTCTATATGGTCCATTGAAATAGTTCGGGCGTCCATAGGCGTTTTTGGTGACTTGATCATTGTGTTCTCATTCAGAGTAGCCTGTATTTTAGCTATCATCTTTATACTGCTCTTGTCGGCAGAGTCTGAATCCAATGATTTGTCCTCAGTCATATATTTTTCGTGGCCACCGGGTTTTTCGACTGGAGGTGGATGTACCCTTGGACTCGGCGCTTTCGGTAACCAGTGCTTGTCTCTGTCAGAGAAATCGTCGTTTATAGGAAGAACGATATTCTTTTCGGTCAAGTTCAACGGTGCCTTTTCGACATTGCTTGGTTTCTTGGTGGGGGAGAGACTAGCACGGGTCGAGCTCGTGGTGCTCTGATCTTTGTCGAGGAGCTTGCTAGGTCTCCTCTCCTTAACGGCAATGTCACATAGCTCCTTTGGCGGCGACGGTACGACATCTTTGGATTGCGCATCCTTCACGCTAGCACGTCTGTTGGCAACTACCTTATGTTTCAGTTCGGTGTTCTTTCTAGGGCTCGTTTTATTCAGGTTTTCAGTTTCAGGGGATTTGATCTTATCCTCCATGGACTCTCTGCGCCTCTTCGTCTGGCTCTTAGCTCGAAGATCATTCTTGACGGGTTCTGCAGCGATCACTTCCGGTTTGGGCTCTTGCTTCACTTCCTCGTCCGCTTTCCGTTCCGCAGCTGGAAGTTCACCGGGCTGGCCGCCCTCTTTTGAGTGTTTAGTTGAAATAGAGGTGAGACCGAGGTCATCTTTAGATGGTTTTCTCTGCCTGGCGTCAGACTTATTTCCGACAGATGCAGTGCTTCTGGTCCGAGCACGTGTGGCAGCACGCGCATCGCCGCTGGGTCGGGCAGGTTCCTCTCCTTCAGCAGGCGGTGATGGTACCCCACACTCGGACCCCCGTTCGGAAGTTTTAAGCTTCTTGTCAGGGGCCTTGCGAGGGGAAGTATCACTCGACACGCTCTTTCCTTTTCTTGGTCTACGTGGCCTTTTCGGAGACGGGCTGTCCGAGCCTGAGAATCTTGAGCCCTTGTCAGAACTGTCTGTGTCGCTGGAGGCGCTTGTCGACGACAGCGGTCTTGACACCTTGTCGAGAAAGGGCAAGTCCACTGTTGGCCGACTGACCGGTTGCGGCGAGAACAGTGAAGGCTGCCTGGTAACCGGTTTGATTTCTCGCGCTTTAGCAGTTGGTTTAATGTCTGGTTTATCCGGCTCCTCCTCTGAGCTGGACGAAGATGAGTAGCTACTACTGCTGGAATTCGACGACGAACTGGAACTCTCGCCTTGTTCAGGTTTAGAGCTCTTTGTCTCCTCCTTTTTGGGTGGTTCTTGCTTTTCATCTTTCCTCTTTTCACTGTCTGAAGCTTCGAGAACAGGTAACTTATTACCGAGACCGCTTTTTATGTGTGCAGCTGCTTTCTTGGCGGCCTGTCTCTGAGGGACGTAAGCAATGGTTTCCTTTTCAATATCTTTGGATGATTTCTTTTTGATGGATTTGGCAGCCAAAATATCTTTAACTTCTTTACCTTTGGACTTAACTTTTGGTTTGGACTTGGTATCATCACCGCTCACTGGTTTATCAGTGGGCTCTTCCTTCTTTGCGATAGTAGTTGAGCGCATATTTTCTGATGCCTTTTTGGCAGCCTGTCTTTGTGGAACTATCAAGTCCGTAGGATTATCTTTAGGCTTGGAGATTTTGATGTTTTCTTTGTCCTTTGCTTCGTCATCAGACTCGTTATTGCTCTTAATGAAAGTTTTCTTTTCTTTGTTTGAAGGTTTCCGTCCTCGTTTCTTCGGCGCCGGCTTCTCCTCTTCTTCTTTCACAGTTGCTAATCTACCTGGATGTGATGGTACAAATTCTTTCATCGCAGCTTTTGTTCTAGGAAATGACTGTTGTGAGTCGTTTTCGTTTGGTGACTTGGCAGGTTTCGATTTTTCAGATTTCTTTTCTGTCTTTACTTTTTCTGTTTTAGGTTTGTCCGATTTCAGGTCTGTCTTAATAGTCAATTCTTCACTGCTGTCGGAGTATATGTCCACCGGGAATTTAGCAGTCTTTGTTGATTTCATTGGGATCAGATCGTCACTTTCAGTACCGGAATCACCAGTTTTACCTTCTGTCATTTCTTTCTCCATCTGCTGTAATGTTTTACTGCGTGCCTTCTCCTTCGAGGCTTTGGACTTGATAGCCTCGTCCTCACTACTACTCTCAACAAGCGCTTTAGATTGTGGCGTTTTCTTCTTCTTTTCAGTCTTTTTGGGCGATTTCTTAGCTTTTGTTTTAGGGGATATCTTTTTCTTCGGTGAAGCGCCTGCTTTCTTGTTCTCGTCGTCGGTGCTGGAGCCTATGGTTCTGCTTCGGTACCTCGACGAACGACCGACTTCTGAAGCACTTTCTTCACTAGATAAACCACTGTACATGCTGCCCGCTCGCCGGGAGCCGTTTACATAATGTTTCTTATATGGGTTGGCTTTAGATCCTTTCACAAGACCATTGCGGTCCTTTTTCTTTTCGTCTGCGGAATCCAATGGCGCGATCCTAGCGAGCATCTCCTCGAAATCGTTCTTGTGATCAGGTGCATTGGGATGAGAATATAGCTTATCATATATCGAAGGCCCATGATTCGCTTCAATAATTGCAGAGAGTTCTGCCCCCTCGATGGTGGGGTCCGCCGATAGCACCGCCACCTGCTTGTGAAACGTTTGCTCTCTCATCCTAAAGAATGATCGGGAGAGCTTTTCTCTTCTGCTCACCATGTAGCACAAGTTGCGCACCCGTTCAAGATCTTGTCTCAGCTGTACGAACATTCTCATCTTGTCCAGATCGGCTTGTTCCTGTCTGTGCGTCAGTAACTCATTGTCGTCTGATTTGGGAGGTAGAAGGGGACGGTTTTGCCCTGACCGTCTCTTCAGTTTCCAGTAATTGTAGATATAGGTAATACCGTCTTGGTCGACGTCGAGCACGTGCGGACTTATGTCCTTGGGCAACACGTGCCGGTCGAATTCCCTCTCGATCTCCTGCAACCTGGCGGCCCGCGCCTGCGTCTTCTCCTCGGAAGTCATGTCCTTCCGACGCTTCCTCTTCACCTCCTCCTCCTCCGACGCTGATCCAGTGGTTTTGGTCTTCTCCTTCTTCGAATTGACACTGTGTTTTTGACAATAGGACCGTAACTTAACTCCGTCGTCAGCGTTTTCATCTTCTATTATTGCACGCATCTCTAGTCCATGTTTAAATGCGCACGTCACGTGATAGGCAGTCTTACAAGTTTTGACGGAACACTGTATGCAGGCTCCTTTGCGTTCACGGCACAAGACACACACTAGAGACCAGCGCGAGGCCGGTATAGACGATATTTTAGTGATGGGTTCCATTTTTTCAGCGCAGCCAATAGACACTTCGGGGATCCACAGGACGCAGCTGACGTGGGCCCACTTGTGGCCCGACGGGGTGCATTTCATGGCACCGCCGAGGTTGGGGCAGAGCACACAAGTAGGTCGGACACCATCACCGCAAGGCCTGCATAGCCATTGCCCTGGAAGCACACGTGACCCACACATTAGATACGAAATGGTTATGTCAAACAACGTACACCGCTGGCCTTACAACAAGGTCACTACATCTCTTATTGTGACTCACATCGTACTGCGATTACCAACCCAACAATCTTACCAAGTGGTTATTAAGACAGAGAAATAAATACAAATGAGCTAACTAAAAATAAGATTTTTCCTTCCTTCATGTAATCCAAGCATTAACTAATTTAAAATTCAAAATATAATTACTCAAAGAAAAGGATAGTAATATGTTAAATAAAAGAAGCAGATTCTCAATCTGCTCCTATTGTGACAATAAATATGTTCATTTCATTAAAGATTCCCTACTTCTGTTCATTGCAAAAACCAAAGAAATACAAATACAAATAATTTATTTTCTCATTAAAAAAGTCATTTTTAAATACACTGCGGTCTCCACACTAGGCTGAGCCTGTGTCGTGGAGACCAGATACAATATACAGTTAAGTATTAAGAATTACAATTACAATTTCAATTAAATTATATTATATACAATACCAATTAAACAGAATTAAGAAATTTAAATATAAAATAGAATAGAAGATAACGTGTTTGGATTTTTGGAATTAAGAATAGGAAAGGGGGGGGAGGGGTTTAAGGGAAAGTTGGTGGGTTTACGATCTGATGATTTAAAAAATAAAAATGTTCAGATTAATACCTTTAGAATGTGTTCAAATGTTGATTGAATAGTTAAAATATTAGTATTACATGTGTCTAGAAAGATCAACAGCTGCACCTTTGAAAATATATAGTTAATACATCCAACAACAGATCTCCAGAGACAGCTGACACTCTAGCTATACTAGTCGTGTCTTCGATACAATGAAAATCAAGCAAAAGCTTCATTTTCGATGAAACTACTGGTATATTATCACATAGGTTTAATCATACTAAAAATATGTTTATTTTATTAAAAGCTTATCACAATACGAATCTGGAAGTGTTTGTCTATCCTCTGTAAAAAAAATCTTGGATGATCTCCAAGACACAATACATTGTGTGCAATACTAGTGTTACGAGATTGTTTAAGATTAAATTGTGAAGTTGATGGATCTTGTCCATCGCAGATGCAGCTGGTACTAAAGAGACATGCTGGCAATGCTGGATGAAGGCAGAAGGGACTGTATGTTCCCGGTACTCCCCGTAAACAAAAATGACGAGCGAAGGACACCGAAGGAGTTGTAACGGATGGAACTCCCCAATATTTCCTATCGTAATTCGACACTTATGTGGGTAAGTGAAGTCTAGCTGATTTACTTTAAGCTTAACGAGCTGTACAGTAATTCATTAAATATATTCAAAAATAAATTATTAATTAAATAATCATTTACTTGGGTTGTCACCTCCAGTACCTAGTTATCGCAATGTAAACAATCATCAAACTGTAATCCAATGTTTTTAATATAACTGTTTGCACTTGTCCTTCATACCACTGCGGTGGTATATGTTCCTATACTTATGCATCGAACGGATAACGTTTGTACATACGCGCATGAATACGCGCGCGCTATACTAACGATCCCTGAATGGACCAAGTAGGCTGCTGAATTACACATCGCTTCGCCTTGATTATATTTTAATCGCCTCCGTGGCCTAATGGCTAAATGTTGTCCCGGGTTCTATTCCCAGTGGGGGTACCTATCGGTATTCAGTTTGGTTGGTAGTAGGGCATTGTCTATGTATGCCTGGCTAACTACTACCATGTTACAAGTCTGCCGCAAAACAACAATGTTAATAGCACTGTTGTGTTCCGGTATGAAAGGCAGCAGAGTCAGCTTGCTATCCAACTCCCTTGTCGTCACTTACCATCAGGTGAAAGTAAAGCCAAGTGCAAACCTATCATAAATTAAAACAAGAAAGAATAACTGTATGACTCACCGTCGGGTATTACGGTGATTCCGTAACAGGCCTGATGCACGCAGATGTTGCAGGAATCGCAGAACACCATCTCGTTACCATCTTCAGAGTCTGGAGACCGGCACACGTCACAGATCACGTTCTCGTCGTACTCTATGCCCAGGCCCTCCTCAGACTTCATGATCGCTTGGATCTTTTCCCACGTCCTGACCTGTTACAATCATTCAACTTCATTATAATATGTTATCTACGGTCATTCTGGCCAGCGTAATGCCTTGCTGCAGCACATGCTAAAATGATTCAATTTTGGCAGCATACATTTAGCATAATATTTATTTTAGTGCGTTCTTATTTAATTGTTTTATTATATACGAGTATAGTCAAAATTGTATATTTCTTGTGAAATGTTACATGTTCAAAAATATTCTATTCTACACTCTGAAAATAATGAATATACACGAGAATAGGTCTAAAATTTGGTGAATGAAACGCACGGTGTATTCCTTTATTTTCAACCGACTTCAAAAAAGGACGACGAAGGTTCTCAATTCGACGTGTAGGTGGTTTTTTTTGTATGTATATTACGCGATAACTCCGTCTAGTGAACCGATTTTGACAATTCCTGGAAAATACTTCAGAGGTGGGCCCATTTTAAGTTTATCGAAATTAATTTAGCGCTCTTTGAGAAAATTACAAAAACAACAATATTAAGGCAAGTGAAGTCGGTTTTTAGTTCTGTTTCAACTAATTATTAACACCACTCTTTATAGTTCCAAATTTTAAAGGTTTAGTTAAAGATCGAAACGTTAGAGGTACTTATGTCAAATTTGACACTACAAAAAGCAACTAAAATAATTATTTTTCGTTCGTAAACTGCGAAACATAGAACAGTCAAACTCAGAGACAGATATCATATTTAAAAAGATTATTATAACATAAAATATCACCTAATTAATATTTACTTCTAATATTGTTAAGTTGTAATTGATTGTCATATTGAACAGCCCCCCAGGCTTGCCAGCTTGTTTCAAAGATTTGAAATACCATATGGAGACCACTCACTGGACGGAACTTTCATAATAAAAACCCGTTCAAGTGCGAGTCCAACGCGCGCACCAATAGTTCCGTACCTTGGAAAGAAACGTGCGGATATTATTACTCTGAACACCCCAGACAGACAGCAGACAGCAAGTTTCAATAAAACACCTCTCGTAAGCAAGGGACACCCCCTTATTAAGCGCCCAAATGATACACAATACATCTTAGAACCCTTATTATCTGTATTCATGTTTTCACTAACAACAAACAACGGTGGGCAGCGCAACGCCGCAGAATAAAACAAGACGCGTGCGTGAATCTGTGCTCGCTCGTGGCAACAGACTAAAAAGAACACCCTAGGGCCTGGGGTGGCTGCACAGCAGGACTTATTTACTGCAAGGCGTATCGATATATATTTCTTATATACTAGGGGAGACTGGCCCTGAAAATTTTGAAATTATTCATTCCGATTTCTGTCTGCATATTATTTCGTGTAATTATTTAAGCTGATTTCGCCGATCATACTAAATTTATTTTACCTTTATCTTTTAATATAAATAGTTGGCTTTGTGCCGTAATTATATAAAAATAGGACATCGGATTGTAATGTCGCGAAATGAGTATTATTAACATACAACTTCACAGTGAAACACTGTTTTCATTTTTAAACACTATTTTTCAAATATTGTTCAAAGCGCCACCCATCTATAGACCATTAGCTACGTAAAGGTAACTGACATTAAAGTTTTTATTATTATTATTGAAATATAGAAACAAACAGTTTTACCATAATTTAAACTAATTTAAAACTTAATTCTAGACATTCAGTTATTCATAAAGTTGAGTAGATATTCATTTCGCGACACTATTTCTGATAATCCGATCTCCTATTTTTAGGTAATTCTTATCACAGCCAGCTATTCTATTTTAAAAGATTACGGCAAAAGAAGTTCTGTATGGAAACATTCCATGCGTATTCTCGTTAAAAGATTTACCTAGAATTTTGTGTAACTAGCCACTTACTGAGAATAATCTTACTCGATTCTCAGAAATCAATCACACAAGCAGTCGTGCTGAGTCAGTTGTTGCCATGTTTGTGGTACTTGCTACAAGTTAATACTTTCAGGAATTGTTGTCTGATATCTGTTTCAAATCGGAGTGGAGTCATTCAATACATAAAAGAAATGTAATGGAAACAGAAGTACTTGACAGCCTCATTAAATTATTAAATGTGCGTGAAAGAGCATCGAGTATGATGAAATGTTTGCGATGATGCAGAAGGAGATAAGTGAACATTGACCAATTAATGGTCATTTCTTCGGCCATCAACCATTGTACTGTATACTCCCCTTTTTTCCTATAATTTTACTCGTTAATATTTAGTTACATATCGATACTACAGAAACGTCGACGGCGCATCACTAAAAGGCACACAAACTTTTGTAAATGACAGACCGATATCTCCGTTTGGATGACGTGATAATCATACGATTGCTTACCTACTCCTTATAACGAAGGCCTCAACTTATTGGTCCTAAATTCACAAACAACCAATCACACGCACCCGTTCCCTGTCCAGGCAGTAGTCGCGCATCCAGTGTTTTCTTATTTCTTAGTAGTCTATTTTGATAACGTTATTTTAGAGTAGTAAGACGAGTAAGTACTCAAAGCAAATTTTAAAATGACAATATCCCTCTTTTCAAAATAAATGCTTAATATAAAAACTAAGTCCAAACGAATGATTACCATGATGACAAAATTAAAATAACGTTAATAATGTTTATTTTCGTTTGTCACAAACTGCCTATATACCCTATTACACCTTGTTATCGATAATACTCGTTACAATACATAAATATCACTTAATTAATCTTCACTTCCTCCTATCAAACATCTCATCAAAGTCTGTCGTCCAGATATAACCGTAGACATTTTTTCTTTTCGTATTGAAACCTATTTTCTACATTCGAGACAGAGAAATTCATCGTTAGTATGAGAATGCACCGACGATGCACCTTCATAATTACAACAGGTGCGCTGAAAGCTTCAGATTCCCGGGCGAAGCAGAAATCAATGTCACGTCGTGTATTGATCGTAACTTTACAGCACACAAGGTAAATGGATGGTGATAGATGTGCAGATGCAACTGCGAGTGCGTGAGCCTAGAAAATGGGTAGGACCGGTAGAGGGAGGGGCTTGTAGCTCCCACCTAGGTTTTCCAGGCCACAGGTTGCCTAGGAAACCGAGCTACGTCCCGGGATTGCAGCTCTCGAAATAGCATCTGATATTGATTTATACTACAGGACGTGTTTACTTTGTTTAACATAGGAATGAAGCTTCTGATGCAGACATTGTTCGAATAATTTGAACACTAAAAAAGACGTGAAATTCACTCATGTATTTTAATTTATGAAAACTCATCAATCAACGTCTTAAGTATTACTCAACTCTAACTGCACAGAGGCTGTCGAGAATCAACGCGGCACCTGGAAATTTACTTTCTCTCTTCGCACCATCAAGGACAACTTTAACCATTGGGCACGTCGACGAGGACTACAGTTCTGGAAAGCCACACCTGGACAAAACCTCTCTAAGGCGCTTTTAAACAGTTCATACGCAAAAGAAGAGACACGGATCCTAACGGAGCACTGCAAGCCAAACAAGCATCTCAGTTGCCTGAGTGACAGAGAAGTCTGCAGATTCTATGAGAGGGATCAGGAAACGCCCAGCCACATCATCTGTCACCGTGACGCCCTACATCACAACGGAAACAGAACGGGAAGTATCAGGTCTTCCAAACCAAGATTGACCTTAGGGAGGGGATTTGATCCATAGAAGACTGTCACAATAGATATATGAAGGTCGCAGTGAAACGTAGGACGAACGGACTGCGCCCCTTTTGCCCAAATAAATAAAAATTAATCAACTAACCAACAATTAAAGCTATAAATCATTATACTCTATTAGGCTGCATAAATCCACTGCTAACCACATGACCCTCCCTTACACACTGTCACGTTGGACTTTACATTTGTGCGTGTAATCTCGGCTTTAGAATAAGATCACGTGGTGTTATCCAACAATTAAAACCAGAAACAGAGATTATGGCAAACCCCCTCAAAATACCAACAACGATCTGAATTGAAGATAGTGTAAAAGCTGTTGAGGAAGCAAAAAAACGACGTGCTATTTTGCCTAGAAATCGTGTGTGTGACGAAAACAGATGCTATCTCTTATTCCGATAAAATGTTTTCAATCGGTCATCCAGAAATATCCATTAGCGTTTCGCTTTGGAAAAAGTTTCGTTCTAAAGTTCATATCATAATATTTTAAATTAGGATAGTAATTATCTAAAAATAGAACATTGGATTGTAGTGTCGGGCAATTATTATATTAACGTACAGCTTCATAGTTTTACGGTGCAATTTACATTTTAGTAATTATTGTTCAAAACGCCATTTCCCCATTCAAATAGAAGCATTCTTTTTGTTTTAATTCCCGTTGAATAAAGCACTGCCCGTGCGCATTTTTTTTGCCAAAACAAAACAGCGCTACCCATATTGCTGTATGGTGAAAATTTCTTTAAATAGCAGCCGGTGGTTGCCGGAAAACTAGAATGCTATGAGAAAAGCTCTCGAATTTATTCTAAACGAAGCAGACGTTTCCAATAAGTAAAACAGACGTGAATGATAGGTACAAGGGTACAAGTACTAGACTCCAGGCGGGGTTACCATAGCAACGGTTCTCAACGCGTGGGTGGGATGCAGACTAGCTCCCCCTCGACAACCAAAGCACCCCATCTCTATAGTACTAGAACGAAGTTCACAAGCCTAACAACCCTCTAACGTTCAGAATTTCTCGAATCACTTTTAGTAATAAAGTTTATCCATCGTGTATTATTTTCTCGAGTTTGTTCTGCTCAATATTCCTCAAACAATCAATCATTTTAATAAAATACTTAATTTAGTTGTTTTAGGGTGCGTCTGTACCATTTGTCTATGTATCTGTAAAGACCCATTCATCCTAAGGTACGCGTGGAGGTATCAAGTTGAATTTAATATCAAACACTCTAGTGTGAAGTCTCATGCATCGTTAAAAATTCAAGCTTCTAAGTCAACGAAATAAAAAGATATAACTGTTTTTGCTGCATATTTTGACTACTCCCTTCGCGAGCGCAAGAAACAAAACCTATATGGACTTCTTGTTGACCAAGAATCCTGAAATTTGGCAAGGCGCAAGGTCTTACAGCACAAGTATCTGGAATAAATCTTAAAACTATACTTTTTTAATAATATCAAAATATCTTTCTAATCGTACAAATTTACATTTGCAGTTAAAATTAATGTCAAAAAATATTTAAATCAAAATTACAGGCCATTTCTATTGGCACGAATCAGATTCAGATTTTGATGTCCTAGGCACCAAGCGGAGTTACTATGGTAACGGGAAGGGGTGCGGGGAGGACGGCTAGGTCCCCCTGACGACCTGTGCAACCCCAGCCTCCGCACAATATTACATTTAAAAATCAATATCAGATTACAGTGCAAACGTACACACAAGATCATTACTCAGTCTATTTCGAGGATGCATCATCACGAAAATGCAATTATGTCCCTTTGGAATGTTCCATGTTGTTAATACATACATTACCACACTATGATAAAATGTAAGAAAGAATTTTATAGCAAAAGTCAGCTGTGTTAATATTTTATCGCAAATCTTTGCCAATAACAGCTTAAAAAATCGTACCAACAACAGCTACCAATCATATCAATGTTTTTGATGATAAAAGAAGAAATCTACTGATGACGAATGCACTCAGGAAAATACATGGAAGTAAAGTTCGTTTAATAAAATCAACAGCCGGAAGACTCAGCAACCAAATTATAAAGCTAGCTATTGCCCGCAACTTCATCCGAATGGACTTCAGAAACTTATTGTGCGCGTACTATATCATAATCTATTTTAAAAGATTATGGTAAAAGGAAATTTGTACGGATGCATTTCCCGTTAAAAGCAGCAGTGGAGTAGTTTGGGCGTGTTTCGGTTTGCCGAGGGCACGTTTCACTTAACGAATGAACTAAAAATAGGCCAAGGGCGTGTCGAGACACTCGAAATGTAAAGTTCCGTACTTACTACATACTTACTCAGAAGGGGGCTAACATTACAAAGTGGGCAGAGGCGTATCGACATCTTACTGCGACTAGTCCGCCTGCCAAGCGTGGTGACCCACCCTCTCATGTAGAACCTGTCCATCGCCACAATTACCTACAATCCATGCGGAAACTTAACCTGATCATCAAGTTTGATATGGTCTCATTAAAAATGTCCCAAAGTCGCCATTTACAACAAACACAAGACTGCTGGACAGTCTGGTCCTAATCTATAACCGTACACCAAGGATTACGGTGCATAAATGAATTTGAATCCCGGGAAATTTTATTGTTGACATCAAGTACGTTGAACAATGGCGCCCCTCCACGAACAGGGGACCAACTCTATAATAGTACTCCACCAGTAATTACACGAACACTGGGTTTTCAATTAGGGTTGCCACCCGCACTATATACCTATATATAGCATTGCACTAATGCAATTTGTCTAGATTTGGCGCCCTACGGCGGCAGGGCAGACCCTACGCGTTCAATACTTATCGCGATTCAGATTCACACAGTAATTTCTAGTTATACGAGGGGCATACCGAAAAGATCGGTAATCGAGTACTTTCGATTTAATTAGATTAAAAACTCTTTTTGATGAATAAACACTGGTTAGTTGAAAATCGAATACAATTGACAGAATTAAAAAAAAAATTTTTTTTAAAGAACAATATCAGTTTGAAATTGATAGGTCGATAAAAAAATGGAGCTTACAAGAGAAAGTTTCCGTGCCATAATTTTTTACAACTTTCGACGAGGATTATCTCAGGGACAATGTCTCGCTGAGCTTATATCTATATACAAGAGTGAAGCGCCTAGCCAGACGACAATATATCGCTGGTATTCTGAATTCCGGCGTGGACGTGCTTCTCTTGGCACCGTACCTTCCACAGGCCGGCCAAAAACAGCGGTTACACCAGAAAATGTCGCTGTTGTGCGCCGAATGATACAGGATGACCGACATATTACATATGAGCAGATTCGGGCTACTTTAGGGATAGGTATGACTGCGATACAAACTGTTTTACATGGTGAACTGGGAGTGAGAAAGCTAGTTTCCCGCTGGGTGCCCCATAATGTGTCCGAAGAGCAAAAGGCCGCTCGTGTCAATTGGTGCCGGTCTACTCTGCAACGCTTCAACGGAGGAAAGTCAAAAGCAGTTTATAACATTGTCTCTGGTGATGAATCATGGATCTATTCATATGAGCCAGAAAGAAAGCATCAGTCGGCTGTCTGGGTCTTCGCAGGTGAGATCAAGCCAACAAAAGTTGTCCGCTCTCGCAGCGTATCGAAGAAAATGGTCGCTTCGTTTGTCGCGAAAACAGGACATGTAGTCACAGTTCCCTTAGAGGAACGGAGAACGGTTACCGCTGATTGGTATACAACGGTTTGTTTGCCACAGATGATATCCGAACTCCGTAGAGGTAACCCGAAACGACGCATAATCCTCCATCACGATAATGCGAGCTCTCACACCGCTCAGAAAACAAGCGAGTTTTTGAAGCAGGAAAACGTTGAATTAATGGATCATCCTCCATACAGCCCTGATCTGAGTCCCAATGATTACTTTACATTCCCTAGAATCAAAGATTTATTGCGTGGTCAGCGGTTTCAAGGTCCAGAAGAAGCAGTGGAAGCATACAAATCGACGATTTTGACCATGTCAACTTCGGACTGGAATTGCTGCTATAATAATTGGTTCGAACGAATGCAAAAGTGCATTAACTGCAACGGAGAATACTTCGAAAAGCAATAAAAATAAATTTAGTTATTTCCTGTATGTATTGTTTTATATTCCCGATCATTTCGGTATGCCCCTCGTATTAGGGGCTTAAGAGGGTCGTTCATTATATGCTATATTTGAGAACTGAAGTCGATCCCGGAAAATGCGTTCTTTTTTGGTTTTTGGGAATTTAAAAAAAGTTCTTTAGGCCACTATGTTTCATAGTCTTTTTTGGTCATACAATAGTACTCTATCGATATACATCAGAAGAATTGTGAGCGGCCGAATTAAAAAAAAACAAGATGGCGGCCGGTCACTATGGCCAGGCTTCGAACAAGTACAAAGAGACAATATGAAAGTTCGAATCTACAAAGGCCCCTTCCCGCCCCCTGCCTGCAATATCCTACTCGATCTCGCCTCCTCCAATAGAAGGATATTTCTCTATTTTTAACCTATCAACCCTCCGCTGAAAACATATTTCATCAAAAGCTTTCAATCTGTATCAATCACGAGCACAATAATTAGTGGACGGCGCAGCCGGGGAATCCCATAGTTGACAAATGTAAGAGCATATGCCTTTTTTTCACAAAAAGGCCAATTTTTAAGGCGTCATAGCGTCATTATTGAAAGCAGTATATAAAACGGAATAAACTAGCTAAGGAATATAGAAGACAAAGTTCTCGAGTGGCGACACGGGAAACGTGTACCCGACCGTGTCCCTACTAGATCCGTCGATGACCTGGGGGATGCGAGTGGCTGGTCATTATGGCAAATCTTGGTGGAGACCTATGTCCAGCAGTGAACGTTTTCCGCATGACGATGATGATATAACCGCTGGGAATTGATTCCTCCGGATCAACAGTGTAGAAAACATTTGAAATTTTTGTTTGCATAATATTTTATCAAACAGCAGCCAACATTTCATAACTTCAACAAACGATTTTGTTTCCCATTCCCAAAAATAGGATCCCAAACTTTTCTTCCGTTTACGTAACAGAAGCACTACAACATTTTGAGAAGTTAGAAGCGTTTTATTTTTAGTCCCGAGTAACACAAAATACATTTCGACACTGCTTGGAAAGTTCCAATTCTTATTACGAATAGGGAACTCGAAGTTAAACGTTTTTACAATCTCGAAATGACTGAGTTATGAGGACAGTTGCATATTATGAAACGTTTATATAACTGGGTTATAATGGTTAAATTTATAAATCATCATCGGCTGTGTAAGCCTTCTTTCATTTGACAAGCTTTCCATGAAGGGATTTGACACCAACACGTTTGGCTGGCGGATTGGTAATCACAGAAAGGTTTTGTTTATTCAGAGATGATGAAATTTTCATTATCCACCGACGTCACCCACAGGGAACATGGACAACCCCATTCTAAAACTGAGACCACACGGCTGAAAATGACCCGATAGTAATTATAGAAACTAAATGGTGTATAATTAGTAGTCCCAAACTAAACCTTTCCCCAAATCCCATATACAGTAAATATCTCTAGGTGCCTTTTACATTAACATAATAAGTGTGATCATCTCTGTGTTGCTTTTTCACGACTGAACGATAATATTTAGCATGAACAGAGCCTTTGCCATGAAGATGGACAACGGTTACTCTTTACACTGACAAAATGTTCCCTTATTCCATGCAATATATTTAAGTCATCAATAATTTCAAAATCTAGAGACGGTTATTTGCCAATTCCTTGACTGAGCCGGATCATCCACAGCAAGCAAACGTCAATGAAATGGATGTAAATGACAGGTTATCAGAAACTATGGAAGGATAACCAACAATTGTACCTATATACTTAAAAGCGATTCCGACGAAAGAAGTTATATACTATTACCATAATCTTTTTAAATAGGATAGCTGGCTCTGTACAGTAATTATCTAAAAATAGTAGATCTGGTTATAATTTCAGGAAATGAGTATCATAAGCCGGCAAGTCCCGTGTGCGGGACAGTGCCAGTCGTCTAACTTTTGCAGGATTGCGAATAGTGGAGCTTTTCATCAGGAGCCAGCATAAGGGTACAGGACGCTGTAGCCAACCCGCAAGATCCGGGTTTTTATACGTCTGACATATTCTTATTTATTCATATTATATCCATTGTCATTTTCAGTTTTAGCCATATTCTGTTAGTCATGTTCGTACAAAGGAGATGTTTATGTGTAATATGTAATCTAAATTTGCAGTGTAAAATCTAAATTATAACTCTTAATTCAAAGCATAATTTAAGCAGAATATGAACTACAATTTATATGCATGATTGCAACAGAACATGGCTACCAGGTATGATCAAAAAGATTATAATTATGACTAAATAAGAATACGACACAATTTTTTAAAAAAACTCAGTCCTCCCCCCAATCGGCTGCTATGCTAGAACGTCCTTTAACAATGTGTATAAATGAAGCAAGGTATAATTCCCGGCAAACAACTTGAAAAATGACATCTGACTCATTTAACACAGTGCTTTGTTTATAGAGGAGGAGACATTCAAATTCCATCACCAGAAGCTGTAGAAGCTTCCTCCTGCTGTAAAAGCAAAGAAGAGAAGCTATGATGACTGACCTCTAGTTCTTCGATGACCTTCTCGAACTGGTCCTCGGTGATGGGTGTGACGCCCGCTCTCGCTCGCTCAGCATTGAGCAGCTTCAGCCAGGAAGTGTCCTTGGCGTCCATGTCGTAGCTGCAGGCCGCCTCGGCGCGCGCTGGCGTCGTACTCAGAACATGCTTGTCCGGGAGATAGTGCGCGTCACGACCCAAATGGATGTACTTATCGCGCGGGCTGGTGGCAAGGACATCCAACATTAGACACAGAAATAATTCCACTATGTAATAAGTAACGCGTTCAAAAAGAACTAAGGAATCGACTTCAGCTGCCCCAAGAGTCTACAGCATTCATCCCCTAAAATGTAAACCCTGAGACGTAAAATTATCTGGTTATATTTTGTGACTTTTTTTTTTAAAAAAATGAATCAATTTCGATAAAATTTATAAGGGACCACCTCTGAAGTATGATCTACCAAACAAAAAACAATCATCAGAATCAATTCATAATTGGCGGAAAGATCGGGTAATAAAAAACAAGTCGAATTGAGAATTCCTCCTATTTTGAAAATACCTTGAATGGTTTTGAAAATACTTAATCACTAAATTCAAAAAATGGATGACCATAGTGATATTCATCGATTGAATGCGTTCCGCAACCATAACGTGTCAAATGTTTATCCAGATTTTTTTGGCGGGGCAATAAAAGGATTGATCACTATAACAAAATTAATCATCACCTTAATAATCGATTTTTTTTAAATTATTAATTAAGCAGCCCTGCCAAATAGTGTTTTTTTAATGTACGATGGGCACTTGGCTTTCTGAACTGTTAGTAAGTAACGATAAGGCCGGCGAATAGAAGCGTGCTCACTCAGAAGTATTATAAGTTAATTAGATATTCGTCATTATCTTCAATTTCATCAGCCGGGAAAGCTGCGATCCGTCTCTTATAATTTTTCCCATTATATATCTGGGAAACGTTCACCGCTGTACATAGGCGTATCCCGAGGTACACCAACGTTACCGGACCCAACCCGGACCATATTTCATCGATATAGTTTCATCTATTCTGCGGCGATATTCAAAAAATTTTTTTGCCATCCATTAAAAAAAATTATGTTCAATTATCGTCAAATCTACTGTAATTTGTAAATCACAGACACTCCAATTTTATTTACTATTATAGTATCGATAGAAGAATACTTTTCATTAATATTGTTTAAAAAATGTTCCCCTGAGGATTGTGTAAAATTAGGATCAAACCTGTGTTAGGATTTTGGCATTACAAGATAATCGTCACATAATGTCAATGAGAGTAATTTGTAATTATGAATACACATAATTATAAAAGGCCTCTGGTTGAGTTCTGACGCTAACTGATGCTAACAGTTCCAAGTGCTTCAACATCATCATCAACCAGGAAACGTCCACTGCTGGACAAAGGCTTTCTCCATGGTATGCAATATTGAACAAGTGATTGTACCATTGCAAATGATTAATAAAAATTATACTAATTAAAGAATATACATATATATAAATACTCACAGCTTGAATGGTACAAAATAAGGTGAAACCGGGTTCTTGATGACTTTGACTTTGGGCGCGGGCAGCGAGTCTGGGTTGACGGGCACCTGGACGCCACGCTCCCAATCCTGCTTCCAAGCGTCTGTGACTACCCAATACTCGCTGGGAGTCAACGGCTCAGAATCCGGCAGTTTCATAGCGCTGATTAGGTCCTTTCTGCAACGCCAGCATTGTGTCGTCAGCCATTATAGAAATAAATACCTACATTTAGTCTAGCGAGCGACGTTTGATATAAGTTCGCGACAATACACGCGACAGCCTAGGCGGCGATTGGAAAAACAGTGACAATTCATCCCCTAAGTATATAAACAACTGCTATCTAAGTGTTAAGCGCAACAACAGCGCATGCTTACTGTCCACTTCTAACGAACCGCCCTAACTACGCGACACGACTACCGGCACATCACACCTGTGGCGTTACAAATATTTATTAATCAAATACGCACAGTAATTGTAAATTGGTGATTCGTAGTGTATTCTAACCGATCGTCCGTACTAGCATCGGCGTCGCTCAAGTCCTAATCGGAACAGTCGTTAATATATGAGCTCAAGATAAACAGTGCCAAATTAGTTATTCACTCGGTCCAGCTTCGTGAGAGCATAATAAGCGAGGTTAGTGCTTAGATAGTCGCGATCACTTCTCAAAGTGACGCCTGTTTTATAAAAGTGCTCCAAAGGCAGTACTAATAAAGTTTACTAGATATAAGTTACACGTACGTCGTACCCTAATTAAAAGTAAGTTATTGTGTTGTGATATCCATGTAGTTGAATGAATATGTCCTATAGCTACGTACTCGTTTGTCCTCGTAAGTACTTCCTATAGTAATGTAATTGCTTTTACCCGCGATTTCCTCTGTACTTGTTCGATTGGGATAAAAAGTAGCCTATCATTTTCCGACCTTTCAACTATCCCGATACAAAAATAGTCGTTCTGACTCTTCATTCCCACGTGAAGGAAGGATCAACTCACTTTCCCATTTATAATCTTCTTAATGTTAAAACAAAGTCGGGTTTGATCGAACACGTTTAAGCCGAGAACGGCAGCACCGATTTTCATGGTTTTTGATTTGTTGTATTTGTCTTCGTTCCAAATAGCAGAAAAACTATTAAAACATTGGATAAAATGACTAAAATAAAACATTTTCTCATACATTTACGACCTAACAGTAAGTTTAAAATGACTTAATTTTATCCGGATCGAACGAGCAGTTCCCACGGATTATAGTATAAAACCACGCGGACGAAGCTGCGGGCAGAAGCTAGTATTACATTTATCAAAATCCAATTAAATTTATTTAATACCAACCTTACCAACTTATTAATGTTTATAACATAACCGATCTAAGATATTTCGGTCTACTCCGGGATCAAGGTGTAGGCGTAACTAAGTAATTTCCATCACAGACATATCTACAAAGTTGTGTAACAATGGCATGTAAAATATGTCATTAATAATATTACAATTTCTATATGAATATAATGACTTGTACTTAAATTTAGGAGTTTAACTATAATGACTAGGTATATTACAATATAACTTTGCAGATCTTATACGCACAGCGGTGAACTGATAACTATACTTCACACGTTATATTTCAATATAATCTTGAAATTTTAGATCCTGAATGATTTCTCGTGAAGCGCGTCTTTCAGACTTATGCATTATTCCAATGATTCAATTATCATAAATTTCAGAAAAAATGAATTGACCGCACAACATCTTTCCAACTTATTCGTTTGATTTTCAGACAGATTGTCATATGTAAGTTTAATTGCTTCAATGAATAAAAAAATATATCACAATGCAGGCAAATAGCTGTTCAATATATAAATAAAATAAATTGTGATACAATTATTTAGGTACACAATTGGCCCAGCGCAAGTGTTGAGGGTTATTAGTACTGAGTATTTTTATAGCAATACTTATTATGGAAGTAACGGACTTTTGAAAACACAAAATTTTAAACATTTTAGAGGCTTGTAACAAAAATTCAATTAAAAAGTGACTTATAAACAATTTTTGTTAATTGTTATTTTTATACAAAAAAACTCGTTCACAATCATAATAAACGATATTTAAAATATATAAAATCGGTATTCTGATTCCTAGAAAAAAAAATTCCAAGTGCGAGTCGGCCTCACGCACCGCGAGTTCCATACAGAATATGAATAATTAACAAACTGAAAATCATAAATAATAGGTACAGTAATATGCACCCAACAATATTCTACCACAAATGTAAGTACGATTGAAGAACCAACTTTGCAGTTAAATTGCATACCTGATGTATGGCTTCCATGGCAAAGTTAGGTTTGTAAACGTAAAGATGAAATGTTTTCCTATGCAGATTTATTCCTACGCTTGTGCTGTAAGACCTTATTACTTGTCAAATTTCAGGATTCTATGTCAGGGAATCAAAACCTATAGGGTACTTCCTACCCTATAGGTTTTGATTCCCTTGTATTGCAAAGGAAATGGCCTAAAATTTGGCTTAAACAGCCATATTTTTTATTGCATTGACCTGAGGAAAAAAGGAAAACTTCTGATCACTCTGTTGTCTGTCTGTCAAGACCCTTTTTCTCAGGAACGTGTAAAAGTATCAAGTTGAAATTAATATCGATTACTCAAGTCTACAGTCCCTTTGTTTCCAATTTATTTGTCCAACAGGTATTACAGATCGTAGTATATGGTCGCTATGTTGAGCCTTGCGGCGTACAAATATTCACATATATGTCAAAAATAATAATAAATCTAAAATAGTAATAAATTTAATAAAATCTTATGTAAAAAGAACTTCAAGGGACTGCAATTTTAGTAATCAATATTAATTTTATCTTGATACCTTTAACCGTTCATGAGAAAAAGGGTCAGACAATGGTCAGTCACACTGTGATCAGATCAGTCAAAAAATCAAACTTCTAGTTTAATGCAATAAAAAAATATGTCTGTGTGAGCTATACCTTTACACAATTTCCTTAGAAAATGCAAGGGAATTAGACCTATACTTCCCATACATCTAGAATACTAAAATTGGCAAAAGAGCACAACCATAGAAATAAATATGAAAACCAGAATTTTTAAATTAGAAGATGTTTTTATATTTAAAAAACTTGAGTTTACAGTTGAAAGCCATACATTGGGTATATCATTTAACTGCAAAGTAAGGTTTGTTCTCCAATTACATTTTCGGTAGAGCATTGTTGGGTGCATACTATCTAACCTATTATTTGCAATTTCCAGTATGAAAAAAAAATTCAGCAGGCAAAAATTCCAGTGTCGGGTAATACTTGCAACAAATAAATCCCATATTTTTTGTGAAGTATTCATTAAAGTGACTGTTGAAGCTGGTCTTGTTTGCAATTCTAAGGTATATATTTCCTTGAATACATCACTTTCACTTTTTACATAGCAGATGAATTGATCAATGAATTTTAATTATTATTTTAATTATTCAAATGACTATGTAGACTTTCCCTCGATACTACAAATTTTGTAAAGAATAATTGGAATAATTATTTCTAAATAAAGATCTGTACACTTTAGTAATGGACTCGCCATTAGTCAGGCCCAAGACAGGATATTGTTAGTACAATTTGTATGAACTAGATTACATGTGCTTGGATGCATCCGGAGCATCAGTAATCTTCAAATAAAGTGTCAGCACTGTCCTAACCCTGACATACTTTTGTATGCAGATTCTTAATAGGCCACAAGGCACTTAGATCCCTTCAAAGTAACAAACTTTGATTTAATAATGTAGAATTTTACTGATTAGTAATTAAAAGTACTAAACTGATAATTGACTGTTATTCACTAACATAAATGAGTTTTGTTACAAACCTCCCCTGATTATGCATACATTTTCCTTCATTTAAGATTGCACAGCACATAATGTTACGCTCAGCTTTTATTATAATCGTCTACTTAAGTCCACTGTTGATCATGAGCCTCCCTCACATATCGACACATCTGACTTTCCATGAGAGGATTCCACCACACTGGTGGGATGGGGGGAGTGATCGCAGTAAGAACGCTTTGTATAGTACTTATCTATTACATTAGGTGACATTGTGTAATTAACATACTTTTTATTTCATATATTTTAATTTTATATATTTATATAAAACATTAATTTAACATATTTCATACAAACAGAAACATACCTTTATCTCAATCATTCCAACTGAATGATAATATTTTTAACCATGGCTACATAGTTGGGACTAACAACCTGGAGCTTGCAGGTTCAATGCCCTGGGAGGTGGGGTCTAACTGATACTCTGTTTGGTTATCTTTCAATTTTCGCCTGGCTAGCTACTGCAATGGTGTCTAATAAGCCTGCTGCCAAATAGCATTTATAATAGCACAGTTGTGACCTCATTGAGGCTTCTGGGCGAAAATGCTTCCATCTAAGCCTAAATCATCATCATCAGGTGAAATGAAAGAAATGAAAGCTGATTGTGCATTTAAAAATACTGAGTCCTGTGTGTAGGCTTATTTTGAGACGAACATATAAATTTCAAAGATCATTACAATGCATATTAATTAAACTATATCCTCCCAACCAATAAAATTGGTATTGTTAAATATAGTGCAAGCTGTTACTTGCTTGGCTATGATTCATATCAAACTAAGCCCACATATCTATGTTGCAATTCTTGCATATATAAAATGTGCACAGACAACCATTAAAATTCGCCGGTATTTTGGTATTGGTGACATAAAAATCAAATCAGTTGCTGCAGCGAGAGAGATGTCTTTAATTTCATGATGAGTAAATATAACAAAGTATAAATAGATTATGAAAATGCTGATCGGCTAAAATTGACTATGTGCTTTTATTGTTTTTTTAATCAATAGTTTGATTAAAAAACTTTTTTATTATTATTTTCTCTTTGTTTCGCACGAGCATTCATATGAAGCACCAAGCCAATTATAATTCACTCCAGCACCAGTTTTGCTAAATAATTGCACTTATTTCTACAATATACATTAAAAGTACTACTGTATTTATTAAACAAGTCTTATAAACACAGCTAGCCTTTGCTCACAACTTCATCTGCACAGATTTTAGTCATTATCTCCTAGGAATTACTTGTTTGATTGTGATAAAAGTAGCATATTCTTTTTCTGACCCTTCAACTATGCTTTATAGAGAATCAATTAATTCTAACCCTCCATTAGGAAGTAAGATCAAACAAACACACTTTCGCATTTATAATATTATCACACTAGTTACATATTTTATAGCCAGTCGAAAGCATCAAAATTCGATAAGTAATCCAATGTAATATTGAAATATTTGTATACTTATTGAAATTTGTTACAGCACATAAGAATAAAGTAATATGATCATTATACTATGACATAAATAACGGATAAAGAGGCAGCAGCAATCACACACTAACCTGAATAGTTCTGCAGGTGCTTCTGAGGCACTTCTGTTATATATGGATGACATCTTGAGGTCACTGACAGGACGGAGTTGCCAGAGTGCGTCTTCGGGTTCCGTCCGACGTCTCTTGGACGCACCCGCCTCCTCCCCTCGCGCCCCTGCTGCCCTCTTAGTGCCCCTAGACGACATCTCTTATTTCTTCGTCTCACAACCTACATGTTCGTGAGCCCCATACCGCTTTGCATTTGGACCTTGGTAATAGCATTGTGTAGAATGTCACATCGTACACTACATGATGGCACTTTAGTTTGTGACCGCACGATAGCAATCGGTGCAGCCTGAAATCAACGAAAAACAGAAATCAAACAATCATTGAATACTATTTTGTAACTTGGATGACAACACTTCCATGCAACATTGTCACTTTATCATCACGGCTTAGTCTTCATCTAATTGTAATTCATAAACATAACCTTGACAGCATCTCATTCATGTTCTGGATAAAGAATGTCTATGGCTACAAACATAAATATTTGATATGTTGATGTCACCTTTTATGTTTAGGTGATATATTGAAGTTGTATTCACTGAGACCCACCTAGGATACCCTTGCATACTCCTGAACATCAAACCAAGATCAAATGATATTGGTGCACAATTGTACACAACAACAGTCAAGAGGTTGACACTAATCTTGTACACTCATCTAGTACATAGAGCAACAAAACAGTGTGTAAATACTAAGGTATTATAACAAATTATACTTATGCCCTCGCCCAAATCTCTATTAATATCGTTTCTATTGTATTTATTTAGCATAAAACTGTTTTTTGACGTACGGCATGAGAATGACAATATATAATGCGTTCCTCCTTAGGCACAGCTAATCATTACAAAGGGTGACCCTTTTATATTCCCATCGAATAAAATGATCACAAGAAGGCGATGAAATAAGTTTTTAGTCTCAATTAGAGAGAAAATGAATAATAATTTTGTTTGACGTTTCACCTATTGCATGAGTAAAATGTATGGCGGGCCTGTAAAGAGTAGTTTATCGGATGCGTAAATAAGTGGTTAGGGAACAGCAACAGAGCGCCGGGAACCCTCGTAAGAGTACATACCGTTCAGTCATTAATTGCACTCACTTAAAAACGTGTCTAAATCCATAATTCAGTACTTAGCCGTAAATATTTATCTCACTGGAAGTCTCCATTACTGCTACATAACAAAGTTGACAATGTAGATAGCAGCACTGTTTTGTTGCCAGATAGACAAGAGTCCTACGCATCTCAGTGTACAAATTTACTGTATAAACTTATATTCTATATGATGCTAGTCTACCGTATAACGTTCTAAATTAATGCTACATGCTGAAATACCATTAAGTTTACGTACATTTTCTGTAATAGACATTTGGCGCCATTGATCCAAAAACCACTTTGGTCACGTGACTATGTACGGATCACCAACGCAAGCCAAGTAAAATGGCCAAAACGCACATCGAGTTCATCTAATGTCATTGGTTTCGAAAAGAACTTGCTGCATAACACATACATTTAGAAGATATTTTTAATGATTCATAGTTGAAAATTAACAAAACACGAACGAATTAACAAATAACATTTGATTTGTCATGAAATTCCACAATTTTACAAGAAATTACAACATGAACATAGTGTGAGAGATATCAATAAGAAGTTATAGAAATTAGTCACTAGTAGGCGCTGTAGTACTACCAAATTACATTGTTGCCAGGGAAGAAAAAACCCGTAGACAAAACTTTCTAATTTATGATTGATGATTTATGTTAAACCTACTGCTAGATTTATTATAAGCATGCAGCTTTGCTATAAAATGTTTTTCGATGGAAAACTGTGTATTGGAATGTTTTAAAGTTCTTTTTACCTTCGCCTTTGTTCGTACACAGACATAAGAATATCCAGACAGACGCCGTGCTCCACTCATCAGTGATTTTGCTTTTTCGTAGAATTTGTTATGAAAAGTGAAAATATTTTAGTGTCAGTTAGAGCTTACGAGTAAAATTGAACAAAGTTTAAAGATTTAAAAAGTCTACTTCATAGTTTCCAATCACAAAAATCAACATAAAAATTTCAAAGACGCTAAAACCGTAACAAAAAATCTGTCATAGATAGAAAGAAAATAAACATTTTTCCAATTTTGTTTTGCTTGTATACCCTAAAAACAAGCCAAATACATAGTGGTTGCTTTTGCCCCTAGAATATCTAATCTATGCCCTAGACCACAAACACAGATTTCTATACCACAAATTAGGTAATTGCTAATCACCGATCCGTACACTGTCCAATGTCCATCATGTCATGTCAATATTAATTATGTGGTCATAGTAAGAAATAATGTCAGCCAATTTGCGCTTTGAAGAAATAAATCTTAAAGTTTTAGCCATAGTTTTGAAAATACATGAAACGACTTGACAGCAAACTATCCATTATTTAGCTATATCTAAACTGAATGATTTTTTTCGTTCCTCAACACTTACTTGGCCTTAATTTCCTACTTTTTTCGTTCGATTCATCATCAAAATGAGCCAGGAAACGTCAACTGCTGGACATAGCCCTTCTCCTCATCTGGTACGCCACATCGACCGGTCCCGGACCAGCGACTCCCCGCGACCTTAACCAGGTCCGACGCCTGGTCCACCTAGAAGGGGGACGGCCCGGGACTTTTACTCCCCTCCGGATATCGGTTCTGCGAGCGATGTGGCCTGCCCATTGCCATTTCAACTCATTGACTCGTCGAGCTATGTCGGTGAACTTAGTTCGTCTACGGATTTCCTCATTCCGGATTTTATTACGTATACGTATAGAGAAATTCCGAGCATAGTACCATTGCTCGCTGAGTGACTTCCGAGCTTGTTTATTCGTTCGATTTATTAGTGCCTAATAGCCTAGTTGTCAATTGTTGTCGGTGTAGTAAAGACGTAGAAAGAAATCAACGTACTGATAACAATTTAAAAATTAGCGGTCTTGTTTATTTATATTTTTGTGTCAGTTAATTTATCGACGCGACCAGGCGCACGGCAGGAATGCGGTTTCGGCGCCCGTATGAACTCCCCGCGCTGCCTGTAGTGGCCTGTACTAGGGTAAGCGCGAAGAGTTGAGGCGGGGCGCGGGCATAACTGTCATTGTTTTGGTCGCGTAGTACGAGTAAAATTAGACTATACTAAACTCAAAGACTCGTGGCAGACGGTGCCATAAATCATTTTGTAATAGAGACGGACACGTGTAAATTACCTGGATATGTCGACAAAATGCAATGTGCGCGAGTCATCGCTGCGTAAATGTGAAGAACCACCTCATTAAATTACTGATTTTATCCTATGATTATTATACTGTAACATAATTACATTTGGGGCACAAGGCAATTGATAAAAATTATGGAAAAGTATTTATTTTCTTTCACATATAATTTTATTTACATATCAGTTTCTGGGACACTCTTTTTAAGTTAAAATAAACTTGTATTAACAATAAATAATTAAACGAGCGAGCGAAGCGTACAAAGGTCTTCCTTTCGACTACTAGGGCAAAAAGCTACTTTCTGTGTGTTTTCCTCTACAGGTCGCAATTCTTCAACCGATCTGGACGAAGTTTGGTGTATAGGTTAAACGAATTTTTAGAATTTTTTAGTCGTCAGGGATTTCTGGTTGGTGGGGTACTTCCTTCAGGAGTGGTAAAAAGGGGGTACTGGATATCTACGCCATATGGTATCCGATTTGGATGCGGTTTCTTGTTACATATTTAAAAGCTTAATTGATGGAGTACAGAAAAAGTCAAAAAAAGTCAGAAAAGCTCGAAGAAAAAAAAGCTAGCAAACACCCTATGATTTGTAGTAACTAGAAATCGTGAGTAATAATAATGACCTGGGAGGAAATTAAAAGATATTATGTAATAAACGAATAATTGTAATTACCCTGTAATGAAGGGGATTTTTTACATCCCACATACTTATCGTAATAGTGCATTACTGCCACGGTCTTTAATGCAAGTGCAGCGCAGATCTAGGCCATCACAGCGCGGTCAGCATAGCAGCTCTTGATGGACAAACTAGAATAAAGACGGGCGAGACAGTAGCTAAGCTAGCTAGAGACCAGGAGCGAAATCATTACATACCAAGTATTGTTGAATTTAAATAAAACCATCGAAGTATAGTATGAAAGAATGTATTTAAAGAAACAATCTTGAAAGGTACAGATACTAAAATTCAGGACAGCTTTTCCTCCAGGGGTTATATTACTTCTCTATCACTAATTTCGTTTCCATGTCCGTTTGTGGTTGAACACATTCGTCACGTTAGGAGTCTGCAATCAGCAGCGCTCAACTCCGCGCAGAGATCACTAACGCTTCGAAATGTTGTTTCACCTAGAGTGAGACAGACGCTAGAAAGAAAACCAAGGACCCCTACCGCCCTTTCCCCCTGCCGTTCCCCGCGCTAGTGTTCGGCTGCAAATTCGCATCAAAATTTTATAATTTTTTTACTGATTTAGTTCTGTTTTCATTTGAAACGCCCCGAGATTGCTGAGGCTGTAGGCATTCCCCGTGATCCGGTTGGTTTTTCGTGCGGTTATCAATGCAAAAATTGAAGGCAACATTTGCTCAGTGTCAGCAAAAATACATATTAGGAAGGATCAAAGGTTGACAGCGTTTGATTATTATTTAATCCACAACATAGTTGAAATGTTATAGGGTTGTTGGGAGAGCAAACATATTTTTTGCTGTTTTAGAGGTGCACAACTCTATAATTGTAAGTCAATAAAACCCCACTATACCGTTAGGTGGATTTTCGATATTTTTTGCAAACAGCATCAAAAGGAAACAACATTTAATCGGCAAAACATTTATTTTATTTACTTATTATATAAACAGCAACATCAGCCGTATAATTGACACCATACAAAAAAACAGTACCTCTAGTGTGAGTCAAAACCGATAATATAGCCTTTGCGTTACGTCAGATTTGTATCGTTAACGTTACGTTTTTTTAATATAAAAAATCGGTTAAAACTTACACTCACGGTCACAATTTCAAACAGTATTTTTTAAAAGTTTTTAAGTTATTTCTTATATGTATATCATCATTTAATAACTTTAATTCAGTAGAATATATCTTTCAAGTACTAAATAACAACCTATATTTTAAAAAAATTGGTTTAACTTGCCTATCATTTTAATAAATAATGTTTACCAATATTCACAAGTAAATGATTGATAACAATAACATTGACGTCAGCCATACGTAAATTTATTAACACAGAACATTACGATTAATACATTTTTTTGGTTTAGACTAGTTGACAAACTGTTTTTAAGTACCTATGTTATTTTTAAATTAATTTATATTTTTGGCTAAATCTTATTTAATTTTATCAGATTTTACATAAGGTAACCATGTAAGTAATAGTTTGTTTGTGTAATAGTAACATAAGGCGAATGTTGCTAAATCTAAATCATAGATCGGTCTTGACTCTTGTTATTACAAGCCGATTTTTTTAAAAAACATACAATCAGATTTTTGTGACGATCGTAAGAAATAAGGAAGCTATCCTCTTGTTACATTATACACTTAAAAACATATTAATTTTAATTACCAACTTATAAATTCAGTCTTGAGGGGATTTTTGTTCGATTTTAAAATTATTTTTAAAAATTAAAGGGGCGTCCCTTTAATAATTCTTATACCCGTAAATTAATCACAAATTATAAATTCTAGTTACTTAAGATAAACATTAACAAATATTCAATTGCTCTAAACTTGAGTTAAAATTTAACAATTTTCAATAAACTTTCAATAAAAACATACACAAACTCAGTCTTAAGAGTAGATAGTTCCACTTATTCTTATAAATATCACAAAGACTTAAAAATTACACACGAAGATGCACCCTTACATAAACATTAATTGTATAAAATGACTTTGGTTGCATGCAAGATAAATCTTATTTCGCAAAGCGGAGGTCTCAAACAAAGAGATGCAACGGCGAATAAGTTTGTGATATCAGAGACTGGCGAAAACCTTTTGAATCAAAGCCAATGAGTAAAAGAAATCAACGCCTCGATGAAGAGATTTTTTTAAACCCTTATATAAAATGATAATAATCATATTGGATTTGGTATTGCTACAGGAAAAATGATAATTGAATTTAAATCAGGAAAATGCAATAATACACATGCACACTACATACACAGTGACTATTTAGAAAACTTAACCAAATGTTTAATTTATGGACACCAAATTAGGTTTTTCGAATTCAAAGCCAAGTTCCTCAATTTTTATAAAAAATATGTTTCCCTCGCGGAATAGGAAACGTGGTGTCATTGCCATATCGAATTCTGCTTTGCAGAATATTGCAGCAGCCGGCTCATTAAAGAATTTGTCTGACATTTTCCAGACTTTGCTCATGGATACTTTCTCCGTTCGTCCTAAATCTATAAGTTGGACCACTACCTCATCAACTCCATTGAGTTCTTTTAAATAGGCGCGCTCGTGTGTTTTAGTCTGGTGTATATATACTCCGACAGGCATCCCCAACTCTATCTTCGGTAGATCTTTCAGCTTCTTTTGTTGTCTCAAAAAATACGAGAAGTCTTCTCTTCTATTTAAATAGTCCTTGAAATCTTCAAGTTGAGATACAAAGAAACTGTCGGGAGACTTGCCAGCAAGGAGTTTGACTTGCAATCGATCACCTACGTTAAGTTGTTTATATTGAAAAAGCTCTTTAATTTTTGCTTTAGCTGTAGGTTCACCCTCACTTGACTGAAGAGAACACGCATGGTTAGACATTATCAATTTTGATGTGATATCTGGGTCTGTATTTAATGAGACCACTTTTTTGGAACCACACTTCTCGATGAAAGTCATATTTATTGGAGAGTTTTCAGTATGTATAAAATATTTCATTGCATCGATTGCCTCCTGTGTCCAAGATTCCGTTTTTTTACCACACTTTAGTGTGCAATGTTGTGCAAGACCAGGTATGCAAGGGTATTGTGGGGCCCTTATTCGGTCAACTGTGACCAACTTTTCTTCAAACCCATAATCGATAGCAAAGAAACGGTACGTCTTTGATATTCCATACTGAATGCCACAAACCTTTCCCCGAACAAATTTATGAGCGTTATGGGAATGGTATAACAGGACTTGTCTCTTATATATATCTTTCTCTTCTACAACGTCACGGGGAGTTTCCACCTCAGCAACGTACTTCTCGTATGCCGTCGGCCGCACATAGAAGTCGTGCGGGGTATTGATATGTGTTACGTGGACGAAATAATTTTTCATTTTCTCCTTGTCGCTGATTCGGAATCTCGTGATGAGGCCGCATAGTTCATCCATACTTATCTGAAAATATAAATGGTTTATTTTTATTATCTCTTCTGAGCAACGATTCCCTCAGATAAGAGTGGCGGCAGCGCCGAGGCAAGGTGTTCGAACCTCATCTCTGCAACTAAGACTGTTTTGTGGAGGCTACGGACACCATGGCCACATTACCACACCTTACATGATTTTTTAAGACGAGCTCTGGTCTCAGCTGATGTTCCTTGTGTTTTAGTCTCCAGGCCAGACGGTCTTGCGTTGGTTCCTGGCAAAAAGGTCGCAACATTGTTTGGGACGCTACTTGTGTCAGTACTTTTGCTACATCCCACTTGAGTCTGACCGTTCTCTCGTCTGGCGATGCAGCTGAGAGTGCAGCTACACTCAAGTAAATACTCTTGCTTGGAACCATCGTAGGACTTCGTAACTTTTGTAAAGGAGACGGCTGGTCCGAAGGACCACCGTCTGAGGGAAAGGGCTCGTGAGCCCCGCTCCGAGTCGTACCTGGCTCAATCTCCCTGAACCTTGCAATGGCAAGCGTGGCAATGCTGACAGCGTCATGGGTACGTTTGAGCCAAGCACACGATCCGGATTTAGAGATCTGATTAGTTCATTATTTCGTGACTTGTTTTTTTATCTTTAGAATTATTTTTTTTTTGTATATAATAATAATAACAACTATGATTTTTTTAAATTGCAGTATACAAATATGCATTTGATTTTATTTCGTGCCACTTGATAAAATAATAAATAAAACCATTTTATTATCAGATGTCAAAGATCCATATAATTGTTAGTACTGCTTATAACTATGTTAGTAAGTATATGTCACAACTGAGTTAGTCATACTATTTATATGTCGCATAATGGGACAGTCAAATTTCCAGGCCCAGGCCAGGATTTTTACATCCCCCGTTTTAACCCTTTCGGCGGATGATTTTGTTCCTTAATAAAATTACGTCAGTATTTGGATTAATAAATCAGTATATAATAATAATCATAATAATCAAGTTATAATAAAACTCTGAGAAATGATTATCTGAAAAGCGCCGCTTCAATTCAGTCATTTTCGCTAGTATTTTATTTGTACGTAATCGTTATTATTTCACTGATTTGAAAAGTCATTTTTATTGACGAAATCTTTATTTTGTGCTTAAGTGTTGACTATCTTGCGCGTTTTTAATGGTTTAGTGAAAAATTGCACAATTTAAAATGAGTAGTGTACTATGTCCAGGCTGGGTCTTGATGAACTTGTCCTTGCAATGTTAAATGGAATAAAAATGTGCAAACCACTTGAGCCATATACCATGTACTTATATAATCAAAAATTTTACGACGTCCACTAGATCGTCCAATGTAATGCGGCATAACATCATATTTTCAGCGCCCTGACATCGTCGACATCCACTGCAGAGGGAGGATCGTAAGAGAGAGCAACTTTCTCGCTTCGCAGGGATCCGACATGTAAGTCCTTTAAAATGAACTCCAAAAAAAGGAGGTTGAGGACCGCCTCCGTGGCCTAATGCCTAAATGTTGGAATAACAATACGGAGGACCTGGGTTCGATTCCCAGTATCCCTATTCGTACTCGGTAGTACGCTGCCTCGTCGGAAGATTTTATTTCTTAACCCCCGACGCAAAAAGAGGGGTGTTATAAGTTTGAAGCCAATGTCTGTGTGCCTGTCTGTCAGTGGCATCGTAGCTCTCGTACGGATGGACCGATTTTGATGCGAGTTTTTTTCTGTGAAAGCAAGCTTCCTTGCGGTAGTTCTTAGCTATATTTGGTGATGATGATGATGACTTGTTATCTGTTGGTCTTTCTATTGTCACGAAGCTTCAAGAACAGAGAGAGGCGTATCCATCTATCCCCTTCGTGTCGGACATTGTCACGGAGCTTCTCGAAAAGTCCAGAGATAAAGAAAAGAGAGAGGCGGATCCATCTATCAAATATGTCAAATGAATAGCGTCGAAAGCTCTCGAATACTCGCATAAGGATTATCAAGTGGGAAAGGGAGACCAATTCATCTATCTCCTTCAGACAAACGCGAATGTTCCTGAAGATTCTAGACTGAAGGATCTAGAAACACTACGGGGTATATATAGGCGCGAGCCGAGCTTCCGAGCACAGTTCAGTTTGAGTTGAGTTCACAGCGATAAAAAGTGAAGAAACGAAAACCGGAAGAAATTGTAGAGCGAAAGTACAGTCGAGGTGGAAAAGTGTTAGTGTACTAGTGTGTCACGTGGTGTCAGTATCGACAGATCGGCGTCAGTAGTGCTGTAGGACTCTGTACGTGGAATCCAGGGACGGACTCAGTGCAGACGACTCGGAACTAGTGAGACAAGGACGTACTCTGTTTGGGGGGACGCGTGATTTTGAAGATTGGCTTGTGGACTTTGTGTGCTACCAATAGACTCCGGAACTTAGGACTCGTGTTTCTCTTCAATCTACGAACCTGAAAGCTCGTAACACTATGTACAATCTAAGGACTTAACATGAAATGTTTCATACTGGTAGCAATTATATATTCTTTGAATAAAAGTGATTGAGAACATTGAGAGCTAAGTGTGACTCTGTTAAGAAGCAACATAGGAATAGGACCTGATATCTCCATTTTATAATGCGAGTACTGGGCCGTCACCCTACTAGAGTAACGACGACCCACGTAGCGGAGAGTCACTGGGTGCAAGTGTTGAGCGCGGGACCGTTCATTGTGGTGTGCCGTGGACGAGGACTATGTCAAGAAGTGAACGTTTCTCGACTGATAAAATTAATGATGTTTTTTAAACGGCTCACACACGAAGGGTTTCTTACTATCCACCCATACAATATTTAAAACAACACCTAGCAAAAAAGCAAAAAAAAACACGTGATGACGATCTTTTTTCATTTTTAATTTGTTGTTATAGCAACTATAGTAATACTGAAGATGAAAATTTCAAAAGTTCAAAAGATAGAACCCTTTGACAGACGGAAGGACGGACAGAAATCTGAGACATAGTAACAGAGTATCGTTAATCACTCTTTGGGAACGAAAGCCTAAATAATTACTTTTTACATTTCAGGTCAGCCGAAGATACAAAAAAGAACCAAAATCAGGTACAAACTAAACTTGACCAAGAATCAAGGAAGCGTAAGGCTTCTCCGGAGCCGGAAACACCGACAGCTTCGGGGTCGGGGACGGCATCTGCATCGTCGGGTACTACTTATCCCATGGCTAAGAAGGCCAAAATGATGACGGATGCATTCATAAAATGCCTTTTCGGATCGGATTCTAACGAGGATGAGCCAATGGCCGTTGGAGGTATGACCCTATCTTATGTGTTATGGAATCGCCTCAGAAAAGCTTCTGCCAAACAATAACTTTTTGAAATTGCTGTGGTCCCATTGTGTGGAGTATCGTTGAATAGGTCTTAAAAATATTGAGGGACTACATTATGAGCACCACTTTTCGATTCAAGGATCCGTTTGCGAAATATTATACTTTAAAGTGATAATTTGTGTCAAAGTCCCCCATTCCTCTACTTGCTGAACTGTTGCTTTAAAAAATCTGAAGAAAAAACCCAGTAGTAATATATATACTGAAGTTAAAAGGAAAACTGTCACGACTAGGTTAGTCGACCAAATTATAAAATATACTTAAAGTTGACACTGCGCGTGGCCCGACACGCATTTTTTTAGCGCAACCCGCAAAAAAATAATTCTAGTCAGGCGGTGCCAGCGGTGCTTCATAATTATGAATGGGGCTAGCTTTGTGACGTCACATTACTAAACGCTTGTATCGATATTTTGATTTATCTCGTAAAATAATGGTTTTATGTATTCTATACCCCTGTAAGAAAACGATCACAATCCAATAAAAAACTAAATCTAATGAGTATATTACTATTCCAGGAAATATGATTTTTCGCAAATTTTTGAGACTTTATAGCAATTCTCATAATATGTAATAATTCTCATAATGTCCGTCATTGTATCAAATATAATTCAACCCCAATCTAATGTAGTGTATCAATCTATCAACCAATTGGTAAACCTTGCGTTTTGTTTGTTTTGTCGAGTCCAACACATTACACTTAATGCCGAGAGCCTGATGATGGAGCCAAGAGGCAGGAAGTGGTACACTTAAGGAACTGATAGTAAACGCACTTTGTCTGTTTCGACTTGTTCTTTTTCGTGTATTACTGATAAAAGCGTGTCTTGTTTTTGAAATATAATTTATTTAAAAATTATAATCAATTACATTTACACATGCGTTGTTTTTTCACAGGTACCGAACCGAATAATAATTTTAACTAAATTTCATAATTCAATATACATGCTGAATCAAATACATAAATGATATTGTTATCTGTATGCTAAAATTGTAATGTAAAGGCACACTATATTCCATACATACATAACATCGCAATCATCGATTGGTGGGCTTTGCGCACCTATCCACGCCGATTACATTGATGACGTCAAGCGCATCAAATGATTGCACGACTGCATTCAATAATTACGATCGGGTCAGCACGCCCGCCTCGCCCGACGAGCGTTGCGCCGGCCATCTGCTAACTCGCTCGCTCCGAACCAAATATAATAAAGGTATGCCTCGAACACACGAATCTGATGACGTCACCCTCGAGTTGTATTTACGTTATTTACCGAAAGCAATGCATACATGAAAGTAACTTTTCATTTTCATTCCGGGATCCCGCGATACTTAAAATATCCAACAAATTAAGTAACACAACGCATTGTTGTCCTGTGCTAATGGAAAGCCAAAACATTGTTCAAGGAAACGAATAAAACAAAGTTTGTGGTATTAAGTAATCCTTTGTATTACTGAATTTGTTGGATGTTACTATTGAAATGCGTTTTTTTTTCTGGACATATATTACAAATTATTCCACAAAATTTTGGCATTGTGTCACAGTATTGTTTCTATCTTACATTAAGCTTGTTCACATCTTATATGTATTCGATTAACTAATGTATAATTAGTAGTAGTAGAAATTAAAGTTAGTGCAAATATATTATTGTTTTATTTGGGACCCTTTTGTAAATTGTAAAAGACAATTGTTGTTTTGAATAAGTTTTACTAAAGTCATTCTAAATTCAAAGCTTTCAACTTTCTAAAGTGACACAGGCTAACTAAAAGTTCTTGCCACCATCAGTTAAAAAATAATTACTCACTCACTGAGTTGAGTACAAATGAAAACTAAAATTTCATATGATAGAAAATAGTACACATAAGTACTGTTTAGCTAGAAATAATCTATTAAATTTATGTATATGGGAAAAACGGACACTTTGGAGTTTGAGGACATTTTCTAACGTCAACTTAATTGCGAAAATGTTAAATTGACTTTTGAATTGAGAAAGTTATCTGAATATTAAATAGCACTAATTGTTCATTACTTGAAGAGTTATCTGTAGATTAAAAATTTGCGGTGCAAAAAAGGGGGTGCTTTTTTCCCCCCTTAAAAATAACAACAGTTGTATCAAAAATAATTTCATTCATATAGAAAATATCAGGCTGGATTAATATCTTCCATTGCTTTGAGAATGATCGGACTATAAAGTTAATTATTTATTATTTAACATACAAATAGGAAATCCCTTACGATATATGAGTTGGAGAATATATATTAAAACGGAAATTGTCTTATTCAGCTTTAGTTTGTTCAAGATTAGTTTTGAAATTTATTAAAATAATAATTAAAACCAAATTTAAAACATAGTAACAAGTGTTTAAAATATTATGAACACTTTGTTTTATTGATTTCAGAAAAACTGTTGCTTTTTCCCAACCCTGAAGTTGGTACACAGTAACTTAGAAATTGTAAACGGAAAAAAATACATAAAAATATACAATAGACTGAATAATGACATGAAGATTGGTATTTTTTACCAAAATAATGCAATGGACAGACTAAGAGTGTGGCTTATAGAGAACTGCATCAATCGATAAATATTTTAATTATTTTGTCATGCCTTTGACAAAATAATTATGAATAGTTAATTATTTCGACATATTAACTGTAATTATTGTGGTACCTGTACCTATACTCGTTTGTTTTTGTAAAATCTGACATTGGTTTATTCTTATTTGTGTTGTAACTGCAACACACATGTTGCATGCCAGTTTCTGATAAAATATGAGAAACCAACATATTATGTAATAAGAGCAATATTTACCACATTTAAGCATAAAGATTTTGAATTTTTATCCATACTGGAACACTTACCACTGAAAGAGTCTGATTCCGAATGATGATGCAGTATTTTGATCTTGGATCAGTCCAGTCACTATCGGCCACTTGATCTAAATAGCGCAGAATCAAATTTCAACCAAAAAATTACAAACTGTAGCAACAGGGACCTATCGAAATATTTGACCACGAGGAATTTTTGAATTGTTTCTGTGCTAACGGGTGAAGACGAAGTGAGTGAACAGTGTTGTAGTGTGGGGTAGCATGCTAAAGACCGTCTTAGGTAAAATATTTTTATGTAAAAATCGGTTTTGGAATTATTTCGGCATACATGTAAAATTTGGATGGATGGTGATGCAGTAATGTAATTTTCAATGTAATAAGCTAAATATATGATTGAGCTAGCACAAACAATGATCTTTGACTTTAAAAGGAAACTCGCCATTGTAATCATGACAAATAAAGTTGAAGCTAGGAATATTTTCCTGTGAGTATTAATTATATCCTACAACTGATTTATACAATATAAATTACTACTACGTTGAATAGTCACTCAGACTTCGTTTTTCAAATCAAAGATCGGTTATTTTCAGTAAGAATTAACATGCGTGGTCACATCCCTATTGTATAAAAAAATCAGATTCGTTGGCGGGAAATTGCAATGGGAAGTCGTTTTTTCTCGTTCACGCCACAGAGAACTAAGTTATTATATCCTATTTGTAGGCAGCTTTATTACTGTATGTTCTGACGTAAAAAAGAATGTCTAACCACTAAAGGCCACCCTGTGGGTCTACAAGTAATCGACTAATTGAAAAGAAGTGCCACAAATTCCGCTTTAGCATAGTTTTTATCATTGGTCTGTATTTTTTTCGTATATATGTTACGCGATAACTCCGCCAATTATGAAGCGATTTTGATTATTTTTTTGTTTGGTAAAGCGTAGAAGCATACTTCAGAGGTGATACATATCGAGATTGATTCAGCGCTTTTTAAGAAAAATCAAATATGATAATTCTACTTCTAAGAGGGTACATTTTAAGAGGATGAATGCTGTAGATTTTGACAGTTGATGTCGTTTTCTAGTTCTTTTTGAACGCGTTAATTATCTGAGGCTGATTGTCTCGTGCGTTGCCTACTTGACTGTGAGAGTGCTACACCTTATTATACATCAAAATATTGATATGTTTTTGCAGAATAGCTTAGAGTAAAACAATTTCTCGATTAGGGATCCGTTTGCGAAATATCAAGTGCTATTTTTTGTTAGACTCAAATGCTAGTAAATAGGTGACTTTTATGTGTGAAAAAATCAATGACAGTACTGCAGTACTTATAAAATAAAACTATCACAGCCAAGTCGGCTAAACGAGTAATAGTTGACAATATATGTGACGGGCAATCAGTATGGACACGGGGAATAGGGGAACTACTAAACCCGGTTCTAATTTTCTGTATCTTACCTATCATGTCCATCACGCATACAAAATCAAATCAAAACTTAGGAACACAACAAAAAACAGACATCATAATAAATTTTTTATTTATGTTATTGCGTATAACAGTTCATATATTAAAGTTTTAAACAATTTACTTAAATACAAAACTTATTTTACCACAAACGTATTTCCAATCTCAGATTTTAAAGCACGGTCATGCGTTACCTACACTTACTATACTTATTTTACATTATGCTTCTTTTATTTTTTTTAATTTCGTTATTATTTTACAAATTTTACAATTTACCCTTACCAATAAAGTAATACAGATAACCAATACGAAAAACCAAACTTCGTTGTAAAAGACTAAAAAATTATATGTAAAGATATTTATTTGGAATGGTTCACATGGGAGATTCGTAGGTCCAAAAATGTATGAAAGACATGGATCAAAACAATGCAGGTACTAATACAATGGCTACTTAACTAATTATTATTTTATACTTAATATTATTAATTTGTGACATTTTATACGAGTTGGCATTTTTAAAATGGCACTCTTTCTCTTTTTTGCTTGAAGTGTTTTTGTATACTTAGGACACGTATAAAAGGCGTCCAGTTTCAATATAAATCTTATCTAAAAATGCAATAAATTCATAGCAGAGCAAAAACAAAGAGGAATCCAAAGAATGAGATATTTGTCCCGGTAATAAATAATAATAATGGTTTCAATTGATAGTAATATTACCACAAAACTAATACTTACGCTAATTAACATTTAATTTGAAAACCAAAGTGTAAAAATTTAAGGGTTTCAAAGAATCATTTGCATTTTCTTTTTTGACAACATTTAATTCTCATTTGACTACTTTTTAATTTAGAAAAATCCATAAACCGGTGGGTTGTGTATGTGATCAAATCAAATGCCATCACTCATTATTATATATACACAGATGATGGCATTGTACAAAATTCATTCTCTTCTATTTTACTTTAATTACAAAGCTATGCGGCTAGAATTTATACTGAACTTTGTAAACAGACCGTCAGTCATTATGAGTTGCCAACTTGATAATTTTATATCGTACTGAATATTATTATCGTTGATACAATATATAATCAAAAATATTATACATACTTTGGAATGTAAAAAATTATTGGAATTAGTGGTAGTGAAATTATTTAATTTAATTGAGGGTTTTCGATGAAAATACCCGTCACTAGGTTTCGACACATTGGCAAGAGGACACCTATCGCAGAGATAATGACTCTTTTTCCTTTTGTTATAATATAAGGTAATTTGTTATATAAATGAAACTATGTTTTGACATTGTACATTATTGGGATGGGACAAAGAGTACCTTATATTATAAGTTATAACAAAACGAAAAAGAGTCATATAGCTACAGGCCTAACGCATAACTGAGTCCCTGAGGTATGGGAGAGATACGGGAGGGTGTTTTAGACCTGCAGTATATTTTTTCCTAAAAGCATTACTAATAGAATGTTAACCATTACTAATATTGTCTTGTAAACTTTCCTTTTTCATATAATTTAAGTAAATAAAACAAATTAAGGAGGTCAATTAATATTAACCACACTTAACCATAAATACTACGTTTTTATGCAATGTATTACTACTACCTTTGCTCTATTTTATTAACGAAATACAATATGACTCACGAGAATAGTTGGCAACCCCAGCTGGTAACGTAGAGAGTTTTACTCGTCCGGAAACCGAATAATTAATCTTTTTGTAAATCAAATAAATTCGGATACCTCAAAACGCCATTCAATTTTGGAAGACGTAAGAAACAGTCACAAATAGGAGTACCTAATTTATGTATACTACAGACCGCATTTGCTGGATTCTATACGCTCCAAAATATATTCACGATTCCTTTGAGACGCTATCGAAGAACTTTCCGGTCGCGGAACTAGAATAATAATAGTCTTATTTTGATTGGGGCCTATTATATGCTGGAAAGCTTTCACAGCTGTATAATACAGGACGGACTATACAAATCAATTCTACGTGTTTTTTCTTTGTAAAGCGAGCGGCCGTAACTTCCGAGATAGTTCAGTAAGAAAGACATGATGATAGACATCAAACAGTTCTCGCCGAGGCGAGAGTATGAGCGTGGCAACCGTATGCTCCGCTAGTCTCAACCTCACCGAAAACGTACACTTAGTCCATGACAGACGGCCTGCAACCCGACTACAATCTCGACTGGTAGCCAGCTGCAAATAAACTGTACCACAACTGAATTTTTGCAGTCCGTCTGTCCTGGCTATAAAGCCGCGTTGTCTTTGCCAGCGGAGCGCTAGGAAAAACTATTTGTACATTATTTAGAGCGATTCCTGTTGCAAATTGTAGGTTAATCTAAGACAAATAACACAGTGTTATTTAACTAATCAATTGCCAGACTAGAGTTACGAATATGGTTTAGAATGTGATAATTCGAGACATCATTATGTCATCACAGCGTTTATAAACCTTCAAACGTTGCTTTAACATTATGCCAAGAGAAGTCTACCATATGAATAATGTGTTGTTACCACACCGCCGGCTTTAGCACAGTTTACTAGGCTGAAAGTCATTACAATACCGCAACAACGCAACCATTTATTATTATTATTTAACGCACACATTATAATGGGCCCAAATGTATAATTGTTTAAAATCACTTCAGATGATACCGTACTTTTCTTAATTCATGATGAAGAGAGAGATGGCAAATGATAAGTTGAATGAAGAACTGTCAAATCAAATTTCGCCTTGTTTTCACGACCATATGGAACCAAGACAATGAAGTGATGTTTTATTTAAAAAAAAAACATTATTGTACATAGACAGGAAAGTTCAATGCTCGTAAGTAATCTTAAACAATGTTCCATTAGAATCGAACCAAATATGTTATTTACTACAGATATAATCTTATAATATACACTTACTATTTCTTTGTTATTTTTGGTATACATGTAAATCATCTTAACCTATATGTTGAGACCGTCAGATCAAAGTGATTTTATAGAACTGGCCTTTGAAATACAAGCCATTATATCTCTTTCGTAACATACTTTTAGAAATAGGAGGTTATATGCAATTTACACCCGGAACCGAGGAATATTAATCGAGAATAATAAACTTGTTCTAAAAATAATAATTTTCAAATTTTTATCTCTTGTTGTTCATCTAAAATCTAGCAAATTTAGCAATAAGGATTTTTTAATGACAGCTTGTCATCGAAAAGTACCGTTACGCTTAGACAGATTTGTTAATATAATGACAGTAGATGTTTTAGTAGCGCCATCTAGTTATTTTTGTGTGAAATTTCAACATCACAACTACAGCCACCACGAAAACACCTCATTAGGAAATTAATATAGAAAACAATACAAATATACTTTTTGAAATTATTTGGCTTTTAAATGTGGATTCTAGGTCAGACCTCAAAGGTACCCTTACAGTGATTTATTATTTACTAGCGAAATTCATCGTTCAATCACTTGTTTCCAATTTGTACAACAATAGTACAAAATAAACTACGCTTAAGTTTAATTACTACAATTACTGTATAACTGGGAATATTGGAAGAGCACTTTAAGGTGAAGTAGTTAAAGTTGCAAATTAGAAAAAGGACAGTCCATCCACTTAGCAGAATACATCCCGATAAACTTCCATTGATACCTGTTCGCAAAATTTTTGGCACAGTCTCTTAAAGTTTTACAGGTGATATATATAAAACCGATAACTATCAAAAACATTTTTTAAACTCATCTAGCAGTAAGCTATGGTCGATATATCACAGCAAAATATTTTATACTTACAGCTTTTTAGACAACTACTTCATAGTAATATTATAAATGCAAAATGAGTTTGTTGGTCCTTTCCTTACGTCGTAACCAAGACTCATAGTTACTTGAATTTTTGTATAGGGATAGTTGAAAGACGAAGACGAGCAAGTCGCTTCCGTCCGATAATATAATACATAAATATTTGAAATTTATCCAAGAATTAATTATCCTTCAATTATCTTTATACAAATCAAATCAGTCGTTTTGACTCTCCGTTACGGCGTTAAGGCAGGACAAACAAACAAACTCAACGTCGCATGTATATTATTTGTTATCTTTTGAAAATTCATCGCGAAGTTGTGAGATCTGAACGGAAACACACAGATTGAAAATACAGCGTGGAATCTTCAAATTATATACATACAGTTGCCGTTCGTCCTATCAGATGGTTACAGGCCATAGTAGAGACAGCAGAGCAGCAGAGGAAATATTCCACATAAAACTAAACATGAAAATGAGACACGTCAATCATACACCAACTTGTTCAAATCTGATCGTACGAATCGATCCCGTACCTTCAAGTGACTTCCAATATCCGTACGTAAAATCTTTTACAAAAAATCTTCTAATTATCGTTGAAATTTTGATCTTGGTGCGTAAAAAATGTTTCAAAATACTAAGTTATGAAAACTGCTTTACAGTTTTAGTTTTGGCTTAAATAACACCCCAAAATACTCAAAGGGTTTGCTCTAGCAACTTTCTAAAGGAAAAAGCAAATGAAATCGCTAAACTAAAAAATATAAACAAAAACAATTAAATGATATGATAATAACCTGTTATGTCAGATCGTTTTATTATATCCTATCAGTCGATTTTCTTCATTTTCTTTTCTCTAAAAATTGATTTTTTATTACCAAAAATTAACTGAATCCATTTTAATCAGTTTATATAACCGAAACAAAAATTTATTCAAGAAAATATCAGAAAAGATAAATGATTACTCAAAAATAAATTGAATAGAAAAAAAATTACAATTTAAGGAATGAATTTCGACAGTATTTTTTATAAACTTTCAGAAAATAGATTATGATGAGTGTGTATTTATGTACATGTAATAAAATCTGAAGAAAAAAATAACCCAACGCTTTCCTCTATGACAAAAACTTTCAATCTAAAAATAAAATAAAAAGAACTAAAATGATCTACAACAAATTAATAGAAAATAAATAATGACTGTAAGTATATGAGAATTATAAAGTTAGTTTACGAATTGTTTCGCTTCAGTTTTGTTTATATTCACAATAGCATAATATTCGCCGCGGAAAATCCAAAACCACAAGAGTTACTTTCGCATTTATAAATTCGTACGATGCAATTATTACAAACCAACAAAGATTTGCAAATTTTATAAAAAAATTATTCGATCGAGTAAGCGGCGAATGCATGCAAACTTCAGCGGGCAGTCTCACACAAATGACTTTTAATTATTTCTTATAGGACCACCGCGTAAACACATCTCTAAGAAACTTATTAATAACAATAATTTTTATGTATAGATTGTTTCACCTCTTAGAGGCACAATCGAAGAAAATAATGTGATTTTTATTATAATGTAGCTACGGTACGCAATATGGACGCCGATTGGCCAGAGTGAAGATAGAGGCACCTGAAAATGACTTAAGAAGCCTCGACTTTCTGACGCATTACATACGTTTAATGACTATATTTGCGAGGTCTATTTTAAATTTAAAAAAATTAAATTTTGAACCTCGATGTTTTTATATCGCTAGAATAGACAATAATCTAAGTTGGTAATTAAAAATGGGAGTTCTCAATAATTCATACAAATATTCAACACGGAAAAAAATTATCAAAGGAGGCCTTCATTTTTTACCATCGGTGCGTGTCTCGTTAGTAACGCCATCTAGTATCGCGATCACGTAGTAGCTCACAAAAAATGATTAGTAGGGATAGAATGGGAGTAAACTAAACTGCTATCAATACTGGCTTAGCTTTTTGATCAACAACAAAACTTTTTTCGTTGGGAAGCTATTAGATAGCGTTGGTGTAGATACTCTAACTCGTGTTTAGATAATGAAGATGGATTCCTGGTTGGACAGGAGGAACTCGGTGAAGGCGTTGATCGGCGCGATGGCCTGCAGCGTCATCTGTCCGTTTCTGGGCCAGGCGAGGTTTGGACCAAACACCACCGCCAAGTTGCTGCTCGTCATCTTGTTCAAACACTTCATGTCCTGCACCTGTCAACGAGACACTGACTTATTAATCAGCTGAAGAAGATTGTGAGTCATCTTTGTGAGACTTTCCATATTCCAGATATTTACCCCATGTCATGCTTTGATTCGAAAACAACCATAAAAACCTGGATAAAGACCCTGGACTACAAAGAAACAGAACGTATCCTGGAGTTTGTAACGTAGCAGTAACCCAATGTTCCAACATTTTAAAACAACACGTCGACTCACAATACACACACACACATTCCCTCTCACTCCTACACCTTCACACTCACACACATTCACCCACCCACACACACATAAAATACTGTTATAATTTTTAGATATATTTGTATTTGTTTTATTTAACTGTAAAATGTGTCATAAACTTCAATAATGTGTAACGCGGAGGCCTACCGCTACCTACCTAACGTGTCTACCACAGGCATATGCTTAACAGGAAGACCCAGTGCAACTTATAAGTTTGAAATTTTTAAGTTTATTGAATAAAATATTTTTCATTTTCATAAGAGGATTGGCCATAATTGATCGCCTCTGTTGCCTATATGCATGGATTAACAATTTGGAGGACCCGGGTTCGACTCCCAGTGGAGATACCTATTTGATTTATTGGCTCGGTTTGAATGGTGGTAGGGCATTTTACATGCGAATGGCTAGCTACCAACATGTTGCCTAAATATGTTACAGTATGTTCCTCATTAGGTCGAGGCTTCTGGGTGCGCACGCTTATCATCCAACACCCTTATGGTCACTTAACATCAGGTGAGATTAAGGCCAAGTACAAACCCCATCATACATTTTTTTAAACGGTCATCTGCGGGTCCGACTCGCGCACCGAGGGTTCCGTATATACTATTCATAATTAACATACTGAACATCATAAATATTAGGTAAGCTCACCGAACAATGCTGTAACGAAAAATTAAGCCCCATTGAATGAAGCCCCATACACTTTCTGTAGAAGAGTAGGTCTGAGACCCTGCAGTTGGGACATACATAGGCCGTTGAAGTCGAAAAAGTTGAAGATCGTATATGACATCCTACTAATATTATAAGTGTGAAAGTTTGGATGTTTGTGACGCTTTCACGGAAAAACTACTGAATGGATTTGAATGAAACTTTACAATAATATAGCTTATACATCAGAATAACATATAGGCTATAAATTTATAAAGACATATTGTGTGAATTGTCTAAAATAACACTTATAATATTAGTGGGATTACATGGGCAATTTTGGCATAACAAAAACGCGTTGCCTAGCAACCAACCATAGAATATGTAAATTCGTATATACAAACTTTCGCTTTGATAATATATGCGTGAAGACTATTTGAATGTACTACGTCAGATATTGCAATTTATTTTGTTTATTTAAATTATTAGACTACGTAACAGAATAAACACTATTTTGTACCTTATGCTGTCAATAATTTGTCATATACGTCACCTGTGCCTACCGAACAAGTAGAATACATCCTGAAGTACACGCGGACAAAGTCGCGGGCGGATGCTAGTTGTTAATATTTATAAACTGTTGACTTACCTTCCATAAGAACTGAATAATATATTTGAGTAGTTTATAATTATCCAGCGGCAGTTTTTCTAAGATCAATATCTTCACCTTCCTCGGCCTGTCTTGCGGCGCCCAATCTGTAATTCGACAATACAACATAATTAGAATTGTTTGCCGCTGGATGGACAGCGTGCTCACCTAAAAGTCTCAACCTAATGAGGCGCTGTATCTATAAATGAATAAAATAAACAATAATACTTTTATTAGTTCCTCTTTGTTTCAAAGTATACAATAGGTAGATTTTACTAAAAAACTAACGAAACAAAACGGCGGATGGGCTCAGTTCTACCGTTGGCAAGCCGCCAGCAGACCTGCTTTTCAGCCCACGCCTTTACAATATAATATAGTCTCGTATATATCTGCTACCTTTCATGCCAGAACATAACAGTGCTATTGTGCTATGTTTATCAGCAGACCCAGGTAACATGGGTACTTCATAAAATTAATATGTAGTCTGGGCATTCGATGAATAATCGTACTTTTATACAGTGTACTAGCTTTTCCCCGCAACTTCATATACTTAGGTTATTATATTAAAAGCTTTTATTTAACTTGCAATGTTTGTATGTATGTATGTATGTTCGGGTCAAATCATGCAAGCTGAATTATTTTATTATTTATATTGTACGTCGTATTATCTGCATTTTAATTTAAAAAAGTTCATTAAAATGCTTTCAGCAGTTTTTATGTGATGCTCTAACAAACGAATACACGGACAGACCAAAAATACAAACGCATAATTTCAGTCAGGCGTCGTTTGACGTTCCGTAAACACATCCTCCCGTACCTCTCCCGTACCTCAGGAACAGACTCAGTTAGACCTGTAGTAGGTCTTCCTCCGCTTTGTTCGCGTGCGAATTCCTTAGTGGTATTCTAAATAGACCAAATGAAATAGTTTTCCCATAAACTATTTATCCTTGTTTTGTTTATGTTTTTGAAGAAAGAAAAAAAACATTTCTTAGTGATTATTTCTTACTGTAAATCATCTAATAGAGATCAATGTTTTAAAATTCAAGTTTTTAGCTCAAGCTCAAGTGAGATCGTTGGTATATCACAAAGTCAGTCAAGGGACCAGTTATATATACAGAAATTTTCTTAGTCTCACCCTGAAAGTTCAGTATTTCATCATATAGCTCGAAGGTCATCAGCGGTTCTTCGAGGTCCCTGAGGAACGTCTTCATCAGCACGGCGGCGTTGTGAGAGTCTCCTTTGAAAGCTATCGGCTCCCCGCGGTTGCAGGACCTCTGAAGCTCCTTTATCACCGATATCTTCGCCGATCGACGGAACAGACCCTCTGTTTCCAAGGCTGGTCACAAATAAAACTCTGTTTTTAGTATGCTTTTCTTTTGAATATTTACCCTAATTATCTTTAAAACTTGCCATATATAAAAACCAAAGAAGCATATGAAGGAGGAGGAGTATGAAATTCCGCAATTGATAAATTATTTAAATTATGAATTTAAAAATTATGGTCGAATTTCGAACACTGGGCGACCACTAAAAAATATAAATACTCCTAGTTGCCTAGTTCATCAAACGAAAAATTGAAAGAAAAAAAAGGCAATCGATATGAATGTGAATATTACATTATAAATTTTGGCAAAGAATAATATTACAGTAGGACTATCGACTAGATTTACAATCAATGCTTCTTGGTACTCTGTCTATTTCGTTAAATTCCTAATTCTTTAAAAACTAGCATCAGGACATCGTGTAAAAACTTTACTTCTTCATAGTAGCAACTATCAGGTCGCTATCAACGTGCGCTTTCCGCACGATTTGATTCTCTTATCTCAGTCATAGTAGCTGCACAAAATCAATAGATTTGCCGGATTACTGACATTCTCTGGAGCAAAGGCCTCCTCTAATGCAGCCGAACCTACATAGATAAATAAAATAGTTTATTTATCTTAAAGAGTACGGAATTTTTACAAAACTGTCAATACCTCCTTTTAAATACTGATTACTTGTGTTAGGAGGCTTTGCTCTTCCTAGTATTACGTAAAAAAAAAATTGAACCAACATAAAATTAATTAAATTTTTTCCGTAATTTATGTCATTTTCAAGTTGTTATTTTTAAATATATTTATTTTTATAATGAGATGTGATTAGAGTCAAGAGTTCAGTAACGCGTCTTTAATCAATGCGTGTTGCCAGTGATGACATACGGATCCGAAACGTGGTCCTTCACTGTGGGACGAATAAATAAGCTCAAAGCGAGCAATGGAACGAGATATGCTCGGAATTTCTATACTTGATAAAATCATGAATGAGGAAATCTGTAGTCGAACTGGGGTCACCGACATAGCTCGACGAGTCAGTAAGCAGAAGTGGAAATGGGCAGGCTACAGCACGATAACTGATGGAGAGTAAAATTTCTAGTCCCCTACTAGATTTACCAACGTCCTAGATAAGGTCTCGGGTAGTCACTGGACGCAAGTGGCTCCATGGACTGACCAGTCAATGCCTTGGAGCTAGTAAACTCAGAAAGCTTCGTGGCAATTATAAATGCGAAAATGAGTTTGTTTGTTTGTACTTATTCTACTATTATTTTTATATAATTTTTATTATTATTTTATAAAGATACTTCATTTATAGTTTGTCGTTTATTTCATTTAAATATATTTTAGGTAGGTTCGGATAAGAAGCGCGGAGTCTCCTGGAACAGGTGTTGTTATACTTACAAGGAGATTACAACCTTGTATTCTGCTTTAGATAAGTTTTTAAAGAAACAAACAATTTTTCATTTTCACTTCTTTTATGTCGCAATGCACAGTTATGACTTGAATTTTGTATAGGGGTAGTCAAATATCCGGAAAAAGATATAAGCTACTCTTCCCGATCGAAATATTTGTCAAGTCCACACGTCAGAAAGAGCAGAAAACATTTTAAGAAACAATCGAGTCGTATTGTGAGTCTTTACATCTTTCATCTAATACTTTATTTAGTCATGAGCCAACCTCTATATTCCTTTACCATTGTTAGTACATCTATAGCGGCACAAATGGTTTGTAATTACACATTTAAAAACACTCTAGAAAGAATCAATTCAAAACAATACATACCGTCAGGCTGTGATAGAAACTCAACGCATTGCCTCACAACAGGTGGTATCGAGTCCACCATGTGTGTATTATTCTCCTTAATGAACTGCAGTGATACGCCGAACTGCTGCGTCGCCGGCGGAGACAGGCTCCCTTTCGATGACTGCGACTGCTCCACCACCCCCGCTGCCACGGAACCTTTCTGCGCCAGCTCAGCAACACGCGGGTTTTTCAACAAACGGATCCTGTCGTATCTGCGTAAAATGTCGACAGGTATAAAACGGAAATTAGGACTATGAAAACTTGAATTCTAACAGTACAGTGATCACTAATGAGCCTGACAAGCTTGCTTATTATTGCAAATAGGCCTGTTTCCACTAATAACAAATTGCTTGGTTTATAGTTTCTAATTATAAATGAGGAGACGAAGATAAGAAAAAACTAGTATATTTCTCAAAAAAGTTAAAGATTATTAATATTTTTAGAAAATGAATTCGAAAAAAATAGGCATTAGGTCACGTGACAACGAACACGAAGAACGCGGCGCAAGAAAGTGTGACGTCACGCCTCGCAAAACATCATTGTTGTTGTTGACGTTTTCATATCACAGAGCAGGTTATTTCGCGAGCTGTGACGTCATTCAAGACGCCATGACACTATTCAGCGTTTTCGAGGGAAATCTAAATGGCTTTTTTTAAATACAAAATACGTAATGTAAATATTGATTTTTCTTTAAAATATAGTTTTTTGGGATAAAATAGATATTAAAGTATATAATTAGCCAAGTTTTCAAATTTAGTCAACTAGCCTATTGTATTGTACTGTAAACGACGAGCGCGACCGTTTTGGTCACTTTTTCTATCTGTTAACTAAAGCCATGATTCTAAATAAACTTCAGTAACTGTAGTTAAGTGTCGCGAGTGTTCATTTTTTACCGACTTCTTTTTTGTTTGTTACCCCAGAATTTTTGACTGGGTGAACCGATTTTGATGATTCTTTTTTTATTTGAAAGATGGTGCTTTCCGTGTGTTCCCATTTCAATATGTCCCAGTTCTGACAATGGCATCCATGATAAAACCATACAAGTCTTAAATTTGCTGTAGACTTTTAAGGCAGTTGAATTCGGTTTCTGGTTCTTTTTGAACATTCATCATCAGCCGGGAAACGCCCACTGCTGGACATAGGCCTCCCTCATGGTACGCCACATCGACCGGTCCCGAGCCACCTGCATCCAGCGACTCCCCGCGACTCTAACCAGGTCGTCGGTCCATCTAGTGGGGGGACGGCCTGGTAGACGTTTCCCGGTACGTGGTTGCCACTCGAGAACCTTTACTCCCCACCGGTTATCGGTTCTTCGAGCGATGTGGCCTGCCCATTGCCACTTCAGCTCACTGACTCGTCGAGCTATGTCGGTGACCTTCGTTCGTCTACGGATTTCCTCATTCCGGACCATATCACGTAGAGAAATTCCGAGCATAGCTCGTTCCATTGCTCGCTGAGTGACTTTGAGCTTGTTTATTCGATTCGATATTTTGAACATTAACAATTAAGAAATCTTTTTAATCCTTGGCCCGATTTCGATGAAATAAAGCCTATACGATGCCTGTGTTGAACTTTAGTAGATGGGGACAGAATAAAGGAACTACTTTTAAGGACTATCATAGGAACAGCTCAGTACCAACAATACATAGTTGACATGCATATGGCTCACAATATCCGTTCAAGGAGTAGAACGCACAGCCGGCGTTTGTGTTTCCACATAGCTACAATCTGGGTGTCTTAAAGCCGAAGGTGAACCGGCACTTGTTGGCCACATCATCACTTGTCATCAGGTGAGATTGGGCCGGTGTTATTTTCAGTAAAAAAGAAAGTACTTACTCCAGCACTGGCGTCGGGATGCTGAGCTTCTCCAAGTCCAGGTACTGCTGCAGCTCGTGTAAATAGTTTACGTACATCATCTTCTTGCCGAACTTGACGCTTATCGCGGGCCGGAGCACCTGCCAGACGATCCGGATGAAGTTGGTGGGATGCACCAGGTACAGTGCTTTAAGGTTCTTCTTGTACTTCCTATCGAAGGCTCTGTATGCCTTCCACAGCCAAGACATGGGAGGTTTGTTCTTGCTGGTGAGGCCGCAATGAAGGTACACAAGACTGTAGTCCTGCTCCACATATTTGTCCAGTGTCGCCATGAAATACCTACACACAGATTAAACTAATTAATTGAGCATGTGTGAGTCGATCTCGCGTATCGAGGGTTCAGAACGAACTGCATTTATATAAAATGCAAGTGGGTTCGCATTCGAACTTCCTGTCACCTGATGGTAAGTGACGATATGGTAAGAGAATGTCAGCGTCCGAATTTAAAAAAATCTCAAGTGACTATTTGCCCGTTGAATGGAATGCGAGCTCACCCAGAAGCCTACATAGTTTTTAGTTCGTAAAAAATAAAATAAAAAAAAATCTGTAACAATCATAGTAGACTGAACTTTGTGTAAATATTACATGAAAACATAAGCGAGGTCTCTATCTTGTACAGTTCTTAAGAAATCAGCAGAATCTTTAACAGAGTTAGTTATGCGGTCGGTACATTTAACCACACTCTAAGGCGTACGTTTCTATCCATCGTTCAAAATGCTGCGCGGGTACAACTCGCACTTGGCAAATTTTCCACATCTGCACATACCTGAGTAGTTTATCAGGGTGTACAGTGTCGCTAGGGGGTAGCCGGCAAGCGGAGACAACAATGACGCGTCGCCCGCTCTCGTCGTCCCCCACCACATCCACGAAGCCCGTGTCGTTCAGGTCGGAGAAATCTTCACCCCCAGTCGACCCTGAGATCTGAGGAATTACATTATTTTTATTATTATAGTCTAATCGGTGTCGCGCAACGCACCGACGGACCGATGCTGCGACACTGGCTGTCATTACATGCACCAGTGTCCCAGTAGCATTTCTGACGATATAATCAACGTACTAATATAGCAACTAAGATTACTAACACTATGGATATATAATAATATAATTATTATTTACAAGTATACAATACGCACTGAATTTAAAACACTTAGCTCGTAAAGCAAAATAAAAAATTTCTTCCGTGGACCAACAGGACAGGTAAGTAAACTCCGTTATAGAAACTCTATTGTCATACTTCTCCAACATATTTGGTGTAGAGATTGTCTAAATACTGTTCCCCTCGGCTGGAGGTACCAGAAATTACGGCAACGGAAGACCTTTGGTTTCACGATCTTTCAGAATGATAACAGCCTTGACGTCAGGTGGCAACCAGTCTCCTAGTCTTCAGCATGAAAGTACAACAAAAAACCAAGATGGCATTATAAGACTAAGAGGGCCGAGCCAAAAAGACATGGGATATGATGGCACTGAAAAAGATTGGAACTAGAAATATACATATATAATAGGGTAGATGACACTAAATTAGGTTGGGTTTAAATTGTATTTAAAACCATAAAGGGCATAATAAACTAAATAAATATAATAATCTAATATTATTTAATATTTCCTGGGGTTTTACGGCAGATATACTGCAATTCGCAAAACTAACTTACTCGAATGGAATTTTAGTTACTACATTTAGTTTTTTCAATACGAGATAACTCGAATATTGTTTAAAGTTTCATACATTTTGACGCTCCGATACTTAGCTGTTACACCACACCTAAGGACTGATTTTTATGTTGCGTTTTTGCACCGCGCGACTAAAATAACTTTTCGACGAGTATATTAGAAAAATCTCTGACAGAGTCGTTCATCTTTTCACATGGTCCCTCGAATGAAAGCATAATATTTTTTTAGTTATCTGCCCTTTGCTGAATGTCCTGTAAACAGATCTAGATTCAATTAGGGGCACATACCTCGATGTAATGCGGTGCCCTAGCGAGTTCCTCCTCGAAGTTTTCTTCGATTGTGCCGTCGCTAGCTGGCCTCTCAAGCAGGTCGTCTACTGAATCTAACAACTCCGGTGGGAGAGGGGCTGTAAACAATACACATTACCTATGCATAAGCTATTGCTGGCGTAATTTATTATTCAAAATGCTATTGACCTAGTGCATATGTTCATATTAAGAAAACAAAATGGAAAAATTAATACTGCATGCAAAACTTCAGTGATATGATGATCATCTAGCTGGAAAATATACTGCTAACCCCTCTGTAATGATATCCCACAATCATCCCAATTACCCGTAAATTCTACAGTGGTCTGAAGAAATTTAAAAAAGAAAAAACATAGAATATCCTGTGTGTGCTAAACTTTAGGAAAACTTGGTGATTTTTAGTCAATTTACACTTTTCTAGCTATTACCGGCGACGTCACACATCTATCATCATTATGTAACAGTCATTGGTATAGAAGGCCGGAGGAGACAATCAAGTTTCATATTGGAACACCCCACAATGCAAAAATTGCAGGAAGTAGCATGCATTGATTATGGTCACTTGGACTTTGAACCTAAAAAAGTGCATCTGACATAAATAAATATGTAGTCATAATTTAATAGTTTTAGTCCGCACTTTAAGATACCTATAATAATAGTATACTTCTTTTCTGATGAGAAGTACATGTTATATAAATACATAGATATACCTATACCGCAGAATATTATAATGATATGGCGGATGGACGTATTCTTAAACTATGGTATCTTTAGATAGATTATTTAATGATGAACACAATCAATTAGCGGTAACTCCGAAAATTTGTAATGATGGAAATGGATGGACAAAACGTTGGTTATCTCATCAGACAGTTTGATAAGCTACGAGTTATGACATGACTCACCCAGCCCTGATGTTTGTGCAATCTCGGAATCGTCAAACTCCAATCGCGGCTCGTAATCGTAGAACTCAGACAAGCTTCGGTATGCCTCTTCTTCCGCGGACTCATTGAGGGCCAGCGCTGGAAAATAATACGGATCCATTTAGTCATACTACTCTCCTATCTATTTAGTTATTCGAATAAACACAACAAGAGAAGAAAACAGTTGTTTCTTCAGCACATACATACAAATCAATCATTTTTTAAAAACTCGCCAGGTGCGAGTCTGAACTGAACAATGCTCAAAAGAAAATCAAAGTCCGATTGAATCATTAAAAAAATATTCTAAAGTGCCATTATTTAAAAAAAAATTGGTTTTTATACTTATGCCTTAAGTTTCTAGGCCAATGGGAAATACCCTATTTGAAGTTTTAGTTAGTTTTTATTTCTTGAGCTTACAAGTGAATTTTAAAATATGCAGCATAAACGGCTGTATCTTGTTTGTTGTCTTATTGAGTTGACTTAGAAGGTTGATTTTTTAACCAATCCAAGGGAGTACAGACTTGAGTATTTTGACATTAATTTCGTCCACTCCATACGGATGGACAACAAAGTGAGTAAGGCTTCCTTTTGAGGTACAGAACCCTAAAAATGTGTTTGAACTTGATATTGAAATGATGAATAATTGAAATATTTCCATTATACGTAAATCTATTTTGAAATGTCAATGTAAAGGCTGTCAAATCAATCTAAATATTCGCTTATTTTTTCATTTTCCTTGGTCCACACACAGGTTTCAAAACCCATCTTCTATAATTAACGCGTTCAAAAAGAACTAAAACTGACTTCAATTGCTTTAAAATTTGATTTTTGTTGATTTTCTCAAAGAGCGCTCAATCAATTTCGATAAAATTTATATGGGACCACCTCTGAAGTATGCTCTACCAAACAAAAAAAGAATTATCAAAATCGGTTCACTATTGGCGGAGTTATCGCGTAACACACATACAAAAAAACATACGCGTCGAATTGTCAAAAATTTATCCTTTTTTTGAAGTCAGTTGTAAATTCAGGTCTTCCTGACAGAGTGCATCCCTGTCTTCACTGGATTCGCCATTCAGAGTCCCTTGACACCACTATAACATTTCTACTTCACTGTACCTTAATTTGTCCTTCTGACTTCCTTTTCTTCGCTTTTGTTTGCTGTTCACTGCCTAGAACCTTTCATACCACTGAATGACATTTCCAAAATGTTCTACCTATCTCACGTCACGCTATCCGGTATCTAGGAGCTTTCACTACTCGTTTCGAAGGAGATAGATAGACCTGTCTCTCTTTTTCACACACCTGTCAAACTTTATGTGGTATTCGAGTAATTTCCATATATCTGCCATCATGCTATTCAGAAACATTCGCTACTTTTATCCTATCTCTATCTATTTCACTCTCTGCTGCCTTCTGTTGTTTTTTTTTTCTTTCAAGAAAACTCTATAATGCGAAATAATGACAGTTTGGTCTGAGATTTGCACTCGGGACCTCTTGCATGTCAGCCTTTGCCATAACCGCAGCGCCACGGTGAACTTAATTGTAGTGGTGAAATTCCCAATCTGTTTTTCTTGAACTGATGTTCCCATGACAATATGAATATCACTCTGTATGCCAATGGTGAGAGCTGTGTTGTAGTCAGGTTGATATTAATGCTCAATACTTTCCCATTTCAGGGGCATAATGTCACCATCATGTACCTTCCTGCACTTGGTCCTGCATATCAGTTTCGTGCATTTATCATGTACTTGGATGAGCATTGTTGCTCAATTGTACAAGCATACCAAACTTAGATATAGTGATTGTTAATGTAGAACCTTTGTAGGGACTGAAGCACAGTTCAATTCTTAATTGAATTAAAGGCTTCTCATGGTCCACAAATAGGAACCATAGTGGCCGCTTATTTTACTGTTTATATTATACTCCGGCATGCTAGTTTCGCATAGTTAATAAAATATATACTGCAACACCATCGTCAGCCAGGAAATGTCTACTGCTGGACATAGGCCTCCTCCTTGGTATGTCACAACGACCAGTACTTGTTTCCCGGTATGTGGTCACCTAGGTCAGTTATGAATTCTTCAAGCGATGAGGCCAGCCTACTACCACTTCTGGTGACTGACTGGTCCAGCTCTGTCAGTGATTCTTCAAGCGATGAGGCCAGCCTACTACCACTTCTGGTGACTGACTGGTCCAGCTCTGTCAGTGATATCAGTATGTTTATGCATTTTCTCATTCTGTGATATAGCTCGTTCCATAGCTGTCTAAGTGGCTTTGAGCATGTTTATTTGGCCATAAATACCATGGATAATATTAAGTACCATGTTTCGATTTCATATGTTATCAATGGCAATACACACTTTTGTCTATATACACTAAGGTATTTTGAATGAGACGATATGCTGTCACTTCTTGAATGCTGCCCAGCCGTGTTGGATTCTTTGGTAGACCTCATTGTCAAACATTCAACATAGTTATCCATTACTAAATGCATAAGTCTACTGTCGCATGTATGATTCCTTCATAGATTGCTACTTCAGACTATTTAAGGATATGATTTGCCATTCAGCACCACTCACCACTGGCATGTGATTGGAAATCGTATTAAGTTGTTTTTAATACATAGGTAAGTACATGCTGCTTTCCCGAAATTTCAAGACCCACCTCAGCGCCCCTTTTTATGGACCCAAACCAACTTTGTCCTTTGGATTTTTACGACACGCACGGGTTGCGTAGGGCAGACAGAAAAATTATATTTGAAGAAAAAAGTTGTTGTTGGGTTTCGACCCTAAGCAGTGGACTTGGGTGAAAGAGCCTAATAAAAACAAAGATATATATATTGTTAAAACAATATGCAAGATGTGGGCTGCTAAGAAAGCAATGTGGAACAGTGCACCATTTCGTAATTCTGATTTCGATTACAGTAACATCAAAGCTATTATTACCTTGAAAAGCGCGAATGGGGCTCAGTTTAGGATGATGTTCAGAATCCATAGCTGACGTGCAAATCAGCCCTTATCAACAAAATAATGTCCGCTCAATTTTTTTTGGGAGTCTTCGGGTGTCTTCGGGAAATGACAATCAGTCGGTGATACCAAAACCAAATTTACTTTTTTTTTGTGATTTTTTAAATAGGAAAAGGCAGAGGCCAACCTTACAGCCATACAGCCAAGGTCTGTACTTGTCCACTTTTTAAAAATCTATTAATAATATAAATATGTATAGAAAAATACTAACATTATTTTTTTGCATTTATTTTAATTTCACAAAATCTCTTTTTGTAAAGTACAGAAGCAGTGTTGCCAACTTTATTTTTATCAACCCACCAAATAAGGCCGTATTAACCACCAGAAAACCACTAAACTTTGTCGGGCTCTCAAACCACCAGAATTCCACTAGAAATTACAGTGCGACACAAAATATTACTTATTCATGAGCGACAACCATCTGCGATACTTGTGAAATGTCGCGTGTGTGTGCGTGTGTGAAACTTTTGGGTGTACTGTGGCTTAGGCATAATTAATTAAATACCTACTATGAAATCAGTTTTCATTCAAGTAAGATTAAGAAGTACGTATCCTCTATCATAACAATAGCAAACTGTACTGTACTGTTTGTTTAGTTTACTTTACTCACTGAACTGAACTGATCCACTGATCTGACCGAGTATATTTTTATATAAAATAACCAATAGGAGGTACTTTTCGCGAATCAAATCCAACTTAACCGAATGACCGTACAAATAACGTTCATAATCGTTTATTCAAGAAGTTTGTAGACAATAATCGGGGAATCCCCGACCCGACAGATTTGATTTGAGCAATGTTGCCTACATCCTAAACTTAAACCATGTTTGAAGTTCCGGGCCTAAATGCTCATTTTTAACTACAGAGCATTTTATGAATCACACTAGTGGTTAAATTACGTAAATTACCACTAACTGGAACAATCTAATCCACTATAAAATCCACTAGCCACTAAAACCAAAAAAAATCTCGCTGTTAGTCATGCCTAAACCACCAGATCTAGTGGAAAATCCACTAAGTTCGCCACACTGTACAGAAGTGACAGCGACAAATTTCATTTTATTGACACCATCTTTGTTATTAACAATATTTTTTACCTGTTGTGTGCGTTTTATATGTTTTTGTACAAATAAACTAAGCCAAAATATACAAAAATAGTAACTAAATCACTATTATTTGATAATGGCCTTTTTAAATTCTAAGTGTACAAGACCAGGCCTTGGCTCCATACATTCGCAGAACACGGCTTCTTAAGTTAGTACCACTAACAAGTCATCACGTTCGTACATACGAGTGAATAGTATAATAATACTTTTCACTCGCACTTAACACTCCCATCCACACAGACTAAACACTAATAACTTGACACCTGAACTTGTCACTCGTACTTCCAAGGCTGCATGTTTATGAACAGTGTTTTCTCTAAGTAATCAGTGTTTATGAATCGGATGGTATCGAATAGTGAATATACACTGAACCACTGACTATTTACTCCCTCTTATCTTTAAAGAGTAAGATTTACAAGATATTCATTGATTAGGGGCTCAACAATTTCAACTTCAGAATTACGGCTTCATCATGGAGGTGATGGTACTGCCAGCTGCCAGCGTCAAGTGGCGTCAAGTAAAGAGACTCAATCGGTCGTTGAATCTGTTCGGAAAAAGCTGTCATTGTACACGTCACAAAACCTATAGGCTAAGAAAGTACTTGTACGTACTTATATGTACAACCAAAGGCAAGCTTTAACTTTATACTTTGTGCCAACTTTGTGCATACACTGTGAAAGAACCAAAGAACCGAGTCGTCGAATGAAGGTATTCGTCGAAGGCGGGTCTCATTCGGATCGAGTCTGTGGTCGATTCTCTAAGAGTGCATATCATTTTCATTCATTCACGTCATTAAATCTGTCAAATGTGAAGAACTGAAAGAAAATATATTAAAGAATATCGATTTTGTCCCATGATTTAAATCAAATCGCGATATTTTTTCTGATATTTTCTGATTCTGAAACCGTGGTGGTTTACTGTATAATGAATTTTTCCTTACTATTAGTGTAAGCAAAACTGCATCTTTTTCTGTAAAACTTGTGTCACTGCTTTTATTCATAAGGAATCCTTTGTAAATTCAATTATAACCACAAAGTAGATTACGGTGAACCATGCTGAAATTATCGTGGCAGTGCATGTTTTCGCCGAGATTGTTTAAGGTCTATAGAGATGGACCCCGAGAGGTAATTTTTTGGTGCTCCAATTTATTTGTCTTTTATATATTCACAAACTGATTGCTACTTTCAAATGCTATGACGTACCTATCCATCGGATATGTTTGCGAGACCAGGGTGCATTTATGACTAGTAGGAAATAATTTTCCCCTAGATCAAATCATACTCATTTTTCCTAGTTTCTTTCCTGTCTCACAGACTCCTGTTTCCTCGGTTGTTTTTAATAGAATAAAACATATTTATTCATCAAGCTAGCATAAACAATTTACATACATAAATGACATTGTATCAAGATGATGAAATGGAAGATAGATCAGCATCGTGTCTCTAGGTTTTTGAACCTCAGCGATGCTGTTACTATGCTAATGCCTATGACAGTAACATTACAGTTTACTTAAAGTACCATATATTTTAGAACATACAATTAGCAGTTGTATCTCTTGTTACCTTGTGCATTGGCAAACCACAAAAGCTTTAATTAATGTGTTTAAGGCAATCCACCTCCATCAAAGTTTTATACAAAATTTCAGCTGCCATAATGTTTAATAATATAATAGCTGGATTTGTGTAGTAACTATCTTAAAATAGCACATCAGATTGTGATGTCGCGAAATGAGTATCATTATCATACAACTTCACAATAAATCATAATTTTCATTTTAATCACTTTTTTCGATTGTTTTTCAAAGCGCCATCTGTGAACAATTAGCTGCGTAACTGCTAATGTAGCTAACTATAAAGTTGTAAATTAATGATATTTATTTCACGTCACTATAATTTCATCTCCTATTTTTAGGTAATTACTTTACGTTATGGGAAGTGGTAACAGGTTCACTATAAGCATTATTGAGTGTTGGTAGAAGTTTTAATTTGATACTCACTGTGAAGGTTGCACAAAGTAATATATGTGATCCTACTTATGTGATAGCAGTAGATATGTAACAATTGGTTGCTTCTCATCAGCAGGGCCATTTAGATAATACTTAGTTTATATTACAATAGTTGGGTAAGGGGTTGTCATGTGCTTAATATAAAAATCCTCCTATAAATAGATTTAAAAAAACCTTTGCTATTCATTATTACTACAATATATATATTATAACTATAACAGTGACTCATCTTTTCATATTTACAGAGCATGTACCAACCAGGCGGATTGGAAAAATGGGGGGACAAAATTATTACAACTGTAAGTTAATTTTCATAAAATAACTAGCTTCTGATTGTGACTTTCATCATCATCAGTTGGGAAAACGTCCACTGCTGGACATGCTCCACCATGGTTAGGAGGGCTCATGGTTCGGTTTAGTTCTTCAGGAGGAGTCTGCTGCCCGTCCCCCGGTATTGTTTTTCCCTTACTCGACTCATACGACACTCATGCGAAGAGGTGGGGTGGTTTCATTCTAATTCATTATCATCAGCCGGGAAACGTCCACTGCTGGACATAGGCCTCCCTCATGGTACGCCACATCGACCGGTTCGTCGACGGATTTGCTCATTCCGGACCTTATCACGTAGAGAAATTCCGAGCATAGCTCGTTCCATTGCTCGCTGAGTGACTTTGAGCTTGTTTATTCGCCCCAAGACCATGTCTCGGTTCCGTATGTCATCACTGGCACCACACACTGATCTAAGACTTTTGTCTTTAGACGCTGAGGTATCATTCTAATTGCTAAGCCTAAACCACATGGTTTGTGACATTAGTTTACTTTAATTACAGCATTTATTATATGGGAGTACTATACCATTATGAAAAGGGTTTATGTTGTGTTAATCCAAAGCACTATGTAAGCAAATCTGGTCAAAATGCCAGAAACAGTCAAATATCTGTCTGGAAAATTTGAATTAATCAACATATATTGATCGTATTCCTATCCTTATTGTAGTGTAGTATTGGCGTACGTGTTTTTTACGGAAGCGACAACTTATCTCTAGTCTTAACAATTGTATTCAAAGACAACAAACGGGATCCAAAGCTTTACGTGTCTTCCAAAGCACGAAAGCGCTCAGTTAGTAACCACTCATAGCGTTCACCGATGGGTGAACTGACTAATCATGCTTTTGAAAATGAATTGATCTTCTTTGTATATTTCAGGCGAGTGCTATCTTGACCGTTAGCATGTATACATCTCCTTTGATCTGCATGTATGTGTACAAGAGAGGATTCTTCTCGGTGAAAGAAATGAAAACTATGTCTCGTTACCTTGGAGGCATCACGTGTCTTCTTGCTTTCTCATTTATCATAAGAAGCATCGGTATGTATAGCGCTCTTCATCTAAATAATGTTAAGTTTTGAATAAAAAACAGGAGAACAGCTTTAATTCCATATTAAGAATTAACTCTTTAACATTTTTACTGCCAGTGTTCGAACATTGTATTTTTACTCTGTGTTAACAGGTAAAGTTTCTATTTCTCTAAATATTTTTATTATTATTTGAACAAATTCACCTGAACAAAGTATCCATTCAGTGAAAAGTTATTGTTAAATATTTCATTTGACTACGTTTCGATTCCATATGTCATCTATCACTGGCAACACGCACTGATTAAAGACTTTTTCTGTAAAAAAATAATCAGACTTTATCCTAAAACTTAATGTAAAAACTCATAAAAACATATTGTCTAATTTTTTAAATATACTTCCAGGAAGAGCGACTAGCCCGAGATACGTGGCATTTGTGAAATCTCTAGCGACTCAAATGAATGACACGAAATCTTACCTGGAAACCGTTAGGAAATATGATTTCGAGTTTAAATATTGGCCTGTCTCATTCTCTTTACCGGCGAAACCGTAAGTATTTATGATGCCGCGGCGGAAAAAAACTATTTAAAAAAATCAAGACGCGCCGCTCTGGCTCGTGGCACGCTCTAACTTCCATACATTTGCGCGAGGGTTTTAAAACAATAATTTAATAATAGAAAATAATAGTGTCTTATTAGTAAATTAGCTTACTGACATGTAGATGCTTGGCTTAACGGCTAAAATGACGCTAACACTCACTAACTCTTCTGGGTGAGCACGTTTTCCATATAACGGCCTTATCGTCACTAACCATCAGGGGAAATGAAGTCCAAGTGCAAACCCATTATACATTTATAAAACCGCAACTTTCCTATAACGTACCTATTTATTAAACTGAACCAATCTTTTTCGACAAGTTATTGCGCTGTGGACTGAAACCCCCCCGTTATTTTGAACCCCTGAGGTAGAGGATTGTTTGAATGTAATATATTGTTTTATTTCAGAACTACCTGGCTGGATAACCCGTTTAAGAAATGCGCCAATCCGGATCTGCCTCTGTACCAGCGCGGCACGCTACAGATCCTCGCGTACCTCGCCACGCACACTTTCGGTCTTCGTCTCATCTACCCTGGCTCATTGTGGATAGTGCAGCATCTATTGTGTAAGTCATATTATAATCCTGAATGTAAAACCGGTAATAAATGGGACTCGCTTTGATCTGATCGCTCTTATTGCTCGTAATCATCATCAACCGGGATACGTCCACTGCTAGAGATAATTAGAGAACACAGATCATGTAATACAGCGCTATTTCAAAAAAGTATGTCTCAAATGGCACCGAAAGTATATAACATGCTCCCTTTTGACATACAAGCATGTGATACTATTATTAATTTTAAACGTAAGCTATTTGACTTTTGGGTGTGTTGGACATTCTATTCTTTAAATGAATGTTTTAACCATTGAACATGTAACGCATATGTTTTTAGAATTATAATGTCTTGTATGTAGTTTTTTTTAGAATAGTTGATAAAATATTGTGTGCCGTGCCAGCAAACTATAGTGATACTTCTAAATATCATAAGACCTATGTTTCCTGTAGTTTACAATAAAATTACATTTCAGATAATTATGTTTCTTCTTCTTCCAGGGAACGTGTTGTTCCAAGGGCGTACGGTATTGGTAGAGTCCCACGACGGGAAACGCGCTAAGCTTGGCACCGCCGACGGGAACGCTATAGATACCATATTTATCGACCACCGCGACCGCTCCCCCAAGGGGAAGATTCTCGTCATCTGCTGCGAAGGCAACTCCGGGTTCTATGAGATCGGTATCATGACTACACCGGTGAAGGCTGGATATTCGGCATTGGGATGGAACCATCCAGGGTTCGCTGGGAGCACTGTGAGTATACTCAGACATCGATACCATTTGTAGAGCTACAAATAAGTCTGAATATTAAAAAACAAGTAAGAATACCAGACAATATTAGCTCGTAATGAAGCCATTTGTCTTTGCAGGGGTATCCCTACCCTGAGCAGGAGCAGAACGCAATAGATGCCGTGATGCAGTACGCTATCAACAAGCTCGGGTTCGCCCCGGAGCAGATTGTGGTGTTCGGTTGGAGCATCGGGGGCTACGCCGGCGCCTGGGCCGCAAACAACTACCCCGTTAAAGGACTGGTAAGGACTTTTAAAGACACAGTTTATTTGGCACATAAATTACTAAAAAATAATAACTTATATACATATTTCTAAACTACTAATTTAAATAACATTCACAGGTAGGTATATTAGTAATATATCTATGCCAAAAAGTCCTCTGACTCAGCATGATGTTGTCAAGCAGTGCCGGCGCTGGTTTTCAGTTGAGCTGTGCGTGCAAAGATACCAGTATAAAAAATTCAAGTAATTTATGTCAGCCGTCCCCTAGTTAAACAGAAAACATCGTTCCGTCACAGGCCAGACACTTCAAACAAATGTCGTAATAAAATCTCTGTGGTCTGTCAGTCCTGTCACTGTCACAGCTTATTATCTCAGCTTCTAATAATGTTATCGACTTGAAATTAAGGACCGTTATGGGAATTGAAATAATAACATATTTTTTATTGAAAAAGGGGGTGGATTTGTGAGTGTACTAAGATCTTAATAAATAAATATTCTAGGTTCCAGACATTCGGCATACAATATTATAATTTGTATCTTTTTCTATATTTGACATCTTATTGTTTTCTCACATTATTATAATTATTGTTATTATGATTTACTTTGATTGACTGTGTTTACGGAATGTAAAACGACTCACAACTTCAGTTGGCCGCTGTTTGACGTTCCGTAAACACATCCTCCCCTACCGCTCCCATACCACAAGAATAGACTCAAGTTATGCATTACATCTGTAACAAAGGCATAACTATCTAATCGAACAGATTTTACCAACTATATTTTGTGTAACAGATCTTGGACGCGACGTTCGATGACTTGCTTCACCTGGCTATCAACCAGATGCCGTCGTCCTGGAGCTTGCTGGTGAAGGAAGTGGTCCGCTCATATGTGGACCTGAACATTTGCGAGCTGGTCACGTCTTACACTGGCCCAGTGCAATTGGTCAGGCGGACTGAAGACGAGATCATTTGCTTGCGGTAAGATGTTAAATGGTCATAGCGCCGAGTGACGCCCTCCTTCGCTCTTTTCTACATTTCTACACAACAATAGGCACCTTCTAGACCAACACGTAACATCTTCGACCTCATCGTCACTTACCATCAGGTGAGATTGAGGTCAAGTGTTGGTCTATCTTCTATAATAAATAAACTACAATAATTTGATTATTATTATTTAACTTCTACTACTCTACTACTACTGGCACTACTAAGTGTCAATGGGCAGGCCACATCGCTCGAAGAACCGATAACCGGTGGGGAGTAAAGGTTCTCGAGTGGCGACCGGCGTACGTACCGGGAAACGTTTACCAGGCCGTCCCTCTACTAGATGGACCGACGACCTGGTTATAGTCGCTGGATGCAGGTGGCTCGGGACCGGTCGATGTGGCGTACCATGAAGGAGGCCTATGTCCAGCAGTGGACGTTTCCCGGCTGATGATGTCTCTACTACTACTACTCTTACTATCGGTACTGGGTTTGGTTGGTGGTATTTTCTATGTCCGCCTGACTAGCTACCACATTCTTACTTAAGTTACCCGCCAAACAGTAGTGTTAATAGCACTGTTGTGTCCCGGTATGAAAGGTAGCTGAGCCAGTGCCTTATTACGTTGAGGCTTCTGGTGCGCACGCATTTCTTCTGATCAGAAATGTAATCACTATCGCATAGTAAGCTTTGTATGGACTGGCGACCTAGTTAAGGTTGCGGGTAATTTGAATGCAAGTGTCTCGGGATGTTACTGCGGATGTACTCCGGCTGATAATTGAGATGAAGCTTCGTTAATAATCTATTTTGCATTGTTATCGGTGTAGGCCTGGTGAACTGTCAACTAACCGATGCAACGACCTACTGCTGCGCTTACTGGAGACCCGCCACCCCGAAGTGATGACGGTGAACGCGGAGCAGGACATGCCCGCGCTGATGGCCAAGTTGGTGACGTATTCTGATTCGCAGCGAGCGACACTCGATCGTGCCGACATCGGCGAAGCTCAGCGGAGGCCTCTACAGTTGGTAAGTTAAGAAACTATGTTGGTTAGACCACGTGGTCGCGTTCAAGGTTGCATTGTTTTGTAGCTGTCCCTATCCGAGCCCTATCCTACCCGAGCGCGTACGGTGAGACAGCATACACTACGCGAAGTTATCCACCCGTTATTTGGATTTTTCGTAGTCCAGGGATCATTGGAAGGATACAGTATATTATGTAACCATTTTTTCAATACAGTATACTAATGAAATTTCAGATGTCGGTGGTTTTCCAAATTGTTCTAAATTGATTCATACTCTTGTAAATCAGGTTCAAAGTTGGGGCTTTTTATTACCTTAAAATACAATTCTTTGACGCCCTGTAACTCTGGAAGTATATATTTAAACGAAAATCTGACTCACCACCGACACAGATATTTGTTTCTAGATTGTGTCTTGAAAATTTCATAGATTTTCATAGCTTAATACTCAAAATATGACTGGACTACGTTTGTATGGGCGCTTTGACATCAGCATACCATCTTAAAAGGTTTTCAGACTAGCTTCTGCCCTCTTCAAATCGTGTGGATTTTTGCTCAATTGAAACCTTTATAGCCGTAACCGCCGTAATAGCTGTAACCATGGTAGCTCAGTTAGATAGAGCATCAGTCCTTGAACAATCGAGGTCTGGGTTCGATCCTGGCTCGTACCAATGAGTTACAATTTGTTATTTATGTACGAATGATAAAAATCACTACCATGGGCTTTTCGGTGAAGGAAAACATCGTGAGGAAACCTGCAAACTCCTGAGAATAAATTCAACTTTTACACCCCATCAGTTATCGGTTCTTCGATCGATGTGGCCTGCCCATTTCCACTTTAGCTCACTGACTCGTCGAGCTATGTCGGTGACCCTTGTTCGTCTACGGATTTCCTAATTCCGGATTTTATCACGTAGAGATTCTCAGAACATAGCTCATTCCAATGCTCGCTGAGTGACTTTAAGATATTTAAAATATGTAATATGTAATTATTTCTTTAATGTTGGATTGTTTATTGCCAGATCAACAAATACATGAAGGACTACAAGTCGTCCCACTGCACTCCGCTGCCAGAACAGTTCTTTGATACATTAATGCAGAAAATCACCACTGGGTAACTCATTCACTTGTGTAAGGGGAAATAATTTTAATTTTAAACTATTCCTTTATTATTTGATGAGGCAAATACTATTCAGTCACACCGAGCGAATCTATTTTTTAATGTTTGTATTAATATGTATATTATTTTAGCAAAAACGAAGCGTATTAATCAATGACGTGGATATGTATGCATGCACCATAGCTAAATATAGATGAATATATAATATGTGAGTGGTTACGCAAAAAGGGACCTGAAGGGATTGAAAACTTTTTGTTTTTCATGAATTTTGATTATCTGGTGTGGGCTGAAAGCTTTGTTTTGGTCTAATCAGAATACTTTTAAGTGCCGTAGTTTCTGTTTAAGGTAAGGCTCGAGGCGAAACTCATTTCGACATAAAAACGCAAATTAATTATTTTCCCTTTTTGCAAAATCACATATTTGTGAAACATTTTCACTAGCATTTACGACAAACAACTCAATTTTATTTTTTTATGTTATATATTGATGATGATGACTCAAGAGAAGTTCTAACTGACTTAGGTCTCACAGATTAGCGCGTGCTAGCGTACCTCATTCTAAAAACGAGAACATTGCCAATCACACACAGATTATATCAGAATCACATATTGACAGTGGCGAATATCGTCTTGAAAAATGAGAAAATTTTATTTGTTTGAAATATACGAAGTAAAGTTAAATGTTGAGACGTATATTTCTTTTTCAAGAGGACCTTTATAGATTGTTACGATTCTGGTACACGGATTTGTTAGGAATATACAGATTCCACCGCGCAAACGAAAGTGTATGACGTAGTTCACACTGATTTTATGATGAAATTTAATTTATTTGCTATTTATTCTAGATGTATAATTTTATATTTTAATGACTTGACTGGTATCAGTTACAAATTGTCAAAGTGGTGTAAGTATTGGGTTGATTTAAAAATTATTTTATGCAATTACAATAATAATAATAGCATTTTATGGTTTTCATCTATCTACGGGTGTAATAATGTAATAAAAGCACAATTATTGCTGATGAATGTAATGTAGCATAGTTATATGTATTTATTGAATGTTTTATTATACCTTTTCTGACGTAGACTTAGTGAATTTAATATCAAAATGACAAATATGGGAATTTATATTTATGAATTATTTATGTCGTTAGAAAATATTGACTATTCTACCTACAGCACGTATTCTTTTAACCTCTTACGAATGGAACACGCGTCTGTTAATAAACATAGAGAATAAAACGAAGTGACACTGTTATATAGTGTTAAAAACTATTTATGAGAAGAAAATGTTATTTCGTTGCGTTTCGTCTATGTTCATTAAAAGATATTTCGTTTAGAGAATATGCTATTTAGCTCCAATTGGTTTAGTTTTAGATTGTAATTAAATAAATGTCCGATGATGTCTGAATAATTATTGAAGTTGCTTCATCTATTTGAATTATGTGTATGTACTCGAAATAAAATTTCTGGATGTGACACCGGTTGTATATTTCTATTTTTATTCGTGTCTAGTATTTAAGGGAATCAAAATAAGATTTTCAATGAAATCTGTCTCGCAGGTGTACTACGTCTACCTAGCTGAAAAATAAAGCTATAGTATCTTAATCTTCGGCCAAACAGTTAATGGTAAAATCTGTCGATACTATAGAAATCGATTGCCTGGCGTTAGTCTTGCAAAAACTCGAAAATAGCTCGACCGATTTGGCTGTATTTATTACAAGCTTTCATTTTATTTCAATGTTGTAATATGTACCGTCAAGCTGTCTGATGCTGGAGTGATCTACAAATACCTATCTATATAAATTCACCCTCCCAATACTCATTGTCATTATTATTACTCACTATTTCTAGTTATTATCAATCATAGGATGCTTGCTAGCTTTTGACTGCAACTAAACTTTTAAATATGTAACAAGAAACCGCATCTAAATCGGATATCTTACGGCGAATATATCCAGTACCCCTTTTTACCATTTTTGGGATGAAGTACCCGTACAATCAAAAATCTTGAATGAATAAAAAATTCTAAAAATTCGTTTAACCTATATACCAAGTTTCGTCCAGATCGGTTAAGAAATACGACATGTAGAGGAAAACATACAAACACACAGAAAGTAGTCGAAAGGAAGATCTTTGTACGCTTCGCTCGCTCGGTCAATAAACCCGTCGTGTTTGGGTTCGTTAATTTGTTTGGACAAACTGCGTGGTCGCCAGTGTTAGATGCTGAAGTCACGTGAAATAAAATACACATGATAGACCCATTCTTAACTTTAAACCATTACCAACAATCAAATTCCCATACAAACTTTTATCTTTCATCTCTTCAGACACAGAATTAATACAGTACTACATACAGAACAGACGTTCACCGCCTCCCGCCGATCTTACCTCACCTCCCCCGCAAGAAATTGACTCTGATAATGACCGTTACGTATACACATGCTCGTGTGTACAAACGTCATCCGTTCTGTGTGTCGATATCACAACATTTTTTCCAAGTGTCCGGGCTGTGCTTCATCGGTGATGAAACAAGTCATAGATACAAAGTAAGAAAAAATATAATGACTTCATTCACACAAAACCCCATGTACTGCTTTGAGAGATGATTTTTCTAAAGTCATGTACAAGTATTAGTTATTTATTGTGGGGTTCACTTATCCAAACCTAAATCATAACCCCTTGATTGACACGACAGCTTTATAATTAATCTCGTATATTCACCCTTGTGTTGTGGTTTTCTCAATTAAGTGATGTATTAGACTAATAAAGCACCCATGTTGAATTTGAAGTAAATAAAATAGTCAGATACTAAATTGCATCATTTATTTTTATTGTGAGGAGTGACAGTAAAGTTAATCATCGAGATAAGAATTAAATAAAAACATTACTTACAAGTCAGTGTAAAAATTAAACTTAGTAATAGGTACTTCATAAAAATTATAAAACAACCATTTGTCTTTTCGTCATTTGTCTTTTTGGTCCCACTCGACCAATTAGTGGAACATGTATAGATAACGTTATTCACAATATTCGTGGATCTGTGGCTGAAATATTCGAACTTGCTGTCTCTGACCACACTGCTCAATTATTGACGTGTCCAGTAAAAAAGACATGTACGATCACTCATTGGTTTGCTGAACGCAGAGACTATTCCAATAGTAACATACAAAAATTTACGAATTGCATATGCAGCTTATTATTCAATGATGTATATAAGAGTAGCGATTCCAACCAAGCCTTTAACCACTTTTACGACTTGTTTATACTATTCTATGATTTGTGTTTTCCTGTCATAAAAATAAAAGTTAAAACCTCTAAAAGAGCAAAGTGGATAACCAAAGGGATTAGACACTGTACTAAGAGAAAAAGAAATCTTCTCTGGCAATACTTGAAAGAACCTAATAAATCAAACAAAACAAAATACATAACTTATGCAAAAAAGTTGAAAAAAGTCATAAAAACTACACAAAAAGTACAAAATGATCAATTTACAATTCCAAAAACAAATCTCAAGCAACATGGAAAATTATAAATCAATCTAAATTAGAATTACCAAAAGACAACAAAGACTTAATAAAAATTAACGACAACTCCTGTACTGACCCTAAAATAATTGCAGAGGCTTTTAATGATTTTTATATTGACCAAGTAGAAGTTAAAACAACATCTGCGAACAGAATAACAAACTCTTACTTATACTCTGCAATTCCAAATTCACTCTTTATGCTTCCAACTATACCGCGTGACATATATGATTTAATAATCAATTTAAAAAATACAAACAGCACAGGTCATGACAATGTATGCACAAAGGTTGTTAAAGCAGTGTCAAAATATATTGCGCCAATACTGAGCTTCATAATAAACCTTAGTATGGAAGGTGGAATTTTTCCTGAAAAATTAAAACTTTCTATAGTAAAACCTATACACAAAGAAGGCGATAAACAATGCATGGATAATTATAGACCAGTGGCTTTGATACCAGTATTTGCAAAAATATTTGAAAAAGTTATATACAGCAGCCTATATAATTTCTTCGAGAAAAATAAATTGTTTGCTGATGAACAGATGGGTTTTCGGAAAGGCAAATCAATAAATATGGCAATTTACGAATTCCTTCAAACAATTATATTAAGAATGGACATGCGCCTACCGGTTATGGCACTATATATGGACATGTCAAAAGCATTTGACTTCGTAGACCATAAAATCTTGCTAAATAAACTCAACGCGTATGGGGTAAGAGGTAATACTCTGAAACTTATTGAAAGCTACCTTACTGATCGAAAACAGATAACTAATTTTGACAAATTGTGCCCCATGACTAAAATATAGACCACGTACTCGTCACGAGCACGAACGGTACGCTACGGAGTGCCACAGGGAAGCGTATTAGGACCCCTTCTCTTCCTTATATATATTAACGACCTACCAAAATCATCAAAATTCCCAATGGTTCTATTTGCGGACGATAGTACAGTTTTATACAATGGTAATGACACATCTACATATGAAAATGACATTAACTTAAACAATACATATATTATTAATTGGATGAAACAAAATAACCTTTTAATTAACATTAAAAAAACAAAAATATTGAACTTTAATCAACGACAAAATAAAATCAATAATTTAAATATCAATTATAAGGATGAAAGGATTGATGAAGTTAGTGTAGCAAAGTTTTTAGGTTTGTATATTGACAGTAAACTTAGGTGGACAACTCAAATAGAAAAGTTACGCGATAAAATAAACCAACAATCGTATGCACTATATATGCTGAACAAAGTTGTCAGCAAGAGTGCAGTAATGGCGGCCTACCATGGCTATGTAGCATCTGTGCTCAGGTTTGGAATAATATTTTGGGGGAATGCCACAGAAGTAATAAATGTTTTTAGAGCTCAAAAAAGATGTGTAAGAGCAATTTGCAATCTACGCCGAACTGATAACTGTCGAGGATGCTTTAAAGAACTAAATATACTAACCTTGCCATGTCTATACATATATGAGATAGTACTTTTTGTTAAATTAAATCCAAATAAATTTCGACATGTGTATAGCACACGAAGGCAACACAACCTAATGAACAATCCCGCGAAAACTGCCCTATATCACAAAAGCGTATTTGCTATGGCTATAAAAATATATAATAAAATGCCACTACAAATTAAAGATTGCAATAACATCAAAGAACTGAAATCTATTCTGTATAAACAACTGTGCGACAAGGCATACTACACAGTGAAAGATTTTTTTGCTGACAAATAGAAACTTCCGTCTTACTACTGTACCACCTACTTTTGACAAAATTTTGCAATATGTAATACTAGTTAATAAGTATATTAAAGTACGAGGGGCATACCGAAAAGATCGGTAATCGAGTACTTTCGATTTAATTAGATTAAAAACTCTTTTTGATGAATAAACACTGGTTAGTTGAAAATCGAATACAATTGACAGAATTAAAAAAATTTTTTTTTTTAAAGAACAATATCAGTTTGAAATTGATAGGTCGATAAAAAAATGGAGCTTACAAGAGAAAGTTTCCGTGCCATAATTTTTTACAACTTTCGACGAGGATTATCTCAGGGACAATGTCTCGCTGAGCTTATATCTATATTCAAGAGTGAAGCGCCTAGCCAGACGACAATATATCGCTGGTATTCTGAATTCCGGCGTGGACGTGCTTCTCTTGGCACCGTACCTTCCACAGGCCGGCCAAAAACAGCGGTTACACCAGAAAATGTCGCTGTTGTGCGCCGAATGATACAGGATGACCGACATATTACATATGAGTAGATTCGGGCTACTTTAGGGATAGGTATGACTGCGATACAAACTGTTTTACATGGTGAACTGGGAGTGAGAAAGCTAGTTTCCCGCTGGGTGCCCCATAATTTGTCCGAAGAGCAAAAGGCGGCTCGTGTCAATTGGTGCCGGTCTACTCTGCAACGCTTCAACGGAGGAAAGTCAAAAGCAGTTTATAACATTGTCTCTGGTGATGAATCATGGATCTATTCATATGAGCCAGAAAGAAAGCATCAGTCGGCTGTCTGGGTCTTCGCAGGTGAGATCAAGCCAACAAAAGTTGTCCGCTCTCGCAGCGTATCGAAGAAAATGGTCGCTTCGTTTGTCGCGAAAACAGGACATGTAGTCACAGTTCCCTTAGAGGAACGGAGAACGGTTACCGCTGATTGGTATACAACGGTTTGTTTGCCACAGATGATATCCGAACTCCGTAGAGGTAACCCGAAACGACGCATAATCCTCCATCACGATAATGCGAGCTCTCACACCGCTCAGAAAACAAGTGAGTTTTTGAAGCAGGAAAACGTTGAATTAATGGATCATCCTCCATACAGCCCTGATCTGAGTCCCAATGATTACTTTACATTCCCTAGAATCAAAGATTTATTGCGTGGTCAGCGGTTTCAAGGTCCAGAAGAAGCAGTGGAAGCATACAAATCGACGATTTTGACCATGTCAACTTCGGACTGGAATTGCTGCTATAATAATTGGTTCGAACGAATGCAAAAGTGCATTAACTGCAACGGAGAATACTTCGAAAAGCAATAAAAATAAATTTAGTTATTTCCTGTATGTATTGTTTTATATTCCCGATCATTTCGGTATGCCCCTCGTATAACTTCGTATGTCCGCTAAGGACGAAACATAGCAGATCTACAACTGTTACCTACTACCATGTACTGTATTACCTATGTTTACGAATAAAGATTTGACTTTGACTTTCGTTAGTGATGATAGGCTGAAGTTTTGAGTTTTGGCCAAAAATTAGTTTTCAGTCAAAAATCAACTAAATCCTCATCTGAACTGCAGTATTTGTTGTTGAAATACACTTAAAACATATATATTTCACCACTAATAAACTTACTGTGGTTGAACTGATTTAATTTTATTCTAGAGAAAGTGTGTATAGCACATTACTATTTATATATACTATAGAGTGTATATGTCTTCATGGTTCTAAACCTAAAGTGTGCCCAATGGGACCCTATTACTATGGCTCTGCTATCCGTCAGTCAGACTGTCACAGTACTGTATTTTTTTAACCTTAAAACACTTGAAAGACTGCCTGGTGCATTATAATGACTACTATAACAAACAAATTAAAAGTAAAAAATTGAAACCATTCAACTAAATGATTAAACCATGACAGACAATACTTTCATATTTCCTTTTTAATTACTTTTACTTTTTAAATAAAAAAAGTTATTATGACATGCAGAGAAAACTAATCTCTATGTAAAGTTTTATTAATTTTATTATTTTGAAAAAGTGCTTTAAAAAAATCTTCCACGAATTATGCCAATATTTAAAATGCCGTAACATTAACAAAGACTCGTACCAAAAATAATGTGGATATAAATTCATACAACAATTACCATGTATGAATTTCAGAATGTCCTTTTTTTCAGAGTCCTCTTCAAGCCCAAATACAACAAAAGGTCTCTTCACCATTCTGTGGTTATAACTGAAGGTATTCAAAAATGGTGAGAAACATCCTCAATCATACCCAGTGGCTGACTGAATTTTATAACTGTGAGGATTTTAAACAGAACCAACAGTACAAGGACTAAAACACACTGGTGTGAACTATTAAATATGGAAAGCATTTTACTGGTGTAGCCATAGGTCTAGGTAAATTCTTTAAATCATCCATTGTCCAGTGACTGCTTCCTGCGGTTGGCTATAGTAGATACATAATACAACTTATTTTAGTGTACGGGATTGTTGAAGTTATGATGAAACAAAAAGCGACAACTTTATAATTCTATACAGAAAAATCTAGTGAAAGTGTAAAAAAAAAGTTAGGTTATATTTACCTAAAATATCACAACTACAAAACTATACATTATCTTCCTGCCTCCTGAAAGATGAAATGAAGCTAGTTTAACATTAGATGTAATGTAAAAGTAAATCTTTAAATACATTTTACAAAACGGTGAGTGGTGAGAGATTTTATTCTCAGCATAAAATACAATAATGGTAAAACGAGCAGTTCAATTTACTTCGGTATGTAAGCTCTAATTATGCGTATGTCATCAACCGGACAGTCATTTTTGTCACACTCTACCAGGCCAATTCTTTTCACCACTTGCATACCACCCTGCACTCTCCCAAAAATGGTGTGTTTGCCATCCAGCCACTGTGTTGGCGCTAGCGTGATGAAGAATTGAGACCCATTCGTGTTTGGGCCAGCATTTGCCATTGATATCACACCAGCACCAGTATGCTTCAGGTCGTTACAAATTTCGTCGTCAAAAGTTGGTCCGTAGATTGACTGGCCTCCCTTCCCCGTACCCGTAGGGTCTCCGCCCTGGATCATGAAGTCACGAATAATTCTGTGCAGCTTGGTGTTATTGTAGTAGCCTCTTCTTATCAGCTCCATGAAGTTTCTACATGTGTTTGGGGTATGCTTCCAGTAAACCTCAATGACCACTGTGCCCATTCTGTAAACAAGAGATGTGTTCAATTGTGATACACTTTCATTAGATATATGTTTCAACACAAATCACCAAACTTACGAAGTTTCTAAAACAGCTACAGGCGGCTGCCATGATTTGTCAGGAATACCAGCGCTAGCATAGCCTAACATTGTTGTTAGATGAAGCTTTTTATCTCGGAGAAAACAGGTCACAAGTGTAAGCGTCCTGATAATTTACATGAAATAGCATTTAATAATTGAAAATTTAGCAACGCTTGTAACCAACACATTCCGCACATACAATAGAAATGTTGTATTTTCAGTTTGTGTCAGTTTGCGTTAGAATCACAAATCACTATATTACAATACCCACAGACTAAAAACCTAAAAACAATCTATTACAATACCTATACAATACACCACAGATCACTGTTGCCATACCACAGACTAACATCACTAATATATGTGCTAATATAATATGTACTCAATGTACCACTGAGCAAGTAATCACTACGTTTTGTATATGGTTTCCGGCCGACTTTGACAGATCGCACCACAAACCGCAAACTATGGAACAAGTAACCGCAAACCACTGAAACCACAAACTACACCGCTAAGAAAAAGTAAAAGTAATATAATAATAAAATAATAATAATAAAAGAAAAAGTAATAAGAAAAAGTAATAACGCCAACGCTCATTTTATTCATTGTTGCTTCCATAGTTATTAACGACTACGCGCCTTGGCATTTCTGTGAAATGCAACGGTACGACCTACTTCTACTAGATCTTGAAACATTAGTAATGGCTGTAAGGTTAATGATCATTGCCTTTCCTCAAAAGGAATTGTGAAAAACAACGTAGTCACCAAGCATATAGTAATCTGTGGATGCACACACATTACAGCACTATATTCTTTGGTACCTAATCTGTGGGTCAGTGCAATTCAGTAAATTAGTCTGTTTATATAGTCTGTGGCCTGGCTAGCCTGGAATTTGTACTGAAGGTTCTTCAATATTTAATTTCCGCAATAATTAATTAAACAATAACGATTTAACTCGTCATGAAACATGATTTTTGTACTGAAAAAGGCTTTTGTATATGTGCTTTTCATGATCGTCACCGTGTCGTGCAGAATTCACAAATTGGCGCTTGTGGTAGGTACCTATTTAGTTTTTAATTCCTAATTTTCGTATTTTCGTTCAAAAGCTGCTTGAAATCTTCTCATACGTCCAGTTTTAAAATAACCTTAAGTTATTAAATATACATTACAGAGGTATCGCACATATAAATATTTATACTTACTGGGAAACATATGTTCATTCATCTAAATAATATTTTCATTACCACACCTTCGTGCGTGTTAAGTACAAATGATTTATTCCGTTACGTACGAGTAACGTAATTAGTTTTAATATTATAGGAATTTTTGGCTGGGGTTTGATTATTGTTAAAAAAATCAATTTTAATGTGCAAGTATCTTTAGTAAGTAGTTTTTGTTTGCAATATCTGTAATCAAAATCATAAAGCAAATTTTCTGTAATTATCTGATCATAGTAAAAACCAGTCAAATGGGTGTCAGGCAATCAGGCACACAAAATGTGTACAATATTAATTTCAATGCACTTGTATGTCTAATAATTCTTCTTAGAGGTACACTCCTGGTGGAGTGGTCATGGTTATGGATTGTCTGATATGTTGGTCGCGGCCTTTGGGAGACTTCTCCATCTCTCTCTATTTCTGTCACTTCATGTGCACTCAGTAAAGGAAAACTTCGTTGAAGATTTAATGAGACCTGTGGTGGATAAGAATAAATAAGAATAAGAATAAATTTATTTATAAAAATGTACAAAATGTTTTCTTAAATCTAATTGGCTAGAATATTTGATTGAAAACGAAAGCGTCTGCAGCTAAACTAAGTTTTGAAAAACTTGTATTTTAGCATACAGTGCCTCACCCCTCATAAAAGCAGACGGAACGTCTAGCCGCCATTATAAAATAGATCCATTTATATTTATTAAGCAAAACCACTTATTCTAAGTTCCACAGCACTGTGGAAGTGAGTCCTCTCTGTGTGTAAGGTGAAATTGTGAGTGTATGGATCATTAAAACCTATTGGGCATTTCTTTGTTAGGTAATTTTTGGTCAGCAGACCTAGTGTATTCATAGTAGGGGGAGTATAAAAGAAGTATGACCGTAAAATGAAAAAAGTTACAAAATTGAGAATCTTTAAACTCATTGTTGACATAAACAGAGTCAATCTCAGCTATGTTGACAACATGATTTTGTTAAAACCCTTGGGTCAGTTCAGTTGTTCATATACTAGTTGATATGCAACCATTTTCAATGAAGCATTTTGCTTCCTTTTGTGCACAGTACACTGAGCGTCAGTTTCCTGAGCGCTACAACCTGGATGTCTTCAAGGCCAGAGTGAATAATCTATTTCTAGGAAAGCAAGAATCATCCTATACCACACTATCACCTAACATCAGGTGTGATGGTAGCCAAACACACACCTATTTAATGTAAAATAAAAACTGGCCAAGTGCCGGACTCGCGCATGAAGGTTTCCATACCATTATCTATAAAAACAGCATGAAAAATCATGTCTGTTGTAAGGGAGCCCCCTTAAATATGTTTTTTATTGTGGTTTTTAGTATTTGTTGTTATAGCGGCAACAGAAATACATCATCTGTGAAAATGTCAACTGTCTAACTATCACGCTTCGTGAGTTGCAGCCTGGTAACAGGTGGATGGACAGTGGTGTATTAGTAATGGGGTCCCGTTTTTGCCCTTAGGGTACAGTAAACTAAAAAACCTATTCCTGAAATTAAACTCAGTGTTTAATAATAATAATATTATAATAATCATTTATTGCAAAGGCATAAAAAATCCAAAATAAAGTTTAAAATTTAAGTATCAATAATTTGTCAGTTATAATGAAGACACCTGAACCAGACTCATGCAATTCGGCAAGTGCACAGTAGGCCAGCTGTTTGATAAACTCATACTGCCATTCAAAGGGTTTCACTCCAATAATTCATAACGGCTCCCTGATTGACAGATTATAACTGAGTGCTTTGCTCGCTATATTTTAACAGCTAGGGCTGAAAGATATCTTAGTTACCAGCTTCTCTTTGCTAGTAGTTTTCCAATGCCTACAAATTAAATGAATTCTATGGGTTCCTTATTGAGTACAGACCATAAAAATAAAAAGTAGATATTAAAACAATTTTGACAATCGATCCCTAACATTTACAGGATCCCTAACATTGTATCAACAAGGTTTGCTGATTAAAAAATCTTTTGGTAAGCATTTTAATTAACTAAATAAAACCTTCTTATAGGAGGATGATCGACATTATGTGGACCTCACTACTTTCGGATTCTTCAAAGGTGGGGTCCTCGATGTTCGGGTGCTTAACTTCAGATTGCCTTCCGGTCCTGTTGAAGGGGAGGTAAGTTAGATAGAAAAATAAAAACTTTAGTTGGCATGACTCAAAAATTACAACGAATCAAGGAAAACAATAAGAATATCAACTATAACTAACTAATTTAACATAGATACCTCCTGTTACAGGTATAGTTATAGGGTCCTCGGGACAGGGAATTCCAAATAAAGTCAATTCCCTAAAATTATGTCGCCTTTATCAAATCACACCGCCCCGAAATCAAAGCAAGCTGGCTCCGGCGTACACCCGCTGGTGAATTTTGTGTTTTATTCCGGGGCATCGCAATCAGAGGTTGTGTTTGTAACTTTGTGTAATAAAAATTAAATTATGCATATTACTACTCTTTTTTTTATACTACCGGGTGTACCGCCACTAAGGGAACGAACATTACTTGAGATTGAGGTCAAGCGTTGATCTATCTTATATATAAAACTGTTTTATTCCACAGTATGGGTTCACATTGGACCGCACTGCCAATGATGCAATCAACCCTTATCTCGAGGCACACACAGACACATGTTTCCTGAAAGAGAGTCTAAACAGCTTCGTATCTCCACAACATCCAGCCATAGTGTTCTTGAAGATGGACTTCAATAATTCCAGGTAATTTAAAGGCCCTTTGTCCCGGGGCTTCTGCTTTCGGATACGAGTATTTTAACGTCATTAATTTAGACCACCTGTTCTACATTTTTTTGGTTTTAGTTTATATGAAGTTCATATAAGTACATGTTTTTTTTTTCTTCTTCTATACCCCTGTCTGTCCCTATTACAGATTTTTCCGTTTTCTTATATCGTGTTTATACCTTCTTAACATTTTACAGTCTCTTGACTTGACTCTGGCAGAATCATCACTTCCATGATGAAGCCATAATTTTGGAGTTGAAGTTAAAATAAAAGTGTCGAATAATGATATATTAATTGATCACCCTAGAGTCCCATCTCAAGATCAGGTTAATGCGACATGAATGGATTCGATCAAACGAAATAATTAGTTTCTTTGGAACATGACGTCATCAATCAAAATAGGAACAAAACATTTCCTTTTGTTCGATGAACATCATGTTCCATAAAACAAATGAGAACTACATATGTATATGTTATCCTAGTTGTTATAAAAGCAAACCTTATGGCCTATACATTTGATATTATAGTCATAAAAACTTGTGATAATCGATTTAGGCACACGCAACTGGTTCTTTGGTTCTGTTTTTGACTGTACAAACGTGGATTTTCAGGATAAACATAACGTGTAAAGGAGATGTGGAGTCCCTGCACTTGTATCAAAACCGTTCTATGATACAAGACCGACTGAGGCGGCAAACGCAGTATATATTTGTTAATAGACGGAAGAGATCCGATAGCGGTGAGTTACCTCTCTCTCTCTCTCTACATACCCACAAATCTTTCTGTTAGCATTATATTTTTAACAGATGTAATATTGTTGCTTTGGTAGATAAAGAAATATAATAAGATTGTGTTCTTGTAACTTCTGTAACTAACTGTAACTTCAACTGTCTTGAAGGCTTACTTAAGAAATAATTTAATTAATTTGTTTGTTTATCGGCTTTAGGATAGAACAACGACTCCTTAGCTTTACGCATAATAAATGAATAAGCGAAGCGTTTCGTGCGAAGTAGTAGAATGTCAACTAAGTAGGGGTGGAACCCAGACGTTCTTACGGTTGGACGATTGTATAATGGGGACGGTGGAATTAGGTGTAATGCGATCGCACGCTCCCCGATTGTGATGATGATACAGAATTTCGCATTTGTAATGTTAGTAGGTACACAATAGTGTCATTAGTGTAGTCATATGTGAATAGTTACGCAAAAAGGGACCTTAAGGGAAAATTTTAAAAAATTGATTTCGAGAAAATCGCGTTAGAAGTTTTGTGTCGAAATGAGTTTAGCCTTTTCGATTCAAAATTTGAAGAAAAAAAAACTGAGCCATCTAAAAATATTTTGATTACAACAAAGCAAAGCTGAAAGACCACAGAAACAAAATTCATGAAGAAAAAATACCCGTTTCTAATCCCTTCGGCTCCCTTTTTGCGTAACCACTCTCATATCATTCAATGGTACTTTAATTTAGCATTGCGAATATAAGTATCTGCCTTTACTTCATATATCTGACTTGAGTAATATAATAAAATAACCTCGCTTATGTCACATAATTTGTGACCGTTTGTACACGTTCATGTTCTTGTTGGAATACATCTGTTTACATAACAGTTGCGCATAATAAGTCGATGACAAAAGCCGAATTCTTGTCCTTGACAGAAAAATATATACATTAAATAATATCCTGAAGTGAGATGTGATGGGAAGGCGCTTTGTTATATTTAATTTTGCGAATAAAGATTTGTCTGGCAGACGATGAATGGCTTTCGCTTTGCTTGTCATTTTAAGATGGTTAGTAGCCACACAATAGCACACTCCCATTCTATTGATATAATATTTTATGCGAAAAATTTAATAAATGTTATTTAATTGGTTATTATTTACGGCAAGTATACAATATAATTATTAGCTAAGAGCTAGTCAGACTCGCATTTCGAGGGTTCAATTTGGAGAGAGGTGTTAGGTTAGGTTGTCGTATACAGTGAAAATGGTGTAGTAACGATTTATTCTAAAACATAAATCATAACAGACTGAAGTAGTTATTGCACGAAATTTTGTAAATTTAAGTCTACTACGAAGCGTCGGTGGCGCAAAAGCGTCGGTGGACACTCAATCTGAAGGTTCCGGGTTTGAATCCAGGCGTGTACCTATGAGTTGTTTTTCAATTCAAGTACACTATCCGATTGCTTAACGGTGAAGGAAAACATCGTGAGTAAACCTGCATGTCTTGAACAGACATGTGAAGTCCGCCAACGTTCACTGGTCCCGCGTGGTGGACTAAACGGTGAAGGAAAACATCGTGAGGAAACCTGAATGTCTTGTACAAGGCATGTGAAGTCTGCCAATCCTCACCGGTCCCGCATGGTGGACTACGGCCCATACACTCTCTGTAGGAGAGTAGGACTGTGCCCCTCCAGTGGGTACGTGTATAGGCTGTTGATGATGATGACTATGCACTCAATTACTCAAAAACATTGTAAAGTCTTATTTCGGTTATTCAAATCCTAGAACAAGGTCACCCTTTTGTTTTAATTTGATACAAATACATTAATCTATAAACAATACATGCATTTAATGACATAGTAAAGTTTGATATTTATTGGGATGTCATAAACGTTATGTATTGTTTATTAATTATTTATGTATCAAATTTCAACAAGAGCGTTGTTCACGGATCGGGGTAACCTAAACAAGTTCTTTTAATGTATTTAACTCATTCAAAATACCTCAGCGTCTAAAGACAAAAGTCTTTGATCAGTGCGTGTTGCCAGTGATGACATACGGAACCGAAACGTGGTCCTTTACTGTGTGACGAATAAACAAGCTCAAAGTCACTCAGCGAGCAATGGAACGAGCTATGCTCAGAATTTCTCTATGTGATAAGATCCGGAATGAGGAAATCCGTAGACGAACGAAGGTCACCGACATAGCTCGACGAGTCAGTGAGCTGAAGTGGCAATGGGCAGGCCACATCGCTCGAAGAACCGATAACCGGTGGGGAGTAAAGGTTCTCGAGTGGCGACCACGTACCGGGAAACGTCTACCAGGCCGTCCCCCTACTAGATGGACCGACGACCTGGTTAGAGTCGCGGGGAGTCGCTGGATGCAGGTGGCTCGGGACCGGTCGATGTGGCGTACCATGAGGGAGGCCTATGTCCAGCAGTGGACTTTTCCCGGCTGATGATGATGATGATGAACTCATTCAGTGCATAGTAGTAGACTTTAATCTTCAAAATTTCGTGCAGTGCGGTATCTTCTTAAACATATAAAACAACAGACGGTACATAGTTGCCTTGACAACAGGGCTCCGTTTGATTCAATCGGATTGGGGACTATAAAAATAGAATTATTATAATTGTTGAGGATTCCACTTAGCATAAGGTTTCTCCATGTTATGCCACAACGAGCAGTCGCTTTCCTCAACCTCAACCACGGCAATTTAAGTGGTAGGATATTTCATACCTCATAACATTCTTTTACAATGTTTGTAAGTATAGAAATGTGCCCAGCGATTTTATTTTTATTCTGCCCGAAATGATCATTTGCGTGCGATCTTATACATAATCTATCCGATATAAAGCTGATATTTATCATAGTATTTTTTGTTCGATGTGTCATAGTATTTTTGAACTCTGTAAACAACGGGTGATTCCGCATTTTCATGATTTCACTTACTTATGTAACAGTTTATAATAAATGAGCTATCCTGTATTTCTTGATAAATTTTATTAGTGTCCGTGAGATAAGATTCTCTATTCCTATCTCTATTCATAAACATAAAAAGATAGTATAAGGCGATCCACCTCCATCAAAGTTTCATACTTAATTTCTGTTGCCATAATCTTTTTAAATATCATAGCTGGATTTGTGTAGTTACTATCTAAAAATAGAAAATCAGATTGTGATGTCGCGAAAATGAGTATATGAGTGAGAAATGAGTATCGTTAACATACAACTTCACAGTGAATCACAATTTTCATTTTAAACACTTTTTTTCGATTATTGTTCAAAGCGCCATCTATGAACCATTAGCTGCGTAACTGCTATTGCAGCTAGCTGTAAAGTTGTAAATTAATGATATTAATTTCGTAACACTATAATTTCACCTCCTATTTGTAGGTAATTACTTATCGAAGCCAGCTGTTCTATTTTGAAAGATTATGGCAACAGAAATTTAGTATGGAAGCATTAGGAGATGAGAAGATAATGTTAAGGTGGTGGCATGAGCCCAGGGAGCAATAAAAGTAACGGCTATGGTAGTTATTTAGTGAAATTCATTATTCGACGATATAATCCAATATCCTATTTTTACGTCTTGTTTTCTCAGACAGCTATTCTGTTTGAAACGAGTATCTGAAATAAATTTTGTATGGAAGCATTGCGAGCGAATTCCCGTTAGTGCACAGTTATCTTACACTTGGTCTTTATTAAATGAAGGTCGTAGATAGCTCACAATGACTAACACATAATTCTCTCGTGCATGACGCACCGTCTGTGCTTCCTTTCATAGTTTGTTTGCAAGGCCGCCTATCTCTACCATACTTTTTTAAATGACTAGTTATTCGCTTGCTCATGAAATTTAGAAATTATTAGACGGGAACTAAGTAAGAGACCAAAATGAAAACCAGTCTATCTCCTTGCTATAGACTAAGCAAATGTCAAGTTTCATCACGATTGGTTGGTTAGTGTTGTTGAGGCGCTAAGAGGTGACAAACATACAAAGAATCCATTGTGATAGATAGTGGGGTAACCTTTATTTTATAGATTTGATCTGAGGTTTCTTTAATTGTTTCTACATGTAACACATTGGGTTCAGCTGAAAATATTTGCTATGTTTAAGGTTATGCTGACTTAGTCGCCCATTTAGCCAATGCTTTGTGTATGTACTCGTACCTATGCTGAGAAAGAAATAAAATGTGTTTTCGATCCCTCAAATTTTGTATTGAATATTATACGGTATGGAATCCTTCGGAATCAACATCCGAATGATTCCATATTTATACGAGAAGGTCGTTGTAATTTCAAGTTCATTGTAAAATTCGCTAAGTACGGACGTTCCTTGAAGGTCGTTCTGATACGGAGGATAACAATCATCCATCGCAGTCGAGTTGGTTAAAAACAATGAATAAACATGTGTTGCATATTTTTTCAGAGTCGCCATCTTCCCTCACGGACAGTGATATAGTACTGCATTGCTCGCAAGCTAACCTACCAATCACAAAGACGACCTTAAATGGCTTCGACTACTACAACACAAGCGTGAGTCTAAAAATATATGTTATGTTTTAAAAAGTGAGCCATCTAAAGTTTATGTTACCGCATACAGGCATCTAGTTTTCTCAGCCTGTACCACACAACCATAGACAGTTTTTTATATTTTTAGCAGCGTCTCATTGCATTCAGTTCACTGTCTAAACTCAATCAGTTGTGCTGCTAAGGACAAAATATTACTACCGTCCTTTTCTAAAAAGGCCATGTGTGTGTCTTTGACCCGTCTCTTACACGTACATAGAATTGACCCCCACCCCCACGTCAGCAAAGGTAATAAAAGCGCTTAACCCATTAAATGCTTACGTAAACATTGGTATATGCATTTTTTGATGTATCCTTTTTTATATGGACCAACGACCTGGTTAGAGTCGCAGTGAGTCGCTGGATGCAGGTGGCTCGAGACCGGTCGATGTGGTGTACCATGAGGGAGGCCTATGTCCAGCAGTGGACGTTTCCCGGCTGATGATGATCCTTTTAGGTCCCCCACCTCCATGTAATCAAAAATAAGCGTTAAAAGCTCGTTCTAAATTTAAGTAGACAAGAATTCCGTGTGGGGAGACCTGGTTACCCGTAACACCGGCCTCGAGCTTAGTTTGGGAACCAGCTCTCCCACAACTACTATATTACTTGTATAAAATATAAATGGAGAGAGAAATATGGAATACACTACCGGTTTCCGTGTTCCCCGAAAATTACAACTTGGGAATCTTCAAAAGAAGAGTAAATAGGCACCTTCTAGACCAACACGTAACATCTTCGACCTCATCGTCACTTACCATCAGGTGAGATTGAGGTCAAGTGTTGGTCTATCTTCAATAAAAAAAAACCTATTTTATTATTTTATTTATTATTCCTTATGAATTGTTTTCAGTTCGCGCTGTACGTTGCTTCGGAGAAGGAAGAAGGTCTGTACAACCTATACTTCCACAACTGTCCGCAGCGTGGTAGTGAGGTCGCGCCCTCTATGAACTTCATGGTGAGTAGGGTTCGTAAATTAAAACTGTAAGGGACGGGAGTGTGCTTTTGGTATACTCCGCTCCCGTCCCTATTGGCTTTAATTTATGGTGATGTTAGTTAATGAATATTAGACATGGTGAGTAGGGTTAGGCTGTTGATACATACATTACTCGAACAATTCAATCACTTCGCATTACACTTGATAAACGTGTAGAATACTTACAGGTAGAATAATCCAGATAGGGTATACATTTTTTCTTCTCAAAAAGCGATAAATTAATTTATAACGGGACCACCTCTTAAGTATGATCTACCTAACAAAAAAAGAATTTTATTATTAAAATCGATTCATAATTAGCGGAATGATCAGGCAACTAAAAAGCAATCGAATTGAAAACTATATCCTTTTTTGAAGTCCGTTGAAATTATTATTTAGAAATATTTATGATTATTGCAACCAGATCGAGATATACGAGAGCAACGAGGACAACAATTTCCTGTCGGCGGGCGAGATGCCCCTCCCCGCTTTGTACAGCATGATGTCGATGATATTCTTCCTGAGCGCCGGGTTCTGGACGTTCCTCCTGAAGACGAGCCAGCACCCCGTCTACAGGATCCACATCATCATGTGCGTGCTCGTGCACCTGAAGGCCCTCTCCCTCGCCTTCCACGGAATCAATTACCACTTCATACAGACGAGGGGGGAACACGTCACCGCTTGGGCTATCATGTACTACATAACACATCTGTGAGTATTCATTACAAATTATTCATCAGGCGCGGCTGTCCACTGCTGGACATAGGCTACATACCCTACGTGAAGTCTTTCCAAAAGCAGTGTTAATAGCACTGTTGTGGAAATAAAGTTGTCTTGTCATCACACCACCCTTTAAGTTAGGTTAGTTAGTTATACATTGACATATATATATATATATATTTACATCACGATACCCATCAAACGTCCTTTTATTTCGCATTATTGTGGCGTCCACCACTTTCACTCGGTTTTTATCAACTATTTAAGTGAATATCGGGCAACTAAGAAATGTAAAATACAGTGTACAACTTTTTTTTTCATTCTATGCCCTTATGTTGATATACAAATATTCGTATATTACCAGTCATAGTGAAAACAATAAGGAATCCTTTCCAGATTACCAGCAATTAGACTTCCCATAATATACGTGTTTCTTATTACATTCATCTAACTATTGCAACTCCTTTGTATCGTGCGACGTTGCCGCTCTTACCTAAAAAATGGCTTAAAGAACTTTACTTTATGTATATGAGGTAGGTAGGTGGTAGGTACTACGAACAACGATTTTTTATGCTTAAAGTATGTAAGGGCAGCGTTTAGAAATGTTAAGCCATACAATTATGTAACTCAATAAAACAAATACTCATATCAAACGTTATTTATTATGAAATTTGTATCAAATAACAGAACTACTTAATTTGTATGACCGGTAGGTACCTACGTGTTTCTTTAGTACATTTAATGAGGTAGATAATTATTGATAATTAAGTTATTGAAGAACATATTGATAACACATCTACCTGAGGCAGATTTACCATAAATGAAATAACAACTAGTTGCATTAGCTGCGTTAAAATTAGAACAGCCCACGTTTAAAATATGGACGTCAAATATCGCGTAATTATGTGACTACTATTAATTATAGCAACTTATGTGCCTACTAGAAATTAAAATAAATGTGCCTTGTGCACTAGATAAACGAAAAAAGTAAAATATTGAATATACGGACGTCAAATATCGTATAGAATGAGTCTTTTGCAATAATTTGACGTCCGTATAATAAGTGTTGTGATTCCTGACCCGACCACGACAAGGACTGGAGTTTGTAATATTGCACAAATTCATGATTTTTATTGTGCGTTTTAGTGCCATTAGTCTCGGGAATTAGTGCCTTCGTGAATTCAGCAACACACCCTATCCAACTCCAAAAAACCGACCAACCCTAACAGCATGATCTAACAAACTTTGCATGAAAGCATGTTTATACGGAACAGCAGCAACTCAACATCGTCTCTGCCAACAAAGCTTAATGACTATAACTCCAACCAACAAAACAAGGAGAAAGACTATCTGGACACACAGACCGAGACCCAACTTGACAGTGACAGCATAACCTCAGACCATGAAGAATGGCAAAGGGATGAAATTCCCACCAGGAGAAAGAAAAGGAAAGAAACAAGTCCAATTCATAACGACGGGAATAAAAAACAGAAAAATTCCTCAAACTTTGCTATCCCTACACGTAATAGTTTTGAACTACTTGATACGGAGCTTACGAATAAAACCAACAATACAGATAAAGTATATGTACCAAAACCAGAACCCATCTTTGTTACAGGCGTAATTAATATAAATTCTCTTAAGGATGTACTAAACAAATTTGTAAAAAGCGATCTTTACCTCATGACCACACTTAGGTCTGGACACGTTATAAAAATTATACCTAAAGACATCAAAACATACAAAACGATTCGAGAGAACTTCATTGCCAACAATATCTCACACTACACTTACCAGCTTAAAAGCGAGAGAGCATACAGAGTAGTATTACGCGGACTGCATGCATCAGAAAATACCACAGAAATCTCAAAAGAATTGTACGAAATTGGACACGAAGTGAGACAAATAGTCAACATCAGACATTGAGCTACTAAGGAACCCTTGCCTGTATTTTATGTCGATTTAGAACCAAAACCAAACAACAAAGCTATTTTCGATGTGAAATACTTGAATAACATGAAGATTACTTTCGAAGCCCCATACAAGAAAAAGGAAATCATTCAATGCAAGAGATGCCCGAGATTTGGGCATTCCAAAAACCAATGTTTTAGGCCCCATCGCTGTGTTAAATGCGGCAGCGCTCACCCTACAACAACTTGTACTAAAAAACCAGACACTGAGGCTACTTGCGCGAACTGTGACGAAAAACACCCCGCCAGCTACAAAGGATGCAAAGTGTACAAACAGTATAGAGAAAGAATTCTTAAATTAGACCCTAAGTCAAAAGAAAAACCAATGCCTAACAAAATAGAGATCAAAAACCTTGATCCCCACCCGGGTTATAAATCTAACCGCGCAGGGCATCAACACTTAACTAAAACGTATTCAGAAGCAACGAAAATCAAAGAACAATATACTCAACAAGACACAAAGAACGACTTGACCGATCTTACTGACCTAATGGACATAATGTTTGAAAAACTACAACATTCTATGTTGACAATGATGGAAAAAATTATGGACAAAATGATGGATCGCATGGTCCAGCTAGTCAGCAGCCTGGTGAAAAAATGACCCGAAACCTCCAAGTGGTTACTTGGAACGCCAACGGCTTGACGGAACGACGTCAAGAATTAGAAACTTTTCTCAGAACAGAGATGATTGATATAGCATTAATCTCTGAAACAAGATTCACACCAAAGACACACATAAACTTTAATAATTATACAGTGTACACAACCAATCACCCAACGGGGAACAGTCATGGAGGAACAGCAGTAATTATTAAAAGCAACATTAAACACTACCCTTTAGAGGAATACCGAACAGAAAAAATTCAAGCAACATCTATTAAACTTGTAGACAGCAAACTAGAAACTGTATTTTCCGCTGTGTATTGTCCTCCAAAACATACCATATCTGCCAATGACTTCGTAAAATATTTTTCTACACTGGGTAACAGATTCATATGTGCGGGCGATTGGAATTCTAAACATTTAAATTGGGGATCTAGGCTGATCAATACTAGAGGAAGACAACTTTGTAAAGCCACAGAAGAGATGAAGTTAGAATGTCATTCCGGCAGAGAACCTACCTACTGGCCTACCGACAGACAAAGACTCCCAGACCTATTGGACTTTTTTTATTGTTAAAAACATAGATAGTAACTACTTAAACATAGAACCACGAATAGATCTCACATCTGACCACACACCAGTTATACTGAATGTTAGTACAACAGTTAATCTGGTAGCACAGCCCCTAAGAATATACAATTTGAACACTACAGATTGGACAATCTATAAAAATATACTCACGACAGAGACAGAACTAAAGACCAAAATTAATACAATAGAAGAACTTGAAAGACAACTGGAACAACTTAATATGACTATCCACATTGCAGCCAATTCTGCAACTCCAAAAAGGAAAGGTAAAGGACAACCTCTGAAACATAACTCATATTCAAAGGATATTAAAGAGAAAACACCAAGAGCGCCGTCGGTTGAGAAAGATCTGGCATACGACAGGTTATCCTAGTGATAAAACTGCATTCAATAGTTTCTCAAACGAACTCAAAGCCCTTATCAGCACCCCAGAAAACGATAATATTCAACACCATCTCTCAAATCTAGATCCAACAAGAAACACAAATTACTCACTGTGGAAGGCTACCAAGAATCTAAAGCGCCCTAAAATCCACATATCACCTATCAATGATGAAAAAGGAGAATGGGTTAGATCAGATAAAGAAAAGACAACAATCTTTGCGGAACATCTGAAAACAGTTTTCCAACCACTCCCTGAAAACAATCCCGAACATACTAAGAAAATCAAGGAATACCTTGAATCAGCGAATCAAATGTGTCTCCCACTAAAAAGTACCAGCCCAAAAGAAATTGCGAAAGAAATAAAGAATCTCAAGGATGGTAAAGCACCCGGATATGACCTTATTGATGCCACATTACTTAAAAACCTGCCTCATAAAGGTGTAATGAAATTAGTTAACATCTTTAATGCCAGCCTAAGACTTGAACATTTCCCTGGGCAATGGAAAATTGCACACGTAGTCATGGTCCTGAAACCCGGTAAACCCCCACACAAAGCTACTTCATACAGACCTATCAGCCTGCTCCCAGTTATTGGCAAACTGTTTGAAAGAATATTGCTTAACAGGATGAAAGAACATCTAAGTACAGTATTACCGAACCACCAATTTGGATTCCGGGAAAAACACGGGACAATTGAACAGGTACACCGTATTGTCGACACCATTAGCAGATGCCTTGAAAACAAATTATACTGCTCTGCAGTCTTTTTGGATATTAGCCAAGCGTTTGATAAGGTATGGCATGACGGCCTCCTGTTCAAGCTAAAGAAGCATTTCCCGCATTGTCTGTTCCGAATACTAAAATCCTACTTAGATAAGAGATGCTACCAAGTGAAGTACAGCGATGATCTCTCAGAAGTACACGAAATAAAATCAGGTGTCCCTCAGGGCAGTATCTTGGGCCCTATACTATACCTCATTTTTACAGCAGATATTCCAACAACTGACTACACCACGACTGCGACATACGCTGACGATACGGCGCTGCTATCGACTCGTAGCAACCCAGAAATGGCATCATCACAGTTGCAAAACCACCTGACTGAAGTTGAGATGTGGCTGAAGCGTTGGAGAATAAAAGCCAACGAGAGCAAATCGGTACATGTAACATTTACACTTAGGAGAGAAACATGTCCACCAGTAATGCTAAACTGCAAAGTTATCCCTCAAGATAATAACGCAAAATACTTGGGCATGCACCTAGACAGAAAGCTTACATGGCAAAAGCATATATGGACAAAGCGCAAACAACTAGATGGAAAACTACGGTCACTGAACTGGTTATTGGGACGCCAATCACAATTAAATCCTAACAACAAGATGCTAGTGTACAAAACTACCATAAAACCAATCTGGACTTACGGAATACAACTGTGGGGAACAGCCAGCAACAGTAATATAGATATCCTGGAGAGATTCCAGACCAAAGCTCTGAGAATAATGTTTGGCATCCCTCATTGTATAAGTAATAAATACATATACCTCGACCTCGGCCTAAAAACAGTTCGGCAAGAAATAGCTCAAAGCAGCCTGAAATACCAGGAGAAACTGACCATCCATATAAACAAACTGGCACACGCTCTGAGTGGAGAAGGCGCTCTTCAGCATACCCGGCTAAAAAGGAGAGACATACCGACCCTACATAAAAGATTTGATATCAAGAGAGTCGTGTGAAAAGAACTTTCACACAAGTATGGCTCTCGAGGAAAACACATACCGAGTAATCAAACAAAGAAGTGGCCTATTGTTGTAAAACAGATTGCCATGAAGCAGAAACACACACACAAAAAAAAAGATCAGCTTCTATTGCAGCAGTTTTCACACTGCTGTCTGATTTTAATGTCGTCATTATTGCAATGTTGCAGCACTGTTTTAAACTTGTGCTAATATTCATGGCATATGTAGGAGCTCCATAGCGATCTGTTTTATCATCGTAACTCGATACTTTTTTGGTCGCAGTCACAATCAAATCATAGTTTTGTGGCTTTAAACAATCCATCAAATCTTTAAGAGACGGTTTCAGTTTCTTTAACTCTATTACCAATTTAGCTAATTCTCTCATTTTCCGCGAAGTAACATTAATAAAATGCTTTTCTCGATGGATCCGCTGATATTGCGCACCAAATGCACAGATTAGAGTCTTTTTTAGCTTCTAGAGATATCCTATCTGGTCTCATTTTAGGAAATACCTCTTCTTTGAGTTTTTTTATCTATATTAAGGTTACGTAACATGAAATTTTGGGCTTCAACTTGGGTGTTCGAAGTTTCAGATAAAGGTTGACATGTTCTTTTATGTTTCCACAGCTGTTTTCTGGAGTAGAAGCCTAAACATTTTTCACATGGCAAATAATCGATATCCGGGTAAAGATTGCTTTTTTTCATCGGTTTTACGCATTTCGCAACGTTGTTTATATAATTCCCTTTTTTTCGTAGGTTTGTTATGAGTTTTTTGCGAGTGCAACTCTTTTTGGGATATGAGAGGATTTTTTGAACCTCAGATTCCATAAAATGGTTTCGTATTATGTGTCTCAAGGGCGGACGCCGGTTCTCATGTCATATGAACGTGTAAGCACTATCAGGAATTCAAAATGTAACTAAATAATTCGTCTAATTTCACTTCAATGCTTGCGAGAAACAATACCCAATTATTGCACAATACGGCAACGTCGCATTATGAACTTTCGTAAGGGCGTCGAATACGGCTAGCAATAAAAGTATTGCTCACGACAATAGCGCCACTAATTTTTGCGACGAAAACTAACAGAACTACGAATATATTCAGTCAAGTCAGACTGAAAATAAAATGACGTCCAATTTTTTTATTTTATTTTTACTTTTCTCGCATTAGTAAGATGATCCTAGACAATTACCATCTGCCTCCTATTATGCGTCCGTATATTGGACGTCGCAAGCAGGTGGACGCCACATTATATGCGAAAACGATCATGCTGGATGCACAATGAGTTAGAGGATAAATATATATATATATATTTATTATTATTGGATATATATCTGTGTATAATTATGATTATGATATTATATATATATATATATATATATATATATATATATATATATATAATATCATAATCATAATTATACACAGATATATATCCAATAATAATAAAAATAAGAAAATAAAAAAATCCAATAATGTAATTTGTTATATTTAAGTCTCCCTTTAAGTTAGGTTAGTTAGTTAAGTTAGTTGTAAATTGACATATACATATGCTATGCACATATATATCAGCTTGTAATAGGTTACGCACTAGAATTAGAATAATGTAACTTGTAAATATAATTTTGAAGTGTAGTCATTGTTAGCTGATCCTATAAATAAATAACTACAACGCCACCGTCCTGTGAGATGCAGGTCAAGTGCAGGGGAACAAACTTCCAATCTGTATAAGAGTCCCCTCGGTGTAGAAACTATGCTGAAGCGGACAAATTTGTCATTTCAACTCTTTCTATGGTTTCAGGTTGAAAGGAGCGGTGTTGTTTGTGACCATCGTTCTAGTTGGAACGGGATGGAACTTCATCAAACACATCCTGGCAGACAGAGACAAGAAACTGTTCATGATAGTCATTCCTCTGCAGGTTGGTCCGCACTAACAAACATTATGCGTAATAACAGCGACTTACTGATAAAACTGTTGCTGTCTCGTGTTTTCATTCGGAGGGTTACGTGTGAGAAAGCAGGACACATTTACAGACTAAGGTTTATGCTAAATGTTATCTATGGAATGATAGAATTTCTTTCACCATAATCTTTTAAAATAGAATAGTTGGCTTTGATAAGTAATTACCTAAAAATAGGAGATCGAACTATAGTGTTTGAATATGAGTCTGAGTCCGAAATGAATATCATTAATATACAAAGTTTTCCTTTAAAGTTTAGTATATGTACAGCTACTGTGTTTTTTTTAAGATTTTTAGAAGCAGTAGTTTAGAAGAAGGTGAAGGGACGCCCTATTCTAACAATGATTATCGCTTTAAAGCTTAAAATTTCGCAAATGGATCCCTCAATCAAAAAGGGGTGTTCCTAGACCCTCCATGTTTTTAAAATATCTATTCAACGATACCCTACACAAAGACGCGAAAAAAATATTTCATCCCCAAGTTACGTGTATGGGAGCAACACTTAAAAAATATTTTTCAAGATTTTATTCTACCACTTTTTCGGCGCGATTAATATGTATTCTCGTACAAAATTACAGCTTTCTAGTTGTAAGGGTCTCGAGACAGACAGACAGAGCGAAACTATAAGGTTATTGAAGTTGTATCATACACATTTCGCGAAATTACACTCCGATGTCCTATTTTTAGATAATTACCGCACGTTTTGTAGTCGGACGCAAGAATATGTATTGTATTGTATAATAACATCTTTGGTGTTCAGGTGGTAGCTAACGTGGCTGAAATTATAATAGCGGAGAGCGAGGAGGGCGCCGCCGAGCATAACGCCTGGCGCGACCTCTTCATATTCGTGGACCTGCTCTGCTGCGGGGCCATCTTGTTCCCGGTGGTGTGGTAAGTTATGGACATCAGTCTGAAAAGAGGATACGGACATTGAAATTCTGAAATTTTTATAACTGTTACTTTTCCTACAAATTTTTAAATGAAATGTGGTGTACGCTTGCAGGTCGATACGTCACCTGCAAGATGCGTCTATGACGGATGGCAAGGCTGCCATCAACCTGCGCAAGTTGAAGCTCTTCAGACACTTCTACATTATGGTTGTGTGCTACATTTACTTCACTAGGATCATCGTGTCGCTGCTCAAGGTAGAGTACTTAAAATAGCTCAAAAAGACGGTCAAGTGCGAGTCGCACTCGCGCACCGAGGGTTCCGTACGGTATATGAGTAATTAACATACTGAAAGTCATAAATAATCGTCACCCAATAAACGAATGCGCCTGACGGAATCACATGCGCAATTGTTCATTTACACATTAAGAATCATGTTTTTGTTTAGGCGCTAACAGTTTGTAAACGTAAAGTAGCGATTTTAATGTGATATATTTAAATAATTTTTTGATTTATTTTTATCATTTGTTGTTAAAGCGGCAACAGAAATACGTATTCTGTAAATTTTCAGCTGTACCTATTACATGTCAGACAGACGGACATTGTCGGCTTAGTAATAGGGTCCCGTTGGATACCCCTTCTCTTGATGATTAGCGACGATGCCGTTTGATGGAAAGCGTGCTCGCCTAGAAGCATGGTTCTCCCAGCTGTCATACCGGAACACAACAGTTTGGCGGCAGACTTAGGTAACATGGTGGAAGGTAGCGAGGCGGAGACATAACCTGAGAAGGTCGATGAGCACCATCAGGGTGCAGTACAATGACGCGTTCCGCATCCTGATGGGGCTGCCGCGTTGGTGCAGCGCGTCGGGCATGTTCGCCGAGGCGAGGGTCCCTGACTTCTGTGTCATCAGGACACGAGTCGCGTCTTTCTGGGAGCCTCAGACAACGCTATTCTCCAGGCTATGGTAGAGGGGGTAACTACTGGCTCTCCGTGCAATGGGATGCAAACCGGAAATAATGTAGACCTATAGACTAGACTAGGTTTTTTTCTAGTTGTAATATTTAGTTTTATATTATTATTATTTGTATTATTTTTGTTTTTTATGCCTTTTTAATAAAAAACATTATTATAAAATGCCATACCACCAACCAAGTCTCTCACTGGCCATCACGCCACTAGGCTACGAATATAGGCCTATAGCCTTATATTTACATAGTCCTTGATGTCTAGCTATACGGTTTTTTAAGTTTACTAGCATTTTCCCCATGACCTTGTCTGCATCGTGTGCACCGTGCAAGCGAGACAGTTGCGAAATAATTTTTGTGTAAACGAAAACAGTAAATAAATTGTGTTTAAATATTAAAACTTTGTATTTAAACAGTTTAGAGGCAGCTCGACGTAGTCTTGCGTAATATTCTAAACGTATTGTCAGAAAAAGCCCTCGAGGCGACCCCTGTTTTAGGTGTGTAGGTGAGGTATAGGGGGGTGGTGAACGTCGCTTCTGTACGCAGTATTGAGCCTCGTCGTCGCCGTTTTCAGATCACGGTGCCCTTCCAGCTGTCGTGGATCGACGAGATGTTCCGTGAGATCGCGACGTTTGTGTTTTTCGTGATGACGGGATACAAGTTCCGTCCCGCCGCCGCCAACCCTTACTTCACACCAACACAGCTGGACGACGTTGAGCCACAAGTGTATGTGTATAATACATATTAACATCTTTTACGTTGTGCTATCGGCTTTAGTTATATCATCAACAGTCTTATGAGTGTATGGGACATAGTCAGACTTCATACACGCCTATGAATTTCTGTTCAGGAGTGTGCAGGTTTCCTCACGATGTTTTCCTTCACCGAAAAGGCAGTGGTAATGATTTTTATCTGGACAGGATCTAAACAGACTTCGATTGTTCAAGAACTGACGCTCTACACAACTCAGCTACCACGGATTTTTTGTCTCGGGTTTAGAATATGTCCAGCCCTTATTACTACAAGGGTATTGTAAAAGGCGGTCGTGACGGTGGAAAAATTTATACAACATATGTGCTATTTTGAACTTCATTGAAAAATAGCTACTTCCACGGAAAAAATTTAACAGAATGTGGCAGAATTGTGCTTCAGTATGAAAGGTAGCAGATCCAGCGCTTAGGTGCAGGCTTCTGTGTAGGCACGCTTATCATCTAACGACTGTATCGTCACTTACCACCAGGTGAGATGAAGGCCGAGTGCTAATACTTTATATACAAATATTTTTCCAGAATATCAGAAATTGGTGTCCTTGAAGGCGTGACGAAGATATCCAACAGAGGCGAGAGGAAAAGAGAGGACATGCAACCTCTGATGCAAGAAACCAACTACAATTCAGACTAAAGTCTTGTTGGTAGGCTTGGGACAGATGTGATGTCGCGCGTTGTCGATAGCTCGTTAATGTAGGAGACTATCGACCACGCATCTACATTTGTACAATGTTTTATGTACAATTATATCAATTATTAATATTAAGAGTTTTTGTATCTCCATATATCATCAACAGTATCTATAAAGTGTGTATAAATGCCATTACATTTCCGTTCTAATAACTTTAGGCGTGTATTGTCAACGGCACCACTGACCACACAACTGTGTTTCGATTTTTTTTTGTAACAAAACCACTGCCGTCTGTTGCTGTGTAACGTGTATGAAAACAATTCGCTATTTAATATATGTATTAATAAATAAGACGCTGAGATTGCCCGAGTGTAACAAGGGATTCGTAAATGATAACAAAAATTAATAAATACATTTTAAAAACTCGACCTATAATTGTATAATTTTTTTTCTTCAACGTATCTTTAACCAGATTCAGATATTTTCCTAGAAAAATTAAAAATACTTCTGGAAAAGTGTTAATGATTTCTAATTTCTAAATTTTATATCTAATTCTTAATTACATCATAAAATTTTGTGTAGCTTTTGGATATTTATTTCAAACACAATTTAAAATTGTTGATGAATAAATGATATGGATGATGATATACTGTAACTTCGAAAAAAAATATGTTCTAAAGTATTAGTGCATAATAAGATCGTCTATGTAATGGTCGTGATAATTACTATCGATAATTGTATAAGTTTTGAATTAGAACGTCACTACGGTTGTGTGAATACCCATAAAGGAGGCTTGGCGCGAACTTGAAAAATTGTGGTTCATTGCAATTTTAATACTTCGTTAATATTTAATATTGTTTTGTTTTATTTTGTGTGTTATAATGGTGTGATGAATTATTCCTCGTGGGTATGCTTTCCTCGTAGATACACTTTTGAAAAAAGTTTGCCTTTATTCCTTATAGATACACTTTCATATTGTACAGCAAAGCAGAAAAGCGATAGGAACGACAAGTTAAGTTTTGTCACTCTAATTTAAAAATAAAATTCATTTTTTTAAAGTAATGTAACATTAAAACAAATCGTGCACTGCAAATGCGGTGTGATGAAAAAAAAAGTGTCACGGACGGTGTTATAGTATCAATTACGCAAAATTGTGAGGGCTTCGACGCGATCGAAAGGGTTTACCATGTCGAGCACATTCGGCATATGGATTCTTTCGAATAATGTTGAAACCAAGGCTGACCTTTGAAATTCTCGTCAAGAATCCAAAACAAGCGATAAAATGTACACATTATATATTTTATTGAGAAAATCGAAGAAATGGCTTCGGCCTTGTTTAACTTTAAAATTCTAAGATATAATATCATTATCAAAGACTGTATGGCTGTATGGTGTTTTGCCTTTTCCTGGTGGGAAACAATCTTACCAAAAAAATGTTACCCTCCAAAAATTTTAAACATCACCCCGGTGGTGTCGTTGACAATACACAATCTTTTATTTACTTAATTAACTACCCGACCGTAAGAAGGGGATTCGATTGTAGTGGCATAAGATCTCATCAAAATCCATCCAGCCGTTTAGCATCTTGAAACTCTGAATGTTTCGCAAATTGTACAAGATTAAAATCCATAGTTAATACAAGCTTTAGTTGATACCAAAAATCTCGAATTTTTTGTAGATCACAGATGTAATTTTATTTTTAGTTAGAGACAATGGGACTTTCCCGTGTCCGCATTCGAATGATGTTTGAACTTTTAAAGACGACGATTTTTGATTCAGTTGCCGTAAGCCTGTGTTCGAGAGCGCATCAGATCTGGGGCTCTATTTTTGATTCGCTCGTATGACATAGCCTCGTCGCACACGACTTAAGTCACGATCGACTACAAGTCGCATGAAAACAGGTTTGACTGTATTTTTGAATCCAGTCACCAATATAACTTAAAATGGTTAATTTTATCCATTTTACGCAGAAAAATAAAACCTGTAATTCATGCAAGGAAAACGGAACGAAAAGTTCATAGAACTGTTCCTACATTCCACTCGTTGCAGAAGAGCGATTCAAAAATACCAAATTTCATAAGTCGGACGAAATTCAGTAGAAATCGAGCGCTCGCGGCGCGTAGAGCGAATCTAAAATAGAGCCCCTGATAATTGATTTGAAACACTATACATGTCATTTAGTTTTTCATTATTTTGGAAAATCTTACTTCAATTACATTTCAACGGAGGATTGGCCACAATCACACATACAGATCACTTAATTTTTATTTATCGGTCGGGTAATACAATCGCAATATTTATTCTGTATATAGTTCCATATAATAATTTTCATCTCAGAGCCTATAAGGTCACTTATTTACTCTGATAACACAAAAATTATTCTAACCCTAGTTTTTGAATATTAATTCTTACTATAATATCAGATACTGCCTGGGCATTCCGTAATATATGTTTTTGTGATGGGAAAAAAGTGTGTGACCTATACGAATTTACAAAATTCTTCTGATCCGATTGCGAGATACTTAGAGAAAAACAATCTTAAGAATTTATTTGTAAATTTTGACAATAAGTTGAGTGAATGTTATTTTGTGCACGAGTTTAAAATACTTTGATGTTGAGGCATACTTGCGTTGCTGAAATCACTCAACATACTAAATTAAAAATTTCATTTAAATGAGTGATTCAATTTGAAAAAAATCAGCCATAATATATAATTAAGCATGCTTTATAATCTGAATCGACAAGCATGAAAATGATGAATAACATTTATAGATATGATGATTTTTGTGACGTAGTATGCATTTATATAATTATTATCATTAGACTATAAGGATGTAGAAATAGTCATATTTCCTATTGAGTTTTATAGAGGTGCAAAATTTAAGGGAACAATAAAGCGTTGTGAACGGTGTCCCTCTATTCCAATATGAGTAGGTGATATATGGTAGCAATCATTATCAAAAGTATGGATATGCATACAACCAGGGAGTGGAACGCGCTGCCGGCGTCTGTATTCAACGGACTGGGTGATACCTTTACTGAGGTAAAAATCATTGGGAAAAATATAGAATATCCATACTATTGCTAACGATTTCTTCCTCAGGTCGTATTTAATGTTTAATCGCGACAATTTTTTTGGAGATTTAAATGAGATCTCTTAAAGATATGGACAATTTTACGGCACGATTTCAAACACTGATGTAAATATGTATTGAAAATTTGTAATTTAATAATGTTAGTTGTAAGAAAGATGTATTTCTTAATATTCATTGTCTTCGTTTTGTTATGTTTTCGATTTAACGAGTCAATCCAATACTGGGGCAAAAGAAATACTTAAAATTGTTATTTTTGAATAGTGTGTCAAAAAATTGGAAATAGTGAGCACTTTCATTATTCAATGGTCCAATTAAATAATGAATAATAATTTTTTCTGTTTGTGATGCATACTGAAGAACTTACTGTAACAGTGACTAGTATATTTTATTTTGTTTTTGGATTAAAATACTACATATTTCCCAAATCGTGACGAATTTCGATGTGTTTTCAAATAAAATAAAAAATTTCATTGCAAAATATTTTGTTTGTGAGGTATGTTTAGTTAGTCGGAGGAGCAATACAAAAGCTTGTGTTCTTCAGTATTTTTTTTTTGTAAATGGCATTCAAGGAAAATTCTAGATGGAGTAAAGGCTATATCAATTACGTACAAAAACTGGGTCCAAACGAAAAAATCCACAAGCAGACATAGATACATATAAATATCTCAAATTCAACCGTAAGCTAAAAACTAAAACCTGACTAAATTAGCTGTGATATGAAATTTTATTTCGGGTGTTAACACGATACTTTAATATTGAATTGTTTTTACGACAGCAATAAGTCGCCATCATGGATTTTCTGTGACGTCATATAGCCCTCGAAAGAGATTTTCAATGATATATCATTAGACCAAATAGTTCGAGTAGTTTACGAGACGTGAGGGAACAGATGAGCACAAGGCTGCTACGATCGTAACCTTCCTTTTGGCTTGCCGTAGTAGGGTACAAATCAAAAATAGTTTATTTATCATGACAGCCTACTCCGCTACAAAATATTATCAGTTCTGTCACTCTACATATAATTTTATGAGTATATGGAGTTCACTTAGGGCCAAGTGCTTCTCCGTTCGGATGCAGATTTTTAATATATCTGCCTCGCTCACTACGCGGATTTAATATATGTATCCTTCTCTCACTAATGCTATTATTGAGTGACCCATATACTTATTGCACATATTCCATCAAGTAAAACCTTTGACGAGCGCCATCTTTTAACTAATTATAAATATCCTATGTTTTTGTTTCACTGTAGAAATATTTCAATTCATCAAGAAATATTTCAATCAACTTGTAAATTTTCAAATAAAATAAAATAGCAAATTTAATTGGTTTCATTGACAAAAGCTAGACGCCAATGCCTATAATTATAAATAAATTATAATCTGATGTTTGCTTCGAGCAGATCGAATATATCGATTCGTACGAAGAAATTATTAAATTTCGTAAGAATTTAAATAGCGACCGCCATAATCGTCTCCGTAAGTCCAGTGTTGGACATGAGCTTCCCTCGCTGATTTTCCATGAATGGACTCGCTATAATAGACGGATTGTTCAACGCAGTAAGATATTGTTGTCACATATGAACCGCCTCCGCCGCCAAATGTTTAGCCATTAGACCAATGGCTTAGATAAAGCTGAGCACTTACTTGAAGAATAGATTATTGTCGCCGGAAAAGCTTTCACCTGTCTAGGCCTAACTTTCCGCATTTCGTGCGTCATACCACATCATTAGAAAGAGACAAAGAGTAATAAGGCACTTCAGGGTCGTATTTTAGTGTCTCCATTGAATTCCAGCTTTACCTTCGGTTTAGTGGAAAAGATAAGTGGTTCGATCCCCACATTTTTAATTTTTTCAAAAAGATATACATCCCGGTGGATCTTCAACTTAAGGAGACATCCTCGTTGGACTCTGAGAGTATGGACTCCATAGACAAGCTGAGGGGCCGGCACATCTCACAGCGACACTCTCCGATCTGTACGCCGTACTCCCGGCAACGACTGTCACCGAACCATCGCTCTGGGGCGTCCTCATCCGACAACGGGTAGCCACACTGTCGACAAATCAGATATTTCTAAAGGTAGACCCGTTACCGTAGTGAAATGAATGATATATAGTCTGGAATTCTCGACATGTTGCAGGATTTCATTTGAACTTATTTATGTAGTTGTAGAGGTATATACTGCAGCAAAGTTTCATACTCAATTTCTGTTGCCATAATCTTTTAAAATGTAACAGGATTTGTTTAGTAACTGTCTAAAAATTGGACATCAGATTGTGATGTCGCGAAATCAGTATCATTCATTTTAACACACTTTTCGATTATTGTTCAAAGCGCCATCTATGAACCATTAGTTGCGTAACTGCAATTGTAAACTGGTAGACAGACAGTTTACAATTGCAGTTATATATAAAGTTGTAAATTAACGGAATTTGTGTTTTTTTACGCGCAAACCTGCCAAAATACGGCGCTGTTTTACAAACTTCTAATATCGGGACAATGCGTGAATTATATATTATTATTCATTTCGCGGGCTCTTTACTTCACTAGACTTACATTAAATATATTAAATGTAACCCACGACTATTATTTAAAAAGATTATGGGAACAGTAACTTGTATGAATGAGCAGAAAGGACTCGCCTTAATCCTACTAATATTATAAGTGTGAAAGTTTGGATGTTTAGATGTTTGGATGTTTGGATGTTTAGATGTTTAGATGTTTGGATGTTTGGATGTTTGGATGTTTGAATGTTTGGATGTTTGTGACGCTTTCACGGAAAAACTACTGAATGGATTTGAATGAAACTTTACAACAATATAGCTTATACTTCAGAATAACATGTAGGCTATAATTTTTAAAGACATATTATGTAAATTGTCCAAAATCACACTTATAATATTAGCGGGATTACATGGGCAATTTTGGCATAACAAAAACGCGTTGCCTAGCAACCGACCATAGAATATGTAAATTCGTATATACAAACTTTCGCGTTTATAATATTGGTGTAAAGACTATTTGAATGTCTACTACGTCAGATATTGAATTTTATTTTGTTTCTTTAAATTATTAGACTACGTAACATAACACTATTTTGTAACTTATGCTGTACAATAATTTGTCATAAACGTCACCTGTGCCTATCGAACAAGTAGAATACATCCTGAAGTACACGCGGACAAAGTCGCGGGCGGAAGCTAGTGATATATATTTTTAGGTAATTACTTAATCAAGCTAGTTTGAAGTCAGCCATGTGACGTCCTTTTCTGTTTAAAAGATTATGGCATCAAAAATTTAGTATGACAGCATTAGGAGAGAGATAACGGTAATACAAAATTAAACTTTGTCCTTCTTTCTAGTACGATACTTTCTATTACGGATAGGACGTTTACGATTGACGCAAATCAACGCTCGATAGATGTCGCTAAACATCCTACCTGGCGGTTCTTATAATGGTGTCTAATTTTCCTTTCCTAACGGAGTTAGACCGATAGATTAAATGGCAAAGCGTTAGCCACGGACTGTCGAGAGACGCAGGTTCGAATTCCGCTAGTGTATAAATTTTTCTCATTATTTTTAAAAAAGTGGTATCTTATTCGAAAGTCGAAACCACATGTTCTTTTGATGTCTACGTATTTCTGTTCAGTTCCTGAAGATGAAGCTGTGGTACTCGCTTCTGTATACTCAATTCAGTTCATTTATTCGTATCAATTATTACTTACAGTTACTCTACACATAATAATATTGTCAAAATTATAAAATGAAACTATAAAACTAAATCTACTATTGGTAGTTTGTTAGTCGCAGCTCTAGATCGGTCATAGTCTGTCACAGTGCTGGGACCAGCAAGAGACTCCAGATATCGAGCGGCTGATGACAGGAACCTCGATTCCGAGTCGTAGAAAACGTCTACTGAGTCATCATAGGTGATAGTTTTATTAAGTAGTTGTAGGGCGCAGTGGAGCGGTGATGTAGATGTACTCACTGCAATAGCCATATTCCAGCAATGCACCCGGCGCTGGTGGGGCTTGGCGTACTTGGAGAGTAGTTCCCAAGCTCGCGCAGCGCGACGGTCTATTTTCAGGGCCTGTGTAGCACACGCGACTGCGCAAGTCTTCGCCGGAGTCTGCGTGGTTGGATCTCCTTCACCATGGCTATCCACGCCAGCGCGCTGAAGTATACCGTCATTGATTTACACACGTAAATTCGTGTACGTATGTTAGAATTAAAAGGGCTTTACTCTTAACATTAAGGCCATTGGATGGTGTCATCATCATCATTAACTTCTGGACATAAACCTCCTCCACGGTAAGACACACTGACCGATCCCGAGACACTTGCATCCAGACTTGCAGAGGGACCGCCCCTTACACGTTTCCCGGTACGTGGTCGCCACTTGAGAATATTTACTTCTCATCGGTTATCCTTCCTTGGAGCGATCTGGCCTGCCCATTGCCACTTCAGCTCACTGACTCGTCGAGACAGAAGCCTCAAGCTAATGAGGCGCTGGCTCTGTTACCTTTAACACCGGAACACAACAGTGCTATTACCACAGTTTTGTAGCGGCAGACTTAGGTAACATGGTTGCAGGTAGCCAGGCGAATATAGAAAATATCCTCCCACCAACCATACCGAGTACCTATACGTACCCCCATTGGGAATCGAACCCGGATTTTCCAGATTATGAGTCCAACTATGTAGTCACTAGAACACGGAGGTAATTAAACTGTTATATTATTTCGGATTACGTTCAGTCGGTGTTTGGCTATGAATTAATTTGTTTTTCTGAACCTTTGTTATTTTCCTTTTATAATTCAGAGTAAGTGAAGTCTTACCACCAACCAGTCGTTAGCTAGTGCCATCCATGCGTACGCACTGGGCTGCTGTCGTAGTAGATCCAACAGTATGCCACGAACCAGGCCTGGGTCCACCGAGGGCAGAGAGAGCAACTTGCTGAAAGACATTGAATTTTCTATTGGACGCACTCGTATTACCATTGCAGAACAAAACTATCATCACCATCAGCCAGGAAACGTCCACTGCTGGACATAGGCCTCCTCCATGGTATGACACATTGACCGGCCTCGAGCCACCTGCATACAGTGACTCCCCGCGACTCTAACCAGGTCATCGGTGCATCAAGTCTGGGCTTTGTACAATAATCGAAAAAAGTTTTTAAAATAAAGATTATGATTCACTGTGAAGTTGTATGTTAATGATACTCATTTCGCGACATCACAATCTGATGTCATATTTTTAGATAGTTACAACCCAAATCCAGCTATTACATTTTAAAAGATTATGGCAACAGAAATGTAGTATGAAACTTTGATGGAGGTGGATCGCCTTAATCGTTAGCTCGTCTGCTTCCGACAAGCTCTTTGCCGTTCAGCGTAAATAGCTATTTACCGCCAGTAATTGCTTGCCCAGACATATCCGCCCTGTGCGGCAACGATAATGATTACCAGGCTGACTAGACGACATGGAAATAAACAACATCATTCAATTGCAACCACCTTCTTGGCTTAGTGGTAAAACAGAAGATTCAGAGCCATGCTCAACCTGCCCTGGCGGTGTAGTGCGTCTGGCATGTTTGCTGAGAACAGGGTCGAAGATTTTTATACCGTAATCAGGCGACACAAAGTGTCTTTCTACAACAGACTCGCGAGCAGTAAAAACAAAATTGTGGCCGCTGTATTCGATACTGTAACCCGCTCCATGCATATGTGCTTTACATGTACGTAAGGATTAGTTAAATTTAATTTAGTCTTGTTAAATTTATTTTTTGTGATGTATAGTAATATGGGCAATGCCTTTAATAAAAAAACTTTAGGTCCCGGGGTGGATTACCAGTGGAGGTATAGGTACTCAGGTTGGTTGGTGGCACGTTTTATGCCTAGCTACCACCATGTTACTCAAGCCTGCCGTTAAACAGTAGTAATAATAGCACTGTTCTATTTCGGTATGAAAAATAACATAGACGCCCCTTGGCATGTTTCCTTAGTCGTACTTTAAGATATCCAGGGTAAAATAAAAGTAAACTCTGGCCATGCGAACTGATCTGTTATTTTCTTTATTTGACTGCTATGCTTTGTTTAGGGAAGGCCGCTGGTGTGGGACGCTACATGCGTGGATACCTTAGCGCCTTCCCACGTAGGGAGGACCTCCCTCACTGCTGGGGCAGCTGCTGCGAGCGCGGAGAGCGTGAAACGGAGAAAATATTCTGCGCTTGGATCCAATTATACGTTCACCGCGTTCGCAGTAGAGACCATGGGTCCATGGGGGCCTGAGGCGCGCAGTTTGTATAAGGAACTGTGCGTGCGGTTGAGGGACGCGATGGGTGACCGGAGGGCTGGCGACTATCTCGGAAAAGAATAGGATTAACGATCCAGCGCGGGAATGTCGCCAGCGTTCTGGGCACCGTTCCCCGAGGAGTTGATTTGGAGAATGTATTCTATCTCTGATAAGTTAGAATACATTCTCCCGTTTAATTAGTTAAATCCTTTTTTTAATGGCATTGTGTTTTACTATTTCTGTTGTATGTTAATTTATCAGTCTAGGTAATGTAAACTTGCAATTGAAATGTACCTGCAAGGGGTGATGACTACGCTGCAATTCTTAAAGGAAGCTATGGCATTTACTATGTCCTTTTTCGTATGATAGCATTCGGCTTGTAAGCTTCTTAAGTAGTTAATCTGGAAAATTATTTTTGAATTTATGTAAGATTAAAAATCACTACTTTATTTAAACTAGCTAAAACTAGCATTGTTAAAATAGTAAGCCTTTGTAAAGTTTGTGCATTCCAATCAAATATAATCATCAATCAGTATCATTTCAAAATGACATCATTAGAGGATCGTCGGTGGTGTGCCGATCAGACTTTCCTATACAAACTATTTCCTAATCTTATTAACTGTCCAGAATTATTACACAAAATCAAGTTCTGCGTACCACGATCAGGCCCTCGTGTGGATAATTTCAATCCCTTTGCCGTCAGAGGATACCGAACCAATATAGGACATCATAGTGTTATTCCGAGAATTTGCCGAGAGCACAATATACTACCTATATAAATCGACAAAGACCGATATACTGTCTATTTCTATGTCAGCTTTTAAAGCTGCCTTGGTTAAAAATATTGTGAGCACTGCTCTGCCATTGCCTCCACTTAGTTGTAGTAGTCACTTGTTTTAGCAATATTTTCTATTAATTTGTTGTTGGTTTTTTGTTTCATTTATTGTTTGCACGCGGTGGTTTCCTGTCATTGAAGGAACACTTATTGTTTTTTTAAGTTGTTGTTATTGTGTGATTACTTACAGAGTTTCTTTGTTGGAAATACAAATAAATAAATAACACAGTAAAAAAATAAAAAACCGCAGTAACAGAAACAAAAGTTCCACATCACTTGTGCCTAGTCTATTATTTTGATATCGTCCAGGCTCTTTATATTATAGTCCGATAGTCTTGTATCGGTGTTTGTTTTGAGTTGAAACGAATTTTAGCTGGAATGTGAGATACCCTTATTTTCTATGAGCATTTGTACATACTACGATCGAAGCAAAATTTATATTTAACAATAAAACTGTTGAATGGATGCGTGATCACTGAGAAGTCTCATATAATGACACACCTTATATCTCTATAGCAACTTACCGGAGTTACCAACTGTTTAAACAGTTTTCAAACTGCAGTTTCTTATACAAGCGTTTCTTAAAAGTCACCTTCTAGACCAACGCGTAACAACGTCGCCCTCATCGTCACTTACCATCAAGTGAGATTGAGGTCAAGTGTTGGTCTATCTTCAATAAAAAATGATTTATTTTAGTGTAGAGGTATAAAATGTTTAAATAATATTTTGAATGTTCGAAAACTGCGCGGGAGTACGTTGTTCCTTTATTGTGTGAGTTATGAGTATACGTACGTTTCCGTGTGTGTCCAGAGCTTTCTGCAGGATACAGAGAGCATTGCCGACATCTCCTCGGAGGCGGCTGCAGAGCGCCATGTAGTGGTGGTAGCACGCCGACATGCCATCTTCAATCAGTATCTTCGCAAGCAATATCTCGGCCATCTACCCAAACATACGACACATTTTGTTTAGTTTACACAGCCGTGGTAGCTCAGTTGGGTAGAGCGTAAGTCTTTGAACCATCGAGGTCTGGGTTCGATCCTGGCTCGAACCAATGAGTTACAATTTGTTATTTGGTATTTATGTACGAATGATAAAAATTTCCATTGTCTTTTCGGTGAAGGCTTCACCGTGACACAACTTGCACACTCCTGAGAAGAAATTCAAAAGTGTGTGTGAAGTCTACCAATCCGCACTGGTCCCGCGTGGTGGACATATATAGGCTGTTGATGATGATGATTATAAAGTGCTATATAATAGAGAGATTTTGTTATACCTGGACCTTTCTCTTAAGTTTTAAATTTTAACTAGATGTCATCTTTTAATTAAGTAATTGATATTTGTATAATTTAGGCTATATTTAAATTTAATTTTTAAAAATATATGATGAAAACGTAGTTGTAACGTTCAAACAAAATGTTAGCCGTTAATGGTTACACGCTTGACTTACAATCCGGAGTATTCAGGTCAGTGGATTGCAGGGCATTTTCGATGTCCATCTGGCTAGCTATCACCATGGTACCAAGTCTATTCATAAAAACAACAACAATGTATTTTTGTTCGCGAAAAAATAAAATAATGACATTATTTAAAAAAAAAACATTTATTCATATTTCACTCAATTGAGCAGTAAACAAAATTCCTTACCGAGAAACGTGTGCCAGGCCGTCCATCTACTAGATCAGTGGTTCTGAACCTTTTATTGATGAATGACAATTTGTCTAAATTTCTGTTGAAAAAGTACTAAATACCCATATACTCGTAAGTAGGGCTACTATTTCTGCGACATCTTAATCTTGGTTCCTTCGCGGACCACTTGGGGTGCTTCCAGGGACCACCAGTGGCCCGGTGGCTGGTTAATAACCACTACATGAACCGACGACCTGAAACTGTTTTCCCAGTCACCTTTTCAGACATTCACGGTGACATGGGATGCTCGTTGTTCCTGTTCCAAAGATACAAATCTCACTTGAATAGCACGAAGTCTTAGTAGCAGGTCAGCAGCGTCGAAGAGCTGGTGGACGATGCCGGTGGGAGTGGGGGCTGGATCCCACCATTCTCCCAGCTCATGTTTCCACGCACGCGGTGGCTCTATTGTATTGTCTATCAGGTCCTCCGCTTTAGATCTGCATTAGTTCCATCATTTTCTACTACTACTGTAATCCATACTAATGCAAAAATGAGTTTTCTTCGTTTGTCCTTCCTTTACGTCGCAACGGAGACCTAGAATGACGTTGATTTAGTATATGAAGGAGTACTAAGAGGGACAGGACATTTGATACTTTATATTCCGATGTAACAAGTTGTTCCCGCGGGATAATTTCAGAAGCCCACGCGGACGATATCTCGTGAAAAATAGTTCGAGTGGACTTCAGTTTATGAACCGAATATTTAATGACCTCTTCATATTATAGGATACTCGCGCCAAATTTCCTCATAATTGGTTAGTTGGTGCCGTAAAGGCGCCAAGAGGTACCAAACAAATAAACTCATTTTCGCGTTTATTAAATTGGTAAGGCCTACCTGTGGTTATATTTATGCGCAAAATAAAAATATAATATTAGAAAAATCGCATAACTGAGTCTGTTCCTGAGGTATGGGAGCGGTACGGGAAGGTGTGCGTCAAATGACGGCCAACTGAAGTTATGCGTCGCTTGGCGTTTTGTAAACACACCCTCCCGCACTGCTCTCATACCTCAGGATCAGGGGACAATGATGAAATAAGAAAGCCGAATCTAGAACCCGACCTCGTTAAGAAGAGTATAGAGTCCGACAAGTTCAGACTAAAAGCATTACCCTCCTTTTGGTGTTACCGTAGTCTAGTAAAGGGAAGAGCGGAAAGTTGAAGAATATGAAATAAACATGATATGATATTGTTAGCTGATTCTCCCACCCGGCGGCCTCTCGTCGCGCTGCGCCGAGCACCGACCATGTAAAAGGCGAGCAGTCCTGACTGATTGTTATTTTCTTAGTGTACTGCTCAATTAATTAGTGAGTAAAATTGTAATGTCGATTCTTTTGTAAATAGTAAATTCATTAAATTAAGTTAGGGTGTTTATAATTTTTTTTTAAAACTTATACCGCGTTCTACGCTAAAAATATATTCACAAAACAGCATACATGTTTAACAAGTCGAGCGTCGTCTCCGCCAAATAGTAAAGCTCCTGGTGGTTGAAGTACGCGTGCGCTATCACCCAGGCGTTGTCCCAGAAAGGGAATAGTCCCAACATCCCCAGCATAAATATCTCTGCATCATCTGGGCTTTCTTCAAACACCATAGTCGCCTTTGCGAGTAACCTGCAGAAACAAGCAATGGAACGCATACGGTCCTTTATAAATCATAATGGGATTGTTATTAGCCTTCATATCATTTGATGATAATTCACGATAAAGTCGTTGGAGGGTAAGAGTGCTCACCTAGAAGACTCAGGCTAATGAGGGTCTGGCTCTGCTTCCTTTCATAGCGGAACACAACAGTGCTATTAACACTGCTGCTTGTCAGCAGACTTGCGTAACTTGGCGGTAGTTAGGCAGGCGGACATAAAAAATCCGTAGACATAAGAAACCCGTAGACGAATGAAGGTCACCGACATAGCTCGACGAGTCAGTGAGCTGAAGTGGCAATGGGTAGGCCACATCGCTTGAAGAACCGATAACCGGTGGGGAGTAAAGGTTCTCGAGTGGCGTCCACGTACCGGAAAACGTCTACTAGGCCGTCCCCCCGATGGACCGACGACCTGGCTAGAGTAGCAGGGAGTCGCTAGATGCAGGTGGCTCGGGACCGGTCGATGTGGCGTACCATGAGGGAGGCCTGTGTCCAGAAGTGGACGTTTAAGAAATCCGTAGACGGTACTAAAGTCACTGACAACTCGACGAGTCAGTGAGCTGAATTTGAAACGGTCCACATCGCTATAAGAACGGATAACTGATATAGTTCTGGAGTGGCGACCTCTTCGGGTACTAGATGTACCGACGGCCTGGTGAAGGTTGCTGTGATACACTGGTGGTCAACCTTTTGGAAACGTTCTTAGTGGCGTGCCACAATAACATTGTTATGTGGATGATGATCATGATGAGAATGTATTATGATGTTTGTATGTATGTTTCAATGTACTCATTTATCTGTAACATCTTTCTGTGACCACCAATCAACCTGCTGAGTGTGGTACATCATCATCAGCCGGGAAACGTCCACTGCTGGACATAGGCCTCCCTCATGGTACGCCACATCGACCGGTCCCGAGCCACCTGCATCCAGCGACTCCCCGCGACTCTAACCAGGTCGTCGGTCCATCTAGTAGGGGGACGGCCTGGTAGACGTTTCCCGGTACGTGGTCGCCACTCGAGAACCTTTACTCCCCACCGGTTATCGGTGATGAGGAAATCCGTAGACGAACGAAGGTCACCGACATAGCTCGACGAGTCAGTGAGCTGAAGTGGCAATGGGCAGGCCACATCGCTCGAAGAGTGTGGTACACTCGAGTTCAAAAATATGTATCCACTTTAGAACCATGTCACATTCATCTTTAATTGACATTTCCTTCAACTCACAGCATACACACTACATACGAACAAGCAAAGGTGAATGTGACATGGTACGAAAGTGGATACATATTTTTGTACTCGAGTGGACCAGCGATCATGGAAATTTTAAACATTCGTGTTCCTTCGTTGCATCATCGAATTGGAAATGGCACACTATATAAATTTCCATTCACAATGTGCTACAAACGACTTTAGGTTAAGGAAATACTCGAAACTGAACCCTAGAATAGAAGGCTAAACTAGGCAGTATAAAAAAGCAGCCAAGTGCGTGTCGGGCCACGTGCAGTGTAGGGTTCCGTAGTTAGTTCACAGGTTAACGATATAAACTAATTCAAAGGGGATTAGGGCATGGACATAGCTCTAGCGCAAACTTCCCGAAACGTAGCTATTTAGAAAACCGTAAGACTGCCTATTTTACGTTACTGCTCCAAGCGGCGAGCGCAAGCGATAAACTTCCTTAGTCTACTTTTAAATATGTCATATCTTCTTCCTTCTCATGTGTCGCTTGCTATACCGGAGCATTCTGTGTAATCGAGTTTGCCAAAAAAGCTCTCACGTGAGTGGACGCCTAGGGTTGAGTAGGAACGCCCGATCGATGCAAACTCGCGCCCAGTCCAGCTTCATGTTTCTCAAACACGTACTCATCTCTCGCCAGTTGATTGGGCTGAATGGTCTTTCGACGATTTCCTAGAGGACGCAAGAAAAGTAACATTAATATCATCACCATTGTTCGATTCTGTCCGTGTGATGCAATAGTATACACACACACGCACACGAGCGCACTAATAATGATCTCGTATTGGAGGAAGGCTCGCGCGCCGCGGCCAGTCAGTCGCATCGTATGCCTGATTGAAAATTGATAGAAAACCATTATTTTTATTTACTTCCGTGAAGTGACTTGTGATATGTGCCCTGAGAACGGGACAAGACACCAGAGCTCCTGAGGATCCGGGTTCAAGGTTAGTGTGTTTTTGTGTTAGTGGTGGATACGGTTTCATCCTACGGCAGGCAGTACATACCTTACAAGAATAAAAATAAATTTATATGTATACAGTCCATTACATCGACCTAATAATTGTGTGGGAATCATACAACCATCATCCGGGAAACGTCCACTGCTGGACAAAGGCCTTCCTTCAGGGTATGCCACTTTGACCGGTCCCGAGACATTTGTAATTTACATCCAGCGATTCCCTGTGACCTTAACCAGGTCGTCGGTCCATCTAGTAGGGGGACGGCCTGGTAGACGTTTCCCGATACGTGGTCGCCACTTGAGAACTTTTACTCCCCACCGGTTATCGGTCCTTTGAGCGATGTGGCCTGCCCATTTCCACTTCAGCTCACTGACTCGTTCGTCTACGGATTTCCTCATTCCGGATTTGATCACGTAGAGAAATTCCGAGCATAGCTTGTTCATTAATATTACCTATGTAATAACCGTCCTCGTTGAGAGGCCTATGTCCAGCAGTGGACTGCCGCAGGCTGTACATAAATAACCGTACTTCGTCTAGTAATATTCCTACTCATATCTAAAACAGTAAAAGTTTGGTTGTTTGCATTTACGAGCATATGACTCAGGTGTTTGATCAAATTTATGTGTTAGAGGAACTGTTATATGCACACTCATTCAAGCGCAGCTGGTCATTGTGTGTTACTAGTAGGGAAGCCCTACGACCTATGTTCAGCAGTAGATGTTTCCCTAAAGACGACCCTACGACCTACAGTCTACACGGCTGGTTTTTAACATATAGGTGTCGTTGAATTCGTCAGAATTGTCATAGTTAAATAAGCTATATACATTTTGAAAATGGCACCCGCAAATGTAAAAAAGGTGGGGGTGGCATTCATGTTTTTTCTTACCATAGCAATATGGGTGTCAAATGAAAGCTAGTAAAAATGACACAAAATACATTACAAATTACTGTTTTGGACAAAAAGCGTATCTATAATATATCTAGATGCCCGAACGGTCATTTGAAGTCTATAAACTGATATTTGAAGAACTATCTGATATTGAAAATTTGTATTAAAAAGTCGCATGCCATTTGTAGACGGATAATGAACGTAACAAACTCCAGTCAGTGGCTTCAGAAATTATCCCATAAAAAATACTTAATCGATGTGGAAAAAAGCAATTTACATCCTCTTCCAACTCTTTTACTATCCCTATACAAAAACAAGTCATTACTACGGCTCTCCGTTACGACGTAAAACAAACTCACAAACAAACAAACACACACTCGGCGAACAATGCAGTGGTTTGGTATTGTGGGATGAAGGTATTTGTTAATTTGGTTAATCTTACAATACTAAAACACTGCATTAGAATGCGATATAATGGGAGTATTGTAAAATAGATGAGTCACACGGTGTACAGACAAACCTTGTAATAGGATTAAGTACACTTTAAGCAAATATTGTAAAAATTTATGTTTGATTAATCAATAAAAAATAAAAAAAAACTTTCCCATTTAAAATATTAGTATGAATGGCCATAGATTTTTACTGTATTCGGTTGAAATTTACTGGAACGCCACAAGAAGTTCTGGCTGCGGAATATCTGAGAATGGAGCGGGTATCGTACGTGACACCGAGTTTTTTCGATTCGCGGCAGACAAGAAAATCAGCCAAGTGCGAGTCGGACTTGCGGACCAAGGGTTACAAACCATGTAAAGAATCCTGCCAATGCCTGTAGCATTACCATGAAATAAAGTACAGTTTCTCAACCGCATATCTAAATTCTTCCGTTTTATCATCGGATGATCGGAACCCTCCCAAAATACAGCAAGTCTGTAGTACATCTAGCCTTCACTAGTTGGAGGGGAGAGGTGTCGTAAGAATGAGATAGGTATAAGTACCCTGTACCATCATATACAGCTCCAGAGCATGCTGCTTGTCCTGTAGCTGTCGAGCGTTCCTGGCAGCTATGATGGTGTCACTAGTTCTATTCTTGTCGATTTCGAGCACCAGGTCTGTCGTGGTCTTCATTAGAGTCGCGTGCGCTATCAGCAACATCTCCTGAAATTATATTATACAGCTTGTTTTCTACCATTGTTGTCTTTGGAGCATCCAGCAATCAGGCACGCTCGATTGGCCTTTTTAGATACCGCTGGAAGGACGAAAAGCCAGTAGTCATGAAGTGGCGCAGAAAAGGTGAAAAAAGCGAATTGTGGGTCCGTAAACGTCAATGAATCGTTTTAAAAAGACCTGCTCGCAGTTTATGACCTTAGTAGCAATTGTTTTTATAAATGACCGAAACCGTAGTCATAGTGGTAGAGATATTCTGGCCACATGTTTTTAAAGGCACTATTCTTTTCTATGTTTGAAACTGTTGTATCGGCATAATATACATACACTTGATCATGTCTGGGCAAGTTCACTACAGAAGCTGAGCGTCCATAGATAGCAACATTGACTGAGCTTTCTGTGAGGTGATTTTTCTATGTGATAAAATCTGGGATGAGGAAACCCTTTGACAAATTAAGGTCACCGATATAGCTCGACGAGTCAGTAAGTTGAAGTGTCAATTGGCACATCGCTCGAATAACGGATTAACGATGGTGAGTTCTCAAGTGGTGACCACATATCGCGAAGCGTGTACCGTCACCCTACTGGATGGACCGATGAACTGGAAAGAGTCGTGGGGAGTCACAGTAAGTGGTGTTCATCGTTGCATACCATGGGGGAGTCCTATGTTTATCAGTGGACGTTTCCCAGCTGATGATGAGCTGAACCTACTTGGAAAGTATCCTCTGAGTGTAGAAACTCCTGTGCCACGAAGTTGTTGTTCACGTAGATAGCAGATTCCATCCACATTGATGTGAACAGTTCGACATATGCGCGTTTCTCGCTCAGCTGCTGACTGAACACGCACAGGTCCGTCATTCCTGTGGGCAATGGAATACTACTACCAACACTGGAATCATTTATAGTTTCATATAAACAGTATGTGTTTTTCACTTACGTCATTTTGAGACATCTTATATTGCATTGATGTTTATCTAAAGGTTATACATATGACAATGTCTCACTTTCACTGCTTTTCTTCTAAACCTCTTTGAGTTCTTCTATCCACATCTTGACTCCATACTCAGACACTCACTGAGCGTAATGTATTAGAATGGTCAAAACAAACCAAATGAGTACAAAGTTAAGGTGCTCACTAGTATCCCTTGGAGAGTTCAACTTCGTAGCTACAAAATCAGTCCCTTGCCACCAAGTATAACACTTGTAATGCGCTAAACCCTTCAAACGTAAACAAATTACCCCAAATATGAGGGGCTTACTAGTATCCATTGAAGGCTATTCACCTCCTGGCTCCAGGGTCAGATTAGATTATTCATAGTCTTTCTAGATTTGATTACATACAAGTGAACCTAATAAAAAGCTTTTCAAAAAAGAACACTCCACAAAGAAAGAAGGAGAAACCTTGCTGCGGAACCTTCTGCAGAGTTCTGACGGCTCTCTTGACAAAGTTGTTCCAGTCCCGAATATTCTGCCCTCGCCCCGTGAAGTTCCTCGGTCGACACATTTCAAACATATTCTCCAACATCCTGTAGCGCTCCACCCTAGCGACAGTGAGCTGATTCAGTATAATTGATGCATCCAAAAATAAAACAAAGGAACTGACATCAAACGTACATAAAATCTTCTCAATAGCAGTTTTATTAAAATCGATTATAGGGAAATAAATAACATCGTTGACACGTTCCCTAACTTTCTGCCCTTGGAGAAACCTTTCTAAAAATGCGATCATTCAAATCAGTACACAAGAATTAAGAAGCCATTCCTTGTAAGAAATCGGTAGATTGCTAAAGACCTATACTATTTCTAAATAAAGCTAGTGTAAAATAAAATGTGATAGGGTGTATAGATATATGTACATAGCGCCGAACAGTAAATATCTTTTCGACTTTATACGATGACAGCTTTCCCGTGCATAGTCGCGAAATGGAACGGTTATTCAATTTTCAAACTCTGTCCTTTACATGGCGAGAGTGCCTGTTCATTGTTACTGGCAGTGTCTGTCAATCTTTTAAATGCAATATTAAACTAGGTGAACGAATCTGCTCATGACGTTATTGTACTAACTTCATTTTTATTGGATATCAGCTTAACCCATGAAAATGCATGCATAGATGAATTATGTTACAGCAGATTTTGAAATACAGTTATTTAAAATGACCGACATAGCTCGACGAGGCAGCTAACCTGGCAACCGGAAGATCATATTGCGCGAAGAACGAATCACCGATGTGAAGTAAGGGTTCTTGATTGGCTATAAAGGTGTACTGGACCCAACAGATGGCCTGATGACCTGGTAAAGGTCTCAGGGAGCCGCTGGATGCTAACGGCTCGAGACCCGTCACTGGAGGGGCCTGCTATACTTATTAAGTAGTTGACGTTTACCATCTGATGTTTAAGTACAGCTGAATCATTCTACAGTGGATGTCGGTGATTAATTAAAGACTAGTAGAGTATGAGCGGTAAAAAGGAAACCAGAATTTGTTTCCCTCTCTCTGAATGATTTGGTTTGAAACTTTCCCATTTACTGTAATTTAAAATCCCCGTACTCTCGCTACCTCTAGTTATATGGTATACTTTCAGAATTACATAAGGCAATGCAGTCTGTTAAATCCCGTGCAATTCCGCGCTGATAATGAGAGAATTAAGTTGACTTGGTACTTTATAATTGTGTGCATATTTGCATGCTTTTATTAATGTCTAATTAAACTTGAACTGATGACCTATTTAAAGCACGCACAAATGATTTCTTTTGACTAACAAAAGCTGTAAGGCTTTGTATAGTATTTACTACTGGTATGTAAGTAGATTATAGATAAAAAAACTTAAGTAAAGGTCCTCTTGCATGTAGTCGTACGTATTCGTCTACCTTTGTGTTTGTGGACAGTATGAGAAAAGATAAATTTGCATACGTTCATACAACAGTTCATTTACGTAAGTTTTTCACCTATAAGTGTTTGTTTGTTTCAGTTTGACGTGATCGAGGCGCAGATTTCAGTTTGTCAGGTTGATGTTTAATCTGGATTTCTAAAGCGTTTCAATTCACCGATTGTACAGACAAGTCCATTGCCTAGGTCTGGATAGCCTGCAGACCAACAATGCAAACCCTACAACTTTCTAGATTTTTTGTTTCTATAATTGCAAAGTTTCCCCCATTTTAGCTGTAGTACGCTCACGGAATTTCTTTGTTTAGCAGATTCGAGTTTTTTTAAATTTTGTTGGCTTGTGAAATTGATGAGAAAATAAATGATTTACCCGAATGACAAGTGATTTGTCATCAGTCGTTATAGGCTGGTAAAATTAAAGTTTTGTGAATTTGCTACATAAATAAATTCCGTAAGCGTACTATAGTTAAGATCGTAACCGCCAGCCGGGAAACGTCCACTGCTGGACATTGGCCTCTTCCTTGGTGTGCCCTTTTGACCGGTCCCGAGCCACTTGCATCCAGCGACTCCCCGCGACATTAACCAGGTCGTTGGTCCATCTAATAGGGGGACAGCCTGGTAGACGTTTCCCGGTCCGTGGTCGCCACTAGAGAACTTTTACTCTTCAGCGGTTATCGGTTCTTCAAGCGATGTGGCCTGCTCATTTCCACTTCAGCTCACTGACTCGTCGAGGTATGTCGGTGACTCTTGTTCGACTACGGATTTCCTCTCTCCGGATTTTATTACGTAGAGAAATTCAGCTCGTTCCATTGCTTGCTGAGCTTTGAGCTTGTTTGTTCGGCCCACAGTAAGAGTAAGTAACAGTAACAGCTAAGGTAGGTGATTCTGAAGCATAGCTACCAATGACATATATAACATAATATTCTGTTTGTTTCTATGTAACTATATCACGATCTCGGTGTTCCTCAGGGATCGGTTTTAGGGCCACTACTTTTTAAGTTTGTGCCAATGACAATAATTATGCCGCCGATATGAATCTCATTATAAATGAAGGACAAAAGACTCTTACTCAGATACGCGTGGGGGAATGGCTATCTTCACAAGGGGTCTCATCAGGCGCACTTCTATCAAAACGAAGGCATCCGTGTCGTCTTTTCCCGTACGCTCAGGCAGAACGATTTCGGGAACGCTGGAATTGAATCATTTTGAAAGATGTCCATTATACTCGTAGCAGTACCTTAAACGACTATTCTTTCGACTTGTGAAGATACTTTTCAGAGCAAAAACCGGAGGTACACATAACGCAGCTATGATGTTAACTACACTTTAAAAAAAATTGACACAAACAAATATTGACGTAGCTAAAATAGATATTTCAAATCCAGTGTGCGTTATATGTAAAATATTTCAAAAAATGAATAAAATCCCTAAAGATCGTTAAAGAAGTACAAGGATAGAATGCCTATTTGTGTGCGTAATTAATGGTCTTTGTAAAAAATACGTCAAAATATTTAACAGGGTAAATTATTAAGCAAAATGGCGTTTTACAGTTTCTAGTCCATACATTCGCGTATCGTGTATTTACCCTAGTGCCTATTTCGGAAGGCATTTTGGTTCAAAGAAAGGGTAATAGAAAGTACAAATATTTTGATATTTTAATTATGACCGTAGCTAGCGTTTCACCCATGCTGCCTAAGTCAGTATAAAAGATAGAAGAGCCCGTGATCCATTATTTTGAGCCTTAACATTAGGTTAAATAAAGGCCAGGTAAGGTTGACGTGAAAGACGTTACGCTCGGGCCTGGCGCTGGAAAAAATACACTAAACAAAACGATTCTGAATGGCATACTAAATTTTAAGCGTTATATTCGTAAATCAAAACATCACAGTACAAAAATTCACTAATTCATCTTTAAACTTAGTCATCCATTGTTACTAAAATCGTAACTCAGTTGAAATTCAATTCCGTTCAAATTTTCAATCCAGTGGTTTACCATAAGACTGAATGATATTAAATTAAATTAAGTTATTGTTGTAATGCTCGTTACCTATCACGTTTCCCTCTAGACGTCGATGCGGTGCCCTTTTTTGTTTTGTGGCCCGAAGTAGCTGCTACGGTCTCCTTAATATCAAACAAATTCGAGCAATTGCACATCTTCATCATGGTGGCACTATCATACCACTTTAAAGGCACAGCGAGGATCAATCTTTTTTCTGGAGAATAAAAAGCATTTAAACAAACAGCGGTCGGCGGCATTTTCTATAATAATAAATTATGTACATAACTTTTAACACTATAGTACTGTTTAAATTTACTGAGGCTTTAGTTTTACTTACCATCAGGTGAGATAAAGGGCAAACAGGAACCTGAAATGCCATACCTCCTGGATAAAGCAGAGGTCGAAGGTCGAGGAAGCCCATGAGGCTTAGGCCGGCTCCAGTTTCGTCGTAGGCGTGTATTTCCAGGGGCCAAGCGTATTTGGTTATCTGCTTACTGAACCATTGTTCCGACTCCGCACCGAACATAAGCGTCCGGTGGAAGGAGGCCCATCGCACTGCAACTGAACAGAACAGGCGTTATAATCTCAATTAAATTAATACACTTCGCAAAGTTTACTGTAGAACATGAGCCCTCATAGATCGCCATAACGAAGCTCTCAATGAGCGTATTGCAGTGATCACAATAATATATATAGGTGGATAACTTCTGACTATACTCCGGAAGTTTCCTTTGTTGTCTAGTCTAAATCCAAGAAGATACAGGGTGGTTCTATTCGAAGCCCGAAACCAAATAGCACCCAAAACTTTGCAGACAATTTCTTCCCCACCATAGTGACACTTCTCTAGGCAAAAGTGAGTGCTTCGCTTTTCTTTGTAATTTTCAATTGTTTAATAGTGAGGACCTGTAATTGGCTTTCTGTAAAGTATTTATTGTGTTATACTCTTATTATTGGCTGTTGGTCTTCCGAAACCATAAAATAAAATAAAAATAAAATAAGTCTTCCTACTTCGCGCTGCCTATGTCCAAAGTATGATACAGTTCTCCCATGAAACTAAATATATCTAGCAGCAGCTGGTTAGTAAATAATGTACAATTTGCTATAAAAGTCAACTGTAATTTGATGACGCAGGCAAATAGATGCAGCTCCGCAGACAGGAACGGACAATGAATATTTAATGTTGGTATTTTGGCGAGCTCATCTGCACGGACTTTCGAAATTACCTCAATTAATAAACAGACTCTGTAGCCAAATTGCTACAGTTGGACTGAGAATCCGGAGGTATACAATTTCCAGGGGTTATAAAATAAAGTGAATTCAAATCATTCATCAGCCAGGAAACGGCCATTGCTGGACATAGGCTATGATAAGCCACATTGACCGGCCCGAGCCACCTGCATCAAGTCATGTTTCCCAGTACGTGGTCACCAATCGAGAACATTTACTTCCCACCGGTTTGTCAATACCAAAAATATTTTTTCCAAAAGGACATTTATTAAATATACAGTTTGGGAGAGCTTTGACCATCGTTGGTGCTGTCATATTTTGCGTGGCGCTTCTCGGTCTGTTATTTAATACTAATCTGTCACTTATCGGTACTCGCTTAGTTGTATAGTACTTTTGTGTGTCCGGATGTCCAGCTGCCAAAGACTGCCGCTAAATAGCAGGGGTAATGAAAAATAGCCAACCCATTCAATTGAGGCTTCTTTCCCACGGCTATACCATCAAGTGAGATGAAAAAGCTACATAATTTAAAGGTTTGCCATGATCACCACGCTTTTTAGGCGGATTGGTGGTCACAGTAAAATGTTGTAATTACGCGGTTAGATGCCGATTCCCAACTGCTGGATATTGCTTCCCTTAGTCGCCTTTTACGACATCGAGACCATACGGCTTTTCATCATTACCACCTACATAAGTCGACAGTTGTACAATCCTCGTGTCCCCGGTACGATTCAGTATCAGTTAGACCGCTTTGATACCTAGATTTACCCTCAGTCGCTTTTTCCGATTCCCGCATGCACTGATTTAATTCTAAAATCGAGTCCTCAAGGAATTCACGTTGGCAAAAACCTGCAATTCTGACAGGCTTTCACCATTTTATTTCGACTGCGTTGCAAACCGTATTTCAGTTCGTTTTATTCGCGTCTGAATAAAATTGCCACCGATTGCCGGTCTTATACATGGTCTGGTGGATAATTCACGAATGTGTTACGTGAATAACGACCTTAAAATACTTACAGAGATTTGGAAGTTGTGACAAATGCTTTTTTAAATCAATGTCATGCTTATTTGTTATATCCTGTATATTGAATCTGTTGGTTTCGTCCGACCTCACGAAAAACAGCTCATCCTGTTTCAGAGATTCCCAGTTTGGAAAGAAGTGGTTGTACTTAAACTTCTTCGATATCTCTTTGCCTTTGATGAAGGTGACCGTTGAAGAATACCGCTGCTGCAAATCCGGGCTTTTCAGCTGGCGATGAAATAAAAATAAAATTGATTTTAAATGTATGACGTGTTTCCACTTGGCCTTCATCTCACCATATAGTAAGTGAAGTTGAATGTCGTTGTATGGTAAGCGTGCGCACCCAAAAGTCTCAAGAGAATGAGGTGCTTGCTTTGCTACCTTTCATACCACAACACAACAGTGCTATAAACACTGCTGTTTGGCGGCGACATGGTGGTAGCTAGCCAGGCGGTCATGAAAAACGCCCTACCACCAACTAAATCGAGTACCGACGAGAATCGAACCCGGAACCTCCTGATTTTTAGCCCAAGCGTGTAGCCATTACTCCACGGAGTCGGTCACAGAGCTATCGAGTTGTCATATGCTGTAATAAGTTCAAAAAATAAAAATTTAAAAGTATATAGAAAATATTAACCAAGATTTATTACAATGGACCCAGTCTTCGGTCTAACAAACGAACCGTAGGGCTCCACCAGTACATAGTCAACATCCCTATGGCTCGCACGAAGCGTTTTGCTTCTAATTTTATCACGCGTACAGCCAGGGAGTGGAACACACTGCCGGCGTCTATATTCCCAAAGATTATAACTTGTGTGTCTTCAAGTCGTGTGTGAACAGGCACCTTCTAGACCAACGCGCACCATCGTAGGCCACATCGTCGCTTACCATCAGGTGAGATCGTGGACAAGCGTTGATCTTCAGTAAAAAGAAAGTTTTGTTTGAATACTTTTCTTTCTCTACTTAATCAAACATGATTCATGTTTCAGTTCAATAAACATGATTCCAATTTACAATGGTAACACTGCTGGAATTATACACCTAGGGGCACTATTGATTTTGGTTTGGCGATATGCAGTTGGTGCTGTGTTACATAGCCTGAACACGGCATTGATTGCTGATTTGTTTGTGTTGATAATCAACGCGTGTGGGAGTGATAATGAAGCATACATGCTTGTCCAGAGGTAATTCCAATTTACTGACAAATGAAACATTGTCACTCCAAATGAATGTAAATATCAGTTAAAGTCAAATTGATCTCAACTTTCAGTTGTGTATATTTACATGGGTATGTGTCCTCAGCTTTAGAAAAGGATCATGTCATCCAGTGGGTGTCGTTAAAAGCGACTAAGGGAAGAAAATTAGAAGATGGTTAGTAGCATCGACTTGTATCGAAAATAATTAACAGCAATGAACTATCCGACTGCCACGCGTGGTAAATTATGATGACCATTGATGGATGGGATATCAGACGTGGCGATCTATGGGAGCGGCTCATAACCCCTGTATCCATGAACTATGATGCACATGTTGCAGTTGGAATGCTAAGGCTGTTCAGTGACTCACGAGAAGTTCAATTTGTTGCCTCACTTCCACACTATTTTATAACACGTAAGAGCGAAAGGGTAAGAAACAACGCGCCAGATTTACTAAAAATATTGGTATAAGATAGAGAATTTCTAAACCTGTCAAATTTACTAAACTTTCGATTGGTTTTTCAACTTACGTATGATTACGTAAAACAGCTTATTAAGATGAACGCCAAGTGTAAAATAATAAACTACGATAATAATACACATAATCTATGGTATCTCAGTTGGGTAGAGCGTCAGTCCTTGCATAATCGAGGTCTGGGTTCGAGTCTGGCTCCTAACAATCAATTATAATTTGTTATACAGTTGCAATTTATGTACGATTTATAAATATCATGGGGTTTTCGGTGAAGGAGAACATCATAAGGAAGCCTGCAGCACACTCCTAAGAAGAAATTCAAGGTGTGTGTAAAGTCTACCAATCCGCACTTGTCCCGCGTGGTGTATGTCCCATACACTCTTCGTAAAAGAGTACATATATAGGCATATACATATGATCAGTATCATACAGTGACGTGACGTGAGATACATACCGTTTCGTTCTTGGAGGTAACAATTTTCGTAGCACCTACGTAGGTGTACGATGAGTTATAGGGCACGGACATGTTGAACGCTCCGATCAGTGTCACCTGCATCCAGTTTGCTGCTGCGATGCGCTGATGGTGGACAGCGTTCTTTTCGTTGCGACGCATCGTGAGTTGCATGGTGATAAGGGGCAGGTTGTCGAAGCTTTGACGGTAGAGAATGTTCGGTAGCAGACGTGGCTCCAAACGCTTCATGACGCAAATTTTGTCTGTGCCTAAAAAGATGCACGTAGAGCTTAAGTTTCGCTTCCATTTATAAAAAATATGATTGGGTTTGCACCTGGACTTACTCTCACCTCATAGTAAGTGACGATAAGTATGGTAAGCGTGCGTCGTGGCTCTGCTACCTTTCATACCGGCACTGCTGTTTGGCGACAGACTTAGGTAAAGGAACATAGGACATTTAATTTCAAGGACTATAATCCTGGAGTGTATTACATATACTGTAGAGTGGTCTGAGCTTTGGAGTACACCACTGTACGTGGCCTGGAGTATTCTCGAGATGAGCAATAATAATAATGATTGCATAGATCTATAAGTGAGGCACATGTCCAACAGTTGTGATTTGGTCAGCTGATAACGAACCAGTGTACAGAGGTAGGATGTCAACGTTGCAGCAACCGATGTCGGACTGGTCGCCCCATATCTGTGAGAGGTACTGGGACTGCACTGTCTTCAGCTGCATCGCCGAAGGACCGAACGAGCACGACAGCATACTGCTGGCCAGTGACTTGCTGTGAGACCTGTTCTTATAGTTCTCCTCTTCCTCTTCCATTTCATTCACGTTCTCATACGCCAGTGGCTTCACGCGAACTGCCAATCAACAAAACACTCCCTTATGTTTTGGTATTGACCATTTTGGTCATTGTGCGTGAGTGGAAGTGGAGCCAGCTAGTTTAGACACCCAACTTCCTCCCAGAAGTGCGCGAGACGCTTGATGTCACTGCACGGATCCTGCAGTGATCCTGGATTGTTTAGGATGCCATGGACATTCGACATAGGGGCTGTCAGTAATCTTCATATTGAAAATGTATTTGTTATTAAGTGGGCAGTTTTATAAGCGTCGGTGGCGTAGTCGATTAGGCGCGGATTCTCATGCTGAGGGTTCCGGGTTCGAATCCAGCCCTGTACCTATGAGTTGTTTTTCAATTAAAGTACGTTATCCGATTGCTTAACGGTGAAGGAAAACATCTTGAGAAAACCTGCATGTCTTGAACAGGCATGTGAAGTCCGCCGATCCGCACTGGTCCCGCGCGGTGGACTATGGCCCATACACTCTCTGTGGGAGAGTTGGACTGAGCCCCTGCAGTGGGGACGTATATAGGCTGTTGATGTGAAGTGGGCAGTGGTCCGTCAGCATCACTATATCTTTCTTCTAAAGGTTTTCCTATTTAGACTGAGAAGGGTGTTGTTCCTGAAATTAAATTCTTTGACACACTAATGTTGTCTGTCTGATAGCTATTCACTAGTGAGCTACAGCACATGCAGCACACAGCAATATTTAGTTTTTTCACATGATTTTTATTATTTGTGGATTCCTTTGATTGCATCATTATTGATTGATTTCAACTTTATGTAGAATATAAATAAAAGTAAAAATTATTAAAATAACTTTAAAATTAATTTTCATTAAGCGTGCTTATTGTACGTTATATTAGTTCGCTTATTATTTAGTAGCTCAATGATTTTGAAGCAAGAATTTAGACATGTACTTATTACCAAATAGCTCAAGTTAAGCCAGAAAGCTGAAATCAGACATATTATGGCATGCGCGTGGTTTGCGCTTGGTTTGACACATCGCGGTCCTTGCATAAACTCGAATTAAGTTATTGTCAACAAAAATACACATTTTCGTAGAATAAATAAACATCTTAATAAAATATATGTGCCACCCAATTGTTAATAATTTATTTATTTATTGTAAAATATTTTTTCCCTTTCCAATTTTCTAGCCTTTACCAACGGCCAGTGGAAGGTGCCTGAAGCAGTAGCTGTGTACCTACCTCTATATATTGCCTTTCGCTGGCGGAACTTTGTAACTGCAAAGTGTTGTTTGAGGTACGAGTCGGTATTGTCTGAAGTGCCAGAGTGATTGGGTCGTTGTGAACGCTGAGATCGTCCCGGGGTGTCTCTTACGACCCAGGATAGGAAATAGGCTGACTCTCAAGCACATGAACTTGATACATGTTCCGAGCTAAGTTTATTATTTATTTGTACTACAGATAAGACGGCGGATGTGTGGGAGCGATGAAAGGATACTTATGGAAAAGGTCAAGTGCATGTCGGGCCACGCGCAGTGTACGGTGTAGAATTATGTGCGTGAACGAGACACTATAAAAGCTATGACAGGCCATTCTAAACTATTCAATCTCCTCTAGCAGGCTGTCAAAATACAAACTTAAAAAAATATCTCAAAAATTATTCCCGAAAAAATTGTTGGCAAGCTTTTTCCCAACAATGTACACACAGAAATGTTATTAAAACAATAAATAAAAGCAAAAGTTTGTATTTTGACGGTCTGCTAGAGGAGATTTTAATAGTCATATTATAATAGTCAAATAACATATTTCAATTATGAGTTAAAGTTGGAACAGCGGCTGCTGTGTTCAAACCGATAGTTATGACCAGAGCCTGGAAAGGGTGAGCTATTTCTCTTCGAAGCAGAAAGTACAACAATCTCGAGGTCTTGGGTTCGATCCACGTGAGAGTACCTATCGGTACTCGGTTCGGTTGGTGGTAGGGTATTTTTATGTCCGCTTGGCTAGCTACTTCCATGTTACCTAAGTCTGACGTCAAACAGCAGTGTTAATAGCACTGTTGTGTTGCATTATTATATTAACTTTAGCAGAGCCAGCGCCTCATTAAATTAAGGCTTCTGGGTGCGCACACTTCCCGTTAATTTTTATTAATTTGATTATTCCCAAAACTATCCAATAAATAATTACCTACATCTGCATCTGCCACTTACAGAACAAAGTAGCATTTCGTCGTTGTGAAAGAGGCATTAGTTCTTTTTGTACATTTTGCGAGTCGTGTACATTTTGCTTACAGCTTACGTAAAATTACGTCATGTGTTGATGTTAATATGGATAGGTACAAGATGTGCCCTGAAAGAAATTGGTTCATATCAGGTTGAACTGCAATCCATTTTACAATATTACTTTCTTTAACTATTTCACTCATATTTCGTGATCAGACATCCAATATTTCTGTTCAAAAAATTACGATCGTAAATAAATCTATAATACTCGTAGTTGATGTCATTGTTTGACATTGACGTAGATAAGATTATAACAGGCATCTGTTATTTATTAACTCGAAATTTTGTTGTACCTAATATAATATTAAAAAGCGATCAGGAAATTTATTAAAACATAAACAAAATTGGTATGTCCATATTAATCCAACTTCAAAAAGTAGTTCACCCTTTCCGGGCTCTGGCTGTGAAGGATCATTCCTAGAACGGATATACGATAGGTAGAGAGGTTCCTAGTTGAAACAGAGCTGGAATGTTTTGAAAATATATATATGAAAGGCTTCCATTTGATGACTGTCTCTCCTGATGTTCTGCGAAGATGAGGTCTAGGATCGGCGGTTCCGGTACGAGTTTCAAAAGTCTAGTGACCAAACACTGTGAAGTTTGTGTCAGAGCTAACAACAAAATATTATGTGTTTCCAAAGGTGACGTGATGCATTATGCCGTCTCGCCAGGTGCGCTAGGTTCTCACTCAATTTAAGGTATTGCCACTTGAGAACTTTTACTCCCCATCGGGTATCCGTATCCGATGGGTCCTGCCCATTGATACTTCATCTAAATAATTTGTCGCACTATGTCGGTGACCTTAGTTCGTCAACGGATTTCCTTATTCCGGATTATATCACGTAGAGAAATTCTGAGCATAACTCGTTGAATGACTTTGAGCTTTCAGCCAACAGTACAGGACCACGTTTCGGTTCCGTATGTCATCACTGGCAACACGCACTGATTAAAGACTTTTGTCTTTAGACGCTGAGGTATTTTGGACGAGAAGATATGCCGTAACTTCCCGAACGCTGCGTAGCCAACTTTAATATTTATATAAACCAAAAGAAATAAATCTTACTCAAGAGTGCGCAATTAGCAATCTGTGCGAGTTCCTCGAAATCAGCTGGGTTTATTCTCATGGCTCCCTCGCCTACGTGCTTCGCGGGAGGCTCTGCACCAGGGTTGGTTGGAGGGATCGTGATCGACAGCAATTCCTTCATTTTGTAGATCACCTGTTACAAATAAAATAAAGTGTACAATACATTCTTTCTTTTAATATAAAATGACTTGTCTCCGTATCTGTCTGTCGTAAAAGAGATTAAGGAAAATTTCAGATGCCGCATTCATGTCATCTGATGGTGACATGACATTTTATAATATACTCGTAATACATAGCTGGACATCATAGATACCTTAACATTAAACTTGCGTGTGTCAGCCTCATTCAGTTTCAAGCTGAGTACCTTCATGTTGATACGGTCCTTCGGTATGTCAGTGATGCCATGAGCTGACGACCAAGGCTGGCGACGTGGACTCTCAGGCTTGACCACCAGCCCCGAATTCAAACGGGCCTGGAAAGTAAGTCACCACACCATCACATTCCGTTCTGTTCAATATCTAAAGCAGTGGTTCTTAAGAGGCTATGTTGGTAAGACCACGTGGTCAGTTTCAAGGTTAAATTGTTTTGTAGCTGTCCCTCTCCGAGCCCTATCCTACTCGAGCGCGTACGGTGAGACAGCATACATTATGCGATGTTATCCACCCGTTATTTGGATGTTTCGTAGTCCAGGGATCATTTGAAGGATACAGTATATTATATAACCATTTTTTAAATACAGTATACTAATGAAATTTCAGATGTCGGTGGTTTTTCCAAATTGTTCTAAATTGATTCATACTCTTGTAAATCAGGTTCAAAGTTGGGGCTTTTTATTACCGAAAAATACAATACTTTGACACCCTGTAACTCTGGAAGTATATATTTAAACGAAAATCTGACTCACCACCGACACAGATATTTGTTTCTAGATTGTGTCTTGAAAATTTCATAGATTTTCATAGCTTAATACTCAAAATATGACTGGACTACGTTTGTATGGGCGCTTTGACAACAGCATAGCCTCTTAACTAGTGGCACACGGACCCCCAGGGGGCGGTGAAGCGAAGCTGCAATCCCAAAATAAATTATTACTTACACAGGCATTGGAGGCGCTGAGAACTTAAAGGGTTAACAATGCGTCGCAAAAAGTTCTGAAACTTATTAACGTTGCTGAACTTTGCGGATTCTGCTCATATTAAAATAGTCCTAGTGGTAGTTGGGAACCACTGATTTACAGTAATGAAATGTGACAACAATTGCGAAATAATGTCCATCAGAATGTTACACGAGAACAATAAAAGCTCAGTCTCTCTTTAGAAGCGGTCAGGAACCTTTTAGCAAGACACCACTTAGTGGATAAATGTAACAGAAGCAGGTCACATTAGTTAATAGCTTTGTTATTTCGTCGAGACTAGGTGGCAATTTACATGAGTTACATTCCACTAACAAAGTAAAAAACCTTTCATTGTGTAACGTATAAAAGCAAAAGTATTTATTATGGGTAAATCTATGTACTTCCTCGTCCCAAAACTTTAAAATTTTTGTACTGTTTAATAACGCCTAAAACGAGCATGCTTCTTAGATTTCAAACTCGGTTCATGGGGACAAAAACGGAAATATAATCTAAAAATGTATCCTCAGATACTTAAGATACAAGCTCAGATAGATATCCCGACTCAGTATCGGCTGCATAAGTCCACTGCTGGACATGAGTCTATCATATATCGCCACGTTGGCATAATCACTATTCTTAGCAGGCGGATATCTTACCGAGGTATATACTTTGACATAAGTTTAACAGGACTGTCAACAAAAAATTAAATTTAAATAAAACCATACGCAATAATTTTAAGCAGAAAATGTCTAACATCAGCTGATACTCTTCAAACGATTTTTACCAAATATAGCTAAGAACCACCGCAAGGAAATTTGCTTTCACGTAAATAGCCCGCATCAAAATTGGTCCATCCGTGCGAGAGCTACGATGCCACTGACAGACAGAAACACAGACATTGGCGTCAAACTTATAACACCCCTTATTTGCGTCGGGGGTTAAAAATGCAAACTTTTAAGAAGCTAATGTATCCACATATTGTAATATACGAAATGTCGGTAAGTATCTTATTGATGTCATAAAAAGATTAACATAAGTTACATTCATTTACTTAATCTTTTGAACTATCAAATGTCTGGTCGGATATTGACTTACTGTGCTGTATTCAACCAAGTCGGGTAACCTGTAATTGCAGAATACCTGTTTAACTTCTAATTAAGAGCATACATTGGATAGTTCCTACTCGCTCGCTTAGAAACTATTCTCCGGTCCAGCAGCTAACACGCAGTATTTTATATGTAACGGGTAAATCTCGAGCGCAAATAGAAACTTCAATGCAGAATATTACAACGTCAATGTTGATGTTTTCAACAGCTAAATTCCCAGATTAAAACGATCCACGTAGTTTTAACGCGGATCAATTAAATTCCATATGCATATTCGAGATTATGTGCAAAATCTATCGTAGCTTGGTATGTATTTTATTACGTAGGTCTCTTTTGGTCTAAATAATGATTTGGGTGAATGGATGAATGAAGAAGAAATGGTCTGTGGTATCTATATATATTTATTTAGTCGCAAAGTATTTATACCGTAGAAAAAAGCTGAGCCATTGCACTGTACAAGTCCGAGAAATAATAACCGCGAATATCCCACCGTGAAATATACAAATTATGACAATAGTCTTGACTTAATGACATGAATTGACATAGGGATATACAATAATTTAAACTAGTGGTCGCCGAGTAGACGAAATTCTACCATAATTAATTTAAAAATAAAAATATTATCAATCTCCACTCCTCTATATAAACTACAAGTTGTAATGACCCCCCCAACCTAACCTGACCTAGCCTACGACTGAACTGTGACTGAGACTGTAACTGTGACTACCCACCGTCAACTAACCTACCCTTCAGCTCTCCTTCACGTCTCGTCGAATTACTCATCTTAATTTGAACCACGTTAACCTTTATTCCCTATCGTCCCAATTTGGAGATATTATGTTATAATAAAATCCAGCAACTCTCGATATCATCCAATTAATAATAATCGTCACTATATCAGGATCCGCCTTGCAACGACCCACGATCGATCCGCGCGATACCCTACAATCTACAATTTAACTAACCAATACTATATTTGCATACACAATATTCAACTATAATCATTCAATCTATCTACTAAATCCAACACACATACACACATCTCCTAAATACGCTTCCACTTCCATTGAACTCTCTACCACCTTTGAAGAAGGTAAACAATATATTAAATACATAAAACGTTTGGCTCGTGATAATCTAGTGGCTTAATGACCCAAGTCATGTCCACAGTCTCCCAAGTTCTATGATCCTCCTATGATTGATGATTCAAACTATTCCTACTTCCTACTAATTACATTATGCTGAATACTATGTTTTACTTAGAGAAAATGTTTATCCTAAAGATATACTAGTTTAATGAGTTCTGACAAACAGATAACGGTAACACCTCTTTATTACTAATTAGATAAATAAATATTTCCACATAACTCAATATTTATGTTTCTCAAAACTTATGTAATAAATATTGGGATATATGTATTCATTTGTAATAGGCATCTAAGGTGGTTTAGATAAATAGAGCCCCATCCACGCTCAATTTTGTAATTCTCATTCCATTTCGTAGAGAATTTCCAGCCATCTTTAGTTTATGTTTATTTGTCTAACTAATTTGTCAGTTTGTTGGTAATGACCTATTTTGTCATACAAAGAGATTTAAGTAATATCAGATACTTCTACTGAGGTGATGTTGTGGAGGAATTATTTAGGAACAGAACAAATTGTTGACTGAATCCAAACCATTATTAATATTTATAATATTTCCAAAGCTTTATTTTAGCTTTCTATGGAACCTTTTGTTGAATCTCTAATTTATAACAGATTAGTTCTAGCGTTTAGTGACAGTCTAACTATTTTACATTAGACATAGCCACGTATGGAATTTTATACCATACTAGAACTATCAATAATTTATAATGACACACATATAAACAAACTTGTATAATTTTATACAATTAATGTTCTGTTTGCAAAGGAATGACTCTACCGTCGTTTCACTAAGGGGCTGTCCGTTTACATAGGTAAAAGAAACGACAAGAAAACCTATGTTTACGGCATCTTTTATCAAAAAGGAAAATCTTAAGAAACACCAATATTGTTAAACCTATCCTGAAATTCAGGAATTTATATGTAAACCTGTACGACTGATTCGAGACAACACATTTTGGTTATTTATTTTAATCAACTCTATGAAATCCATAATTTCTAGGAATTCCCTCAATAGTAATTCCTTCGTGAGGTTTTCAGGACTTTTAATTTATCCTTTTCACTAGTATCATTCCAACTATACAGTATGTTCTAGCCAATAAGCCGTCTTTTAGCCAACTAGAAACAAGAAGTGTTTTTACTTCGTACAAATCGCAAACGATACACGTGAAATCTACCTTCATATTTGGAAGGAAGAATCAATACTAGGTCCTTTTCACCTTCTAGAATAAATTGCATCTTTCGTGCCAAGTCTATACTTTTGAATGAATTTCCAGAAATTTGTCTGTACTTTCTAGACCAATTATCTTACGATATATTTACTTTTAAAAATAATGTATGTATCTCAAAGAAGCCATACATGTAACCATTCATAACAAAGTTATTCCTTTCTAGAACTTTAAAATTAAAATATTATTTTTATATTTCATAGTTCGGCAAACTACTATACAAACATAATTTGTTAATTAAATGATCATCCTATCTCTGAGGAATTTGGATAACCAAGTGTTTAAATTCACAACTCGTTTATACAATATCAATCTTTGTAAGACTGAATTATAAAGAAGTACCTTTTCACTCAAATTAAAATCTTTACTGCGATTATCCTTTACTACTGGGATAAACAAAGGTCAACTCGATTACTGACGTAAATTTGGTTTGATAACTTCATCGCTACAGGACTGAAATTAACAATTTACGTATGAATTCCCAGTAATTTTCCCTAATCCCATGCCTATTTCCTACTTTAAACTGATTGTCCTTATGGGACTTAAATTTAAAAGGTACGTACATTCTTTACCCTACTCCCTACAGTCCCTAATACCCTGGATAGTCCCTACAGACCCTACTCCCCTAATGCCCTACCTACCATATAAACAAATAAATATGTATAAATAAGTGCGGGAAGCCTGTCACCGGGAGACCTAAGGTAACAGACGGAAGGGGGAAGGATAAAAGGGTTGTGCACGTCGTGCAATGTGCACAGGAAGGAATTCCTCACTACCACTCAACCAGACTCAGAAGAGTGATCAGCAAAGCTGACGGCTAAAGGTGTCTTGGCCGTAGTGAGGGGTTTGTTGAGCTACGCGTAGTCCAGTTTGTTGAAGTAAGACCAAAATCACGGTTACGATAGATGAATTCATTTAAAATAAATGAAAACATCCATCTCCAAAATTTTACGAAGTTAAATAGAATTTACGAAGGAAACTTTCTTCTTGTTCAAAATGACTAGCTAGCTGGACTGAGCGACGCGTAGTTCCCGTACGCCGGCCGCGCTTGCGTTTATATCCCCAGTTTTCCGCCCCCGCTTCCTCGCCTGAAACCTCGTTTCCACCCTGACGTATTTGTCACGAGCGCATTCAAAAGTATCATCTTTCCTAATACACTTAAAGCCCATCTTATTTAACGCAGACATTGACATATACCATTTATGACGTGTTACCTCGGCCGTCCACGGTGCGACTGCAGGTAACCGAGCTCATTAGTCACAACGCATTCAATCATAATACTTTTCTTAATACGTTTAAGGTTTATTTTCGTATGGAATTTCACGGAAGTCTACAAACGCTACCCGCAATATTTTTTATATAGATTGACAATAGATTTTTCAAATACCCTCAAGGTTTATATTCGACCATCGATTTAAAGGCAATTTAGACACTCGCTATTCTACCGTTGACTCAAAATATTCTAGACGCTCTATATATGAATTCTATTGACATCGAATTGTTTGATCGTTCGACATAATATATTTTTATCACACATTCGCCTTTATCATAGATACAAGGTTAATTCTTTACAAGAAAAGGTGCGCTCTCGGACTCGAACCTGAGACTCCCACTACATTAAATATCACTATGATTATCTAGATTTGAAATGTTTCCTCTCAAATATAAGTTTGTTTACTTATTGTTTATATTTCATTTTAATAAAAATTAACCTCAGTTTATCTTTCCCTATGGTCCCCTCCAAAGCATAATCAATTCATTCTCATAAAGAATCTACGGACTGAATACCAAACGACACAGAGATTAACCAACCAAGCTCGATGGCCCGTTACAAAGTGTGCGGAATTTCATACTCCTCCCTCCGCGCAACTTTCGTTAAAAGGGGTACAACGTTTTTGCTTCACGTATTAATATATATTGTATAGGCATGCAATAATAATACTTATCTGATAATAACTAGAACTTTTTATGAAATGAAAGAATATAAAAAAAAAATATCGACAATATATGACCTGATATGTATTAAATTTTATCTTAGCATTAACAATTAGTAAAATGTAATTTTTAAAATTTAAAGCATTTAATTTATTTTGTACAGTTTTTTCTATAAACTTTATGTTAGTAGAAAATCTTATAGGTTCGATCGTCCTGCCAGTTTCTTCGTTTCATCTTGGGCAAAACCACTTCCCAAGATTGTAAAGGTCACATTTTTAACTGGCTCTCGAGGAATTTTGGAAGGTTCAATATTTACATAAATTTTTGGTCGTTTCAGAAATTTCTCAAAATGGCAGAGAGAGATTTTCAAAAAGTGGGTTGAAAACGTAAATAACATGTGTCGGCCAACTCAAAACTGTTCAAAAGTGACACGAAACCTTATTGGTGCCGTAGTTTTATAAAGTACACGGTGACCGTTTAACCCATTCAAAGATTCTCGAGGTCTACAGCTCAGAGTCACTAATATTGTTTAGTGTAATAAAAGTAATCACTTGTTTTTACGAAAAGAGATAGAATAAAACTATAAGCCAACTAAAATAGCTATAAAATTGAAAACGCTAATTGATTTTAGGACCGGTCATTCCGTCGCACCGTGGGGATTGGGGAACGACTACCGGCTGATCATGTTGATTGACTTTATTAAAGTGTTTGCGAGCGCCGCGTTAGGTTGAGTATCAATAATATTCATTTGTAAACGGCTCAGTACGTACTTTAATGTAACACAAAAAAAGTTTGAAAAACTGTTTGATTTGCTCAGACACTTTCATAATCACAAGTGTTTTGTGGCCTAACGGTACGCTAGCTGGGATTTCAGTTTTAGATTTTGAACATTAAATCGCCCTCGTGACCTTGAGCTTGAACTCGTGAGCTTAGTAGTCAACTATCAGTCATCCGGAGGTCTCGGGTTAGATCTCCAGACCTTTGGTTGGTGGTACGGTGCTAGCAATTACCATGTTGGCTAAGTCTGCCACCAAACAGCAGTGTTAATAGCACTGTTGTGTTCCGGTATGAAATGTAGCAGAGCCGGCGCCTCATCAGGTTGAGACTTTATCGTCGTTTACAATCAGTGGTAATGAAGGCCAAGTGCAAATCCTATTGTGGAATCCAATTGTAGTCACAGCCACTAAAATATTCGTTTCTGAAAACCAAAAATTGAAATACATCTTCCCTCCGCATGGCTTATCAAAGCCCTCCTTATGGTGAAGTCAGGTAAATACTAAGATAATCGTTTTAGTCTAATAATATTGTCAAACTGTACGTGACAGCGAGATTTAAATTACTAAAGGGGGCGGGCGGCGGCGGCGGGCGGCGCGAATAAATCGAAACGTCAAATAAAATCAGTCGATCACTCGTCATTATCCACCGAAAATATTTATTTCACAGTTCCAGACACTCGTGTGCAGTGCAGCGAATGCGACGTGAGAGTTGCACCGGGAACCTCCAATATTTAAAAGCCGTCTGTCAATTACGTACTCTCGCTAATGGGATTTCATCAATGCAGATTTTACCTTTTGTTGTTGTTGAAAATCTCGTAGTCGAATTGCTTTTAATCCCCCGACGCAACAAGAGGGGTGTGATAAAATATTGACTTGTACCAGCAGTACCAATAAATTATGATTATGATAAGTTTGACGCCAATGTCTGTCTGTCTGTGGCATCGTAGCTCTCGCACGGATGAAACGATTTTGTTTCCTTGCGGTGGTTCTTAGCTATATTTGCTAAAATAGATTCAGCAGTTTGTTGTGTAGTTTTTTAAATTTTAATTTAGTTGTTATACAAGCATGCCGTGAGCATTAAAAGAGTAAAAAAATTACATTTGCCTTGTACCGTATATGCATGTCTTCGTCTTGCGTGATGCTATGCGATGAAAAGATCAAATGATCGAAGCTACACAATAGCGATATTAACATTGCTGTTTGGCTGCAGAAATGATGAAATAAGATGCACAAAATATTGCACAAAAAGGCACTTTAAAGCGCAAACGTACTCAGAGAGAGAAAGCAATATAAGCGTAATTCAGTTGAATTACAATTTGCAGAGCGTTTGCCACGCCCACATTTCCATCCCTGTACACCCAAGCTCCGATAAGGACCCCGCTGGCAATATAAGTTTTAAGGTTGACATGTAATATTATTAATAAAAAATAAAGAAAATATTTTTTTCAGGCGGACGTTTTCGATTTTTAAAGTCATTTATAAGATAAGGAATACGACTTAGTGTTTCCATCACAAGCGAAGTTTGTAGTTTCTACCAGATAACGTTACTAGCGAAGGCGAGTCTTTGTGGACATTGCTTTTCAGTTCCAAATACAACCGCCTTCAAAATACGTTGAATTTAAAAAGTAATTCTGCTGGTCAATATTTATAACACAATGAATATATAAAATACTCATAGATTATTTCTCATCTAATCGTTTTGTTGTATCGAAACTTTCAACAACTTTAGTGCTATTTAAAATAAATTAAGTAACATTAAATCTCGTTATAGGGACTCGACCTATGTTTTACACTGTAGGTACACGCGCTATCGGATATTCTTCATAGTTTTTAGCGTCACCCACGGTAGCCCATGGGTTGGTTATATTTTACACCATAAACTCCGCGGCTTTCGGCTGGCTCCTTTCCAAATAAAACGAACTACCAATAGAATGCAAGGATGGCGGCGAGGGCTTTAAATAGGCGGAGCTGAATAAACCAGGTCACCTAGGTCACACCTAGGATGACCTAGGTCAAATCCTGCAGGGGAGCGAACCCCATCTGGTAGTGTAGTCATCATTCTGATCTCACACAGAAAACACCCTCGACAGCAACCTTGGTTGTTCGTAACGAGTGCATTCGCGGTCTCCTTTCATTGATTTACTGTTTAAAGTTAAAAAAAAAACTAAATACAAAATGACGCTGATTTGCATTGTATGGTTATTTTCGTTCATTCTTAAAATTATTGTCCTTTTTGATTATATTTTGTTCGCTGGTACTGAAACCGAAATTAAAAGTCATGTTTTGCGACGCAAACGAAGACGCCTATAAAATGAGAATTTTACTTTTGTGTTCTTTTTTAAAAGTTTATTTTAATTTTTATGCTTAGTTAATATTGATTTGCGCTTAGTCTTTATTTCATTTAATGGTACGTGACGGCAAAGTTAAAAGAATGGAAGCGTGCCCAGCAGCAATGTTATCAGGTACGTGCATATTTTTTTGCAAATATAGGAGGCGGATTTTGATCTCAGATATTTCTTATGTTCGCAACACATCAGTTCTTACATAGTTGTTTTCTGAAACATCTAAAACTATACTTCGCCCGCAAATTCGTCCGCGGGTATTTCAGAAATTATTTCAAGGGAACTTCTCGCTCGATCGGTATAAAAGTTACTATATAACATGCAAAGAAACCAGTTGTCAAAAGGAGGGCAAAACCACAAAGAAACACACTTCCGCATTTATAAATATGTATCCTTACCTTCCTTTGGGACATTTTCGACTTTAAATCTTGAGGAAAGACTTAGTGAATAGATTATTAAATTAAATTCTTGATATTTATGGCAACTACCAACTTCATGGTAATTCTGCCAAAATCTGGTGTCCAAAGAGGCAACGTGGAAAAGGAAATAATTGGTTTGCCAGACACGTGATACACTATAGGGATATTATGTGGTTTATTGAAATCAAACAATAAATTCTACGGCAACGCTTTAAATCACAACAAAATGACACAAAAATGACACTGTCAAAACCACAGAAAGAGTATACTCGTACGTACGTTAACCTCAGCAAAAAGGAATAGCTAAAGAGATTTTATGTACACAGACTGTGCGCCACATGCGCTTGGCAAACTGTTCGGCACAAGGAAGTAACGATTTCAGTAAAAAGGTCTATCAATTCTTCACAACGTATATACATACATCGGTCGGTACATTATGATATACTGTTGACACCCATACTAGTTTTTCTACATTATCTATAATTAGCTTCTGCCCGCGACTCCGCCCGCGTATACTTTTGGATTTATCTCATTGAAACTACTTGTTTCATCATCATCAACAGCCTATATATGTCCCCACTGGAGGGGCTCAGGCCTACTCTCCTACAGAGAGTGTATGGGCCATAGTCCACCACGCGGGCCCAGTGCGGATCGGCGGACTTCACATGCCTGTTCAAGACATGCAGGTTTCCTCACGATGTTTTCCTTCACCGTTAAGCAATCGGATAATGTACTTGAATTGAAAAACAACTCATAGGTACACGGCTGGATTCGAACCCGGTACCCTCATATTGAGAGTCCGCGCCTTATCCACTGCGCCACCGACGCTTCTACTTGTTTAACCCGGCTATAATACTATCGTTACTTACCGTTACGTCTTAAATGTAAAAGAAAATTTAATGAATTTATCACATTTTTTAAAAGTTCTTCTGCTATTAGGGGCGGAGACAAATACTACAAATCAATAACCATGACAATCGGTGCAGCCGTTCTAGAGTTATAAGTGTTGCAACAAACACGACTTTGTTTTATATATTAAATATTTACAGATCAGAAGAAACAGACGAATCGTATAAACATAAATGTATCCGCCTCTAGACAAAGAACAAAGAAAACATTACAATCAATATTGTCGTCGACGTCCGCGTTTCCACGTAACTACCAGTGATTTAAAAATCAATCTCCAATTACCATGAAACTATTGAATGTTTTACATTGCAGTTGTCTTAAAAGCCTTTTGAAACTATTGACCTTTTGTTTTATAATACAAAAGATATACTTAAACGAGCGGCAAATTGACAAGGAATGAAAAGCACTGATTCCTGTTGTTATCGAGGTAATTGAAACTATAATAAGCAACTTTATGAACAACAAATTTTGGATAATAATTTTAAACGGAAATTAAATAACAGTCTAAATTATAAAAGGGAATGAGATTGCAAAAATTACGTTCTGTGTATTATATTATTTGCTTATCGTAGAACCTTAAAACGTATTTAAATATGAACTAAAATTAAAGTTTTTAAGAACATCTTCTTACTACTTGATTTATAATATTACGTGGCCACTGGTTTGAATTTATTCTCAGGAATAAACGATTGCACACCAGAGGATTGAAAAATAATTTTATAAAACTCTTGATTACCTGCTGTCTGGCGTGGATATTCAGAAGAAGCCAGCGAGGGCCCTAATCCCTACACTACAGCCCTATAAATTTATACGTTGCAGCTATCCCGTCCCCGCTTCGCACGGATTAAATCCGAAATCAATAAAAAACGATGGAATGCTTTGTAAGAGCACTTAAGGCTAAAACATCTAGTTGCAGCCTTTACAGTTGTATCCGCTTTTATACTATACAGTTAGAAAATACCTATTAGAAACACTGATCGGTTGCAACACAAGGATGTAATATTTGTTTTTCTACCCAATTATTATTTAACGTCTTTAAATTATATCTAAATTTTATGTGTCTTGTTGCTTTCGTTCTTATTTTGACAACCGACTTCAAATAAGGAGGAGGTTCTCTATTCGACTGTATGTTTTTATGCATGTTACGCGATAAATCCGCCAATTTACGAATCAAGTTTGACGATTTTTTTGTTCGGACATAGATTAGATATTAATACTGCATGGTTCGGAAAAACGTATGTTCTTCAAATTCAACAAATTCAGAAATGGTCCCACATATTTTTTTTTATCGAAATTGATTCAGCGCTTTTTGAGAAAATCAACAAAAAACAAATATGTACCAGACAGTTCTACCTCTAAGGGAAAACATTTTAGGGGATAAATGCTGTAGACTTTTAGGGCAGTTAAAGTCCTTTTCTAGAACTGTTTAAACGCGTTAATTATTTTACTTAAAATACAACACCGTTAATGAATTTACCAAATGGGTACAAATGTAAGCTTCCCTAATAGATTACTTACAAGTAAATGCGTTCAAAAATAACTGGAAACTGACTTAAATTTTTCAATTCAATTAAATCGGTTCACCCAGTCAAAAGTTCTGAGGTAAGAAACCGAATTAAAAAATACCCGTTGAATTAATAACTTCCTCCTTTTTTGAAGTCGGTTAAAATGGAGAGAGAGAGAGAGAAATCATCGTATTCACATTAACAAGTACGCGCGTCCACGTATTATACATATATCCCTGCAAATAAAAATATATGTATTTAAATATTATTTATTTTGATAGCGAATTAAAAAGTGTACTCGTATTAGTTATAAAATGTCCCAGGGAAAATGGCTGGCGGATTGTTGAAGCTGCTCATTTCATTTTCTATTCAACCGGTTGATATAAAGGTTAGCACCAAAACATCCGGCGAGCTGCGCCGCCGTCGGGCTTGTGAATTTTAATGAACTTGTATATCGACATCCCAAAAAGGAATTAAAGTAACTTATTAGTAAAGTAAACTTATTTGTGCATTTATCTATTTTTAAAAATATTAGAAGAAGTAATCACCGGTTATTTATTAATAATATCTTGATTTGTGTTCGTGCATTATATTAATTTAGATTTATAGAACATATTCCGATATAACTTATCCAACTCTAAACTAGATAAAAGTTAGTTTAAATCACAGTTTAGTTTAACTGAACAGTTTAGGCGAAAGGAAAGGTTATCTGGTAAATATTCGTACAGATAAATGACATAAAGGGCGCCGCGTCGCCCGGCCGCCCGCCGACGGAAACCTTACTTTTTTAAATGAACCTGTCTATAGACATTCTTAACAGGAATTGCAATTGTTTGAGTATTTATTTAAACATTAGGTACTTTCTAATATAGTTCCTATAAATAGAAACAAATAAACCACTAGTAAAATTATAAAACGTTTCTTTACGTTTTTAATATGTTAAAAATTAAAAAGAAATATGTTAAATATATTATAATAATGTAATAATTATAATAATATATAAATAAATTAAATATGTTAAAGATTAAAATCGATTCAAACAATAGTTAAGAAAATTTTATTTTCAGTATTTTCCGACTTCAGTAACTACCGCCCGCCGACGGAATTTTTTTATATAAATGCGTCTGTTTTGTCTTTATAACTGGTAAATGGTATTGAATAATTGGTTCTTTATAATATCTCTTTAAGTTTAATTAAATAAACAGTATAACCGCTTCCGTGGCTAATGGGTAAATGTTTTACACTCGAGTACAAAAATATGTATCCTTTTTTGTACCATGTCACATTCACTCTAGCTTTTTCCTATGCAGTGTGTAGATGGAAAAATCAATTAAAGTTGAATGTGACAGTTCTCAAAAGTGGATACATATTTTTGTACTCGAGTGTACTAACAATACGAAGGTACCGGGTTTGATGCCCTGGGACCTATTGGTACTCGGTTTGGTTGGTGGTAGGGCATTTTGTTTGTCCATCTGTCTATCTAGCACCATGCTACCTAAGTCTGCCGCTAAACAGCAGTGTTAATAGCACTTGTGTACAAGTATAAAAGATAGCAGCGCCAGCAACTCCTTTGTTTGAGGCCTCTGTGTGCGCACACAGGGGACTTATCGTCACTTACCATCAGGTGAGATGAAGGCCGAGTGCAAACCCGTCATACATTTAAAAATATTTGAATATAACTTTAAAAGAATTTAAGATTCCTTTTCTTCTGCATTAGGACAACGATGATTCGATCGCCACGATGATGGTTTACCGTGGATAGTAATCACCGCGCTCGACATCCATTTATTATCGCTTTAATTAATTGTTGTTTATTTTTTGTTCGCAGTTAGATGTTATGCATGCGTTGAAATTAGTATGTATGTATTTAAATACATATACCTCTACAAAGATTTCTAATTAATCACCACTTACGGGCAATAATGATGCAACTGTTAGGGCTGTCAGTTTGTAAGGTTCCGTACATGACATACAATTAGAGTCGACTCGAATTTGGCCGGCTTTTATTTCCTGAACCAACCACTAGCAATGTAATGCGCGTTATTTTGAAATGTTGTCTGGAATGTGTTGAATTTTGTTGGAGCGACAACGTGTGGCCCGCAGCGACACGGATTCAAGAATGTTGGCGGCGATCCAGACACATCGGATTGTACTGAGACTAGGGCTGTCTATAATCTGCAGATGTATACATATTATTTTAGTTTGTGTTATTTGAATAGCATTAAAATAGAACAGCCCAGTTTCATCCCAAGGGTGTCGTAAAGGCAGAAATTAATGAGAAGATTGGCAGCATCATATCTACCTATGTAATAACAACATCTTACTTCAATTACATATCCACTCGCCAAGCTTTGCGTAGCGTAGCCGTAGTAGCTCAGATGGTTAGAACGTCGGTCCTTGAACAATCGAGGTCTGGGTTCGATCCTAGCTCGTACCAATGAGTTCCTAATTACAAACATTACCGTTGTCTTTTCGGTGAAGGAAAACATCGTGAAGAAACCTACACACTCCTGAGAAGAAATTCAAAGGTGTGTGTGAAGCCTACCAATCCGCACTGGTCCCGCGTGGTGGACGATGTCCCATACATTTTCTGTAGGAGAGCAGGCCTGAGCCCCTGCAGTGTGGACATATATAGGCTGGTGATGTGATGATGTGCCAAGCGTAGTTACTGCAAATCACTGGTGATCTATGAGAGACGCTCGCTCATATCCTACAGCTGATAAATAAGTCAGTGTCTCGTTGACAGGTGCAGGACATGAAGTGTTTGAACAAGATGACGAGCAGCAACTTGGCGGTGGTGTTTGGTCCAAACCTCGCCTGGCCCAGAAACGGACAGATGACGCTGCAGGCCATCGCATGTACGTATATTGATTATATATAATATAGTATTTTTATGGAATTTACATACGTTCAAAATTGCTTCCAAGTCCAGAATTATAGGGTACTAGGTTTCTTTCTAGGCCTTCTAGGTTAGAGAAGAGGGATAACTAACCGCTCTGGAAATATATCGTTGCAAACTTGTCAGCCTTCGTGTTGTTGACATGTTTATTCGTCTTATATGAAGCAAAATGATTGACAATTTTGACCAGGAGTAGGATTTACCAGTATCAAAACTTGTTTAGCTATAACATTAATATACAAGTTCTTTTCTGAAAAATTTGGACTGAGGACTATAAAGTTAGTTTGCAACCCTAAATCTCGTCATATGACTTAATTGACGGCGCCACGGGAGTTGCGTATGTAGTCGAAGATTAACGCGCGAAAATCCCTGGTCACTTTTTGAAAATGAATGGTGGTTTGTACTTGGCCTTCATCTCACCTGATGGTAAGTGACGGTAAAGCCTGGATGGTAAGCGTGCGCACCCAGAAGCCTCAACCTAATGAGCACGCTTATGTACATAACATATGCCCGCGTAATTATCTTTTTAGGGTTCTGTAACTCAAAAAGGAACCCCTATAGGATCACCTTAGTGCCCATCTGTCTTTCTGTGTGATATGACCCTTTTTCTTAGTAACTTGTTGAAGTATCATTTCGAAATTAATATCAAACACTTAATTAATGAAATGAATTTACTGAAACCCACCTGTGAGTATTTAGCTAGATAACTATTTGACTAATATTCATATAGCACGTCATGTTTGCATGTACATGTATGCCTTGCTATCTATCTGACCTTTGAATACGGAGAGCGTGAAACCTGAATTGGATCATACGGGTGCATAGACACACTAGCCGAATAGGTCGTAGAACGTGCAGGATGTCTAGTGATGTCTCGGGTGATACAACAGAGCCGTGTTATCCAATTATCGACGATCGGATCTGGTTGCGAGTGCTGTGGTTAGGTACAATTATTGTTTATTTAAATTATTACGTCATTAACAACGGGAGAGGTGGTGGCCAAACGGTCACAAACCAATTTAATTTCAAAAATACAGCGTCTATATTTCATACTGGCCTATATTTTGAATTTTGGCAATTAGTTTTGGTCTTAAACAATACATTTCCATAAATTTCTTTAATCAATTGTGTATATTTTCCATACAAAATAATTGAGCATGCTGTGTATTAATTACACCTAAAGTTATCAATTGACGGTTCTTTTTACGCGTCATATCATGACGATTCAATAAACCGTTTATCCTTTGTCAAATCAATTTGGACGCAATACATTGTATTGTTGCTCGGTCGTATTTAAGAAAATGATTATCTCATTATTAATTAAGCTATTTAACAAATTGCTTTCACATATGATTTGTACAGTCGTGAACTATATCTGGATAAACTATACGTATGAAAGATACACGCTGTATATCTACAACACAATGCAAATGTCAAAAAAGTAACAACATAAATCGGCACAGAAAGGCGGCCTTATCGCAAATAGCTAAGATTTGCAGCCTTGAGATTGGCACACAAAAAAAGAGTTAGAAAGACAGTGGTATTTCTGGGACTTCCTTCAGATTCAACTAATATGATTTTTTCACTTGTCTGTCAGCACTAGTCCACTCTCTGGGCTGGGCGTGCGCAGTTATCATGAGGCGATTTGCCATAATCACCACGCTTGACGGGCAGTTAGTGAACGGAGTAAGTAATCACACTACTGAAATAATTATGCTGCGCTGCAATTATGTTTAACACATTATGCGATTGATTTTCGGAACACGTTTGATGAATTTCTCGTTATAATGGAAATTAGTCATCGAACGGTTGCTCCAAAGAGATTGAGGGTTCTTTGTAATTTAACTAGGAATCTCCGCATCCAATAGGATGTATGAAAAATCAAGCACTGACGATTGTTGCTTATGCCGAGCGAGTAGCGAACTATAATGCGTAACAAAAACGGTGCTGACCTCTAGTCTAATATTTGTTCTTCTATTGCGTCTGCCAGGTAAATCTTTATACAGGTAGCTATTTGATAATTAATTAGAATGTATTTCATTTGTGACAAACTTTTGCTTGCGATTATAGACTGTATCTTATCTGGGACAAACTTTAGCTAGCGATTTTAGACTGTATCTTATCTGGGACAAACTTTTGCTAGCGATTTTAGACTGTATCTTATCTGGGACAAACTTTTGCTAGCGATTTTGTATTTAGAAATTATCCAACGGGAATAAATTAGCGCTAAAGTACAAAATTAGAATGTCTCACTCTATTATTACTTGACTACATGAATAGTTTAGTGATTTGGGCTTTAAAAGGCGTCAATTAGCGCACTGTCACTTCAGCTCGCTAGTACGGTGAGCTATGTCGGTCACTTTGGTTCTCTGGCGGATCACTTCGTTTCTAATACGCCGCCGAGCTACGTTAAATTTGCTCACTTCCACAGTTATGTGAATGTCCTTTTATTTTAAATTGTTATCCCTTGTCTACCTTTAAGGCCGTTGCGAAACGTATATACATAAAACTTTATAGTATACTATAAATATTTAAGTTGCTATAACTACACTTACACTAACTTGTTGTGTTTTGGTATGAAAGCTTTCAGGGCTATCGATCATCAGCTAAAGTCTTCTGGGCTGGGTGTCACTACTTCCACGAATAGCCTTATGATCACACATTTAAAAAAATCTCTTTGAGAGCTGTCCAAGCTTTGTAAGGCTATACAGCGATGTGTACAAAATTTAAATATCAGGTATTTAAATTTTGGTGGTGGTCCAATAGTCCGCTAAATTGAAATCGTTCTGGATCCAACTGCATTGGTCGTGTCCGCTTGCTAGCTGGAACTGTTGGCTAAACCACGACTAAATGGAGTCTGTGATTAATTAATTCCAAATACGATTTTCCGATTCATGTTTCTACCTCGATCGGATTTTCTTTATACGATTACCTACATCGGCCTTTTTAATCGGCTAGTGCGAGTGAACTGTAATCATGAATTAACTTGGTAGATTCGTTTATAGCTTTCAAATGTATGTCCTTGTGCGAACTAATTTAAAATGTTACACCATAAAAAGCGATTTAGCCAGCTATAGCCTGCGACTTCATCCTTATTTCAGAGTCTCTCCCACAGATTTTTTTCCGGCCCTTCAACTATTCCGACTCGTGCAGGACGGATAAACTAATTAACATTCACGTTTATGTTAGAACGGATGTGGATGATACTTTTTGCTGCGGCGGCGGAGTTTCCTTTTGCGCTTCTCTGAACGGCGAAATGGAAACGTATTTTAGAAATGTGACATTTCTGCTCTATCATATGCTATCCCGCTTGCTCTTGACTGAAATTTCGTAACCCTACTTTTGAATTTCCGCTCCTTTTTCCATGAAAATTGCAGTATTTTTCAAAGCTCTTTCAGTTGAAATAAAGGTATGCAAGCGTTACTTATTACCGTTCCTGTATTCAAGTTACTGACAGGTGGCGTTGTATGGAAAGGATGATTTTCACCATGTTTATGGCCTTTACCTCAGCTAACGGTAAGTGACGATAAGGCCGGTGTATGGTGTGATGTTCATACCGGAACACAACAGTGCTATTAACACTGCTGTTTGGGTAACATGGTGGTAGCTAGCCAGGCTGACATAAAAAAGCCCTACCACCAAAGAATTCGAGTGCCACAGGGAATCAAACCCGGGACCTTTAGATTGTCAGGCGTTTAACAATTTGGTTACACGGAAACTCTACCTCGATAAAACTGACCTATGTCCCTCTGCGACACACAAATCTTTCGCTACATTTCAGAGTGAAGTAACGATAAACAAACAAACAAACGAAAAAACATGGTTGCTCATTTTATTATAGCTAGCTTCTGTCCGCGACTTCATTTGCGTGGACTTTAGGATTTATCCCATGGGAACTGCTTGTTCGATTGACATAAACAGTAACCTATGCCCTTTTTGAGCCATTTATTTATTTTTCAAAAAAAAAAACAATTTATTATTTCATTCTTTTAGGTCGGTAATGTATGAGAATATGAATTTTTTGTGTGTGATGGTATCCCAATAGCTATTCAGGGCGGAGACAAAGTAAAACAATAATTACATATTATAAAAAATCAGTTCGTTCTTGAGTTATAAATTGTGTAACAAACCCCACTTTGTTTTATATATATATAGCTATGAGCACGATGTAAATGATCAACTGCACTCTAACAGTAACAGGATGTTCACATATAGATTCAGTGATTTTACAAAATGCGTTCCAACTAAATATGCACCGCAAAACCAAAAAAATTCTCTACTTATCGAAAAACGTGTCGGCTATCGGATCTACGAGTATATCAGTCGCCCTCTGTTTCCATATCATCAACTCGATGACTTACTTCATATGCTACATCAATATCACACAGAACTATACAACTGTATCCATATGATGCACCCATACACTACATGTCGTTTGAACACGAATGTGTGTGTGCAATAAATATTCAATCGCTTTGAGTCCTCAAAATCTTTCGCTCAAAGATGTATTTCCGGTTGGTAGCGGGCGAACTCTAAAATTTTTTTAATCAGTTAGGCTTGAGCCCTCCCAGTGATGACATATATAGGCTGTTGATGATGACTGTTTGTATGTGAGTCCGACTCATATTTGGATAGACTAGCGCGCCTCCAAGTTCTGCCCAATTAAACAATTCAGTCGGGTCCCTTTGTGATCAACTGATCTCTAGGGCTCTAGGTGTGCGCAACGTGACCACCGCATGCTTCTACCCTCATCCGTTCCATCCGATTATTAAAAGATTGATGAACAACTTTTTAACGAACCTACACATTCCCCGCTGGCGTTGATTGAATGGTAGCTAGCTGCCGTGCCGTGTATACGTACATGCCTTTGAATGAGGTGACTATATTGGTTTTGTAAACTATCTTGTATTTACAAATGTACCTGTGTACCAAAATATTTCTTTCTAATAATAAAGCATTTCGTTCATACGAATTATTACATAAAAGATCAGAGTACGAGTATTAGTGTTGTCTAGTATTTGGTTCTTGTAGTCTTCTGCAGATCTCTTTGCCAGTTCGCTAAAGTCTCATTTTCCATTATTATTTTTCATAAGGCTTCCTCTTTCTGAATACTTTGACCTCATAGACTCTACATGGGTTCATTATCAAGCCATCTAAATTCACTAGCGCGGTCGATTGATGAGGTGAAGTTGAAACTTGAGTTTTGTAGCACTCATTCCATAATACAGAGTATTCTATTCTGTTGCACAATGGATCGTTAGTTGTATGCGATGGATCTGAGGATGAAATATGAAGACCTGGTAAAAAGAATTTGGGTATCCCAGATAGAAATAAGAACAAAGTACGGCCGCTTACGAGTTACCGTACTCGTAGATTCGGGAACCTCTGAAAACTACCCAGGTCAGATTCTAACAGGCGCCTACGAACGAGGAAGGCAGGCCGCAAGAAACTATATAAGGTACAGCATAAGAAAACTATGTAGTCAATTGATAAGATACACGTAACTTGGTCGGATTTTATCGCGGAATCTTGTTCATCTCTTTGCGCGATTATCACATGGAGAGGGTGTAATTAGGCAGCGTAATTCAAGCGCAAGGTTAAGGCAATCAGCCTTCAAACGACGTAAAGGCAGGCTATTTGGTGCCAGTGCTACATACAGGCTTTGAAGATAGCCATCTGCATGATATCGTCAACACGCGTTGTGACGCGACGCTCTGTTGAATCTAATGCAGACAGCTGCTGTTGGATTTATCTCAAAGGTGGCAACCGTATCCAATAACTAGAGGTGCATTCAGTAACTACACACATCCTTAAATCTTTACGGTTGGAGGATCTCTTTGATCTCTCTCTGCTGATGTCACTAGATATTGATCCTTGTTGCCCAGGAAACTGGAGATGTGTCTTAGTGACACTCCTTTCGCCGGTGATATAGATTGTGGCTAATGGAAAATTATACTGGACAGCTGGTTGTGTCCGTGGACATCTTAGCGCGGTCCCCAACCTAGTTGGTCGTTGTCATTAAAAATGGAGACTCGTGATAGGAAATTGACTTTTCCCGTAGATGAGATAAGAAATATGTAAATGATGAAATGAAAGCGGAAATGGCCTCACGGATAGTCCAACGTCACAGAATTACTACAGTACAACTATCGACCGACCCCCGTTTCCTCACCTCTCCCCGCAAGAAAGTGACCCGTTCAAGGATCGGTAATATGGCGGGAACGAATTCACTCACACATTAGCGTGTATACAAACAACATCCGTTCGATGTATTCGAACGTCTGACCTGTGCCAACGTGGTGATCTATGAATGAATCTCATGGTTACTCGTGGATTGATGAATGATGATGATGATTGATACTAAATAGGGTCCGGTCGTCCCCTACTAGATGTACCGACAACCTTGTAAAGGTCGAAGGGAGTCGCTGGGTGTATGTGGCTCGGGCCGGTCAATGCGTCATACTATGGAGGAGACGTGACACACTGGTGGACATCATCGTAACTACTATTTCATTATCTACGGTTTCAGCCACATCGCTTGGATGAAATCAAAAGATGTGAGCTTATTTTACATGTTTATGAGAGGGATAGTTATATGAGTTTGCCAATCGGTAAGTGAGGGATGCTAATATTGTAGTGAAGTATGCACAGTCTCGTTGTCCGAACGCGTTATTTAAAAACAAATATCTATCTATGGAAGTATATAAAGTGTACGATAGCAAAGTTCAAGTTAAGGTTTAATAAAAATATATAATATCTGTAAGAAAGTATTTAATGAAACTGCGTCTTACTAAGTCAGATGTTTCAAATTAATTGTAGTTTTCTAGTTCTAGAGTGTGTTCAGCTTTTAAATCCGAAAATAATTATCTTAGTCATCATTTGCATAAGTCCAATGCTGGACATGAGCCTACATAAGATATTAGGGTATTTAAAAGTTTTTAATTATTTATAAATTCAATAAAAACTTAAATTTGGTTCGTTTCTTCAAGTGCAATTAATAAATTCAACATGTTCTAGGGTGACCACTAGAAGGGAAACATTACTTCAAGGAATTGTTGTTAAACTCCGCCCCGAGCGCTCGTTTCATCCAACCAGAGAGAGAGGCCCTGTGTTCCCTCAGAGCCATCCTTGTGCGCAGTGCACAACTACGCAGATGCAACTTCGCCTGAATTCGGTTTTCAAGTTTAAAATCACGAACACCGGGTGCATCGACTAGCCCTAGATTCAAGATCAAGTTTATGTTTTGGCGGTTCGTTAGAGACAAGCGGAGTCTCCGGCGTCAGCGGACAACGTAAACAATATCTGATCTTGGCCAGATCTTGACCCATTAACGAGAGCACTGATGTCGCTTCGCTTATTTTTAGTTGTGTAGTGCGCGGGTGTCCAACACTCCGGCTAGCTAGCCGATCCAGACTCGCTCGGCCCACACTCTCACTCCATCGGTGTTGCTCGAACTGGTCGGTCACATCATCAAGTTCAATACCGCGGAAGACTGATGAATCAGTCCACTTTCACTACTATTCCACTGCAATATGAATAATAACAAGTGTAATAATAAAAGAAAGAAATCAGGCATGGGTGACATACGAATTGCTGTAATCGGCGCGCCAGGTGTCGGGAAGAGCGGTAAGTGTGTTTGTTGATTTTAACAAAACTTTTTCACACACATTTTTGTGTATTTTCGCGGCAGCTTACCGAAAGTTCACGCGTCAGTTTGCCAATTGTTTTGGATTTAAATCGAGAAACACCTTTAAAATTTTTCGTGCAAAATTATTCACTCACAAGGACTACTGGAGTGAAACGTTGGAATTCACTTTACCACCGTGTTCAAATGTGATTCGATGTGAGCTGTGTTAAATTTGTATTGTGACGGTGATACCAGTGACATTCAATTTCCCAAACAAGCGTGCCGACTGCGAACAGGCGACGCGAATCAACGAATGACGGTCAGCGACCTTAACATTTCAGAAAATGCAAACCGCCCGCCCGCGCCTCTATTTGCTATATTTAATCGAAATTAATTGATACAACATTATTGTATTTTGATTTACAACCTCAAAATAAACCTATTTAAATCTTATGTCATTTGAATAATATAGATGTACTTGTATGAATTTACAATAAACATTAAATTAATTACGTACATTAAATTTGTTGTTTTATTGTTTATTAAAGATAAGTATGAAAGTGTTGTTTTATGCTAGCTTCCTTTTAGGAAGCTACAAACAAAGAACCGATCAAAAGTTTTCTTTAGTTTGCCCTCAATTCATCATCATCATAATTTATTCATGAACATTACACCTGAAATCACATTTTACATTGCATGTGAAATAATAGTCAATAGTGAATATGTTGAAATATCTTAAAATTAAATTATTAATTTTAAATTAGTAAATTAAAATTAAGTATTACATATACATTAATAATATTATATCGATTTAAATTTATAGGTAGAAAACATCATTACAATTTTTAATAGAACAAGAATTTTTAAAATAGTATGGTCCGATACAATAATAAATAAAGATATATCAAGTAAAGAAGTTTTCTTACCGACCGGTGTAGTCCAATGCTAGACACGAGCCACTCCTATAAATCGCCACGACAAAAAGAATTCCAAAAGGAAGTTCATCTTTATCAATTGACCGTATTGAGATATGGACGGACGCTTCTGCCATTATAATATCATAAACTGGGTGTGGTTATTTTTTAAAGTCGACGTGTGAGTCGAAGAGTGTATTAGAAAATTATTTTAATGACTTAAGTTCAAGACCTAAGATCGAAAAGCTCGAAAATTGAATTCGAAAACAGAAGTTCTTAATAGCTAGAGATCTCTATTCTAATACACAGCTTTTTCTCTCTCATTACATTACTTTGTATACATTACCTATAGCTTCCCACTGATATCACAAGCGACGGATGTTTACTGGGATCACCAATCAATCCTCTCAGTGAAAATTCACTCATTATTTTCAATCTCTGGCCGAACGAGCTTTGCTCGGATTATTTTTCCAAAATTACAATTAATTTGGCTTCAAAACAAAACTTGAATAAATAAATAAAGCAAAAAAAAAGTCTCTGGGTGGGATTCGAACCCAACCACCTGTCAGTAAGCACCTGTGAATCTTGCGTGTAGACCGCCTGACCACGACGCTTACGCCGGGGCGTGTGAAATTAGCGACTATATTTTGCGACAGAAAACTGCACGAAAACTCACGTTTACCCGGATGTAAGACTAATCTATATCGATTTTACGCCCACGAAAATCCCCAAATACAAAATTTTCTCGAGATTTGACGAGAGAACAATTGCTCATTTAAAGATATAATGTCTATGCAGGATATTGATGATGAGTAGTGATACTTTGAAGCTAAACGATATTTTAGGTACTGCTCGTATAATTATTTATATTTACGAGTATGACTGTTAGCCGTCGGCCGGGCAATGTGCATCCATGCAGCGGATGCAAGATAACCGAAATAACTTGTTTAGGTTTGAAACAATAAGGGGACAAGGTCGATATGGTAATGTATTCTTAAAATAAAACAGATTCAATGTTTTCCATTGTTAAACATATATTCGTGTATAAAATATATCGGTTTAAAAGATTCAATTTATTAGTTTCGATTTCCTGTACGCTCATTTAAATATATTCATCTTTTCGTTCAACAGTTGGTGTTCGCAGATTCTACTCGTATGTTTAAATTTTTTATTCACAAAATAATACTTTTGAATAATAACACATTTTAAGTAAATTTCAACGGTGAAATTTAAACAACTAATTACATCAATTCAAACTCCATATTCACCGCGGATTCAGCGTTGAAATTTTACAGAGTAGCACTCTACACTGTAGTTGGATTTTGAGGGTTACGTCGCGGCTCAGTGTCTAATTAATATGTCGTCTATATAGCAGTTCGTCTATGTACTAGTATCAAGTCGTCTAACAATAAGTAGCAACTCGTCTATAAAGCAACTGGTCTACTAGTATCAAGGCGTCGAAGTAGCAACTCGTCTACAAAAAAAACTGGTCTACTAGTATCAAGTCTTCTAAGTGGCAACTCGTTTACAAAGCAACGAGTCTACTTGTATCAAGTCGTCTGTCTAAGTAGCAACTCGTCTACAAAACAACTGGTCTACTAGAATCAAGTCATATAAGTGACAACTGGACTACAAAACAACTGTTCTACTAGAATCATGTCATTTAAATGGCAACTCGTCTACAAAACAACGGATCTACTAGCATTAAGTCGTCTAAGTAGCAACTCGTCTACAAAAAAACTGGTCTACTAGTATCAAGTCTTCTAAGTGGCAACTCGTTTACAAAGCAACGAGTCTACTTGTATCAAGTCGTCTGTCTAAGTAGCAACTCGTCTACAAAACAACTGGTCTACTAGAATCAAGTCATGTAAGTGACAACTGGACTACAAAACAACTGTTCTACTAGAATCATGTCGTCTAAATGCCAACTCGTCTACAAGCAACGGATCTACTTGCATCAAGTCGTCTGTCTAAGTAGCGCCTCGTCTACGAAACAACTGGTCTACTAGAATCAATTCATCTAAGTGGCAACTCGTCTACAAAACAACTGGTCTACAGTATCAAGTCTTCTAAGTGGCAACTCGTTTACAAAGCAACGAGTCTACTTGTATCAAGTCGTCTGTCTAAGTAGCAACTCGTCTACAAAACAACTGGTCTACTAGAATCAAGTCATATAAGTGACAACTGGACTACAAAACAACTGTTCTACTAGAATCATGTCATTTAAATGGCAACTCGTCTACAAAACAACGGATCTACTAGCATTAAGTCGTCTAAGTAGCAACTCGTCTACAAAAAAACTGGTCTACTAGTATCAAGTCTTCTAAGTGGCAACTCGTTTACAAAGCAACGAGTCTACTTGTATCAAGTCGTCTGTCTAAGTAGCAACTCGTCTACAAAACAACTGGTCTACTAGAATCAAGTCATGTAAGTGACAACTGGACTACAAAACAACTGTTCTACTAGAATCATGTCGTCTAAATGCCAACTCGTCTACAAGCAACGGATCTACTTGCATCAAGTCGTCTGTCTAAGTAGCGCCTCGTCTACGAAACAACTGGTCTACTAAAATCAATTCATCTAAGTGGCAACTCGTCTACAAAACAACTGGTCTACAGTATCAAGTCTTCTAAGTGGCAACTCGTTTACAAAGCAACGAGTCTACTTGTATCAAGTCGTCTGTCTAAGTAGCAACTCGTCTACAAAACAACTGGTCTACTAGAATCAAGTCATGTAAGTGACAACTGGACTACAAAACAACTGTTCTACTAGAATCATGTCATTTAAATGGCAACTCGTCTACAAAACAACGGATCTACTAGCATTAAGTCGTCTAAGTAGCAACTCGTCTACAAAAAAACTGGTCTACTAGTATCAAGTCTTCTAAGTGGCAACTCGTTTACAAAGCAACGAGTCTACTTGTATCAAGTCGTCTGTCTAAGTAGCAACTCGTCTACAAAACAACTGGTCTACTAGAATCAAGTCATGTAAGTGACAACTGGACTACAAAACAACTGTTCTACTAGAATCATGTCGTCTAAATGCCAACTCGTCTACAAGCAACGGATCTACTTGCATCAAGTCGTCTGTCTAAGTAGCGCCTCGTCTACGAAACAACTGGTCTACTAGAATCAATTCATCTAAGTGGCAACTCGTCTACAAAACAACTGGTCTACAGTATCAAGTCTTCTAAGTGGCAACTCGTTTACAAAGCAACGAGTCTACTTGTATCAAGTCGTCTGTCTAAGTAGCAACTCGTCTACAAAACAACTGGCCTACTAGAATCAAGTCATATAAGTGACAACTCGTCTACAAAACAACTGATCTACTAGTATCAAGTCTTCTAAGTGGCAACTCGTTTACAAAGCAACGAGTCTACCTGTATCAAGTCGTCTGTCTAAGTAGCAACTCGTCTACAAAACAACTGGCCTACTAGAATCAAGTCATCTAAGTGGCAACTGGTCTACTATAATCATGTCGTCTAAATGGCAACTCGTCTACAAAACAACGGATCTACTAGCATTTAGTCGTCTAAGTAGCAACTCGTCTACCAAAAAACTGGTCTACTAGTATCAAGTCTTCTAAGTGGCAACTCGTTTACAAAGCAACGAGTCTACTTGTATCAAGTCGTCTGTCTAAGTAGCAACTCGTCTACAAAACAACTGGTCTACTAGAATCAAGTCATATAAGTGACAACTGGACTACAAAACAACTGTTCTACTAGAATCATGTCATTTAAATGGCAACTCGTCTACAAAACAACGGATCTACTAGCATTAAGTCGTCTAAGTAGCAACTCGTCTACAAAAAAACTGGTCTACTAGTATCAAGTCTTCTAAGTGGCAACTCGTTTACAAAGCAACGAGTCTACTTGTATCAAGTCGTCTGTCTAAGTAGCAACTCGTCTACAAAACAACTGGTCTACTAGAATCAAGTCATCTAAGTGGCAACTCGTCTACAAAACAACGGATCTACTAGCATTAAGTCGTCTAAGTAGCAACTCATCTACAAAGCAACTGATCTACTAGTAAAGTCGTCTAAGCAGCAACTCGTCTACTAAACACCTGATCTACTAGTATCAAGTCGTCTAAGTTGCAAATTGCCTACAAAGCAACTGATCTACTAGTATCAAGTCTTCTAAGTGGCAACTCGTTTACAAAGCAACGAGTCTACTTGTATCAAGTCATCTAAGTGGCAACTGGTCTACAAAACAACTGGTCTACTAGAATCAAGTCATCTAAGTGGCAACTCGTCTACAAAACAACGGATCTACTAGCATTAAGTCGTCTAAGTAGCAACTCATCTACAAAGCAACTGATCTACTAGTAAAGTCGTCTAAGCAGCAACTCGTCTACTAAACACCTGATCTACTAGTATCAAGTCGTCTAAGTTGCAAATTGCCTACAAAGCAACTGATCTACTAGTATCAAGTCGTCCTAGTAGCAACGTGTCTACAAAACAACTGGTCTACTAGTAACTACAAGTGGCTAACCCAGCATGAACAGGCGAACCATTCAAAATGAAAGATGGTGTTAATCAGGGCTCGACCTTGAACCCTCTTCTATTTAACCTGGTAATGAATAAACTATATCACTCCAGTCATAAATACAAAGTTATGGAGCAAAGAGGGTTGAGAGACAATAGAAATTAGACAGCGCTCATATACCATGCCCGTTTCCAATTATTGAAAAGAAGCCTCTCAACAGAGTTTAAAAGTTTAAGACACGATGAAGGCATCGTGACAAACAAAACCGAATTCAGACAGCCTGATATAAATGGAGCTCTCTGCCTGCAATTGTATCTGCCTGTTATAATCAAAGGCAAAGAGCGATGAGACCAGTTCTCGATTTGCACTCAAATCTAGAACCGATGAGAAAGTCAGACGAGAAGAAACTGCGCGAAAGAGAGAAAGAGATGATCCTGCGCTGGTCTGGCGGCGTCTTTACAAATGATAAAATTAGAGACAAATACATTTTTGGTACTTTTGATGTTGCCCCAAACGCGAATAATTTATGAAAGAAACATATGAATTACCATGTGACCATATAGTAGAGAAGATGGGCCGTGGACGATTACTAATGAGCTGGCTGCAAATAATAATAAAAAAACTGATCCGTACAAACAAGACAGAAGAGACTACCCACAATTGTATGGCTGACCCCAAAAATTTGGGACAATAGCCAGGAGAAAGATTTATACACCAAAGATTAAAAACAATCAATTACTGATACGAATTGAAGTACGGTCTCCCCATATAAGACCGTAGGTGTCGTAAAAGTTTAAGGAAAATTTTATCAGATGAGGGACAACGGCTTCTACCCAACAACATCTTACTGCGAAAGTACCTACCACTGGTGATGATTGTGGCAAATCCCTCCATAGAAGTCAGAAGTGGTGACCTACGCATGATTACTTTTTTACACCAGACATGCAGCCGATTATGAAAAATAAAAACAAGATGTGATTGAATGGCAAAAAAAAACTAGAAAAAACCTCTTCCGAGATTTGAACGCTCATAATGTGTTTGAATGAATGAAATGAAGAAACACGAGACCAACCGTAAAACAAAAGAAGACTCCGAGTGAAAATGCAATACTTCACGGTTGGGAGCAATACCATTTCAGATTTCAACGAAACTTTGCCGTCTGTATTTTACACGGGGTATGGTATGGTAGGGCTTGTAAAATTACGTTGTACGCTTTTAAGGCTTAAAGGATTCAGACTGTTGTTGAACTATGCAACTATTGTGCGGGCAACACTAATTAAATAAATAAATTTTATTGTAGCAAAACAAAAAATCTGTAGTAGAGGTTCAGGTCTTCTGTTAACTTAACGACGTAAATTACAAAAAAAAGACTGCTTATTAACTAACAAAAAGACAAAATAAACAAAACTTACACATCTTACATCAGTGCGTGACATGGAAAAACTTTTATTTACACGAAGAACTTTTGTGTATGTATACAATAATATGTTTATGTAACTGAGTGAACGTGTTAGGTGTGAGCCTCCATTGTCCGTTCGTCCGTCTGTCAGCGGGCTTTATCTTAAGATTCGTACTACTCAGTTGAAATTTTGAGATAATGTGTATTTCTATTTCTGATATAAAAAATAATAAAAAATTAAATATAAAACTGGGCTCCCCTACTAGAAAAGTGTTTTTAAGATTACAAACTAAACTTTGCATTTGAAAGCCATGCATGACGTATGGAATTTATCTGCAAAGTAAAGTTTGTTTTGCTTGATATATTTATTGTAATACAGGCATCATTTCGTGACGTGAAGATAAACTAAAGCGAAAATGTTTGGTATTTATAGGCAGGTATTCTTTAGAGCAATGTTAGGTGCATATTATTTATATACTCTGTACGGAACCCTCGGTGCGCGACTCCGACTCGCCCTTGGCCGGGTTTTCTTTGTTATGGGAGCTTCCAATCCCTTCGTCCGTGAGACCGAATCACACTTAGACACTTTTTTTAAATTGTTTTTTATTGACGGTATCAAGTGAATTCTCGAAAAACCTTTATATTTTTATACGTTGCTAAGAAACTATTGTATCAATTATTGAAAATATATTACTTATGATCTAGAAACAATTAATTAATTAATTAATTTTTCTAACTTGCTACTATAGTGAATTTAATAATATTATGTACATTTAAAACACATTACAGGCAAATGACATCCGTTTCTTAGTATCTTTGATTGCGTCATTAATATAGTTACAAATATATGTCATTCGATTAAATTAGTTAATAATTAATACTAACTCACGTTGCTTGTTCGCTCCTCAAACCCAAAGTCTTGAAATTAAACTTCAATCTTAGGTCAAAGCAAGTGCATCGCGAATTTTGCTTCTCAAAGAGAAAGTATCTACGTCTCGCTCTATCATGAGACTGAAGCTGTTGTATACTTGATGCTGAAAAACTGAGATCACAAGGAGACACGGGAGTAAGAAATTCTTAAGGAGGGTTGCAGCACGCGCCGATCCTATCTCGAATATAACAGAAGAAGATTGCCCTACAAAACAAACCATTTACCAACCATGTTACCATTTTCATGTATGATTATTTTGCACACCTGATGGTATGTGTCGATATTCTTTTGGTAAGCGTGCGCTAGAGCGTCAAGCTAATGAGGGAACACCACAGTGCACTACTATTGACACTCCTGTTTCATGGCAGACTCCTACCAACATACCGATCCAATAATATTTTTTTTCTTAAAAAGTCTTCATCTTCAGACTATATACGTCCCCACTGCAGGGCTCAGTCCTACTCTCCCACAGAGAGTGTATGGGACATAGTACACCACGCGGGACCAGTGCGGATCGGCGGACTTCACATGCCTGTTCAAGACATGCAGGTTTCCTCACTATGTTTTCCTTCACCGTTAAGCAATAGGATAATGTACTTGAATTAAAAAACAACTCATAGGTACACGGCTCGATTCGAACCCGGAACCCTCAGATTGAGAGTCCGCGAAAAAAGTTTCAAAAATTACCCTAATTATTTACCCCCGTGCCCGTCCCCTGATCCATCAACAAACTTATAATCATATTTAATATTAGTAGATACAGTACAGTCGCTGGATGCAAGTGTATTTGGACCGGTCAATGTGGCATACTACGGAGGAGAACTATGTCCAGCAGTGAACATTTCCCGGTTGGTGATGATGATGTACACTGTATATCATCATCATGTGAGTGGGTCCATTGCTGGACATGAACCTTCCTCATTCACTGACACAGCTGTGGGCATTAATGAGTTTGGGTCTGAAGGTTTGCCATATTTATCACACTTGCCATGTAGGTTGTGATCGCAGTATTATGTGGGGGTTGTTGATAACCATTTCGTTTTATCCCTTAGTTGCCTTTTGTGACACCGATGGAATGACTTGAGGCCAAAAGAAAAACATCAACACGGAAATCTGAACTAGAAAGTTTGGGCGTTTGGAATTACGCCAGCCGTTTTTTCTATATAAAAATAGAATTAAGAAGCGTCAGTAGATTCCCAACATAATCTCTCTCTTTTTCTATAAAAGTGTTATTTTATAAAGTATATACAAATCAACGATGAAGCAAAACGCGAGCTTAACTTTTAATCTGTTTATTTTTATAGTAACCTCCATATTGTTCTCTTTAATTTTATATGGCTTATCATAAAAATACATTAACCCTCCCTCGTGTTTTGGTTTAGATTTAAGGTTTTGTTATCTCTTTCTAGGTAAGCAGGGCCGACAACCGGGGTTAACCGTTTCCATGAGAGTAGTGGCTACACACTTGCACTGACAACCTGGAGTCACGTGTTCGATTTCCAGGAATACATCGGTGCTTGATTTGGTTGGTGCTAGGACAATTCTTTGTTGTATGTCTGGGTTACATAAATCTACCGCCTACTGTTATATTTTTATTTTAATATCATGTATTTGGAAAACATATAGCTGGGTTGATATAACTATATAAAAAGAGCACAACTAGAAACCATTTACACGTTTTCGCATATGTTCTTCTATATAAAACAGCATCACTGCGGACGCGGGATTTGTTTTAAATATATACATAAAAGATAATAAAAATATGAGGAAGGAAAAAATATCATCATCATCAGCCGGGAAACGTCCACTGCTGGACATAGGCCTCCCTCATGGTACGCCACATCGACCGGTCCCGAGCCACCTGCATCCAGCGTCTCCCCGCGACTCTAACCAGGTCGTCGGTCCATCTAGTAGGGGGACGGCCTGGTAGACGTTTCCCGGTACGTGGTCGCCACTCGAGAACCTTTACTCCCCACCGGTTATCGGTTCTTCGAGCGATGTGGCCTGCCCATTGCCACTTCAGCTGACTGACTCGTCGAGCTATGTCGGTGACCTTCGTTCGCCTGAAAAAAATATATTTATATACAATAGCAGCTTTTAGGAAATGACAAACAATGTTACTCGACCGGACGAGAGTCACAGTATGAAGTGAAGCAGATCTTCTTACACTAAGGCTTCTGGTTGCGCGAGCTGAACATCCAACAGCCTTTCCCTCAGTTGCCATCAGGTGAGATCAAGCCTGCAGCAACATGGAGTCACTGCCGCGGGACACTGCGGCGACAACGCCTGCAGCGCGCATGTCCCGCTGCACCGCGTGTATAGTGTATAATATCAAATATGCATCAAAATTGGTTTCTGTACCGAGAATTCATTCGTGATGAAAATGGTCATCAATTTTATCTAGTTATATTTACTTTCGTGGAAGGCTGTAATTAAACCGGAAAGCGCGTAATTGCCGCGTGGCAGACTGTGGTCGACTGTTTACAGCGCGTGTATTTGTTTATTTGCATCCGTTCCACCATTCTGCAATTTAATGAATTGCAAAGCTGCGAGGTGAGTAGTTCTACCAGTATCAGGCCTCAATTGACTTGTAACTTCTGGGTGGCACGCTTTTCATCCCACACCTTGACGTCACTCACCATCTGAAAATCATCTCCGCTGCAGCATATGCTGAGACAGGTCCATTTCGGCATTACAATACAGCAAAGAAACATTGTACTTGATGTGTTTATGACAAATAAACTATTTATAAGTCATTATAATTTGAAAAGGCGCCATTTACCTACACTTCAAAGTTATTTTTTGAATTCCATTGTTGGATTCATGCCTCCCTCATAGGTAGGACGTTCCATGACAGCCCGTGCCATAATCACCACGCTTGGCCGGAGGATTGATGGTCGCAGATGATGTTGTTACATAGGTAGGTGATGCTGACCATGTCCTGAATATTTTTCCGTTAGTGGCCTTCAGTGATACCCGCACGATGACCAGGGGTGGTCCACGCGCCTTGAGCTTTTCTTAATTATCGACGTTTTCCATCACTCGGTTTTATTATAACTGTGATTATACTCGTAGAGGTAATAAATACTTGAGCAAAGGTGACTTTTTCATACTTTTTGTACGTGTAATGTCATATTGGTGAAGATTGTAATTGACATTGTTTACAGGGGTATAAAGTTGTAATACCTCTAGTAACTTAACAATGTTTCGTGTCAGTTTTATCCTTTTTCTTTTATTATTTTTAGTCCTCTCAAAGTGTATCGCGTGTCTGGCTAATCGATTATTTCCTTTTCCACGTTGCCTCTTTGGACACCAGATTTTGGCAGAATTACCATGAAGTTGGTAGTTGCCATAAATATCAAGAATTTAATTTAATTTAATTCTTTCCGATAAAGTAAATAATATCATTTGTTTATACGATATCCAGTCCACATCCAATAAAGGTCTCAAGTGTCTCGGAACCGGTGAATGTGGCGTATACCCATGTACAAACAAACACGCGGAGCAGTCTTTGGACTACATTCATATGTCCACATATACACGGTATACATATAGCTCATGGGAAGCGTGCGGTGACGATGACGCGAGTTCCATGATTTTTGTTTACCCAAACTCGCTTTTGCATTTAAAAATATTAAATAAGCCTTGAGAATAATTGAGCACTTCAAAACTTGACCGGAGAATTATAAATAATCAAAATGGATGGCAGACAATATTTGGCAAAAAACTGTACCCGACACTGCGCACTCGTTCGAGTAGAAATATGAGCACGGCCACAGTGAGATACCATGGTTTTGTCTCAAGGTCTGTAGTACGCACGCGGGCAACTCTGGTGCACGCTAAATCGAATATTTTAATGGGCGGTTAAATGAGGAATTTATCATGATCTGTTGTTTGTGGAAGCGCGGTTGGACCGTTGCGATCGGTGCCAGATCGATTCACATTTCCTTTAATAAAAACCAAATTTACTGTCTCAGCTTCGTTTACTTACAACGTTTTTGAACTTGCTACTTGCTACTTAGTTTGATAAGATTATTTGCATCGAACATTGCACATATGATATACTAGCTTCCGCCCGCGACTTTGTCCGCGTGTACTTCAGGATGTATTCTACTTGTTCGATAGGCACAGGTGACGTTTATGACAAATTATTGTACAGCATAAGGTACAAAATAGTGTTTATTCTGTTACGTAGTCTAATAATTTAAAGAAACAAAGTAAAATTCAATATCTGACGTAGTAGAAATTCAAATAGTCTTTACACCAATATTATAAACGCGAAAGTTTGTATATACGAATTTACATATTCTATGGTCGGTTGCTAGGCAACGCGTTTTTGTTATGCCAAAATTGCCCATGTAATCCCGCTAATATTATAAGTGTGATTTTGGACAATTTACATAATATGTCTTTAAAAATTATAGCCTACATGTTATTCTGAAGTATAAGCTATATTGTTGTAAAGTTTCATTCAAATCCATTCAGTAGTTTTTCCGTGAAAGCGTCACAAACATCCAAACATCCAAACATCTAAACATCCAAACTTTCACACTTATAATATTAGTAGGAAGTAGGATGATGAGTCAGGAAATTTTAGTTTCTCACATCGCACCTTTAGAGGCTCAAATGTTTTGAATTGTTGAATATTTTAACAACATTTTTTGAATTTATGTGACTATTTACAGAACTATGCATAGTATTTTTAAACTACCGTCATTTTACAACGAATTAAATTATTTGTATACGCTATAAATATTATCTTCTCAACTGCTATCCAATAATGTTTTAGCTGAATAGAAACTTTGTTCTATTCGCCAATCACGTAATTTACGCTCGAGAAATATAGTCGGCCTGACTTGGCCTCCTTCCGTGTGATAGGCTTGGTGCGTAGGGTTTCTTTTCAATGGAAGCGTGCACACACCATTACCCCCGAACCCTCACTAGGAATCGAACCCGGGACCTCCGTATTGGTAGTCATTACTGAGGCAAGGAGGCGGATACAAATACACATGCCGTGTTATACTTAGTTGATTCATTATTCGTATAATTAGTTGTATGCGTTACTCCGCTACTGGTATCATAGTTATCACACACACACACACTCACACTCACACACACGTTAATTGTAAGTAGCACCTATGATATAAATAAAAATAGTATTTGTATATCTTAAATAACTAGCGGAAGAGCGGGGCCTCCTAATACACGTTTTTTAAACTTAAAAGGAGTGTCCCAAAAACTGTATTGTTAAGGTAATCATATACAAGAAAATAAATATTTTTTCGTTTTTTTTCATTTTTTCACTGGAAACTATAATAATTAACGCGTTGAAAAATAACTAAGGAACCGACTTCAACTGCGCTAAAAGTCTACAGCATTCATCCCATAAAATGTTTACCCGTATTAATGTTCAGGTACAATTAATTATCTGGATATATATTTTGTTTTTGTTGATTTTCTCAAAAAGCACTCAATAAATTTCGATAAAATGTATATGGGACCATCTCTGAAAAATGATCTAACAAACCAAATAATTAACGCGTTCAAAAAGATCTAAAATCAATTTCAATTGCCTTAAAAGTGTGCACCCTTAGAGGTAGAATGATCTGGGTACATATTTTGTTTTTGTTGATTTTCTCAAAAAGCACTCAATAAATTTCGATAAATTGATGTGAGACTGGCTCTGAAGTAAGTTTTACCAAAACATTTTTTGTTCAAGTCAAGAGTCATCAAAATCGGTTCACAATTGGTGGAGTTATCGCGTAACATACATAAAAAAACATACAATCGAATTGGGAACCTACTTTTTTGAAGTCGGTTGAAAAGAATAATCTAAATTGATTCATTCTGTAACATATGTACATACAAAAACATAGTTGAATTGAGAACTGTCTCCTTTGTTCCGTATTCAAACAAGGAAACCTTATAGTTTCTCTCTGTCTGTCCGCGGCTTAACTCAGAGACAATTAATGCTAGAATTCTGTAATTTGGTACGACTATACTTATTAATTACGCCAACAAAGTGGTACAATAAAATATGTAAAAAAATGTAAAGGTGGCTGACGCTCATACACGTAACTTTGGGATGAAATATTTTTCCACGTTTCGTTGAGCAGATCTTTCAAAAAATTTAGGTTCTAGCAACACCACTTTTCGATCCGTTTGCGCTATATTACACTTTAAACTGATACTTTTTTTCGAGTCGAACGTCCCGTCCCTTCTCTATCTACCAAGTAGTTGCTTTTATAAACTTGAATAAGTTCATAGTAGTGGTTTAAATACTGAAGTTAAAAGGAAAACCATCACGACTAAGTTGGTTTTACAAGTTAACGAGTGATAGTCGACCAAATTATAAAATATACTTGGCGATGTCATAATGAAAGTTTCGTACAAATTCAATTCAAAATTACTTTTCATTAGACGTTCGAACTTTTAGTTTTGTGACGGGCTACTACGGAACCCTGCACTGCGCGAGGCCCGACACGAACTTCCCTGCTTTTTTGAAGTTGATTGAAAAAGCTACAGTAACTTTCCAAAAAGGTTCCTGGGTGAAGTTCGGCCTTACATAAACTGGTAGTAGCTTGCATCGCTCAAGGCAGGAACTCTATAATTAAGTTCGACCAGAACGTCATCGTTACGTACACGGTTCCTAATTCGATTTCCTCATCGTGGCATGTAACTTCGTAAAGACGGGATAGTCTAGGAATATAGCCTATACATACGTCCCCACTGCATTAAGAATAGTTATTTCTTTGTGTCAGACGATTTATTTGTATATTTGTAAATTTCCTGCTACTTAGCCTTGTTGAAGACTAAGACAAACTCATGGGCACGTTCCAGTTCAGCCAATTTTTGGAAAAGAATGTAAATGAAGGTTTCAAATAGTAGGTAATTTGATTATATTCGCCAAATATCTATAATCTTCCATTACCATTATCAACGAATTTCTGCAGTGACGCGAAATTTGACGCGCTTATAAAATTGTCCTTTCGCAACATTAGATCCAATTCCTGCAATGTCCGGACTGTTCCGATGATTTACGGTTTAACTGATTAAAAGTTATGCCCTCACATAAAACACTCATCATAATGTTAAGTTACATAGCCGGGGGACGTTTGCCCAGGCGTGGTCTCCACTCGAGGACTCGTCTGCTCCAGTGGTTGTCGTTCCTTAGTCAAATATGACCAGCCCACTGCCACTTCAGCTTGCTAATACGTTGAGCTATGTCGGTCACTTTGGCGCTTTGACGGATCACTTCGGTTCGGAAGCTTCAATGCCTCGGTCAATTTCGCATTTCCCGCTGAGCGACTTTGAATTTGTGGATCGTGTCGTGAGTGTCCACGTTTCGGCTCGGGCAGGGCAGGACGCACTGGTTGAAGACAGACAAACAACAGTACTCACCTTTTATTATATCGACCGATAGCTTAGTTGGCAAAGCTTTCGCCCCGAACTGGCGAGAGACGCAGGTTCGGATCTCACTAGTGTTGGAAAATTGCACTATTTTCAAAATATTCTTTTTTTTTGGACTTGACCTTTATTAAAGAAAGTTCGACCTGATTAGATAAGCATCAGAAAGTACCTACGTATGTACAACATTTTACTGCGATCAACAATCCACCTGCTAAGCGTAATATTTAATATATCCTCTTCGCGAAGGCGATTTCCTCAGCTTGCGAATGTACTTTGCATTCCAGATTCTGAAGCGATGTAATTAAAATGTTATTTTTAAATACCTAAGCGAAATAAGTTCAAACATAATTAATTGCTACTGCGGATTTTGCTTACGCTTTCAGAAAATACCACAGCTTGAGTAACTACATGTTTGTGAGGGGATTTGCCGTAATCACCACGCTTTGCAGGCGGATTGGTGATCGCAGTAAATGTTGTTGTAGATGTTGCTGCCCATCTCCAGAATAGTTTTCCTTTAGTCGCCTTTTACGACACCCGCGGGACGACATGGGGTCGGCCTACCTATGTATCTGAGACCACATCACTACCGAACACAATTTAGTGTCCAATGTGTCGAGTTATAAGGGTTAGTGTACAATAGTGGACTCATGCAGCGGATTATGTGTAATTATGTGAATATGCAAGAATATTTATACTATATTAAAGTACTTGTAACATTACGCAATCGCAATTTATAAGAGGTACATGATTTATTACAAGTGTATGTCGTTATGCAGTAATAATTAAGGCGTTCAAAAAGAACTAAAACTGACTTCGATTGCCTTAAAATTTGGTTTTTGTTGATTTTCTCAAAGAGCGCTCAATCAATTTCGATAAAATTTATACGGGACCACATCTGTAATATGCTCTACCAAACAAAAAAGATTTATTAAAATCGGTTCACAATTGGCAGAGTTATCGCTTAACATATATACAAAAACTAAATACAGTCGAATTGACAAGGTTATATAAGATCAAGTTTTTATTTGAGGATATGTACATTTGTATGGAAACGCTCATAGCCTTGCGATGTTCGCTGGTCGGTAAAGATGCAGCTACTTCTTTAACTTTTAATGAAGCTATGTGCCAAGTAAAGCACTTAAACCTATAGACAGACCACCATAGTGCAGTTAGAGTGTTGCTTTGCAGCCGGCACAACTGCACCTACGCAAGGAACCTTAATAGAATTAAGTTTTACTTTGCCTGGGGGACGTTTCCCGGCCTTTGATGATGGTAATAAGAGAGACAAATTGTTTGAACAGTTTATGCCCTAGGGTCTTTGATAGTTGGACTTACAATCCAGTCGTGGCGGGTTCGATTACAAGTGTGGAGGTATCTCTGATACTCGGTTTTGTAGCTCGTCTTAATAGCAAAATGTTGGTCATTCCGAGGCGGGTTCATTTCCCAGATGGGGTTGCCTATCAGTACTTGATTTGGTTAAAGGTAAGTCGTTTTCTATGTCTGCCTGGCTATTTACCATCATATTACCTAGTCTGTCGCCTAACATCTGTTTTAATAACACTGTTGTGTTCCGGTATGAAAGGTAGCAGAGCCAACGCCTCATTAGGTTGAGACTTCTGATTGCACACTTTTACTTCTCATCAGTAACTTACCATCAGGTCAGAGATTAAAACCAAGTGCACAACCGTAAAAATCATGTTGTGATTTGTTTCAATAATGATAACATGAGCTCGCGCGTCATTAATTTGAGGTTTCAGGGTGAACACGTTTCCATTCTATCGTCTTATCGGCACTTACCATCAGATAAAATGAACCCCGAGCAATGGTGTTGCGAAATAAAAAAATGAAGCTCCAAAATAGAGCTTTCAAAAGCCGGATCAGATGTGAGGCCGGTTGAGTAATGCCAATACCTGTGTGTATGAACCATTTCTGAAGGAGTGGAGTCGCAACATATGATATCTGAAGTAGTAAGCATGTATTGATTTTTTTATTATAAAAAAGCCGCGGTAGCTCAATTGGGTAGAGCGTCAGTCCTTGAACAATCGAGGTCTGGGTTCGATCCTGGCTCGTACCACTGTTACAATTTTTTGTTTGGAATTTATCTACAAATTATAGAAATCATTACCATTGGCTTTTTGGTAAAGGAAAACATCGTGAGGAAACCTGTACACTCCTGAGAAGAAATTCAAAGGTGTGTGTGAAGTCTACGAATACGCACTGGTCCCGCGTGGTGTACTATGTCCCATACACTGTCTGTAGGAGAGTAGGCCTGAGACCCTGCAGTGGGGACATATATAGGCTGGTGATGACGATTTTCTTATTGGATATATTAGTATATGATCCAAAGCCTTGCCATAGGTCGCGACAAAGTGTGTCCGAGATATAAAGTATGTTTTGATTTATGTAATGTACAATATCTGTACGAGTATATGAACCAAAGCTGCAGGAGTTAAATCATAACGGAGTTAAATTAGCTCGTACCGGTTAGTGAGGGCTTATCTCCTAATTGGTTCAATCAGACGCACATCCAGCCTCCAGTGTGGACCTTTTTACTGGCTTCGTGGCGTTTATATGTCATCTATTTACGGAATTGAGATTAATCTTTGTTGTGTCAAGAACCTACCGGATAACTACACTATTTAAAAATAAGAGACATATCAGCGCTCGAGCTCAATCTCACCTGATTTTAATAAGGTCGACGATGTTACGCGTTGTTCTAGAAGGTGCCTATTAACTCTTCGCTTGAAGTTTGTGTATTATTTTGGGAACATGGAAACAGGTAGTGTATTCCATATGTTACCTGTACGCATGATGAATGTGGAAGCGAAACGCTTGTTGCGAGCTGTAGGAACGGGTGGAGGTCTGACGGTCTTTCTTACACACTTTCCAAAATGTATCCTGTAAAATATGGACAGGTAGGCAACGTTACGTATATGATCTTGCCTTTAGAATTTGTCGTTGCCTATACAAGAAACGACATAAAAAAGTAACCTACCTGAGTAGGTGAATAATTTCAAAATGATACTCGCTTGCGAAGGTAATTTTCTTTAGAGAACCCAGACGCAAAAGAGGTGTTTCAGTCTTTGTTGATCTGGAAAAGCTACCCTGATAATAATGCTTTTGTGTTTCATTTGGCTTTGATCGTATCGGCATCTGATGCTAAGGGACGACAAGGCCGTAGGATAAAAAGCGTGCCCACTCAGTTGCCTCAGTCTAATAAGGCGCTGGCTCTCCTAAGATCGGACCATAACACTGCTACTCGTATTAAGAGGGTATGCTGGTGTCAAAGCGCCCATACAAACGTAGTCCAGTCATATTTTGAGTATTAAGCTATGAAAATCTATGAAAAGACACAATCTAGGAACAAATATCTGTGTCGGTGGTGAGTCAGATTTTCGTTTAAATATATACTTCCAGAGTTACAGGGCGTCAAAGAATTGTATTTTACGGTAATAAAAAGCCCCAACTTTGAACCTGATTTACAAGAGTATGAATCAATTTAGAACAATTTGGAAAAACCACCGACACCTTAAATTTCATTTGTATACTGTATTGAAAAAATGGTTATATACGAGTAATATACTGTATCCTTCAAATGATCCCTGGACTACGAAACATCCAAATAACGGGTAGATAACTTCGCGTAGTGTATGCTGTCTCACCGTACGCGCTCGGGTAGGAAAGGGCTCGGATAGGGACAGCTACAAAACAATCCAAATTTGAACGCGGCCACGTGGTCTAACCAACATAGCCTCTTAACTTACATGTTTGGCAGAAGACTTTGATAACACGGTAGTAGCTAGCCACTTGGACATAAAATATCTTACCACCAATCCAACCAATCTATACGGAATGAAACCCGGGACCTCCATATTGTGAAACCATATGTGGAAAGTAGTACGGCGGTTATTATCGCAGTCACTAATTTGACGTTGAATCGATTTCTACTCAATCGCTCTACGGGAGTGCAGTATACTCGTAGGTAGGCATTTAATGAAAACCCGATCGCATAAAATTTGTGACCGGTAACGATTCTGTCACTTCCACCGATTTACCCCGTTGCGAGCGTCGATACATTCAATTTTAAGAGAGATTTTCGCTTTAAATAAAAACGGAAGCTAAGATATAGAAGTCCAGGTTTTAAAAATTTTTTTATTAAAAAAGTCGGTTTAGTTTCACCATTGAAAAAACGATTGAATAGATTTTTATGATCTTAGATTTTTTGAATTTGTCTCAGACCAGAACAGCCAGAAATCACAATGACTTGATTTTTAGGCAACAAATGGAGCCCTTGTCCGTCCGTCCGACTGTCAAGAACCTTTTTCTCATGAACTCGTGAAGGTATACAGTTGAAATTAATATACGAATACGTTGCAGTTCCTTGGATCTGCGAAAAAATGAAGCTTCTAGGTTAACACTTTAAAAATACACATTTTTCGACGAAGAAGGAATCACAACCTGTGGAGTGCTTCAGGACCTAGAACCGTGTTTGGAATGAAGCAAGGCCGTGCGACAAAAGTATGGATAAAAGCTGAAAAGTATGATTTTTCACATTATATCTCATTAAAATTTTACGGTTACAAATTTTTACAGCGCATGTCATCATTTGTATTTCAATGTATAAATTAACAATAATTGATGGTGTTTTTCGCCAAGCACAACTTATTCTTACAAAATTAGATTTTCACTTTTGCAGCTGTGTTTTTGTAAAGGAACAGTTGAAAGGTCAAGGACGGACATATGCTATATTTTATCCCGATCGAAGGAGTAGTTCCCATTACATAAATCCTAAAGTGCACGCGAGCAAAACCGCGGGCAGAAACTAGTAACGTCATAAAATATGCACTCAAAAGGATAATTTAATTTCCATTCCATTTCATGCTAAAGATGGATGGGCTTGTATTGGTCGAGATAAACGTCAAAACACGGAATATCACTCTTTGTAGCACATTTCACAATATCACAGTTGTTCTGAGGTGCTAGCAGCCGTGATGGATGACAGTGGATGAGTGCCAGGTAGGGACTGTGCGACTTCACGGCTCTGATTTTCATCTAAATAATGGAGCTAGCCATTTTAGGGTTTCTTAACTCTAAAGAAAAAAGGATCACTTGGATCCGTTCCAATTGCATTCAGCGACACCCCGCGGCCTTTACCGGGTCGTCAGTCCATCAAGTAAGAGGACGGCCAGATATACTTTCCCCGTACGTGATCGCCAATCGACCACATACATACGTATGTATACATATACATACAGAGTGTAATCGGCTATATTTGGTAAATCGTACTATGTTTGGCGTTTGTGTACTACGAGAAAATCTTTGATTCAATGGAGACTAGGGCAGTGATTCAGTCTCTCCATAGGAGCCCCATTGAGAATTTTAACCGTTCAAAAACCTTTAATGTTGTTAATTTAATATATTTACAGCAACAACTTTCGCAAACTTTTTCTTTTGCCCTTTTGTAAACTAACCTACATACACATTTACCAGAGATCTGAGCCTAGAGGATTTGTACAAAGCACGTAACATGATCTCTAGGACTGTCCGTTTAAGTTTTTAGTTTGCTTACGGCATTATGAAAACTGAACAGTGATAACTGAAAATTCACGGCAGTTGTTTTCAGTTGTCTCGTAATAAATTCAACGTGTCGAAATTTCGCGGTGTGATTTGAAGAGTAACAGTTTGGAACTGTTGTGTAAATGTAGTTTTTATGCAAAACAAAACTGTTCTTTTATTTTTTTATGTTTCTTTGTCTGAAATTAACAAAGGGAATCGAGCCCGGGACCGTTCCCGTGTGTTGCACTTCTGAGTCCAACGCGCAGAACACTGGCCACAGAGGCCGAAGTTGGTGTTTGCCTTGATTAGTAATTTCCACTATCATTAATAAGGTAAACGCGGCCACCGAATTGATGTTTTACTTGTAATTTTATTTATTGAAAATGTATACTGGACACAATTTTATACAATAATTCCAATAGCAATATAAAACACAGTTGTTTAAAATTAAACTAAAGGGAACACGGCTTAATATTTATTTTAAATTTGTTTATGCTGCAGGAAAATTTTAGTCCGGCGCATTTACCTAACTTTATTTTCTTGCGCTCGCTATTTCTAATAGAAAACCGATAATTTGAGTTATTAGGTTTGCTCACCACCTCGTCCGCGTTGGATTAGTTGTTCACGAACTATTGGCTTGAGCTGTGACGCAGCTTCCTTTGATTAAAACTCTCTCCCTGTAAGCTAACCAGACTACTACCTTTTCAACAAATGCAAAGTTGTAATATAAATCTATGGGACAAGTACCTTCAGTTAGATACTCGTAGATTAATTCAAATTGAACAATTATATCGATACTGGATACTAGTCATTTTAAAGACGATATTTCGTGTATTAATAATTGACGCATTCAAAAAGAGCTAAAACCTACTTCAACTGCCTTAAAGTGTTCTCCCTTAGAGGTAGAATCATCTGGGTATATATTTGGCTTTTGTTGATTTTCTCAAAAAGTGCTCAATGATTTTCAATAAAATTTATATGGGACGACCTTTGGAGTATGTAGTAGTATGGAGCAAAAGAATTCGCATAAAAACTCGAAAAAACGCCTTTTCCCAGATATATTCGCTGGTATAAATAAATATACGAGAATTGGCCGGTTAAAGGTATTATATTAATTAATAGATATCAGAAAATTCTGAAACATGTGTCCCTTAATTTATCAACATACATTTCCATGGATTTGTATCTCAGCATGTTCTAGATTAAAAAGTGTGATCCTTTTAAGCCCCGTAATATTTTCCCGTGGGATGATTACTTAAATAAACACAGACAAAGGCTCGGGTAAAACTAGTATACCTCTTTTGCACCTGAAAGGTTATTTATACGGTGTGATCTCAATATCAAAGACCGTTTGTGTTGCAGGAAGAGAATATTGCTTCCCTATCAGAAAATCAGTTTCTTAGTTGTTTTATTATTGCAAGCTACAAAGGTCTCAAGCATATTGGAAATACTGAGTACTCGATGTTGCATATCCCTCGGAAGGATGAGCCCGAGGGCTCCACTTCCACCCAGTTCTACACAGGTGTATCGACAATATACCCTTCAATATCCCGGGAACTAATTAATTGTCTGTTCCTAGACTGAGGAGCTATTTTCCTCCTTATTAATGTTGCGAACTAAGAAAAAGTCGTGCCTTTTTCTTGTAACAATGCCGAGGAAATTCACAGGAAATATTATGCCGGTTGAATGCAGCTTCTTGTGAAAGTTTCCGTTTTATGAGTTTTCTGAAACAATGCTTTATTAAAGTCTTACTTAATAATCGCTCAATAAAGCGGTATTTTAATTTTCAAGACAGGGCCTTCTGATCTAAAGAAGAATCTCGTAGCATTACAAATATGAAAGTTTTAACGTTTGCCGGTAACGACTGCATAAATTTAGATGACATATACGCAAATATACTCGTAATAGTTGTTGGATTTACATAACTTACAAAAACAGCATACGTTTCGGACAGGTGGACGGACGGTAAGTGGCGGCCTCCAGCTCACTGGTCCGACGACCTGAAGTGGTCGGCCGACCGGAGAACGAGTGGATGAGGAATGAAGGTCGGAAGGAATGGAGCTACTTTTTATCACGACAATACATTCGGGGTAATTTGTGATGTCCTCGCAGGCAACGGAAGAAAACGTCATCATCAACATCAATAAATAAATATTTAATTAATTCCGTCCGTTTGATCAAATTAACGGGTTCGTTGGATGCTGGGATTTACCGACCGGTTTAAAATGGTCTGCCTTCACTTAACTCTTTACGGTTCAGTGCAATGTGGATTGCAACAATTCACGCACGGTCATGTTCTATTTATAAAACATCTGAAATGGGGCCCTGTTCACACTTCACAAGAATTTCAGATTACTCTGTTGTAGCCTTTACGACTTAACACTCCCTGAATAGTATCGTACTGGTTATAATTTGTATTGTAGCATTTATAACATTTATTATAATAAGAATAAGTGGTTGCTTGTGTTGAAATTCTTTCCCAAGTGGCTTTCTAATCCACCAAATGGGAAAATTTTTCAATTCAAGATTTTTGGCGGTGCTTGTGCTTATAGAATCGGTCAATCCTTTTCTCGCTCTTACGAATGGAAATTGTTTTTAGTGGAACTTATCATCAAAGAGACCGAAGTTAGTTTATAATGATATGCGAATAAATAAAATGACATTATTTATTATTATCTCAATGGATTCTAGCTCAAGTAAGAAAACTTAGCTGGGACAAAGGTAGCTTGTCTCTTTCCATGGCACAGTTACATCCGCGCCAAATTTTATCATGACTACAGACCTACGAGTGGCTCGGGACCGGTCATTGTGGGATGTCATTGGGGAGGCCTTTAAAAAAACAAAGATGCAATGCTTGGCCTCACACCTGATTCTGTGACAATGAAGTTGACGATGGTACGCGTTGTTCTAGCTAAAAGTTGCCTGTTTACTCTGAGTTTGAAGATTCCCAAGTTGTAGTTTTCTGGGAACACGGAAACCGGTAGTGCATTCTGCCTTTTATTTATGCGCGAGATTAATGTGGAAGCGAAACGCTTGGTGCGAGCTGTAGGAACCACAACTGTGGTAAATGACTGCTACTTTCAAACCATGTCTATTTAATGCTGTTATCACACAGTACTATTATTATAAATCGATTTAAAGCTTACCACAGAGTAATGACTATTGATTGCCAAGTACGTCCATTCGCTTTGTTGTGCCTGCACCCGCATAACAAAGGATTAAAATAGCCAGGCAGGTATTTGGTCTGCCTAAGCACCAAATTTAAGAGTTGGAAAATGGGAGATTCACAATATATCCGGTTCTTATATAAATAACTGAACTGAGAACGAAAATATCCGAGGGCATTTATTATCACACAACACAATCTCCCTATCTTTAGTTGTCAACCGACAATATTATTTCGTTAATGATGGTAATGTTCAATGGACATTTTAGAGTTGGCTACACACAAATATTAAGCAGTTATTGGGAGCGTTCGGCGGATGCGTTGGCGCACTCCACTCGCACCGGTACAGAAATAACATTTATTTATAATTTCTAGTACGATTGGTAACCAACGCAAACAATCAAACTCTTGCTTTGTTCTCTCGCGTACTTGTTGTGGACGTGACTGCCTAGTGCCGCCGCTTGTTTCGAGCATCAGAGATTTCTTGTTACGAATCGTTCATTCATTATGCGAGATATTTTCATGAATGAGCGTCAATAGTTCGGCACGAGGCAACACTATTTACAAAAGAAATCTTATTCACGCCGCGTACTTACGTACTAGGTATATTCAATTCGAATAGAAAGTTTTTGCTGTGTAGTGTCGCTTTTGACCACGCTATGTCATTCCGTAAAATCTAAAGTTGAGCGTGGAGGGCTTTCCAGTTTTTGATACTGCGGATTACCATATTTGAACGCCAGTTGCAACACAAACTTCCTACAGTAGTATTTTGCCTGCGACTTCGTTGCGTGTACTTCAGAACAAATTACAGGAGAACTATTTAAAGGACAGGGATAAAAAATAGCATATGCCCTTTTTGTCTGTTCATCTATCCTTGTTCAAAAAATCAAGTTCTTCTGAATCTCCGTTACGACGTAAACGATATACAAACACAAGCATATGGATTAATATCTTCTGAATGTATAAACCGAAGTCGGGTTATTTTAATTATTTATAATTCATGAACGAATGAACCGATTTTAATGATCTTCGGATTTTAAATTTGTTTCCGCCCTGAATAGCAGAATAACTGCTAAAACAAGGGATAAATTCACTAAAAATATTCACGATATTTAACGCGATATGTAAGTATATTCTTATAGGGATAATTATAGATCCAGCAAAAAACATGGGCTACTTTTTGTCTTCATCCAACAAATAGTTCCGAAGGGATAAATCCTAAATCTAGTCATATTATTTAACGAATTAAGAAAAATGACATGTTACACAATTGCGCAGGTATTCATTGCAGCCAGTATGATATTCCCCCACAAAAAGGGCATGAATAAGGTAGTCTGTGCAACCAGCCGTCCTTATGCATCGTATCGCGTATGCAATGCAATTACTAATGTTGCCTGCGAGCTCACGACACAATAAATATGAGGTAAAATAAACAGGCGCGCTAGAGACACTTTCATAACAAAGTAAGTGTATTTTCAAAGTAGACGTCATATTTTCTACGTTTGTTAAAACTTCTAACCTTTCAACTACTACCGTAAGCTTCCATAAACAAATAATAGTTATGAAATGAAATCTATAGACTGCCTTTTGCCCGCGAATCCAGAAATTATTCCTATACCCCAAAATACAGCTGAACTACTTGTTTGGATTCGCTACGACTCCCATACGACTTTAATCCTTAGATAGGTCTAAGTGTCAAAAACGATAAATCAAATATTTCTTTGTTTCTTTTCAAGTGCCTAAACACTTGAAGTTGTAAGAAATTTCTTGTAGAAATGATATGTTCCTTTTGCCATGCCAATTAACAGTTAGGAAGAAAGGAAATCCACACATTGTAAAGCCTCAACGTAGTACTGGAAATTGGGACAGCTCGTAGTGTTCCACAAAATTTTTAATCCGTTCGTTGTCTATTCACCTCGTAAAAGGACGGATTTAACAATTCGTCCATGTCCCAATTGTTTTGGCTTCGTGCATACGCTTTTATTCTAAATCGTGATTCACATAGGTTTCTCCCGTTGTATTGTGTATGCCCTAGATCAGAGGTGCCCTCTCTGCACATGCAGGGCAGGTCTCCATTATCTGTAATTAAATTCTCTGCGCTACGTGTAACAAAATCTGCATCGTTCGGAGCCATCCTATGCAGAGTTTCAGAGACGGAATTTACAGGTTTCGGAAGCTTGTATGTCCCGTTTAGTACTGTACAGTTTGTAGTGGGACATTACATCCATACATTGCTCATATGTTGCTCATTTATAGCAAAGAAATCCTTTGGGTGAAAGTTGCAATTAATTCATGGCTTAAAACTCTGAACTTTGTAGAGATGGAAACCTACTGAAATTTATTAAATGTTAAAAAAAATTACAAACGTAAAGAAAAACTGGATAGAGTAAAGATATTGGATAATCAAATTCCCCCGACACTGAAAAACAACAGCACATTTCTTTACTCACACACATATACCATCCCTCCCTCCCTCACACACACACACAGCCCTAATCCCTAGCGTATAACATATATACATGATGACAAAACTAGATTTTATTACTTTGAGACGTAACCATTGTTATGTTTTGGAAGAGCGGAGCCACCTGACACAGGTATTTTCTGGCAGCTATACATTTTTTTCTCTTTGATTTACCTGTTGTTACAGTTTCTAAAATAATCTAGTTCACTATATTGGCGTAATCCACAGTGTTATAATAAATGCGAAAAGGAGCTTGTCTGTTGTACATTCTTTACGTCGTTAAAGTTACGGAGAGTCAGGATGACTAGATTTCTTGCATAGGAATAGTTGAAGGAACGCAAGAGGCTGTTTATTCCGATCAAGTCAGTAGCCCCATGGAAAGCTAGTATAAAATAGTAAATTTCCGTTATTGAAAGAGACTATTGCCAAAAGGAGATCTTTTCAAAGAGATTTAAATTATATATTTGGGTATTTTCAAGAATTTCGTAGAGAAGCTGCCAAGCGTGGTGATTATGGCAATTACCCACATAGTAAACTAAAAAACAAAGAAAGGAATTAAGGCTATGCAAGTCTGGTCTCAGCCCAATCGGTTGATAAAATATTATAGCGTAATAGATTTCAAATTCTTGGTAGGACGCTTTTAGATGTAACTTTATCAACCGTTTAATATTTGGCGACGCTCCCTAGCCGCAGCGGCGATGGCGCCTGTGTCATGTGGTGCAAATTACTATCGCTCGACCTAAATAAACACAGTATGTGTTTTATATAAACACTCACGCACGTCAAATTCGTACGACTATTTTAGTACAAGTTGATCATGCAGGTACGTACAGCGTATATGTGTAAGAATGTGTAATATATAATTAACTAAAGAAGACTAATGGCCCGACCGAATGCAAAAATGTACCAATTGTGATATGGGCATATACTTTGATAATCAATAAATTCATCATCAGCCAGGAAGCATCATTTGCTCAACATATGCCACATTGTCTGATCCTGAGCCACTTGCATCAAGCGACTCCCCGCGACCTTGACCAGGTCGTCAGTCCAACTAGTATGGGGACGTCCCGGTACACGCTTCCCGGACGTGGTCACTGCTCGAGAGCTTTCACTCCCCATCGGTTATCCGTGCTTGTGCTTAGAGTGATGTAACCTGCACATTGTCACTTCAACTCTCTGACTCGTCGAGCGCTGTCGGTGACGTTAGTTCGTCTACGGATTTCCTTATTCCGAATTTTATCACGTAGAGAAGTTCCCAGCATATCTCGTTTCACAGCTCGCTGAGTAGCTTTATTTATTCGGCCCACAGTAAAGGACCACGTTTCGGTTCCGTGTGTCATCACTGGTAGCACGCACTGATCAAAGACTTTTGTCTTTAGACGCTGAGGTATTTTGGACGAGAAGATATGCCGTAACTCCCCGACCGCTGCCCAGCCGAGTAGGATTCTTCGGTTGACCTTTTTGTCGAAGTTGTCGAACCTTATAACGTGGTTGGGTCTTATAACTTAGGATAATATATTGAAGCCTAAGGTCTGACTTGGCTAGTTCTAATATACGTTATCTATGGAATCACCAATTGGACTCCACTTCGCTGTGAAAAAACATAATTTGTGTTAAATTCTTGCAATGCCAGCATATCCAGGGCTTCACTATCTGAGGTTTCTGAACACGCTGCTACATATATAACGGCATTGTCTACATTTACGTTGGTGTATTGGTTGGTTGTAAAAGGCGGTTAAGGGAAAGAATTGATGATAAGGGCAGCATTATCTACCTATGTAAGAACTTATTCCCAATCCGCCTGCCAAACCTGGTGATTATGGTCGACTGTTGATTATAGCCGTGGCTACCACGTCCTTTTAAGTTCAGCGGTAACTCAGTTGGGGAGAGCGTCAGTCCTTGCACAATCGAGGTCTGGGTTGTTGTTTGGAATTTATCTACGAATGATAAAAAACATTACCATAGGCTTTTCGGTGAAGGAAAACATTGTGAGGAAACGTGCACACTGTTGAGAAGAAATTTAAAGGTGTGTGTGAAGTCTACCAATCCGCACTGGTCCCGCGTGGTGTACTATGTCCCATACACTCTCTGTAGGAGAGTAGGCCTGAGACCCTGCAGTGGGGACGTATATAGGCCGTTGATGATGATGTTGTAATTATATTTGAGACAGTTAATATAAAATGTCATTAAAAATATTTTTAAGAAATGAAATCAATTGAGTCTATAAACAAATAAACGGTTTTGTCATAATAATGACAATTGACAACACAATAAAATCATTTTTATACGAATTTTGTTACCCATTGACTATGTGAATATCTGCGATGTGAACGGAATCTAGTACGATAATAGCAAACGCGTTACGAAAACAAAAGAAATCATAATTTATACTTACGAACGTTTATTTCTGGACAGTTTACATTTATTCGTATTAAAATAAGAATAAAGATATAGCGCACGCGTAGTGCGGCGCGTGCGCATTGGTTTACACAGCGAGATGAAAATAGTCCTTCCGAAACGTATTCATACAATTATATTTGCGACTTTTTGGATAAATTTGATGTCACTCTTATCCATGTAATTTTTTATCAGTTATGCAATTTCTATCTTACTAAAACGAAACAACTTCCAATTGATTAGTCTACATAATGATATTAAAATAGAAGAAGTCAACAACATAAATTTTTTGGGAATTCTTATTGATAGCTATCTAAACTGGAAAATGCACATTGATCTAGTCTGTAAAAAAATTGATATACTTGTATATGCTTTGTGAAGACTACGACAGACAGTTTCAAAAGACGCAGCTCTTACGGCTTATCATGGTTACGTGTCTTCGGTAGTAAGCTTCGGCTTATTATTTATTACGGTATTTATACATTACGGTCTGCGAAAATTACAATTCCTAGCAGAGTCAAGCTTACTCCCTTGGGGGGCGGGCGGCACCGCCATATTTTTAACGTCATGCTTTTATTTAAATTTGACGATGCATTTATTTGTAAACAACTACGAGTACAGCATTCGAATACGAGTGTCTATCTATATATAAATAAAACTAAGGAACGGTTGGAACGATTTTTATGATCTTTGACTCGTTGAATTGGTTTCTACTCTGAATGTCAGAATAACTACTATAATATAGAATAATTTCACTAAAACATTTTCTCATACATTTACGACGCAACGGAAAGTCAGAATGATTTGATTTGTATAAGGATAGTTGAAGGTGGAAGAGGGTTCGGAAAAATACGATAGGATTTTTTAAATTCCAATTGAATAACGGGTTCAACTACCCATTGGTTTATAAGTCACGTTTACCAAGTCGCGCGCAGAAACTTCATATAAAGCTACTTAACTGACCACTGCTGGACATGGGCATTATCCAAGGTGTGCACGGAATTTTTCTCATTATCCTATCCTTAATTTTGTTGGAATGGATAATCTTTAAAAGATGAGACATGCTGAAATAAGAAAGTGTTTCGGGGTAAACACCGAGTTATGCTGGATTTTCACCAATTATAATCCCACCTAGCCCTCTCTAGCCATGTTTGCCGAGTCTCAGGAGCATGTGACTCTTCCGCAACTCGGCTGGCAACCCCTATCTGTATATCCTAACCCTACGAGGGGCGCTCAAATTAAATATATTTAAAGGCTGATTGGCTCCATCATTTATCAGTCTTGGGTCCGATCAATACAATTAATAAAAGGAGAGCCTATGTCTTAAAGTCCTTTCTGCGATCAGTTTCTAACAAAAGCTCATCTTTGTTGCAGCCTTGACTGTCCGCTTCATCACAAAGCGTTACATCGGCGAATATGAACACAGGAACGGTAAGAACGCTACAGTTGTCTATGTATGTTGGATATACTCGTACTTGTGGAAGCGAATGAAATTTTACATTGCTTTTAATTTCGTTACGGGGTTTTTACTCGTAATAGGCGAGAGTAAAGAATTTTGAAAAAATCTATGAAAGTGACACAAAAATACTGGAATTACAAATGAATACTATAATTCAAAGTGTTTTATGTATTTTTGGTATAGTATATATTAGTACATATTATTATATTAGACAAGGGGGTGGTCCACCGGGCCCAACCTCTCACTGCGACCTTGATAGATCTGTCTGGTTAAAGCACTCCGAGGCTCACTCCGATCGTATATCGGACGATATCTATATGGGTGGTGTGAAGATATTGGAGGCTATCCAAGGTACTTTTGTCTCTATATGATGATTATTTTCTCTATTTCAGAAAATCGTTATCGCAACGAAATTTTATTAGACAATGAACCCCAGGGTTACGAAATCCTGGACACTTCGCCCAAGGTACAATATGTTATGTTGTTATTGTATATTGTTATGGAACTAACTGTTTGGTGTTTCTTGTATATTTATAATATGATACTTTATATCAATTAATAGCAATTTATCTAACTATATTTGTACTATTCAAAAGTAATATTTAAGCCTATTATTGCATGGCAGAGCATACTCAAAGTATTAATATTTGTTATATTGTTTTGTTGGATGAGGTTGGTACATTGACTCCGACATAGTATTTCCTCACAATATTGAAAATCAATTTTTTAAAACGACGTTTAAAAATTTCACGTGTGACTTTGATCGTTGTAATTACATCTGTAATAAATTTTTTAAATCACACATTATCTAATTTGGATTAATATTTATAATAAACTAAACCGTAAACCATACTTCACAAAAAACGCTGGAGAATGATTCTTCATTTTGGGGTAATAAACTGCGTGAATTCGTTTCCAAAAATTTATTGTGAAACCAATTGATTTACGCGGTGAATAATGATTGTAAATGTAATAAGTATTTTCTATGCAAAATTCTAAAAAGTGGTTTTAATGAAGAACCGAAACACTTCTCTTCAAGAAACAATATTTTGAATTTTACACCTGTATTTTCACAGATTTAACAAATTCAGAAGAGAAAAAAAGAATTCATTTTGAATGAAGAAAAAAATACAGTTGGAATTATACAACCGTCATCGTCCAACCATTACTTTTTTAATGCTCATATTTAATCAGCCCGTGATGTTTACTTTACTAAGCCAATGTTCGTGTACTAATCAGTTTATTGTTGACTTATAAAGTTTTGCTGTTCAATTTACTAATCACCTTTTGGTGCTCAGAATCCGATGGTTAAATCACTCCTAACTGGTTTTATCGTGAAATGACATCAAAAGGAGCACGATCAAAGCATGGCGGGAAAGTGCTCGAGATTTTTCAGAATGATGACATGCCAAGCAAAGGTGCGCACCCTATTTCATTTTATATGTCTTTATATTACTGAAACAATAAAAATAAGTTCAATTGCATCGAGCAATGAATTAAAAAAATTGATTGCCTTATTCTCAACTCGAGAACGGCTTGACCGATTTGGCTGACTTTGTGTGTGTTAAGGTCACGGCAAGATATTTGTAAGGATCCATCGGATAATCGAAGCCGGGGTGGGTTGCTAGTTTTAAATAGTTTTCTTTTTAGCTCTTGACCTTGACTGCGCAGTAAACGATTTTTGGGTCCCCTTACGTCATTTCAAACGCATTAAGATGCGTCATCGGCCGAACAGTCCCCCCTTGCGTCCCTCTATCACCCGGGATGCGCGAACTCAGCCCCACTATGCCCATTGTTGTTCAAGTTGTTTGCCAAAAAGTCCTCGTACTGTTGCTGTCCCTACAGCATGCAGCGACAGCGCTGGCTTTTGGCTGGCTGGCTGGATAGGTGCGGTTGCTCCCTTTTTGAGCGAGTTACCTTAAACGCAAGATGCTAATAAATTATTTCTATTCTATTCTAATGAAGGCGTTATACCTAAACATGACATTTGCTTTAAAAGATGTTTACCCTAACTGGACGATGCCGATGAATGAGTATGCCTGAAATGAGAAATTGAAAGAATCATGCACAGATTGCAGGTTTTAAATAATTACACAGATGTGCGACACGTACTGTCATTTGTATTTAGCGAACATAGATTTTAGACACCATTTTTTGAAAATTATAATAGAACTTTTGGGAGGCCTCTGTTACACATAAGATTCATCAGCTTAGAAAGTAGATGCGGATGTGAATAGTGACGTTGTCTGTAGTAATAGCTGTTTTTCTGTCTCGCAGAGCTTCAACGACTTGCCCAGCAGTGAAGTGCCCGCCTGGGCCGATGCGTTCTTCCTGGTTTACTCAATAACGGACCGGCAGTCGTTTAACTTTATACGGAGAATAAAGTCATCTGTCCCAGCAGAATTCCCGACGACTCTCGTTGGAAATAAAGCCGATCTGGTCCATTTACGCCAGGTACGTATCTTTCATTCGTATGTGTTTTGTTATGGTTCCATGGTCAAACAAAGTTTTCAATCTTCGTACCAAAAAATATTCATTCACTTGAGGTAGCCGTAAAATACTTCTGAGACGCTCTTACCTTCAATAGATTTGTTTCAAGCACCACAACAAGCAAAGGGAGAGGGAAAGCGTGTTCTCATTCTTTTTTATGGACAGTGGGTTTTCTATTCATCTCCCACGATGGAAAGTGTCGATAAGAACGCATGAAAATGATTAACACAGTCTCAATTTACGAATATCTGGAATACAGGAGTACAATTCACTTAGGGAAAAAATCTTTACAATCTTTCCCTTGGCCTGTAATTGGTCTACCTATATCTCTAGTTTCCTAGATAACAAAGATCAATATCGAATGATATTAATGATATAGAGCCGATACAGGGCCGATACGTAGCCAGCGCCTCATTAGATTGAGGCTTCTGGCTCATCGTCACTTACCCTCAGGTGAAATGAAGGCCAGGTGCAAACTCAACAGGCATAAAAAATTATTTTTTATTAAAATCGGTCAACGGGAAGTGGATTCAACTATGATAAAAGGCATTCTTTCTCTAACTTTCCTCACTCGAGAACCCTCTCCATTTCGGAGACGAGGCGGTTCAAAATTTACTTGTTTGTAAACAAACATATTTGTCAACAGGTGAGCGAGGTTGAGGGGGACATCCTGGCCAAAGACTTTGACTGCCCATTCGCCGAGGTGACAGCTGCAGAGCAGGTCGACCAGGTTGCACAAGTGTTCCTGGATCTGTGTCGGGATGTGATCAACACGCGTAAACGCGCCAAGCAAAGTATATTTGATAGGATGCTGGGCTCAAAATCTGGAAACAAAACATATGCAAGAGTAAAGAGTGATAGTTTTTTACCGAAGGAGTAATCTTTTGCCTCAAATAGGGGGTAACCTATAATATTTACTTAATTCCTTGACTTAGTGAACCCAAAGTGGACGCACGCTACTTCTCCCTAGTGGTCTCCGTTTTATAGCTGCCCTATTTCTTAACCGAATACATCGCACCAGCAGTAATTTTCTTTGCGTAGGGGAAATCTTTATAGATATGCGTTGCTGGATTTCCACCAGTGAAAACCTCTCCGGTGTCCCTCTCTCACTATTGTTTCGTTCGTCCAACCGGATGTTCTGAGACAAATATATACATCTCCCTCAGATATATGAAGTTTGTATGGAACTCGCTCCTCTGATGGGCCAGCATGTTCTCAGGGGATGCTGGCCGGTTGCTTGCTGACCGGGCATGCTTGACGGTGCGGGTAGACGGGTGGGTCTCGATCGGTACATTTTGTATGTCATTCCAGCCTTGCGGACTCCGGATGATCTGGGTAGATCAGAAGCGCAAAGACAGATGTGTCCCCACGCTTACAATCTTACCTGATGCTAAGTAACGATGAGATCGACGATGTCGCGCGCTGATCTAGAGAAGGTGCATATTTACTCTTCGTTTGAAGATTCCCAAGTTGTAGTTTTCGGAGAGTACCGATACCCGTTTAAGCACTAATCAACTTGATTTTCACAGTATTAAATTTAACTTAATAAATATTGATGTGTAGTAAATGTTCACATTTTAAGGGGCTACGTGTAATTGATCTCAAAAAATAAATGTACGACCACTGTGCTTGTTAGACAGTTTTAAATACGCATTCTACTCGTATATTCTAGCTGTTTTTGTCAGTGACGATAAATGAAAGGTATTTAAATTAAGACACGCCTTCACTCTTTACTCTTGCGACCCTACATTTTTTGTGTATATCTTTTAAGGACTGTATCTCATTATTTTACACTTCCGATGTTTCTACCACTCACTTACGCTTCTTCCTCGCTCTTTCCTAACAGTGACAGGTCAAATTTCAAACCCTCCAAAAGTTCATAGGGATAGTGTGAGAGTGTTAATATTGGTGATGAGAAGCACCACGTGCAGACAGGTTAAGCCTGTTCCGGTTGAACTGGCACAACGGGGGATGCGACAAAACACTGATATTCCGCGGCAGATTTAGTTTACATGGTGATAGTTAGCCAGTCGGACATAGAAATGCCCAACCACCAAATAAATCGAATAACCAGATAGGTATACCCTCTGGGAATCTAACCCACGGAGGCGGTTACTCGTATCTAAATTATAACACAAAGTCATGCGTGAGATATTGAGATAATTATATGAGAGATAATAAGTAGGTCTTGTGCGTCATAAGTAAATTTTATAATGGAGGGAATACGACTAGATTGCCCAAGTTGAAGACTGAAAGGGATTTAAAAAGAATGAAGTTTTACTATCGTTTAAACGTACTTTTGAAAAAGTATGTAACAAATATCTATAGTTACCATTTACCTCTAGATTACGTAAAACAGCTTGTTACATACAGGGTTTGGAAATTCAACAGTGCCAAAGCATTACACATTGTTTAAATTTCTGTTAAATCGGACATATATTTATCTGTATTCGTTTTTTTATAATCTTTATATTTTTGTTTTTATCATTTGTTGTATAAAATTAAATTATTTTTAAGAATCATTTATTTTGTTCATTGTACTTTTATGATAGATTTTTGTAAATGCTCGAATTTGTTTATCATTGGGTTTTGAGACAGCTCTGATGAATGATAAAAGGCGACATGATTAACAAAACGATAAGTTCAATTGAAAACTTGATGGAGCTGAAGCTTGTAATATGGAAGATACATAGAAATCTTCGAAATTTGGTATATTTCGATTGGAACAAAACGCTACCTAGGCTGAGTGATGAAATCTGTAAACGAAAGCCAACGAAATAGATGTTTCATAATTTATTTAGATGTATTTAAATTATAAATCGACTATTTCTGTTTACATATATCATACCACTTGATTTTTACTTGTTCGAGCTGTTATTGTTTTATTTATTTTGATTAAATTATTTTATTTTTCACATGTCAGTATTTTATTTTGGTGAAACAATTAATTATTATACACCCTGTTAGCACAATTTGAACTAAAAGTTATTGAACCAAGGACTTGAACCAGCAACGATTAAATAGCATGAGAAATGAATACGATCTTTCAACATCCATCTTTTGTGTCGGAGGAATATAAATCTATGTAAATATGAAAAGAAAGCATTTCAAACCACCCAATCATAGTCATCGTTATGGTATACTGACTTACCGTGACTTCAGTTTATTGTCTTATGCCTGACTACTGTCGCCGGCCGAGCTTACCGTCATGGCACATTGAACGATTTAGTCCGGAGGGCTCTTGTCACCGTCTCCTGCCTGCTACGCTCGAGCCCAGTGGCATGTTTCGGGACGATGGCAAGAGATCTGATGGCGCAACTTTAGTGCCATGGTGTTTGGGTCGTGCCCTTGTATGGGACGTAACCTGCGTCGTCACGCTGGCTCCGTCTCATGCACAGGGGATGCTTCGGGGAGCAGGTTTGATAAAATACCCACCCACACATATGCGCCAATAGAAATTACAAATCATTTGTAAAAATACGTGATTTTGGTGTTTGTGTGTCTAACGCATAACGCATGCCACACCAGCTGCAGCAGATTAACAACAACTTATTTGTGTAGTTAAGTCCTGTGGGAGCGACCTCAGTGTCCCGAAGTATTTTGCCCGTAGTATTGCCACTCTTCCGTACTCCAGCAGGACGTGAGCTGACGTGTCTCTTCGGCCTATACATGCTCAGCACAGAGGGCTGTCGGTGATACCGAGATGTGCTTGTTCTTGAATCCATGTCCTGTGATTGCCTCTACAATCAGGTGAAGTTGACATCTGCGCACATCTGCGACATATTTATGGGCTAACGAATATCAAAATTGAAGTGGCACCATAAAATTTAAAAGGTGGATGAGTATGTCAGTGATAAAATTCAGGTTTCTATTCTACTCCGAACTTATGGGGGATTTGAACTAAACTGCAAGGTTAATTTTTTTCTCCAATTGGACATAAATTTTCGCTTCAGCTAGTACCTGGTAAACAAATATGGTGTATCGAGAAAGTGTAACGGTTGCCGATTGGAAAGACAGCATGCATTCGATATGCAATGTTTCATACTGTTATTTTTATTATTTAAAAGTTTGTTTTATTTTTAATTTTACTACTCTATTAATAACCATCTCTTTATCTTTTAAAACATAATATTATTGTGAACATTTGACATACGTTGCGATATACAATTACACTTTTATTCGTAGTAGTGCAAGTAGGTATTTATAAATTTAATGAATGTTACAAATCTATACAAAAATGTTACAATATTAATAACGCACATATATCAAGAAAAAAAGTAGTAAAAAGGATTTAAAAATTAGCTTTAAAGTAGGTCTTTACGTGTAGTTGTAGAAATCAATTGCATGCATAAACTTATATACTAAATATTTATAGACTTAAGGATGATTGTACACCCCTTATGGGATTAACTTCGGAGTTCTCTTTCACATATTTAATATTGTAGATTGTAATTTTATCTCTGTATTTTAATTACAATAAAATATATGTGAACAATTTGTTGGTTTCATTATGTATCTATTCATATAATAATCGCACATATTATATGCAAAAATTGGGCAGTGAGAGAAGTTGCACATATTTTATGAATACAAAAGTCAATCTTGAAATTATTTTTGCCATTACTCAGATACAAAGCTGAAATTATTGCAATGAAATTGATTAAACCGTGGGATAATTTCTAGAGCCACGGGGTAAAACTTGCAACTTATGAATAGTAAGTAAACCTTCTAGACATACAATTTATTTCATGACCAACGCGTAACATCGTCGATTCACCGTCACGTAAAATTAGCAAAGATTGTGCTTTGATCTATCCTAATAAATATATTTAATGAATTCAAAACCATGTAAAGATTAGACTATGTACTTCAAGTTAGATTGGTATCTAACTTGAAGTACATAGTTCTGTCCGACTGGATAAAAAATTGGCAAATCGATAGTCTTTCACACAACAAAACTTTATCTCAAAGGGTCCGTATTGTTTTCACATCAACGAAAATGAACCAAGACAATTGACATGATTATTTACACAACGATAAAAAACAAATATCACAAAGTGCTTTTTGGATATTAAAATGCTTTAAAATTTTAATACAAATTTCATTACCTATAAATAATTGAATAATACCATTTTGGATTCAAGTCGTGATTCCCCAGTGAGTCTCTATTTAATTTGTCAAATGTAAAATATTGAATAATAACTTGTAATAGCTTTCAGAAAAAAGTGTCAAAACATGCAAATGGATTTCGGTGAGTAAAATATTTTCATGTATTTCGCTCCATACTGTTGTTTCATACAAAAGACATCAACGGGATCTATAAGATTTTTACTTTACGATAAAATCTGCTTGTCATTACAAATATGAATCATTTAGCGCAATAATAAAACAGATCACATACCTTTAATTAAAAACTGTACACCGTAGGTCTTTCTAACGGTTTTTATGGTAAGTATTACTAGGAAACCGACCAATCAAGAAAAGGAGTGACGATGAAAGGAATTCATTTGAAAATGGAAATGAGGCCTATCATTTATCAAGGAACATATAACAAAAACTGTGAATTGGTGTATTCTGAAGGCAGTGGTTCCCAACTAGTGGGCCGCAAGGCATAACAATGTTATGATCACATCAAATTTTCAAATTTTAGATTTTATTAAATGTCCCGCTTTGAAAAACATTATAGGGTTACCTGTTCAAAAAAAGTTGAGCACCACTGATTTGTGTTATCTTCTTGTTGTGTTCGAGATACGGCGGCTGCAGCGCGTCTTCTGGCGGGTGAACCTGGTTTAGTTGATGGTGATATATACTGACCGCTGAGGTGGCTTAGCTACACATTATTCCGGATAACATTAGAAAAAGCACAACGTTGATAACTTGCGTTGTTAGTATGTACAAGCGCTGTGCTGGATCGTTTTATCGTAGACTGACGTTTTTAGGGTGCCGTAGTAAAACAAGGAATCCTTATAGTTTCGCTCTGTCCGTTTGTCTGTCTAAGGCTTAGCTCAGAGACTCTTACTACTAGAAATCTTTAAGTTGATAAGAGTATAAGCATTAATCACGTCAAGAAAGTAGTGGAATTAATTTTGGGGGGTTAGCTCCTATACGTAAGGTAGGATGGAAATATTTCTTTCGCGTCTACCCCATTGTGTAGGGTATCGTTGAATAGGTCTTTCAAAACTATTGAGGATCTAGGAAGATTACTTTTCGATTCGGGGATCCGTTTGTGAAATATTAAACTTTAACGTTATCCCTCTCCTAATGCTTTCATACTAAATTTCTGTTGCCATAATCTTTTAAAATAGAATAGCTATCTTCGATAAGTAATTACCTAAAAATAGGAGATAAAATTATAGTATCGCGAAATAAATATCATTAATTTAGAACTTTATAGTTAGCTACAATTGCGGTTGTGCAGTTAATGGTTGAACATGGAACAATAATTTTAAAAAAAAAGATGTTTTAAATGAAAATTGTAATTCACTTTGAAGTTGTATGTTAATGATACTCATTTCGTGACATCACAATCCGATGTCCGAAAAAACAATTTTAGGCTTCCGTACCCAAAGGGTGAAACGGGACCCTATTACTAAGACTCTGCTGTCCGTCTGTCTGTCCGTCTGTCACCAGACTGTATCTAATGAACCGTGATAGTTAGACAGATGAAATTTTCACAGGTGATGTATTTCTGTTGCCGTTATAACAACAAATACTAACCAGAATAAAATAAATATTTAAGTTTACAACAGACATGTTTTTTGCCGTTTTTATAGATAATGGCACGGAACCCTTTGTGTGCGAGTACGACACGCACTTGGCCGTTTTTTTACAGGTTATGTTTTTGATGGCGTTAATCTTATATATCTAGTGATAAGTTATAGCTCCCTCTGATGGCGACAATAGTTGGAACTAAATCGTACGATGATCGATTAAAGTCTCAGTCAATAACGTTGCTGTGTTCTAAGTATTACAGTAGTTCCACGCAGAATTAATAGATGGCGCGCCGCATGGTACGAAGATATATGTCTGCAATAGTCTCAGTTAGGTGTCACCGTTGTCGATGATTCAATCAAATAAATACACGGAATTAACTCACAGTTCACGTAGTATGATAATTATTTGAATTTTTCCCGCGTGATTTCTTCATGATTTCGTTTAGTAGCTACTATATAAACTCAAAAATATTCACAAATAGTGTTTGAACAACGTAGTTTAGTACAAGTCCCAGCATTTCACACACAAATATGAACACTGAACAATGTTTTTTTTATTTTATTTTGACATTGAATTTACTGTTTGACATTTATTTTATATAATTGTTGACATTTTCAATATTTTTGACGATCATTTTATACAATAAATAATAATAAGAAGAAATAAATAATCTAATCTATATTTTATTTAATATTTATATAAAGAGCGATGAATAAATGTTTAGTACTAAGGTTTGGTAAGAAAAAAAGGTTTGGTAATATTATTTGTTCCTAAAACTGTTACTTTCTAGTTTTTATTAATCTTATCGTCATCTGTGTGATATCAGTGCACCAAAATTAAGCTTTATACGGCGATTAGCCGTAATCACCACACTTGACGAATGGGTTGGTGAATGGTGATATTCGCAGTAAATGATGTTTGTATGTTTGAACTTTCTCCACACTTCCAGAACCTCCTGAAATGCTGTGGAATGTTCGGGAACATCCTAGATCATAAAGGAATATTCCAGAACACTCTCGAATGTTGTGGAATATTTTAGAACATTGTGGAACATTTGAAGCTTTTTTTATACGGGTGGAGCTACCTGTTGGTAGGGGTATATAGATATTTCTAGAATAGTCCAGAACATTCGCGATCATACCACAAGATTCCACTCTACTGAACTGCCTTTCCAAATAAGTCCATAGTTTTACAATTAACAAAGCTTAATTGCTCCTTCTAAGTACTCCTAAATTCCAAATAACAAATTGTAACTCATTGGTACGAGCCAGGATTGAACCCAGACCTAGATTGTTTAAGGACTGGCGCTGTACCACAAATGAGTTACCACGGCTTAATAAGTCGTCAGATATATATTATATGCTAGCTAGAACCTTAATTATATATACATATTTCGATAACTGTTAAGTAAGGCAACCTACGCAATAGTGTAACAATTCTCATTCGTTATACTAAAGTACGGTCGCGGAACAGAAAGAATTTCGTACAATGACCTATTATTACCCATCTCTGTCACTCCCGCGTAAATATAATGCGTCTCGCTCGCACAGATGCAATGACCGCTGTCACCAGGGATTGTAAACCGTTTCATTCAGACCGTAAGTTTTGTTCTTGTTTGCGTCTGGTTTTTTGGTTGGCCTTGAGTCGCAATGAAAAGTATTTGACATGATTCATAATTTTTGAATAACGAACGACATCTTGGGATGCGTTAGTGCTCGTTCAATTTTGAAACACAGTTATCTTAGTTTGTTGTTATTTGTTAGTTTTTGTTGTCGTGTTTTAATTGTTAAGTGGTTTCGTTGATTTGTTAAGTTTAATTTACTGTTTTAAAATGGAACCAGTGACATCTACCTCGCGTCCATTCAATGAGTTTGTTTCTCCGCGGAAGAAAAGAAAAATGTCACACTTTAGTGAATCTGAGAAGGTAATGATTATTAACGTGTTTAAATACGTTAATGAATCCTGGCCTGCCGATAAATATCCTTCAAAAAAAGAAATGAAGGACAAAACAGCCGATATCTTGGGCATTTCAAAATCGGCCATATATCGTATTTTAAAAGAATATACCGAAACAGACACCGTCAAGCCGGCTGCTTCACCGAAAAAACGACTCTCAGTAATTGAAAAGACTGATGAGTTCGATAAATCGTGCATTAGACGAATAGTGCACAGCTTTTATTTAAAAGGAGAGTTACCTACAACAAAACAACAAACAAAACTGTCGATTCTTTTGTTATAAATGTGACAGGCGAGACGTCATCAGAAAGCAGTAACTCCGATACAGACGCATCGGATTCGGATTTATGATTTTTTTATTTCTACCAAATTGATAATTTTAAGACGATTTTGATACTGTTGTAATGTAAAATCTAAATAAATAATTGATATACTTAATAAGCTAGTTTTTTTCTATCCTTTAAATATTTCATGCAAACCACACATAAAAATGTTTGTGACCACTGTCAGTAGGTAAAGAGGTCATTGTACGAAATTCTTCCTGCTCCGTGACCGTACTTTAGTAGCACACTATACTTCTGTTTCTTGTGCTCCGCCACTAGATGGCCCCACTTGTACTACTTGGACCCAGGACTCAGAGTAAATATTCTAATATGGCGATGCTGACTAACTTCTTTATTACGGTTTGTCAAAAGGTCAACATTAACATTCAAATTTCAATGATCAGTAGTTTGTGTCAATTAATTTGATTAATTGATACAAGCTCCTTTATTCACACCCTACATTTCTTTTTTAAACATTTTGGGATAAACGTAGAGTAAAAGTATTTTTATGCAAGACATAAGTAATTTGTTAGGGCTCCGTACCTCAAGGGCAAAAATTGAAAAGTGATTGTTTTTATGATTACAAACTTAACTTTCTGTGCTTGTCGGTTTGTTCTGTTTAAATTACTATTTATATCCTTTTAATAAAAACCTAAACTTTATTTAATAAATAACAGACTTAGTTAACAAAGTAGCCAGTCAAACCACAGAAAATTTGATAGTAATACCTAAATATTATTCATTACGTCATGTTTTAATCTAATCTGCCGACAGCATCACGTATAACAAAAAAATAAATACTATTTATAAAAGAAAAAAACGATCAGTCACAAAGGCAACCCCAAAGTCAGAGATACAAAGGGTAATATCTATGCCAAGTGGCCCTAAATCAGTTCTAAAACATCCCTAAAGTGAAGGGCCACCCCTAACAGCGGGGCGCGCGCGCCGACCAATCACAACCCGCCTGTCTGATTACGTCACTCGATTGATAAATAGCCGAATGACAGATTTAAAGATGGCACCGTGATATTTTATCATTATTATTACTCGCGATCGAGGTTATGTATTCCCATAGAATAGCATTCCCTATTTTTAAAAGGTATTGATGACTTCGATACAAATTTCAATCTACATTTAATTAAACATGCATGCATGAAGCTAATTTATTAAGTCGAGTTTAGTAAGATCATTGTCATCAACACCCCAAGTCCCAAATGAAAATTATCAAAATGCATCCAAATTTTAATTCAGTGAATTGTTAACATAGCTATATGTGTACTCCAATGAATAAGCCCCATCTCACACCTACCGATTCTGTTCTATTCTGATCTAGGTAGAATTGAAACCAGAAGGCTAGAATACAATAAAAAATGTACCGATCGTCACACATCTACCTACCCAAACAAGCAAAAAACGTTCAGAAGCCTCACGCAAATTAGGTTGCTACATTGCATACCGGAGCACAAACAATGATATTAACTTTGCTTTTGTCAACATAGATAAGTAGCATTGTTGTAGTTAGCCAGGTGGACATAAAAAAACGGTCAATTGCGAGTCGGACTCGTGCACCGAGGGTTCCGTACAGAGTATTAATTAATGCTCTACCGAAAATGTAATCCATATTGAAAACCAACTTAACTTTGTAGCTGAATTACATACCCGATGTATGGCTTTCCACTACAAAGCTAATTTGTAAACATAAAAAAGTTATTTCTTACTGTGATCTAATTAAAAATCATGGTTTTAACATTTGTCCCTCTGTGACATCTTTATAAAGCGATTTTATAAAGTTCAAGGTTTTACCATTTACCTTTTCTCGAGATGCAATAGAGAGATTATATTGACAATAGAAGGGCTTCATGTGAACAACGGGTAGCGTTAAAGTTTTGGTATATGTCTCGAGTTTGCGATGAAATAAACACGCATTTTTTTTAAATCGCCTTTAAAATATGGTAAAACATATTTCAACTACCCATAGTTATCATCATTAGTTGAGTCTTATTGCAGGAATTTTAAAAAATGAATTCTTATAAATGAAGCAAGAAGGTCGAGGGTCTTACTTACCATCGGGTGAGATCTTGGCCAAGCCATGTTGTTATTTTCAGTGTAAAGTATTAAAAAATAATCTGTTTTATTTCGCGAAAGAATTAATAAATTATTAGAGAGCTGCCGAGAATATTTCTCGAGCATAAATTGTGTGATTGGAAATTAGAAAAAGTTTCAATTCTGCTAAAGAATTCCTGGATAGCAGTTGTTCTCAACTGCTGCTGCTGATAATAGTTTAAGTATCATATTTATAGAATATTAAAATATTTTTTTATAATGAAGTAGTGGTAGTGTTAAAATAATATGCATAGTCTTGTAAATAGTGACGTCACAATTTAAAACAATGTAGGTAGAATGTGAGAAACTGAAATCTTCTGACTGTAATCAATATGTATGTATATTCTGGAATCTATCTTCAGCTTTACGTCAAAACAGTTTACTAGATTTATTTGAGCGAGAAATTCAGGTTTCGAAGCGTTAAACAACCCCCGATTGACGCTTCAGTTGCAGTGAGTCCCCCCGCCCCCGCCCGCCGCGCCCCGCGGCGCCGCCCTGCGGTACAGACGTCCCTTACCAAGTACAGGACAATATTCATTGCCTGCGCCCGCGTCACTCTCAAATCATACACCCCAGTCGGCGGTCCATTATCAAACATATTTTATCAGTTACATTAATGAACTATTTATATATATTATAAATAAGTGCTTCTAAATAACGTGCTGTGAACCCTTGCAGTGGTTGCGGATTGTACTTTTCATTGCTGTGAGTATTTTTGTGTGTTTATTAGCAATTGGTCAAACTATATAATTATTAATTTATTAGTATTTACTAACTAATATAATTACAACGAAACTAATTACACATTAAGAGTTAATAACGAAGAATAACACAATAACTCTCAGCACCACCATAGATCACAACGTAATACTTTTCTTGAGGTGGTTGGCAACCGCAGTAAGATGTTGTTGCCACGGGATGAAATGCGCAGAACCTGGAATAAAAACTTCAAGAACCAGTTTAGTCAGCTGTTATTTGTTCTGATTTCGTCTGCATTAAAGTAGTGAGTGAAGGTGTGAGTAATGGTATTTGTTACAAATATGAAGGATCTAAGTAATTATATGTATTATTTTTCAAATGTACTGCTGTTTGTGTTTCTAAGCCAACTTTGTTTTAAACGATGACTCTACTGGTCTATAAGTCGTTAATTATTTGTGACAATACTGTAAAAAAATTTTGCAACTATGTGCTCTATGTTGCCTTTATTACAAAATCCAATCAATCAACAAACTTTAAGTCCGAGTCACACTGACAGAGTGGCCTTAATAATATCCAATTAGCAAAACAACCGAAATACGCAGAAGGCAAGCGATCTTTAAGAGGGAACAGCAGATAAAAAATTTCATATGAAATTAAGGGTTTGGGATATAGCTGTTTTCTCAACGAAACGTTAGCCAAATTCAATCATTTTGATCTTATTCTCTTTATCAAAGAATAATCTAGGCCCGTTGGTTTTGCTTTTTTCAATATTTTGTCTACAATTAGAATTATGGGCATCTCAAAACTCAAAATTTCAGAAAAAATTTCTTTCAACTTATGGTACTCATTATTTAGAGTAAACGTAACATTTTCAGAAAAAGCAAAACCAACGGGCCTAGATTATTCTTTGATAAAGAGAATAAGATCAAAATGATTGAATTTGGCTAACGTTTCGTTGAGAAAACAGCTATATCCCAAACCCTTAATTTCACGGCAAAACTAGGCAAATACCAAAAAAAGCTTCAACTGTCCTTCTCGCACAGTTCGGTTCGGGAGGCAGGGTACACTATATCACAACTATATACTGTGTATTATATGTATAAAAATAAAGTAAGCATGCATTAGTGATGTCAATAAGCTTTATCGATTTTTTCGACTAATAGTGGTGGGAAAAATATATCGATAGATACCCTTTCTCGAGCTATAATGGTTTTACCTGTTAGTTTTAATGTTTAGATTGATCTAAATAAACAAATATAAAGACAAATAATTCTAAGGAAATTTATTTTATCTCTAGAACAGAACATTTTCCCTGAAATTCTTAGTTGTTGTTACGTTTTGTTACGTGTAAATAATTAAATATGATTTATGAATAAGTGACTTATGTTTCAAATATTTTTTTAATGTTAAAGTTCGAGTCGGACTCGCATACAAAGGGTTCCGTACCACTGTAAAATATCTAAACAGAAAAAAAACACAGAAAAAACATAACATTTATTGCATGGACATCCGTTTATTTATAACTTTTTTAAAAGCTTTTTTATATTATTTTTTGTTATTTATTATTATTGAAAGTCTTGAGAGAGAACGAGAAGTTATATGGACATCGCATGTACAAATCGCTACGGAGACTATATGACCCGACACAGATATCCCGGAGATCAGCCAGCAAGAGCTTGAAATGGCTCTCCAACAACTCAAAAACCGGTCAAGAGCAAGTCGGACTCGTGCACCGAGGATTCCGTACAGAATATGAATTAATGACATACTGAAAATCATAAATAATAGGTACGGTAATATGCACCCAACAATGCTCTACCGAAAATGAAATTCTAAGCTAAATTACATACTACGAAGTTAAGTTTGTAAACATTAAAAAATCAATTTTACTGTGTTACAATTAAAAAATTCAGATTTATTCCTATGGTTGTGCTGTAAATCCTTTCTTCTTGCCAAATTTCAAGACATTAGGTCAACGGGAAACACCGTATAGATTTTGGGTTCATTGCATTTTGTACGGAAATGGTCTAAAATACAGCTATATCTTTTTATTGCGTTGACCTATAAGTTTCATTATTTGACAGATCTAAGGGACAGCAGACTGGAGTATTCGATATCACAGTGATCCTATAAGGATTCCTTTTTTCCTTTTGAGGTACTTAAAATATAATAGTATAATATGAAGTATGACAGTAGGAAATACGATAGATTTCGACGATATTATTATTCATGTCGACAAATAAAAACTTGAAATATTTTTTCCCAGTTATACATCTCATACACTTAAGACGGGATTTTTAACTCGTCTATTCTATTGTGTGAGGTGTCGTGAAATTACAGTTTTTTAACCGACTTCAAAAAAAGAGGTTATCAATGCGACCTGTATGTATGTAATATTTCCAGAACTGCCCAGTTTTCATATATGTTAGTCTATACCAGCTTCTAAAGAAGTGTGCCAAATTTCTAAAGTGTATGTTTATTTGTCCTCGCATATATCCGGAACACACACACAAAAGAAAAACACACATAGGGTTCGTGGATTTCAACAAAGCATTCGACACACTCGAACATAGATTTATCTGGGACGCACTGGAAAAACAAGGCGTACATGCAAAATACATAAGAATACTGAAAAACATATACACAAAAAGCACCGCACAAGTGAAGCTAGAATCTACAGGCGAAGAATTTTCGATTGAGAGAGGGGTACGCCAGGGAGACCCAATTTTACCAAAAATATTTTCAGCTATCCTGGAAATGATATTCACAAATCTGGATTGGACGAATAAAGGACTAAATATAAATGGCAAAAAGCTGAGTCACCTACGCTTTGCAGACAACCTGATCTTAGTTTCGGAAAACCCGAAAACCCTACAGACAATGTTCCAACAGTTAGCGGAAGAGAGCGAGAAAGCAGGCCTGTCAACGAACTTAACGAAAACAAAAGTAATGTCAAATTCCTCACAAACAGAGCCCATAACAGTAAATAATGGAGAAATAGAGTATGTAGAAATGGACAAGACTAATAACTGAATGGCAACCACGAGATAGCAAAAGAAAAAGAGGCAGACAGACTAGAAGATGGGAGGACGACATCAGACAAGTGGCGGGTCCAACATGGACCCGCATAGCGAAAGATAGAATAGAGTGGAAATCCTTAGAGGAGGCCTATGTCGAAAGACAAGCTGAAATGTAGGAACGACCGGTTACTGATACTAAATATAAAAAGATAAGTAACGTATAAAGTAAGCATATTTTTAAGAAAATTAAAACAAAAAATTAGTTCAGCAATAAAGGCTATTTTATTTAATTTATTTTTTATATATCCGGAACTACAAGTTCGATTTAAATAATCCCTTTTTTGTTTACCTAGGTATTGTAAAACTTAGGGAAGACTGCAAGTTTCATCAAAATCGGTTCAGTAGTTTTTGAGACTGGGAATGTTAAGTGTGTATTTCGGCGTTGCAGTGCAGCAGAGCAAATTTAAAATTAATGTTTTAACTGTACTGTAATCTGTATGCCGAATAAATTATTTCTATTCTATTCTATTAGTTAAATGTTTGTTACCTCAGAGCTTTTCACTGGGTGAACCGATTTGGATGATTCTTTATTATTTGAAAGCTGATGCTTTCCATGTGGTCCCATTTCAATTTGGTCCGGTTCTTAGAATGGAATCCATGAGAAAACAATATACATCTTAAATTTTCCTTAATAAAAGTAGACTTTTAGGGCAGTTGAAGTCGGTTTCTAGTTCTTTTTGAACGCTTTAACTTGTTAGTCCTTAGACTCTAGCACTCTAGGTACTAAAACACCTCTAGGTCACCTAAAGTATCGTTGGAAGACGAACGTTCGGATATGGTGAAACTAAAAGGTTTCTGTGTTGACCGTAGAACCCTAAAATAGCAACGCCATAATTTATATTGTATTTATATGTGATAGGTACTTACTAGTCAATTATATCAAATACAACCACAGTATGTCGAGACTAAACCAATATGCGAACAATAATTTCTCAAAACGTAAAACAAGGGTTGACGCACGCTCACGTCAAGTTTATTATAATTTTGAAAAATACACTCTAGCCCAGGCGGAGGGGTAGCGACTATGCGCGTCGCGGCAGGGGCCTCTTTAGGATGTTATGCAGCGTTATTTGTGTGAGTGAAAGCATGTGAAAGGCTGTATGTGTGCGTACCGAATCGCGACAGCAATAACATATTCAAATACCTACTATTCTACGGAGACTTTGCTTCATTGGCCTCTTAAGATCGGAATTTCAGCCGGGGCGGCTCAGGCCCGCGCGCTACTTTATATATAACTTATCGTGCTTGTAAGCAATACAATGAAAAGTTTTCGGATATAGATATTTTCACCTAATCATTTAGTGCTTTTTCAAAAAAATTGTCTAAATGCTGTATAGATTTAAATATTTATTTATAAATTATAATGAACCTTACAATATATAAAAAATTAGTGGTTTGGTAAACTATTTGTGTAGTTCAAATTTATTTTACGTACATACTTTAGTTTAAATTTTAGTGAGTAAGTATAGCACTGGAGACTTGATTGGTCTGTGTTACATTTATTTTGCATATCTATTTCTTATATTAATATTGTATGTCTACCTAGAAAATAAATAAAATAAAAATAAAATATAGACCGTCCAAAGAGATAAACAAGAAACAATCAAAATATTTTAATGATAGCCGGGCGATAGTTGCGAGTATCGCAGCCACATATTGCATCAAAAATAAAGCCTGTTTAGCAGCACTACCTACATAGAATTTATATTAAAAGTCTCTTCCTGATATTAAACTGAAAACTTGTAAACCATTCTTCTTTGTGATACAGAGCTATTTGAATTAGATCTTTTAATATCTTCCCGCTCGGGATTCTCTCGCAATCTTCCCGTCGCATAGCCAGACTTAGCGAACTTGCAATCACTTTGGTTTCAGTCCGTGCTACGATGAAATGAAAAATGGATTTCTGTCTTTAAGAAGCCAACCAATCCCTAGGCTACCTGGGGATTTCAAGGCAATCGGTACATGTACAGTGTGTATTTTGTATTACTAAATATCACTCTGGCATCTGACATGTGCTTACGTTTGCCGTGTGGTCTCGGCTTTAGAATTGGACCACCCCATTATATGATATGGGCCATATCATCCCGCGACTGTCGTAAAAGGCGACTAGGTGTATATAGTGAATTCCATCATGGAAGGTCCAATGCGAAGTGCACAAGCCACTGATATTATTAAGAACAAAGTGTGTTTGTTTTTTAATTCTGGACACCTCAAGTTCAAGAGTAATCGTGCGGAAATTTAGCAATCACGTGCCCTATGTCATAGAAAATGACACTCGTCGCTTCTGATGGTGACGATAGGCCGTTGGATGGTAGGCGTGCTCATCCAGAAGCCTCAACCTAATGAGGATTGTTTGATAATCAATCCTGACACAACTTTATCTGTTCGTTAGGAACATCTACAATACATATAATTACATATGTAATGCGCAGCGGTTGCCATTTGAAATATGTTCAAAATATTCGTCACTTTCAGCTTTGCGAATTTTACTCGTAGTTATTAATGAATGTGCGAATGATTTTGCTTTTATTAGCGATTGTTTAGAATAGAACTTATTAGAAAACATGTCGGTATTTAGGTACTGCAATAAATTTTATAATTTAAAGTCGCTACCATTATGTGCTGAATTAGTTAAATGCATTGAAATGAATTATTTAGGTTAGCACTTTCCTTGAATAACGGAACGCTCTTGTTGAAATTTGATTTTGATTCGTTACATAGAAAAATTAATGATCAATCGCATAATGAGATGTCATAAACGTCATCATCATCAACAGCCTATATACGTCCCCACTGGAGGGGCTCAGGCCTACTCTCCTACAGAGAGTGTATGGGACATAGTCCACCACGCGGGACCAGTGCTGATCGGCGGACTTCACATGCCTGTTCAAGACATGCAGGTTTCCTCACGATGTTTTCCTTCACCGTTAAGCAATCGGATAACGTACTTGAATTGACAAACAACTCGTAGGTACATACACGGCTGGATTCGAACCCGGTACCCTCAGATTGAGAGTCCGCGCCTTATCCACTGCGCCACTGACGCTTATGTATTGTTTATTAATTATTTATATAACATGTTATTTGATTTAATACTAGTGACTTTAAATTAAAAAATTTAACTCATGTTGACAAGCAGCGATCTTCGAATAGTCACGAAGCTCGTTGATCAACGCTCCGGGCCCAGAGTAGGGTGTACATTTTAAATAGAAATTGACTGACTAATAAATATTCTGTCAATAACACACAAATTCAATGCTATATATATGCCATTAAAATATGTATGCCCGACGTCCGATACTTCAGAAATGAAAGAAATGACATCTTTATTTGCATCAGATATAATGTCTGATCACATAAAGAATTTGACATGCAAAATGTATAATATATTATGAAGTACCTCTATAAATTATATTCCGCCATGATAAAAAGTAAACTTTCATCGCCAAAAAATTAAAATGTCAAAATTATAAAGTTTATATGTTATAATTTTGTATGTATATTTCTAAGCGCCCGACCGTCTTTCGTTAAAAACGTCCTCATTTTATATTGTAATATCCTGCTCGAAACGTTTCACGTGTCAACAAGTCTGTGTGTCGATTTTTATTACGGGAAAGCTTTGGGTCCAAACTATTCACAACACATAAATGCATCCGCTTTCTACCTCGCTGAAAACTAGAAACGTTGTAGTTTTCCTGAATATCCTATATAATAAACATTATTTATTTACCTAAAAATAATAATGAGTACAGATCAAATACTATAAAATAATAATTCTAAAGACAAAAAACCACTAAATAACGAACTAGAAACCCGGATCGTGTGTCGCGCTTAAATGTACCCATGCTGCCCTGCCATCACGAGCCCTTTCTTTCAGACAGTGTTCCTTCGACGAAGTCCTAAGATGTTTCCAAATATTAATTTCCTTGCTTGAGTGTAGCTGCCCTCTCGGCCGCAGCGCCAGACGAGAGAACGGTCAGACTGAAGTGGGAAAGTGGGACGGACAGAGCAAAGGTACTGACAAAAGCAGCTTCTCTATATTTCGTTGCTATAAAACTATGAACATTGAAATAAAATAAAAATTGCTACAGTTATTACATTTTTTAAATAGGTCTAGGTAATATGGCGCTTCAGCACTTTTCTATCTACTTACTTTGATTGGTTTCCGTAACTACTTACTCAATTGATACTTACCAATACAAATAATTTTACTATCTCAGGAAAAGTCACTGCGGCCTCCACACTAGGCTGAGCCTGTGTCGTGGAGACCAGATACAATTTACATACATATTTACATTACAATAAGCAATTTTCCCTTTAAAAAAAAGAAGCAATTAAAATTAAGTTTACATTTAATTATTAAAAATACAGTTAACTATTACATATTAAGGACTAGCTTCCGCCCGCGACTTTGTCCGCGTGTAATTCAGGATGTATTCTACTTGTTCGATAGGCACAGGTGACGTATATGACAAAATAGTGTTTATTCTGTTACGTAGGCTAATAGTTTAAAGAAACAAAAGAAATTTCAATATCTGACGTAGTACATTCAAATAGTCTTTACACTAATATTATAAACGCGAAAGTTTGTATATACGAATTACATATTCTATGGTCGGTTGCTAGGCAACGCGTTTTTGTTATGCCAAAATTGCCCATGTAATCCCACTAATATTATAAGTGTGATTTTGTACAATTTACACAATATGTCTTTATAAATTATAGCCTACATGTTATTCTGATGTATAAGCTATATTATTGTAAAGTTTCATTCAAACCCATTCAGTAGTTTTTCCGTGAAAGCGTCACAAACATCCAAACATCTAAACATCCAAACTTTCACACTTATAATATTAGTAGGATAGGATTAAATTACATTATAGACAATAAATAATTAAACAGAAATAAGAAATATAAAAATTAATATGAAATAGAAAATAATGTTTGTGGATTTTTTGGGATTTTTGGAATTATGAATAGGAAAGGGGTGCATGATGCATTATGCACGAAGCAATGCGCTTCTTCATTTTTTACGGGCATTGTTCTTTTAGCAATGTACACTTCCCAGAATTCTTCTGTCTTTCCATAGAGTTACATCTTGTACTAATTTAATTGATTTCCATCCAGTTGCGCTTTTTCTGTGCATTGTGTTCGACCCAGTGAACAGCGGAGACTGGTATTGGTTCATTGATGACTTACCGTCACCTAAAATTCAACATACAGTGGGCTAATTTTACTTTTAGTTTAGTTTTATGCTATCTAAGACAGTAAATATATATTTAAGATTTCTCATTCAATTTTTTTATGAGAAATGAAGTTCTTTATCCAGATGTGTTTTCTCATATCACTATTTTTACTTAAAAAAATCAAACACTCGAGACATGATCTCATCTTTTGATTGATTTATGTACGACGTTCCGTTTGAGGCAAGAAAAAGGATGAATAAAAAGAAAATACAATTTATGATGATGTATATGTAGCATTAACGTGGGTTTCAATATTTACTTTAAAAAATCAGAACACCTAGCTGCAGGCAGAGAAATTAAATCAGAAAATTTCTTTCACCGACTAGTAACGCCAAGTGCACTCGGTTGCAGGATTTTCTCATTAGCTTTTATTAGTTAACGCTGGCTACGTAGTTTTCAAATAAAAACATTACAGCGGGTAATATTGCCAGGGAGAAAAACGCCAGCTGTAAATCGAGATAAAACAATCATTAGGGTCAGTTTATACTGGTACATTTCATGTATATACTTCATCGCATTTGTATTGCATCATGAAGCTAAAAAGATGTTACTGTCCCGGGCAATAATCTTTTCGAATGACTTCAAGAAAGGAGGATGTGATCAATCCGATTTTATATTTTATGGGTGTATGTTATCGGATCATTCCGTTAATTATGAAACAATTTCGATGATTCTTTTTTGTTTGGTTGATCAGAGGTGGTCCCATACAGATTTCATGGAAAATAAATAGCACTCTTTGATAACATCAACATAAAACCAAATATGTACATACCCAGATAATTCTCCCTCTAAGGGTGAACATTTTAAGGGATGAAAGCTGTAGACTTTAAGAGCAGCAGCATTGAAACACCGGAGAAAATGAAAGTGATCATTTATTTTGCCTGAATACATTTTGGCACATAATATTTTCCAACTACATACTATCCAACATACTTATTATTTATTGCATACATGAGAGAAAACAAAGACAAATAAGTCATATAGCTCGATATTTCTACCGTCATTCACACTGAAGCTTTTAAAAAGAAAATTGAACTCAAAGTACACCTACATAATGCTAAAATGAAAAATAACAAATATTAAAGAATAAGTCAAATAAATATTTGAAAATAAAATGACTCATTACAAAGACTCACGTATATATATTTAAATAAATCAAATTTTAACACCGTTTGTAATTCAAGACGGGAAAAAACAATTTTTATCATCTTTAATTTTTTGAAATTGTCTCCGCCCCAGACAGCAGGATAACTATTAAAACATTTAATAAATTCTCATAAAAAAATTCTCATACACTTTGCATGGAGCGGCGCAAAATAATTTTAAGGCAAAAAGCTTGTAATAAATAAATCCGAACTTGTAGATGTAGTTTAAAATATTCATACAGTTCGCACAGTACAAACACTTTTATCATTCTTACATCTGCGAGTATAACTAAATTTTTACGTAAATTAAGAAAACTTAGCCATAATGATCTTCAGCCAGGAAACATCCACTGCTCAACTTACTCCTAAAAGTATGTTAGTTTATTATTATTTCACGTCGGAACGGGGAATCAGAATGACTTGATTTTTTGTATAAGGAAAGTTTGAGTGTAGAAAATGGATATACCCGTAGGCTGCATTTTATTCCAATACAACTAGTTGACGTCGTGGGTAAATTACGTTTAGTTAGCCATCCACTAGTTAGATCAATGAACGTATAATGTCTGTCGTAAATTATTTGTCCACTTCCTTAAGAGGGTATGCTGGTGTCAAACCGCCCATACAAACGTAGTCCAGTCATATTTTGAGTATTAAGCTATGAAAATCTATGAAATTTTCAAGACACAATCTAGAAACAAATATCTGTGTCGGTGGTGAGTCAGAATTTCGTTTAAATATATACTTCCAGAGTTACAGGGCGTCAAAGAATTGTATTTTACGGTAGTAAAAAGCCCCAACTTTGAACCTGATTTACAAGAGTATGAATCAATTTAGAACAATTTGGAAAAACCACTGACATCTGAAATTTCATTAGTATACTGTATTAAAAAAAATGTTACATAATATACTGCATCCTTCAAATGATCCCTGGACTACGAAACATCCAAATAACGGGTGGATAACTTCGCGTAGTGTATGCTGTCTCACCGTACGCGCTCGGGTAGGATAGGGCTCGGATAAGGACAGCTAAAAAACAATGCAACCTTGAACGCGGCCACGTGGTCTAACCAATAAAGCCTCTTAATATGACGTCACAATGTCAAGCGTGGCCCTCTGGGCGGATCCATGCGGTAGGTCGCTTCAATCGTTGCATCCATGCGGGTGTTCATAGCTTGACGCTCAACTCTCGAAAGTACCAAAATCAATATAGAGGATCACTTACATGGACAACGTTTAAGCAGTTACTACCGGGCAAAAGTAATGGATCAATCTGATGTAATCAGTGGAGAGATGTGAAGCAAATTCAATAAAACCGTAATTTAGCTACTCAATTTATTCCGCTGTTTAACATCGTTGATATTAACTATCTCACATCCAATCCTAGTTGATATTGATCCACTTTAATACATGCCCTTCAATACAATGTGAGTATATAGAGGAACATTGAATATTTTGCCAAGAATTGAGCAATATCTGATGCCCACGTAAGAGAGGCACTGGCAGTGTAGTGTAGTGTCTACATGGACTAGACGAGAGATACTTTATGTTGAAATCGCTTACACTGCTCAAATCCCCGACCATCTCAGCAGATTTACATCCGTCTCTCTGTAAATACAAAGCTTTCTAAAGCTCATACGCGTCTCGCTCCAAGAGTTTAGGTTCTGTACATGTAATGAAAGCTTTACAAATCTCGATCCCTATGCTGATTCTAAAAGATTAATCACAGTTTTGTCATCGATGTCTGCATAAATTACAATTTACTCACAAATATTTATTTTTATTCTTAGTAAAATGGACTAGTAAGAATTCATACTTTTTACTTACAAACTCTCCCAAATGAAACACATTTTTGATGACATTCATTTTTTTTTACTCGTAAAACTAAACCTAAACCGATCCGAAGGAACTTCAGTATCCGAAGGGCATAGGAGTGTGCAATTCTTCTCGCAACTCACACACATACACACACACAAACACACACATGAGCATAGCAAACTTAAAATAGGAACTAAGATTAAAAGAAAACCATAATATTTAAACCAGGTTAATTTTTACTAACATAATAATAAGCCTCTTCCTTAAATAATACTCTGTAAATCCGTCTGGAAGACGCGGTGCACTTCCAACACAAGTGTCGAAAGACTACTTTCTGGAAGGCCCCTGCAAAACTCTGTAAAAGTTATTTAAGAAATAAACACTTTTACTTTTTTAAAAAAAAACTAGTTTTACTAAATTTATAAGGGTACTTTGGTACTCTATATTTGTCTGTACTTCTAGTATATTATATACATAGCAGCTAAGCTTTAGAATCCAAAAAATCTTAATCTTAGTTACAAACTAAGAGATAGATATTATAGTATAGATTAACGCATTCCATTGTCACCCACATCGACAGTTGCCAAATGAGATTTTATTAATTATTTAAAAGTATAATAATATTCACGAGAGTTCACTGAAAGGCGAACGGAGAGCCGTTGTGAACAGGTCCACCTAGCAACGCGCCTCAGCGGCTTCTGCAGAATCTCATAAGTTAGAAGAGAGAAGATATATCGTATCGTCTGGGCCTATGAACATTGGCAAAAACGTTGAAATCATGACTAAAAATGCGAAATACGAAGCAAAAGTTATAAAAGGAAAGGCATTTTAGGATATAATTTTCTGTACTTTATTTTACTATCATAATCAGCAACAACGGCATTAATCCCAAGTTAAAAAAGTATGTTTACAGGAACATATCTGAGACCCACAATCCCTTTAATCTTATCCCCTTTATTTATTGGAGATATCCTTTTTATTTTCAAATATGTCACGATTGCACTTGGCCTTTCTTCTCTTTCATAGTTCGTCCTTTTCGCTTTGTTTAGGTACTGTCAGAAAATCAGTGACATAAGTTCACAACTCGTGACAATATGCTGACTGGCTCACCTTTCACGTCACGACAATTCGTCACTTCAGACACATGTATTAGTTTTAGTCTTAGTTGTTCAATTACCTGTAATATCTACGTTAGATTAGTTAGTTGCTATTCTTATTGCGTCTCTTTTATCATGATTTGTTGTACTTTGAAATGACGACAATATTTTAGACCAGCTTAGTTGATTTGAATACGTTTAAATCAACACAAATTTAGCTGTATTTGACGCCTGGGTCGGAGTGGCCGTACATGTCAGCCTTTCGATTACCACCCGGGCACAAAACCCTGGGTCATGAAGCTCACTCCTGTCTTCGTTATTATTATTTAATTCACATTTGTATCCATCCATAATGTTAGTAATCTTAGGACTATATGAGTAAGTTAGTTACCCATTACTTAATCTCTAGGATTTTGCAAAAAACACTTATTGATATGCCAACTAGGTAGCCGGCCCTTAACATGTTGCCACCAGAGCACCTGACGCCCGGTCCGACACTGACAGATCTATATGTAGTTTACGTTCAATTTCCGCTGCAACCGGCTTAAAGCTAAGGTTATTCAGGCACATTCATGCTATTTCATCGAAGCATTCAGTTCCAGCTTTTCTACCGCCCCGTCTCTTTGCACGGATATCATAAATATAGCAGGTGACATTCTCATCGGGGCGTAATTTAGATGGAACAATGGTGAATTTGTCAACGCAATTAGCATGTAATATTCATAATTGTTCGTAGATGGCGCTTATATTAATCTATTTTATTTTCGGTATAAATTGTGGTGTATTGCTTTCTTTTAACCGACGAAAAAAGCAGGTAGTTCTGAACTGCAGTTTATATTATTTATCTTTATGTAGATTTATACCTTAGATCATCATGAGTAAGGTCTTTAGAATTTACTATTTTATCACAATGCAATTGTTGGTGGACAAAATTGGTAGATGGTTGTCGAATAAATAGCACAAATGTGAGTTAGTGAGTTTGGATGAATAAAGTGATACCGTGATACGGACTCGGACTTACGGAATACTAAAATAAATTCGTCAACTGAATAGTAGTACTTGTGCTATAAAGAAGAAAGTCTAAAGGGGATGACTAATAATTAACGCGTTAAAAAAGAACAAAAAAACGACTTCAACTGCCCTAAAAGTTTCTAAAATGTTCGCCTTTAGAGGTAGGATTAACTGGGTTCGGTTTTTTATGATTTTCTCAAAAACCACTGAATCAATTTAGATAAAATTTCAATTCAGTTAATATCAAATACACAAGTATCTAATCCCTTGATCTGTAAACAATAATTCTAAGTCAATGCAATACAAAGATACAAAGTCAAAGTACTTTATTCGTAGAAATAGGTAAATTACAGTAAGATGTAGAATATAAGTTTAGATCGCTATTTCTTAAGAGGCTATGTTAGTTAGACCACGTGGCCGCATTCAAATTTGGATTGTTTTGTAGCTGTCCCTATCCGAGCCCTATCCTACCCGAGCGCGTACGGCGAGACAGCATACACTACGCGAAGTTATCCACCCGTTATTTGGATGTTTCGTAGTCCAGGGATCATTTGAAGTATATAGTATATTATGTAACCATTTTTTTAATACAGTATACTAATGAAATCTCAGATGTCGGTGGTTTTTCCAAATTGGTCTAAATTGATTCATACTCTTGTAAATCAGGTTCAAAGTTGGGACTTTTTACTGCCGTAAAATACAATTCTTTGACGCCCTGTAACCCTGGAAGTATATATTTAGACGAAAATCTGACTCACCACGGACACATATATTTGTTTCTAGATTGTGTCTTGAAAATTTCATAGATTTTCATAGCTTAATACTCAAAATATGACTGGACTACGTTTGTATGGGCGTTTTGACACCAGCATACCCTCTTAACTATTAGGCATAGAAATCTTACATTTATACAATACAAAATGTCAAAATAATGACATAAATAGAGTTTAAATGTCAACATATTACAATATACAATTCAAATGTATTCCGTTTATGCTGCATATTTGACTATTTCCATTCAAGGAATCGAAAACTTTTCATTTTACTTTGACCTAGAATCGTCATAGGTAAATGAATCAATCTGACAGTTATTATTCGACTATTTCTATTAATATAAATTTCATTCATCATCAACAGCCTATATATGTCCCCACTGGAGGGGCTCAGGCCTACTCTCCTACAGAGAGTGTATGGGCCATAGTCCACCACGCGGGCCCAGTGCGGATTGGCGGACTTCACATGCCTGTTCAAGACATGCAGGTTTCCTCACGATGTTTTCCTTCACCGTTAAGCAATCGGATAATGTCCTTGAATTGAAAAATATCTCATAGGTAGACGGCTGGATTCGATCCCGGTACCCTCAGATTGAGAGTCCCGCGCCTTATCCACTGCGACACCGACGCTTTCATTTCATTACATCTCATTAAATCGCTTTTTTAAATACTTTTATTCATACACTCGGTGAGTGAGCCCGACTCGCACTTGGCTAGTGTTATTTTCTGACTCCAGCCGAAGCAATGAAAACAATGAAAATGAAAAAAAAAATTTTTTTTCTTCATATGATTACCTTAACAATACCGTTTTGGGGACACTCCTTTTAAGTTTAAAAAACTTGTATTAGGAGGCCCCAGCTCTTCCGCTAGTTATTTAAGATATACAAATACTATTTTTTATTTATTTATTTCATAGGTGCTACTTACAATTAACGTGTGTATGAGTGTGAGTGTGTGTGTGATATACCTATGATACTACCTCTAAAAGAGCTTGGTTTGTTGGTATGTTTTTGCTTTAATCCATTTGGTTAAATAAAGCAATCAAACAACAAAACTTCATAATTATAAGCTCTCAAGAAAATCCAACAGCAGCTCTTATTATTGAAGTCGTGGCGGAACAACGTTCACTTCGAGCTCCGGATTTACCAGTTTGCGGGCGGAAATTTCTAGTTGAGCGCATTTCTACTTCACTTGTAGTGAGGATTTAGCCAACAGAGAACCAATAATTAATTATTCGTTATTGGATGTGTTCCTAGAAATCCTAGGTACAAACAAAACATACAAAATCCAAATTGTTTATTACACACAGATGTTTACAGATAACGTTTTGTGCTTCTCTATTTAAATCTTTATTCGCTGACACAATTACGAAAACTTAAACCTAATACTTCTGTAAAATAACTAAATTAAAGTTAAACATTTGAAAAACTAAATTTAGGTACAGTGGGTTATAAGTCGACCCAAAAGGCGCTGACTCAGCATGTGCTGCAGGAGTCCTACAGCGCTGATATATAAGTTTGCTTTTGCGAATTTGATATCTCTTAAAGTAGAGAGCTTTGTTTGGTTTGTGATTCGCGATGAAAACTACTTCCAGTTGCCCGATTAAGTGCCACCTACAGCTACACCTCTGAACATGACACCAACAATATGTTAAGATGGATAATATTAAAAGGAGTTACATTGGCGTTCATCTCTTCAGAGCAAATGCGCAATGAGCATCCCCCGGAGAGGGGACTTGCCGCAATAGAAGAATTTGTGATCGCAGTAAGACGTTGCTGTTATATAGGTAGATGCTGCTGCCCACCACGTGAATAGTTTTTCTTAGTCACCATTTACCACACACGCGGGATGACATGGGGTGGTACTATTCTAAAGTCGAGAACACACGATATATGTGTACTAAAAACAAAGAAATGCAAATGAAATTGTGTATGTATTTAAATAAATAAAAAGAAAATCCTGAACACAGTTCCACCCTCAATTAATACTTTTAGAGGATGATTTTCTAAAACGCGTATACTTATGTAACATTGAACTTATTTCTTACTTTTTAAAACAATACTATCAATGAAAAGTGGATTACGCCGTATCTTTCTTCGTTAGTGATAGATAAGACAAATATTTTTAAGGTAACGAACTCTCATACTACCTTTCATACCCAAGTGTTTTCATGGATGGAAATTTAAAGGAAAAATAATGTTATTGCATGCCGTATACGTAGAGAGTTGATATCTGGGCAAATAATACATAACATGCTCCGGGTCGGTAGGTGAGTCACCCAGGGGACAAAGCCTGCGTACCCATTCATTTATATCTAAAGAGATTTGCAACATGGCGTCATTTCATTCACTTGTCATTACATTGGAAATCTCGAGTACAAAAATATGTATCCACTTTTGAACCATGTAACATTCCCTAAACACACTGCATAGGAAAACCAAAGGGTGAATTTGGCACGGTACAAAAGTGTATACATATTTTTGTACTCGAATTACACCTACCTACTTTTGTACGGTATCGTAACCCCATTAAAACGTAACGTATTACCTAAAACTAAATTGGTTGCAAGATCATAAAACCAACATTTATAACGTGACTAAATTAAATCTCTCCCATTGATTGCTAGCGGTAAATTAATGTAGAATTGAATTCGATAACGTACTAGTTTTTAATTTTAACAAATATTAATTTTCTCATACTTGTTAAGCCATTAAAGTTGTCCTTTACGCTTTACGGACACGCCTCGTGAAGTTAATTTTTCCACGATAAGCGCTTTCTATATAACATGTGGTTACAAAACGAACATTTCTACATAACTGTTGGGGCTTGGTACATCAATCATAATATTACTTGGCTTTTCACAGCAATTGCATTACATTTCAATACACGACTAATTCAAAATAATATTTACAAAAAGAAAGAAAAGAAATAAAATCATTTCAAAATAAAAGTTCATTGAGCTTCGTAAATACACTTGCTTCGTAAATACACTTCGAAGAAAGGTGAGCTCGTTTAAAATTCTGTACTAGTTTGTTGGAGCACTTATAACTCTAGAACGGCTACAACGATTGTTATGGTTATTGATTTGTTGTATTTGTCTCCGTCGCGAATAGCAAAATAACTATTAAAACATGGGATAAATTCGAAAAAAAAATATCATTTTTTTCCATACACTCACGAACTAACAGTAAGTTTTAAATGACTTGTTTTTATGTAGAGGGATAGTTGAAAGGCCAAGGAAGGACGTCTACTACATTTTATCGAGATCGAACGAGCAGTTCCCACGGATTGCATTCTGAAGTCCACGCGGGCGAAGCTGCGGGCAGAAGCTAGTTAATACTCGTATTCGTATATAAATATAACATCACGTACTATAACTTTTTTCTGATAATAATCTGTACTTATTTTGCTAACATTCACTGATTAGCATTTTTATTTATTTGTTTGTCGTCACATTTCCCAGTTTCCACATTATAACAGTATACATACGTTTACTATATACTACAGTACTACTTACCTTTTTAAATCCTATAAAATCTTTTGTTTTTCGTTGTAAGCGTAGAGCACTCAAAGGATATATCATGTACGACAATACAGAGTTATTGCTCTGATATGCAAGCCATTTAGTGTGCAGTTAGATGTAGGTCTGTTCGGTAATCGGACGCAACCAAATTATTAATTACATCCGTTGTTGTGTTCGACATACTCGTATGTATAACTTCAACTTAATTTGCGATGTTAATGTAATACTACGAAAATTAATTGGTGGCTTCAAATTTGGTGAGTGTTTAATAGAGTCCAAGAATCCAATCTTTTTGCCTTTTGCTACAAAAACAGTTTTTGTTGGATTTGATGTTGTCAATTTTAAAAGCGAGAAGCTACCGACTTTACGATGTTTTTGTGGAGCTTTTGTTTGGATTGTATCGCCCGGGGCACCCGGCTTGCGTTGAGGTGCGCCTTTCGAGCTGGGATCATACAAACCTTTGTCCCATCACTTTGACGCGGATTATCCCCAATAATTGCCTGTTTTGCGAATCTGTAATTATTTTAAAGCAAAAAATTTCTACATTCAAAGTAACCGACAAACAGACAATGGAAGAAGGAGTCGGCTACCGTGCGTTTACTAGTTATTGACGAAAACAACAATATGTCTGCGTCTGTGAAGCATGAAATGTTTTTCCGTGAATCGCATAATATCATTTAAGTAGATTTATCCGCTTTTAGTGTTTAGGACCACAGTGTGACTTTGTTTAAAACTTAGAATATCTACTAGCGATCTGATTATATCAATATGATTTTATGATATACGCGTGGCATGCTTTATATAAACTTTAAGCTATAACTCTCGATGCTCCGCTTTTGACCGTCACAGAACGTCACAGTTCCATGAACAAATTAACGAAAGGGCCATTACTGATGGTCCATCCAAAATAAATGTCGGTCTCGTTTGTTTCAATCCGAGAATGATTACAGAGAATGCGCTCTGTTCGGTGCAGTCAGAATCGGGTTAACAAAACGGTTGAAACTAAATCTTTACTCGTGTTGTGTCACGTGTGAATAATAAAAAAGAGAAGTGAAAATTGTTTTTAACATGAAAATCATTCGGAAATTACAGTAAACGGCGTTGGACGTGTTTGGTGAACGTTGAAATCTGAAAATGTGTCCCAAAAACTATTTCTTTATAAATGGCCTGACAAATAAGTAAATAAATTCGCGTTGATCAAAAGTCATAGTTGCAAAAATAATATTAATTCATTTGACAAAAATAACATTACCGTTACACAAAAACTTTTAAGCAGTTATGTGTGTAAATTGTAACTGAGGTCTTTATAAGGCGCTTGTATTAACACTTTTTTAATTTAACGCAAAGCCACATTGTGCCACATTCAGAGGTAGGTACGAGTTCATGAAATCGGTCACACGATCTCCATTGATTGATATTGGCAAGTGTTACGAATAACAATAGCAATAAACGGCAACCACTGGATGGTACTTAGCGTAATGGCACCTTCGCCCTTAGAACAATGCAAATAATGAACAAAATACAAGCACCACTCCGCATTGTGTCAAAAAGATGCTAGCATTTAACAATGCTGTATTGTTTCCTTACAATTTGTAGCGTTTATTCTTGATCGATTATTTCTTATACTCAATAACTTATTTTGTAGTGCTCTTGTAAGCCGCGGACGCCACGAGGGCAGGACACGCCGCGCCGTCTTGCGAGTGTGTGAAAATATTCGACATGAGAAAGTTTTGTTTCTGCATTATTATTAAGTTACACTAAACCTAAATATATTGTTTCAGTTGTTGTTGCGGTGTGAAACGACTTCGTGGAAATGCAACCGGTGCCCAGCTCAAGTAAGTTTGTTAATGTTTTTGCTACTTGTTAGGGTGTCGAAACCGACGGATTCAGGCGAGCCCTTGTTGAGGCAACTTCACCCGTCTTTGCCAGAGACAAAAATTAATACAGATTGAGATTTACATGTATGGTATAATTCAGCAACCCAACGACTCCAGCATCAAAACTTTTGTCAAAATCTTTAATGAGATTTATCTCACGCCCATACATGGAAAAAGTGGGAGTAAAAAAATTTCGAATCAGGGGTATCGATGAGTATGACTTTTTAAATTACATTATGAATTTTTGTTTAAAAAACTATTTCCTCTCAAAAATAATTCACTGCACGAAACTGTGATTTTCAAAGTAAAGGTTTCTAGATGCGCACGATTACCATCCAACGGCTTCATCAGGTGAGATAAAGGCCAAGTACAAACCCAATATCTATTTAAAAATTCAGTACTTAGAAATTAATCGCTTAAACATTACTAAACCAATAAATAAAATTATTGTAGAAAGAAAGAACTTTATTTTGATACGTTAAACTAAAACTAGCTTATACTCTATATATATATAAAAAACAATTTTTCAAATATAATAAACAAAATACTCACTCTGTGCACGATTTCCAGGAAATTCTCATTTGGAAAGTGGCTTTAATGTCTGCGGTCGTATTTGTATTAGTAGGGGAAGATACACTATAGCTACACTTTACCGCAAAAGCTACACAAGTCTTTCTACGTTTCATATGGAATGATATGAGTGAACCTGCGTTCTGCGGTGGCATGCCTATTTACGGATGCCTATTAATTTATATATTTGATGTAAAAAATAATTGCTTCTCAAAAAGAGGTTGCATGAAATCAGCGCTTCTCCGAAATACTGTGAAATGTTTGCTGAACTGAAAGTTCTCTGAAATGCTATATTGGAGAAATGCCACAGCACACATGACGTTATTTTATTTTTATTACACTATACAATGACACGTTTGATCGATGCCACCACATAGCTTACTTGTTTTTATACAATACAGGATATTGAAACTTTGGCGATCGATAACAAGTATTGTTGCCTAGTTTGTTGCCGAACTTAGAAGGAAACTAACCGCTTGGCGGATTAATCATCGCAGTAGGATGTCGTTAATAAAAGGTAGGTGCCACTTTCGATCACCTGAAATGAGGTACGTGATGCCTACGAAACTCTCGTTATCGTCTCTTAATTGTAGGTTTATTATGTAACTAGTATTTGCCCGCGACATCGTCTGCATGGATTATGGGAAATATCCCACGGAAACTACTAGCTCCATCGAGATAAAAATTATCCCATGTCCTTTTCCGGACTGTCATTCTAAATCTCCATTACGACGGAAGGACAAACAAATAATCTCCCTTAGTAATATTGGTATGAATGATAGCAATTACCAAATTATTTTGTCTGCATTTAAGAAACTTTTGTCAAAAATTGTTCTTTAAAAATTTTATTCAGCTCACATAACAGTCTTATATACTGAATGGGCTAATAGCTTAGTGTTACACGTGGACCGGCTAAAACGAAGGATTTCAGCTGGTCCTAGTATTTTATAAACTTGTTAGGCGGTGGTTTTAGGCTTCCGTATTCAAACAATGAACTCTTATAATAGTTTCGCGTTGTCAACCTGTCCGTCTGCGGCTTAGCTCAGAGACGCATACTACTCGAAAGCTGTAACTTAGTACTGATATACATGATAATTAAGCCAACAAAATGGTAGAATGAAATTATGGCTGGGATTAAAAATAATTTTTACACGTAGCTTGGAGATCACATATTTTACACAACCAGTAATAGTCGACTAAAGTATATAAATACATGTCAATCTGCAAATTTCGTACAAAATTACTTTTCATTATACTTATACGGAACCATACACTGCGTATGGCCCGACATGCACTTGGCTGCTTTTTTTTCTATGTTTAACACACTATACACGTCCATATAAAAGTAATATCATTCATTAAAAAAACCCTTGCATTGTCTGTGCGGTGAAACCACGGTATCCTGAAACACGGGACAACCTTCTCCAGGCACCAGTCTCACACACTGATTGATGGTTTATATATAATGTAAACTAGCGTCCCGCCCGGCATCGCACGGATGAACATTTATCTTGGCATAAACGTAGAGTAAATGTAATATTTCTAGATCATTACAGAAATTTTCTGAAGTAGGACAGATATATATATTTCACATTTTTGCCAGCCACAACCACCCACTTCCACCCATCGCGACCAAACTCCCTTACTCTCATCAGGAGACCAAGGGGTATTCACTATCCCAACGGGAAGCTGATCGGAGTCGGTGGTCATAGAGTAAACCCTGTCTTAACGTACTAACATTAGCTTTATATATAGTATATAAGATTAGTGCACATATGTAAATGTATATTCCTTGCATCATCATCATCAACAGCCTATATACGTCCCCACTGCAGGGGCTCAGGCCTACTCTCGTATAGAGAGTGTATGGGCCATAGTCCACCACGCGGGCCCAGTGCGGATCGGTGGACTTCACATGCCTGTTCAAGACATGCAGGTTTCCTCACGATGTTTTCCTTCACCGTTAAGCAATCAGATAATGTACTTGAATTGAAAAACAACTTATAGGTACACGGCTGGATTCGAACCCGGAACCCTCAGATTGAGAGTCCGCGCCTTATCCACTGCGACACCGACGCTTATTCCTTGCATAACCTAAGGTAAAGGTTTAGTAAGAAGCTTGTTTAAATATCTGACACTAATGGGGTGCGCGGTAAATATTAGCGATGCAGCGAGCTCTCAGAGCGAGCACTCTTAAAAAGTAAATATACATTTGTAACAGCATTTTAGATTATTTTACGTCAAACCAACTTCGCAAATTAGGAAGTCCAATGCGCAATTGTAGGCTATAGAATTTAACAACTCAAAAGCTAATAATCGTGTATATAGATTAATTAAATGAGTGAAACAAGGTGAAATCACCCCGTCGTTAGTGGCCCCGCTAATTTGTGATCGCGGCGGTGTTCCCACGGGGGATGCGCGCATCTGCCGGCGACTCTCACAGACCCACCCCCGCTAACGACGCTCTCGCTCGCTACTCATGCGATGTGATGATAGCCTCGTTATTAACTTAGTTTATAGACAGACAGACATTTTTGTCAGGAGAATATAATCTCTAAAGTCTAAGTTATAAAGCTTACGTTGCGAGCAATGATAACATTTGTTACTAGGATATACGAGTAGGTCGAATTCAAAAAAGATAGTAACAATTTTTTTAAAGACCTTAGTCTTCACGGTGTATCGATTTTGTTTAAAAATTTTACTTGATGATCGATTTTTAAAATAAAATATTATAAAAGTTATAAAAGAAATTGTCATCAATAATTTAAACACTGCAAAAATGAAAAAACAACATTATTTTGCGTAATTTACAAAGGTGACTCTAGTTCATAAATAAAATCGTATAGTTGTCAGAAATTGAAAAACCCAATTAAAACCCACATGTAGTTCGGCAATTTCAATAGTGGGCTAGCTGAACATATTGGAGTGCAGCAAGGACCATAGAAATACGCTTTCAGTGGCGTTGTGTTTGATGATAATCATCACATCATGCTGGCCGGGTTGACACGGGGACTCAAAGGGGATCCTTTGTAAATGTACACTCGAGTACAAAAATATGTATCCACTTTTGAACCATGTCACATTCACCTTTAATTGACATTTCCTTCAACACACTACATAGGAACAAGCAAGAGTGAATGTGATATGGTTCAAAAGTGGATACATATTTTTGTACTCGAGTGTACATAGAATTCATATGCTATCAATTTTCTAATACGCAGTCTGTACAACCGAATTAGATACGCTTCTTAAAATCTTATTTTCTTTTCATTCTAAGCCATGACAGGTATCAATGAATAAGTCAAACAATTTTATTATAATCTATTTAAATTTTACACGTGGTTGTCTCTATTTTCGCTTTCAAAGAAAAGCCGTAATTTCACGAGGAATAGACATGTAAATATTTAAATAAGTGACATGTATGTATAATATATACGAGTAGTACTCTGTAATAATATATAGTTACGTGTGATATAATATTATGGTGAAAGAAAATTATATGTGGCCGTTTACACTTTATGCGAAGTTTAGGTCACAGCTTTGACTATAGGTACTAGGTAGTACTAAACTGACAAAATCAATTATTTTGATTTATTTGCGTATAATAGGGATTTTGTACAAAGGTGGTAAAAGAAATATTAAGTTGCTTCAGTCCAATTTAGCCATAATCTATACTATACAAAATTATTAATGCCTAACTGGTACTATATATTTTTATCATTAAATTGATTATCGCTTTTACCGTATTTATCGTAGTTTCTATCTATTTTTAACTATTGGATTATCAAATCAAAAATCTTAAGAATTCGTCTACAGAGTAGAAACTATCTCGGTGTTATTGAATCTTTATTAAAATGAAGCCAGTTGAGACTATCTAATGTATCATGACCTCTCAGAGTATGCTCCCTATATAGAAGGCAGGGTCCGTTACGACAGGTGAGTCGACATAATCATACCGCGGCAGGAAAATTAATTTACTACCGAACTGTAATGTGCACTTGTAGTGCAGTAAGTAATTGGATCGGACATCGAGGTGTAAACATTTGCTGCAGAGTGCAACGGTGTGTCGGGGCGCGTAGGTGAAAATATAAAAGCTCGAAATTAAAATACCTGTACATTTCTGATCACATTTGCCTCACAAAATCTCAATGGTTGAACTATTTATTTCATATATAAATTCTTCTAGCTTTCTTATCGAAAATGCTATTTATAAAACGGTCAAAGCTTTCCTGGAGCGTTTATTTAATACAGATTTCTGTTACGAGTATATAATACACATTGCGACAGTACTGTAATTTGAAGGAGTATGCTTTATAAGATTTATTTTACAAAAGCTAATGTATAAATAAATATTTGGGATTACGGGAATGGCTCTAACACTTTAAGAATAACAATTAAAGCGGATATAATCACATATTAGGTGGTTTGGGGATCCCTAATTATCGGGAACCTCAACCTGAGGGATTTTTTTTATCATATGTTATTTTGTTACTATGTTTAGATATATACAGAGTAGACAAGATCTAACAACTAAATTAATATTCACCGTATTGATGTCATCATAAATACCATTAACCGTGGCTCTAGATAAATAAACTACAATTTAAATTCCTGGCTTACAGACGGGGCCCCGCCGGTGGCCGGGGAGCGGGATCCCTTTTCCACATTGAATGTGTTGCATATCTTTTTCGACGTCGTTCTCAATAAATAGGTATGTACTTTACGTACATATGCAGTAGGCTTACGTTACTCACTCGCCTACTGACCCAGAGATCAACTCGTACTTACGGCCTGGTAGGCGCAAGATTTTTTTTTAAATCCAACCCTAGGACCCCCTCCTATACTATAAAGCTAATAGGACCTATAAGGGTATGTGGGCTGCAGTTTGTATGACAGCCCTTTATATAATAAATTGGTGTTTGGTTTTTCTATCAGAAATGAATAAAACCGACTTCAATTGCCTTAAAATTTTGGTTTTGTTGATTTTCTCAAAGAGCGATGAATTATTATTATTATTTATTTGTTTATATCAGTCAAAATCCATATTTTTGTTAGTAAATAAAATAAAGTCAACTTAACCTAGTGTTATTTATTATTAATCTTCATTACGATTAATCAATTCCGATAAAATTTATATGAGACCGCTTCTGAAGTGTGCTCTACCAAACAAACAAAATTTATTAAAATCGGTTCACTATTGGCGGAGTTATCGCGTAACACACATACAAAAAAAACAGAGAGGAGGAGAACCGCTTCCTTTTTTGAAGTCGGTTGAAAAGGTAGTAAACCTTCTGTCTGTTTTTTGTTTTAAAAAATGGGAAATTGTTGTTTATTTAAATGCATACATGTATTTGTTTAGAAATGAAGATAGACGCGAATTAGAATGTATTATTGTAGTATTACATACATACAAATACATTTAACATAACCATTACGTTACTAACTTTAACTCTCTCTGAGTAAATATGAGTGTACGAGTATGTATATAATATTTTCAGATATTAAGGGATGAAGTCGATGAAGTCTATGCGACTATTTCTTTGAGTCCGAATTAATTCTTTTGGTGGGTTTGATCATGAACAGCGTCCTACTAATTAAAACGTCATTATAACTTTTTTTAAATTGCTCCAGACCTCATTCGGGAGATTCTATTTTTCGTAAGGTTATACATATTAGTAAATTTTTGACAGATTGTGTAGCAAGTAAATAGAAATTAACGAATTAATGAAAACGTTGCAGTCTTGTTTTTTCATTCAGCGGATTATGTGTGTGCAAGCAGGATAGTTTGACAGACGCAGGTTTATGCTCAATTAGATCTTATCTGCAGTGGAGCGTAGTATTCAACCCCCGACGCAAACAGAGAGGTGTTATAAGTTTGACGCCAATGTCTGTGTTTCTGTGTCTGTGGCATCGCAGCTCTCGAACGGATGGACCAATTTTGATGTGTTTTTTACGTGAAAGCAAGTTTCCTTGCGGTAGTTCTACAGCTACATTTGGTGAGCGTAGGTTTCTTTCTGAAATTTAATTTACTTTAATCTATGAATATAATATGAGACATCTCATACAATAAAATTAATTGTAGAAACGTGCTTATAACATCGATCTCTTTAGTGCTACTAAAAGAAATTACAACTTGAAGCGAGGGGAAGTTGAAGGTCGTCGGTGCTTATAGCTAGATACCTAGCTATCGAGGGGAAACCTGCCAGAGAGATAAACAGTTAGGTACATAAAAGTCTAAAATCAATAGGTCTACTGATATAGCACATTATATGTTGTTAGTTCACCCTCACATGGGGTCTGTTAATGAAGCCCTAACACAATAGACTTACTAAGGTATCAGAAGTGCGTAAAATTGCGAATTATTAGAAGGAAGTCGCGGTGTAAGTCATTATGTTTTGTATTTATTTATTATGTTGTATCAGCGAATTTTTTTAAGTGATAAAATCCAGAATGGGGCAATCCTTACATGAAAATGATAACGAGTCAATATGGTGGTGGCACTGAGCAGGCATGTGTTTTAAACGATCGAACGGGAATCACATAATGTGGTTTTTATATTTTAGATCTGTCTAATTTATTGGTCTTATTCTTTACTTTTGACGACCGCTTCGGACGCCATTATTGTTTTCATGCTAACTAAATTCACTGTTATACAAAACCGCTTATCATTGACCCGATGCACTGATGAATTTAAAACGTTCATGTTTTCGCGTGTTAAGAGGATTGTCTGTTTAGAGGACGTGGCCGCGTTCAAGGTTGCATTGTTTTGTAGCTGTCCCTATCCGAGCCCTATCCTACCCGAGCGCGTACGGTGAGACAGCATACAGTACGCGAAGTTATCCCCCCGTTATTTGGATGTTTCGTAGTCCAGTGATCATTTGAAGGATACAGTATATTATGTAGGCATTTTTTCAGTACAGTATACTAATGAAATTTCAGATGTCGGTGGATTTTCCAAATTGTTCTAAATTGATTCATACTCTTGTAAATCAGGTTCAAAGTTGGGGCATTTTATTACCGAAAAATACAATACTTTGACGCCCTGTAACTCTGGAAGTATATAAATAAATAAAATAAATAAAATAAATAAAAATAAAAAGCCTTTTATTTCCTGCGAAGTTTTTAGGTAGGTTACAGAGTTTGAAAAAAAAATATACTTAATGTTTAGTGTTAGATACATTTGAAATAAAGTTTGTTAGTAAATCTTAATAAGTTAACTCAGTACTATGTATATTTTAAATCTATGTATTTAATTTGCAAGAACCCTCCTCAGGTAGAGGTGAAGGCCTCCTCTAAAGAAGTCCATATTTCTCTATCATGGGCAGTTTCTGGCCAGCAAGGGCCAGATATTTTTACAATTTCGTCTGCCCATCTCATGTAGGGTCTGCCTCTCAGCCTTTTGCCGTCTGGACCCTTCCATTTTGTGACTCTGCCAGTCCTTTAGCCTTGCGACGTGACCCGCCCATTTCCATTTTAATTTTTTGCGTAGGTTAGTGCATCTGTGGCTTTGGTGGTGTCTCTAATTTTTAGAATAATTACTGGAAGTATATATTTAAATGAAAATCTGACTCACCACCGACACAGATATTTATTTCTAGATTGTGTCTTGAAAATTTCATAGATTTTCATAGCTTAATACTGAAAATATGACTGGACTACGTTCGTATGGGCGCTTTGACACCAGCATACCCTCTTAAAGTTAATCTATAATGACAAATAGCTTAATTTCGTTGAGCTGTTTCACACAACGGCCCTGTAAAAGTGTAAACAGCTAGGGCAATCCAACTGCGACATCTAGACTATTTTAGTTGCTCTGAAAACGTTATACTTCTGCAAAATAGAATCAATAATTATTGTGGAGCACAGTAGGATGCGTGGGGGTGATAATCCTGTTAGGTCCCTATTTTGTTGTATTTTAATTAAGCGCTGATGAAAACTAACAAACAGAGGTGCGATGTGTTCTATGTACCTTAGCATAGGGGACATTGGTGAACAGGTGGACATGGAAAGCCATGCCGTGAACTGTCTTCTAAGACTCTTTTCTGAGTGTTTTTGTCCGCATTTTATCCAATTAAAAAGTAGCTGTTGTCGTGTCTCTATGCAAACATGACAGTTAGTCATTTGTCTCTGTAAAATACGAGTAATCCAACAAAATTATCCTTTCATATTATTCAAAAGGTAAAAGCGTAACTTTTCTTGCTTTCTTTTCTCACTTTGATGTACTTTTGCTGTAATTTTTCAGCTTCTAAAATAAAAGCTGCAAGAGTCTTTGTTAAGCAAACGTCAGATTTTTTTGCTGGTTATTTTCTCCGGGAGCCGTACAGTCACGAGTCTCTCTGCATTCAAATATTTTCCACGCAACAAGTGTAGCGGCAAATACATGATGCTACAAAGATTTTACTGAGTCGCCCGACGGTACTTCGCACATGAGTAAATGTAATGGCAAAATGTATGCTCACAGTTTTGTACTTGTTGCAATTTCGTTGTAAATTTTGTTCCTCTTATAGATTGAATCTTGCTTTTTCAATGCTTGCTTATATTGCGTGGTGATGTCATTACCACTTTAATGGTCACGGGCTTTTACAATTTGTAATTTAACTACACATTTGAGCTTTTCTGTTAATGTTCGGTCTGTTTAAAGCTAACTACTATAATATAGGTATACATTGCAGAAAAAGAAAAGGATTTTCTACTACGAAAATTAATTCTGATCAAATATCATTGGTGATCGCAGTAACATGTTGTTGTAACATAGATAGACGGTGCTGCACATAACCTGAATAGTTACCCCTTGGTCACCTTCTACAAATCCGCTCGGTGACTTAACTCAAGCGCTAAAGTGTGAAATATGTGCATGGGATATTTTATGGAAATTTGTAAAATAAACGTCCAATCCCTATGTTGGTTTTCATTTATAGCACGTTACAATGTTGATTCAAGCTTCAGCGAACATCGGCAACCATCCGAAGCGTTCAAACAAAATTTTCATTACATGTATTTGAGTGTGGAATATCTCATGGAGTGTATTCGTATGAAAAATTCCTTCAATATCTCTCGTTGAAGGCTTTCCGGGAAACGCTATCGAATTTGAAAACGCATTTTGCAGCGGACGGGGATGCATCGGCATTTCAAACTCGCTACAGAGGCGGGAATCCCAACATTTCATCCGATTTTTAAAGTGCTGTGTATTTGCACTTCTCGGATATACTCGTATGTACCTATCTTCCTTTGTTGAATTGAGAACGTAAAGTTTGTGTGCATGTAAAACATGCCTGAAAATAATACTTTCCGTGCCTATAATTTAAGATTTTTACAATGTTAATTATTCATACTCTGTACGGAATCCTAGGTGAACGAGCCCGACTCGCACCTTGCCCGTTTTTTGAGAGACTATAACAATATCGTCTTGAAAATTAAATTTAAAAAGTGCATTCTGTATGATACCTGTTTGAAGCTTCACGGAAGGATATAAAATGTAAGTCGATACTGGATTGCCCTACGCTACATCTCACCAAGAGATCTATAATCCGAGAGACTAGCTTTCATTCGACTCCTGCTTGAACACTTTACCGAGAAAAAAACTAGCTTTCCCGAGCAGACTATCGCTAGCTAGGGCCCAATGGATCAACAATTTAAGTACAGCGTATATTTTGACATTGTGGTTAACAATCCTAAAACGAGTGTTGGGATTATTGTAACCATTTCTATTTCTTTTTTGCTTCTCTTTTCTTTTTACAGAGTATAGATTGACGCTTGTCCACGATCTCACCTGATGGTAAGCGATGATGTGGCCTACGATGGTGCGCGTTGGTCTAGAAGGTGCCTGTTCACTATACGCTGTACGCATGATAAAATTAGAAGAAGCAAAGCGCTTTGTTCGAGCCACAGGGATTTCAACTACGTACTGGTGGAGCCCTGATGTTCGTCTGTAGGATCGACACTTGAATGGCGATGTGGCTTTGGCTCTAGGTATGAGGTCCTGGTACTTTCGTCTTCATATCATCCGATGTTAAGTGATTAAAAGTCGAAAAATGGAAGCGTGCTCATCTAGAAACGTTACTTAGGTTACTAGCTATACTTTCTGTGCTAACCGGAACACAATCCTCTTCATCATAATTTTAATATTTGTTACATTTTTATGGTTAAAGATTTATTCTCAAAAGAAAATTACATTTTCACTTAATGAGAAACCTAAGAACTATAACACAATTTTGCACAGAGAACATTCCGTCATAATAATTATGAGATTATACATATTTTTAGAGTATAGTTACAAAACAAAAACAAACAAAAAAATGTAGTCATTAAAAAGACCAAAATAATTTTATACGATAATAGTAAATAACGAATATTAGTGGGTAGGTACTATACAACAAAATAAACAAGACGTAAAATAAATCAGTCGACGGGTCTAAGCGCGGGCATTGCATAGCAGCGGCCAGTTGAACAGGGTCGCATTAGGAGCTACGAAGTAATGTAAGTTTAAAGATATTTTTTTTGAAAATATTCAAATTTTTTGATTCTTTCTCTTCTGGTTACTTATTAAACATTTTGTCTACTTCAAATTTCATGTTGCTTTTGCCGTAAGTTGTTCTAGCACTAGGAATATTTATATCGTCATCACTTCTCAGTATTATTGTATTATTCTCTCTATTTGTTTTGAACGTTATTCCGGAGTGTATTTTGCCGTTTAATTTTTTTAAAAAGATACAAGTACTGTATTGGAAGATTTGATTAATATTTATTAATTTAATTTCTTCGTAAAGTTGTTTCATTTTTTCGCAAATGTATTAAAAATGTCGTTCAAAACTCATGAGAATATCTAAATTCAAGCTCGTTCTGACTGGTTGGCCCTCGACTGCGTCTAGGGCAACAATAGTCAAAACTCGATTGAATTTACAAACTTTTCGCACTAGTGTCGCAATGTACTATTATGCTATCATTCGACTAGAGACCACGTGAAAAGATAAATACTCGATGAATTGAATAAATATCAATCTGATAATTTTCCCCCTTCACAAAGTGGCTGGGCCTCTGAGTAACGGTTACCAGGTTAAACTATAACGAATGGGTTCATTAATAGCGGTAATGACGTGTACTGGCCCTTCAATGATGGGTATCGACGTCACGCAGCCCGTGCGAACTGACACATGCGCGTGCGACGCGCGAGCTTGCGTGAACAGGGAAAAATGTTTTTAGGCAACGAATAGTTCATACAGGCTCCCCCTATGATACTACACGACATCAAATTTAACCCAAGATAAGAATATTCATTTCCTGCGATGATTATTGGCTAATTTGCAATAATCATCAGTGTGAAATCTTTTATTGTAATAACACCAAGGATATATACAATATAATTAACACGCACAAAAAGTAATAAGAAATCGAATGCAACTGTCCTAAAAGTATACAGTATTCATCCCTTCAAATATTTACCTTTGTTGATTTTCTCAAAAATCGCGAAATCAATGTCGATTAAATTTAAATTGGACCACTTCAGAAGTATGATCTACCAAACAAAAAAGCAGTGTGTGTGTAATGTAATGATTATTACACCATTCATTCGATACCAAACCCGATATTTTTATCTCAATTTTTTTTTGTAGTACTTCACTTTTTTTGCAGTCATTCAGCCGCCATTTTGAATTTCACGAGGCTTTATGTAGCTTTATTGCTCGCGACATTGTCGCGATATGTGAAACTTTCAATAACACCTTTGCCAAAATACGATGAGAATAATTATAACACTCTTTTTTGCTTTGCCGTAGACGAAAAATGCGAATCGAAATAAAAATACAAGGAAGTAACGATTTCAGTAAAGACGTCTAACAAATCCTGCTACAATCACCATCTTTAATGTTAAAGAAAAATACGTCTGATGTAGATGTCTAGGGGAAGTGCGAGTAAATAGAACCGGAGTTACCCCGCGCAGCGCGCAGGAATGTAATATCGAAGAAACTACCTTATTATATCCTTTGTAAGTGAGCTGAGTCTAGTAAATTCCTTCGCGGATTCTTCCCGCAATCCAAATACTATGAAGACACCGCCTTTGTGCAGTCCGACACAACTGCACTTTTTACTTTCGCTGTCCAAAAACAGTTTCACACTAAATTTAAAGACGAAATCTTGTAACAGTTTCATAAAACGTGTATACGTATATCCATATGCCAATCGTTTTCAACTGCCGTAGCCAAGTTGCATAGTTGGACTCACACTTCGAAGCCCAGGTTCCATTCCCAGGAAAGTATCTTATTTTATTTAATTTTACAATTTTTGGGAAGACTAACTAGTATATAAATAAATAATGTATCTTACTAGTATCTATAAACTAATAATAAGTCTCCACATGTATAAATCTAGATAATTTCTGTAGGGTCTAATAAAAATACTACAGTAATAAATAATCTAAAAAGAAACATAAATATAAGTTGAGTATCGGAATACGGACACATTATATACTTGTATATACTAAGTACAGGTTCAAATACATACTACTATTATTACTAGTAAATACAACCTAATTGCTTAATTGATAATTACAGAATCTTGCAGCTAAATAAAGTTGTAAGTTAGTAATAACATTCATTTTGCGATATCATAATTCGATCTACTATATCAAAGCCAGGTATTCTATTTTAAATGATTATGATAACAGCAATTTACTCTGGAAGCATTCTGAGCGGATTCTCGTTATTGATCGATACTTTTGATTGTAAAATGTGTTGTTTTTATGAAGGCGACATGTTATTAAACTCTACTAATAAATAATACTCCCTAATTCTAGCGTATTATAACTATAAAGATATTTGTAATAACCACTTCTATGGTTCAAAATATAATCAGAAACACGGAGCATCTTCATATTCCATAGTGCTTTAGAAATAATGTAAAGGGAAAAATGACAATGAAATGGATAATTACACTCGAAAATTCCTAGTTGACACGTATTTCGACCGCATAAAATACCACTTTTAATCAACTGTCACCAGCAGGCAGCAGCTGCATTTAACAATGTAAGCATCAAAGATCAATTCACGCGTACACTCAAAATAAATACACAATTATAGTCCGAACAGGACGATCCCCACATTCTTTTCTCTCTCCGAACGTAAATATGTACGGAACCTGTCATCAGAGTCTTGTCTATTATTGCCAATAGCCATTTTATTAAGACGTATTAAATTATTCCCAGGTCCCCCACTTCTTGGCTTTTATACTCCCCGTTGTCTGAGGCCGGTAGTATTGTGAATGTTTTTTTAAATCTCTTACATTCGACACCGCGTTTCCTGGCCCGCAAGTGTGCTCAGGATGAAATGGGATGTTTTGAATGGGCATTGCCTTTGTGCCTTTTCGACTGTGCCGTGTTTGGAGGTGTATTAATAAAGGCATATTATCTGTGCGATTAGAGAACGGTGCGTTGTAACGTGGGACCGTCTTTAACCAAAGAATGATGATGTCGACTTGCTGAAGAAAAAAACCGTACAGATTTTTTGCTCTCGTTTTAGTTTTAATAAGAGATGGGGCTTTGTAGTTGAGATATCGGACGTTCGTGTTCACGGTATTTAATTTCCGTTTGGCGGACGGTTGCTTGTAGGGTTCTTTTTTAAACATGAGTGAATGCGATTTTATATTTGTCTAGAAATAAGCTTTAATAGTTGGCTCTTGGGTCGATAGTAAACGTTGCTCTCGAATGATTTTTGAAATCATTTATAGATGTGATCTATTAATTTATTATTAAATGCACTTCATCTCACTTGATGGTAAGTGAAAATATCATTTGATGGGAAGTGTGTTCACACAGTTGCCTCAAAATAATGTGCTGCCTCTGCTACCTTTCATATCGGAACACGCAACGAAAATGCCCTGCCACCAACCAAACCGAGTACTTGTATGTTACCTTCACTAGGAATCGATCCCGGGACCTCTAGATTGTGAGTTCAAGCGTGTAGCCATTAGGTCACATGAAAAGTGTATAGATTACCCCATTTCCCGTAGTAAATATGCATGCCAGATAGGTATAGTAGGTAGGGAGGATACCGTAGTGATACACAATTGAACGCAGCTGCCCGTCTGTGAGTGTATTTAAAAAAAACTAACAAAAATAAAGACATAACTCGTGGCAAACTCAGGGCAAAAATCATACTTCAATTAGTTTCAATTTCCCTTCAAGAAAACTCATCGTTCCGCGTTTGTTCTTTTTTTCCACTGCGCGCTGCAGAGTTTGCCTTCCGCGGAGATGTAAACCGTGGAGGTTGCACGCCGCGCCGCCCCCGCGTCTCGCAAATAAGATAACGTAATTCACTGCAATTTCTATGTCTTCAAAACTGTTTCAGGCAAACAATAACAGCTGTGAGCTAGATGTTGTGCCAGGAAACAGCTTCCTCCATGGCATGCCACAATTTCCGTTCCCGAGCCACAGTAGTAGGGATCCCTGGAAACTATCTAGCACTTCTTTTTTCAAAAATTCAAAAAGTTTTGAACAATAAAGTGAGAGATTGAAGTGAAGAGACATATATTGTGTAGTTTATTGGCACAACATTAAAATTGTATTGTGTCAAAAAGTATATGACATGATATATCAAGGGACTCCCATACATGGAAAAGTACTCCTAACATTATACCAAAACATATTTTTTTCTCCAAAATCTACTGTTAATAGAACCGTCAAAATTTTACGATTTACTTTTACGCCCCATCGGCTATCGATAATCAGAGCGATATGACTCACTGATTCGTCGGGCTATGTCAGTGATCTTAGTTTGTCTGCGGTTGTTAACACGTTGAGAAAATGCAGGTTCAGCTCATTTCATAGGTTTAAGGTCCCTATAAATAATAAAATAATAATAATAAAATATGTTTTTATTTCTTCTCTCCACAACATATATCAAGTTACATTTAATGATACAAGTAATATAGTAGTTGTGGGAGAGCTGAATGACTTTGAGCTAGTTTTTTTCGGCCTACACTAAAGCACCACGTTTCGGTTCTGTATGGCTTTTGTCTTTAGACGCTGAGGTATTTTGGACGAGAAGATATCCAGTGATTAGATATGTTGGATTTTTCGGTTGACCTCTTTGTCGAAGTTATTACCTATCTAGTTGAACGATCTGTATTCGTCTACAACTTTGATCGTAGGGTCCCCAACCACTACCGGCTTCGTCTCTTCCACTAAAGCTACTAGTAATAATTTAATTACTTGTGTTTAGTAGACATTATATTTTGTCAAAGTATTTAAAATTCCTTGGATAGATGAAATGCGTACAATAAAACTATTCGATTCGATGGAAACAATAAGAATCTAGGGTGCTTGTTCTTTTGGCTAACAATAGTGTGACGAGGGTAGGGAACTTGAGTAATTAAATTAGGTATTAATAATAGCTTAAGTTGAAAACAAAGCACAATCATACCTCAAAGTATTTATCCTACTAATATTATAAGTGTGAAAGTTTGGATGTTTGGATGTTTAGATGTTTGGATGTTTGTGACGCTTTCACGGAAAAACTACTGAATGGATTTGAATGAAACTTTACAATAATATAGCTTATACATCAGAATAACATATAGGCTATAATTTATAAAGACATATTGTGTAAATTGTACAAAATCACACTTATAATATTAGTGGGATTACATGGGCAATTTGGGCATAACAAAAACGCGTTGCCTAGCAACCGACCATAGAATATGTAATTCGTATATACAAACTTTCGCGTTTATAACATTAGTGTGAAGACTATTTGAATGTACTACGTCAGATATTGAAATTTCTTTTGTTTCTTTAAACTATTAGCCTACGTAACAGAATAAACACTATTTTGTACCTTATGCTGGAAATGGAGATAGATGCCTTCTATGCCTATCGAACAAGTAGAATACATCCTGAAGTACACGCGGACAAAGTCGCGGGCGGAAGCTAGTAAAATATAAATGTCATTTTTGATCGTTCCGTTCGCTGATCCAAAAAAGTTAAAGCAATAATTTATTTAGTTGTAAGATTAAAGTTATTAAATCATCAAAACGAAATAGGATTGATAATAGCTCTAGAAAATCGTAATATATATAACACCTAATTCACAATTATAATAAAACTCTCATATACTTACTTATAAGGTAGCATATATTTCTAGAAATTTAACGACCAGACCCTCTCTTATCGCTTACATCAAGAGAGAGAAATTTAAACAACGCAATCCTATTCAATTCAAGATATTTATTTCATGTCACATGTTATCTAAACTATATCTTATAGCTAACACACGTGACACCCTTTAGGGGCACAGCATGAAGCTAAAAAGATATTACTGTGCCGCCCGCCCCTCAATATAGGGCGGGCGATAATCTTTTTACCTTCACGGGGCACAGAAATATGCATTTCAATATTGTATAATATGTTATGTACGAGTATTATTAATATCATCGTTAAAACGCTCAGGAACTTCTTAATAAGATTTTTGTATTATTATTTTAGATTTTTTGTAAATAACTCCACATTTTTTATATTTTTTTAATTATTTGGGATTTTAATATATATTTCAATAAATTATACTCGGAAGGAAGATAAACAGCGGCAAAGTAAATATAACCTGTTTTTCAACCGACTTGAAAATATGCGGAGGAATGGGGTTCTCAATTCGACTGTATGTTTTTTTAAATGTATGTCACGCGATAACTCTGCCAATTGGGAACCGATATTGATGATTCTTTTTTGTAGAACATACACATATTGTTCCATATAAATTTTACCGAAATTGCTTGAGCACTTTTTGGGAAAATCCGCAAAAATAAATATGTACCCAGATAATTTTTCAACCTAGAAGGGTGAACATTTTAAGACAGTTGAAGTCGGTTATAGCGATAATTATCCCCTAGGGACACTTGGCCTGGATACAAAATACAGTTTTTTAAACCTGAACATATTCTACATGTGCTTGTGCTGCAAATTTCATCCGAATTCGAATAGTCATTTACGCGTGACTGAAACACAAATACTTCAAATATTCTCTCAATATGCCAAGCGGGGCGGTACCCGGTTTGTCTCGCCCAGTGAGCTCTTTTACAACCACTTTGTCCTCTAAATTACTTCAACGTGACACTTTACTGTCGGTTGATTTACGAACGCCAATTTCACACCAGTTGCTTCAGTCCCTCCCCGCAATGCTTGCTATTGGCCAGCCTCCAGCGTAATAGTTGTAAGCGTAACGATGGGATTGATTACCTAGTTGTCGCACACAGAAAACTTTAGGCCCTAAGTCAGAGTTCTCGATTGAGGAGCTCGTAGAGATAACCCGCTAAATAATAAAGACTCTTCAAGGCCTGACTCTCAACCTCGGTTTCGTTTGAGATTTTTCAAAACGCAGCTGTTCAAGCTACTTAATGCGAAGATTTTCATTATATTTTCATGAGATTTACTCAGATTTTCGGTCTCAACGCTGAGTGTGGTCATTTGATGACTTAAGGATGTGTTTTAATGTCAGAAAGTTATCAAGGATTCCGAAATAATTATTTTGCTGGAATTGAATTATTTTATGTTATTGCGATAAATTATTTTACTGTGCCCAATCGTGATCATAAAACTAAAGTCATCCGTTCACTCATTCAATTCCATTCGTTGTAGGTCTCTAGAGATTTGCTAGAGATAGAGATTAGTCAACTCAGTTAAGTAAAGTTAATTAATAAAGTACTCACCGATAAGGAGATCCCTAGCGAGATTTCCTTAAGTTCTAGATAAAGCAGCGTTTATGAATACGGACCTAAATACGAGTAAGCAAGGAGATGATAGCTAATTTCTTCTGAAACGTGTTGCATTTTTTATTTCCGATGCTACGAGCACTACAGGCGCTTGTGGCGTATTCGTCACATGTGCGATGTCACTTTCACCGCAAGTGTGCGACTTAGTGCCTGTTTCTTTAGATTACTCTGGTTGGCGCACATTTGTTCAGAAGTCTTTTATGTAAGAGCAAACATTTCACTATCGTTCAGAGAATAAAGCAAAGAACGTTTCGTTGAAACTACGAGTAAGTTGAATCATAATATCGATCTTTAATTTATTACACGAATACTATTTTGAGTAATTGTATGATGGGTTTGCACTCGGCCTTAATTTCACCTGGTGGTAAGTGACGATTAGGCCGTTGTATAGTAAGCGTGCGCACCCAGAAGTCTCAAGCTAATGAGGTGTTGTCTCTGCTTCCTTTCATAGCGGAGCACAATAGTGCTATTAACACTGATGTTTGGCGGCAGACTAAGGTAACATGGTGGTAGCTAGCCAAACTGATATGCCATACCAACACTCAAAACGCAAAAGTAATTTGTTTTGTTGCCTGATTTATAAAACTCAAAATGTTTGTTCCTACAACGGCTTTTTCTGGAGCCATGAAAAACGGAAGATTAGTTTCCTTAAATAATTATTTATTATTATTAATATAATTATTAAAACTTCAAATACATAACAATGTATAGAACGCAATATTTGTAAGAGAATCCAATTTCTAAAACTATTGACAAGAAATCGTAGCAAATTTTAATAAACATTTTGACTTTGACCAGTTAATCGTAGTTAATTCTTAATTCAGGTTTGTCGTCAATTTAATCGGATTTTTTAATGCCGCAACGCTTTATATCTTCTCTATTATCAGCTATCAAAAACCTCCTACGCAAAATGAAATGCAATAGCCAATAGACGGACATTATGCTACTCTTTATATCGGCGAAGGTTGCCGTGGAGTCTCGGCTTTAGAATCTGCCCACCCCATGTCATTGCGGGGGTGTTGTAAAAGGCGACTAAGCGAAGAATCTACAGGGGGTGGGCGGCAGCATCTACCTATGTAATATCGACAAAGCTCCCGCCTGATCAGTTTCAAAACCAAGTTGCTTGCATGTGTCGATCTTAGCTAGACCCGCCTTTTCTTTTGTTCAATAAGGAGAGACGAAAACGCTTTTGTTTATGAGTTTTTATGACTGTTTAGGGTTCATTGTAGTAGTTAGTTATAGTTTAGGGCCATTTTATAATGCATCATTGTGACGTCCAACTTGAGTACTTTCACAGATACAATAATGCTTTCTTGTTTTATGATCTATCCCAAAAACTAGGAAAGCGGAGCAACCCGAGCCACTATTGTATGCGAAACTGGCCCTAATGGTGGTCAATCGGGAACTTTGTCGATAGTACCTACGTAACAATAACATCTCAGAATATCTCATCTAAGTCTAACGTGGTGATTTATGAGGAGGATTCATTAGTCGACAAGTATTTTAATAAAATTGTGCCTTTTAGAATCTTTGAACCCGAGTAAATGTAAACCTAAGTGTATATATAAATCAAGGAAGAAGAGTAAATAGGCACCTTCTAGACCAACACGTAACATCGTCGACCTCATCGTCACTTACCATCAGGTGAGATTGAGGTCAAGTGTTTATTTTTTATTTATTTATTATTACGGTTTGACAACATGACTACAAATTGCACCTATAGAACGAAGCACTTGACAATAGACTAAGACTGGTGCGAGACTATATCCTCCCAAATAGGAAAAATACCCGCGTGCTAGGTTGTTGTGTAGTGTAGTGTTGGTCTATCTTCAATAATAATAATAAAAAAAGCCACGGAGCACTCGCCTTTAGATCCCGTCTAGATAAATTTATTGACTAATAGGATAAACTACGATTAAATGGAGTGCGCTGGGAGGCGAGGGGAACTCAGCTCGTCTGCAAGTTAATCGGTAGTTCTTATCAAGTGCCGGTGCCTCAAACTTTTTTAATTTTCGCTTTGCAGCGCTAAAATATCAATAGTTGCTTAGACGAACTAAAATAAAAATGGTAACAAGAACTGAGTAAACACAAGATTCACAATTACGCAATCTTGACCGGTATTTTATCTTCCGATCTTGTGTAGTAAATTGAAGTCAGTTTCGTTGAGAATTCTTTTTTCTTCTAACAACGTACCCGCATACACCTTTACAAGTTTCACATTCCGCACTCAATCCATCCTCATCATCAGCCGGGAAACATCCACTGCTGGACATAGGCCTCCTTCATGGTATGCCACATCGACCGGTCTCGATCCACTGGCATCCAGCGACTCCCCGTGACCTAACCAGGTCGTCGGCCCATCTAGTAGGGGGACGGCCCGGTAGACGTTTCCCGGTACGTGGTCGACACTCGAGAACTATTACTCCCTATCGGTTATCAGTTCTTCGAGCGAAGTGGCCTGCCCATTTCCACTTCAGCTCACTGACTCGTCGAGCTAAGTCGGTGACCCTTGTTCGTCTACGGATTTCCTCATTCGGGATTTCATCACTCAGAGAAATTCCGAGCATATCTCGTTCCATTGCTCGCTGAGTGACGTTGAGCTTGTTTATGTGGCCCACAGTAAAGGACCACGTTTATGTAAAAACTTACTTAAACATAATTGTACCATAATATTTTTATATCCCTCAATTTTATTTAGAGTACATCACCAATATATATAGTAAAACTTAGTTTTAGAAAAACACTACCCTCATTCTGCGACAACGCTAAAATCAACTTCTGAGTTTCAGGTTTAACCCATAACTGAATCTGTTCCTGAGGTTCGTTTGACGCTCCTCACAGCTTGTTCCTGAGGTGTGAGGAACGTCAAATGGACCTCAGGAACAGACTCAGTTATGAGTTAGACCTGTAGTTATGTAGATATACGGGATAATAAAATCTAGCCTTAACGACATGTCAAATAAGAGCGTTATGCAATGGGCAAGTGAAATCCATTCGATTCTTTTGACCGAAAACCAATCACGGCTGTAACTGGTTAAATACAAACGGGCGTTTCCAATTCTCGAAGCGATTTATTCGTGAAAAATGGACGTGGCTTTTTTGTAGATACGTGAATATTGGACTCGGGTCACTTTTCAACATTCCCAAAAAACTATTTCGATACAGACAACTGCAACGAAAGAGACATTTGGGAATGTTTTATTGGATTCTACATACATACAGGATGTTGGCAAATCTTTACTTGTGTAATTTGTACAGTATAATAATGTATCTCATACCTTTGGATTAGTATTTCACATTTTGTATTTGTTGTCTTCTAGAATTTAGAGTCTACACTTAATGTGTGTCTACACGTGTCAGTAGCAATTGTAGCCAAAGTCAAAAACAGACCCATTTCCTCGTGGGAATTTCCTTCGTTCTGGCAGTCTGTTTCATTTGACTCCCTGCCAAACTCTTTTTTCCCATGGCCAACTAACTTAACAGAAAATATAACGGTGACGTATTCGACAGGTCGCATCCTGTACGACGTCGCTTGCGTCGTCTGCCAAGACCACTCATCGGGCAAGCACTACGGAGTGTACGCTTGCGATGGCTGCGCAGGATTCTTCAAGCGAAGCGTGCGCAGAGACAGGAGCTACGCGTGCAAAGCGCGCAATATTGGTAAATGCATCGTGGACAAGGCGCATAGAAATCAGTGCCGCGCTTGCCGACTCGCCAAGTGTCTTGAGGCCGGCATGAATAAGGATGGCAAGTATTCCTTCAAATACACAAACCCATCCCCCCTCTGTCACTGACACTGACTCGCACGACCTAAAGAACTCATTTTCTGAAAGTAGCGGTAAATTTAGTGCTGTTGTTAATGCTTTACCGGGCACTATGAGTGACACTTCCCCTAAGCCAAACAATCAATGATTTAAATGAACAGTTACATCAGTAATTTGTTTTGTTACAGCAGTCCAACACGAGAGAGGACCTCGGAGTTCCACGGTTCGTCGTCAAATGGCTATGCTAATGAAAGACCCGATGCCAATACAAGATGTGGGAAACTCTGGGCCACTAGCCTTAACGGTCCCGAAACTCAATCTGATGCCTCCGATGCCAACCTTTCACAATGGAGGTCCTTACGGGATACCGATCAATAGCTTCCTACCTCCTCTGATGCCCATGTTTGTACCCCCACTGCTGGAGGCTATATGCGAATCAGCAGCGAAGTTGTTGTTTGTGAATGTTAAGTGGGCGAACAGCATCCCAGCCTTCAATGCTCTATCGATGTCAGACAGAGTACTGCTATTGGAGGAATCATGGAAAGATCTATTCGTTATCGGTGCATCACAGTCTATACAACCGATTCATTTAGAAATACTACTCAACAGAAACGACAGAGTTGATATCAAGGATGTCAGAGTCTTCGTAGCTGCGTTGTCAGAACTTGCTAGTGTACACCCGGACACGAATGAATATGCATGCTTCAAGGAATTAGTGCTATTCAAAACAAGTTTGTGGGGGAACTCGAGTCCTATTCAGGGCACCGTGAATCGAAGGCTTCAAGATCTGCCGGCGGTTGCAGCTTTACAAGATCGCGCACTGGAAGCACTCTGCGAGGTAACAACCTATATTTTTAAAGCTTACGGCTGCGCCTTCGTTTGCTTGCATTTGAGAAGTTAATTAATACGGAAACCTTCATAAAAAAGCATCCTTTGTTCATCCAGAATATATTCTATTTTGAGACTATATTCGGGGTTGAAATTTTGAATAAACAAGTGCTGTTATTATTCTTATTCGGAAAGGTGTAAAAATATCGGGGTCAAATATTCAAAGTTGAGTCACTAGTAACTCAATTGACCTAGTCAAGCGGGGTATAATGTGAAAGGGCTTCATTTGTATGTATGTACATTCTAAGATTTTGTTGTGGCGGACCATGAAGGAGGCCTATGTCCAACAGTGGACGTTTCCCGGCTGGCAATTAAATAGTTTAAGACTGATCATGAAAAATGTGTGTATAAATACCATTTCCCCCATTCTACATCCGCTGTGTAAATATTTCAGGAAAACCTAAGCGAAATCTAAATCTATTAAATAATAAATCGTTTTTGAGTAATCAGCAAAAAATATAACAAACATAGTTACATGGTCGAAAAAATTCAACTTTGAACTTCATTTCTTTCCAGGGCTCGGAAACAGTTTTTGAGTCTATAACTGATTTTCTTCATCCATTCCTCGCAGTATTAACTTGCAACATTAACTATTTCTAATTTTGTTTCAGTACACATCACGAACTTATCCACTGGAGGTAAACCGATACAGTCTGCTCCTCCTCAAACTATCCACAATCCGGACAGTATCCAGCTCCACGATCGTGGAGTTATTCTTTAGATCCACCATCGGTCACACTCCCATTGAGAAAATCATCGGCGACATGCAAAGGACGGCAACTGGGGTCCCTTGAATTACTAAGAAACTCGTAGAAACGTCCGTTGGATTTTTTATGTTTGAGTAAGTCTTCTGCGGTGTTTCGGTTTTAAAATTCGATCGACAATATGGCGTTTGTAGGTCCGTTGTCGAAACGAGAGAATCCCTGGAGTGGAATGGAAGTGGCTAGCAGAATCGATCGTCTGTACTCCATTGTTATTTTTACTGTGATACTCGTTGTAAACCAAACCTTCTGCCTATAAGTTAATGGTAAATTCCAAATTATGAGATGAACTTTAGCTTTGCGATTTATTAAGGGTTTGTTGGTCTGTTTGGCTGCGGGCTTAACCGGATAGTAAAGTTTGTCTGTGTTACAAGCAGGACAAGAGTGGTTAGGTTTTCTTTTTTGTCTCCCGGAATGGTAAACCTGTATGAACGTTATATACACGGTAACGTATCACTGAACCATAGTCTACCACTTGGGTCCAGTGCGGTGAACTACTCGTATATCCATTCATAGTTCGTATTTTTATTGAAAATTCAAAAATACCTATATACGCAAAGCATTTATTATTTTGGGGAATTGTACGCAAAAACTTCTGACTTATTTTTTTATAACCCGCAAAAATAAATGTTCGTTTGCAGCGTATCTCACTATCTTTGATATAAACCCCGCAAGTAGAAATTTCAAATAAAATACTTGTTGTCTGATTAATTATAGTTCATAAAACATTACAATAAACTTTTTAAAATCTGTATGTAATTTTAACATCTATTGTAACTGTCTAAGTATAAAGTTCATTCATATATTTGCTGATGGTGTCTGATTAATTCAATTAAATATAAAATTATTAATTGACTTACATAGTTTTAAATATTTGTATGTGTTTTTAACAACTATTGTAGAGTAGAATTTTCAATTCAATCTTTGTACTACATGTAAAATTATAACAGACTTCATCATCATCATCAACCAGGAAACGTCTACTGCTGGACATAGGCCTCCTCCATAGACTCACAAGGTTTTAAATACCTTAATGTGATTTTAGCAACTCTATTGTAGCTGTTTGAATAGAAATAGAAATTCAATATTTGTTGTTGATGTCTTAATAGTCAAAGTACATTTAAAATTACAATAGACTTACATAATTTTTAAAATCTATAAGTGAATTCCATTGCTAATTATGTACAATCACAGTGCATTTAAAATTTCAATTTTAATATATGTATATGTGATAGTATATGTGTTATTATATATTGCCTCGTCTGAGTTACAGTTAGCGTTCACACTGGTTTAGTTTCTATTTTATTTCCTGTATAAAAAATCGAATCGAAATCGAAAAACCTTTCTTAGCGATTTCTATGCTGTAAAAAGAACCTACTTGCCAAATTTAAAATTTGTAGTACCTACAGTTTCGGAGATTTCGTGAAGAATGAGTCATATTTATTATTTTAATGCCACTGTCACATTTGCCAGTATAAACAGTGCAGCACATTAATGTTGGAACTAAAAGTTGAATTTATCTGATTAGCAAACTTAATTTGTACGTAGTGCATTCAAGTAGCATCATGTTCGGGAACGCTCCTATACTACGTGTCTCGTTCAGGAGGGTAGGGGGTTCTTCAAAATAACACGCTTTGTCACAGGGGCGGGGATGGGGTCATAGGTCTAAGTCACTTTGTCAATATGCTCTATCTAGGAAAATCTCGCGCTTTTTGGAGCTATATTCACAATACGCCCAACTTTCAGCGCTTTTTACTCACTGCATCAATGACGGGCATATGCCAAACTGACAGTTTTGTATTCAGTCAGGGGTATTGCGCTATTTTTAGCAAAATTCAAAGTGTATCGCGTGTCCGGCTAACCGATTATTTCCTTTTCCACGTTGCCTCTTTGGACACCAGATTTTGGCAGAACTACCATGAAGTTGGTAGTTGCCATAAATATCAAGAATTGAATTGAATTTAGCAAAATGTCTTTATTCAATACTTTTAGTGAATAACTTGTGAGAAATTGGTAATGTAGTATGGGTTCGTTCCCTTATTTCGGGTACTACTGTAAGCGCAATATAATTACTTAGACAGGTCGTGAAATAGGACTTTGTGAGCTTTTACAGTGCAGTCGTCTACTCTGAGCAGCTCCAACTCCAAACTGAATACAAATTACATCAAAGACACATTTCACTAATTTATGGAGCACTGGCGTCTAATTTAAAATTCTTATTTAAAACATCGTTAGTAGAAAAGCTTTTTGACAAATAGTTGAGATTTTTTGAAGATAAGATAAAATTTTAATTGCATATAGGAACCAAGTAATAAAAAAGTGCAATTCTGATAATTTGTTCGTCACATTTTCTCCTTAATTGAATATAAAGAGAAGGCCGGCGTTGCATCGACCTTTTTTGGGCTAGTTAAATCTGCCCAGGTTATGGCTATAAATAAGAATAACACCGTAACTTCAACCATATCTTCTATGTAATTGTTTGTCTTCTATACTCGATAAAATAGCTCAATAAAATACATAACTACTGTATTGTAAGAAACGATTCCATTTTGTCGTAATCTAGTCAATATTTTAGATATTAGAAAATCGATGTTGTCGTAATAAAAACGTGTTATTGATAAATTATATCAAGGTAAATATTATAGGTGTGTAATATTTTTACTGCAATTTGTGTCTGTAATATTTGTAACTAGGCCCGGGTAGCATGAAAACAGTATGTTGCAACTAATGGATTCCTCAGATATATAGTTAAATTATCCAATAATGCCAGCAACATTGACGGAAAAATTATTGCAAACACGTATTGCAGGAAAAACACTGCCCGTTGTGTTATGCACTTATCTGATAAGACAAAACATGTTTACTCGTATGTGTGATTTAAATGTACTATACATACATATTCAAAAGCTGTAACAGCTGTTATAGGTGTTGTCTAATAAATGTGTTATTAAAACGATTTGTCTTTTTTTACACAATAACATAAAACCGCCTCTATGGGCTAACACTTGGACTTACAATACAAAACAAGTATTAATAGCACACTTGTGTCAGAGCCATCCCCTCATTAGTTTTGAGGATTCTAGGTGCGCACTATTACCACTTACGTTCTTAACGGTGAGAGTAATTGATGAATCACGACCGTAGGGAGTGATTCAAGTGTTAGAATCCTGAGCGATGAGAGTGATAAATCAAAAATATATTCAAGAGTTGCATACTTAATACCATGACTACAAGAAAAAGAAAGTACAAAATAGACATTTAGTGAAGAAAAAATTAAGGCTACATTAATTGAAATGCAATCTTTATTTACTATTGACAACAAAGAACACAAAACAGTTTTTGTTCTAATGCTTAAATCCTTGTCGAAAATGTCGACCAATCAAATATCGAGGAGTTGTTTGCACAAGGAGTTTGTATAAAGTATTTCTGTGCAAGTAGGTTTTATAGCATAGAGATGGAAGTCGAGTAAATCGGTGTGTTCTAAATTCAAACACCAAAAGTAAATGCGTTCAAAAAGAACTAGAAACCGACTTCAACTGCCCTAGAACTATTTGATTAAGGCAATGCTTGTAAGTCAGCTGTCTAATACACACTTAACATTCCCTATCTCAAAAAGAAATGAACCGATTTTGATAAAACTTGCAGTTTTCCCTAAGTTGAACAATACCTAATTCAATAAAAAATAATTATTTAAATCTAACTTGTAGTTCCGGAGATATGCGAGGACAAACATACAAATGTACTACATACATACACTTTTTTCATATAGACTACTACGAGTATATACAAAATATTGGCAGTTCTGGAAATATTACATACATACAGGTCGAATTGATAACGTCTTTTTTTGAAGGTGGTTAAAAATAGTGATTTAATCAATCATCGTCATCAGCCGGGAAACGTCCACTGCTGGACATAGGCCTCCTTCATGGTACGCCACACTTCCCGAGCCACCTGCATCCAGCGATTCCCCGCAACTCTAACCAGGTCGTCAGCCTACCTAGTAGGGGGACGTTAGACGTTTCCCGGTACATGGTCGCCACGCGAGAACCTTTACTCCCCACCGGTTATCGGTTCTTCGAGCGATGTGGACTGCGCATTGCCACTTCAGCTCACTGACTCGGCGAGCTATATCGGTGACCTTTGTTCGTATACGGGTTACCTTATTCCGGATTTTACCACGTAGAGAAATTCCGAGCATAGCTCGTTCCATTGCTGGCTGAGTTTGAGCTTGTTTCGTCAATAAAGAAACCGAAATAGTTTGGTTAAGACAAATATTACCCTTAATTTTATTAATTTTTGAAATTTTAAGGTGCATTTCAATTAACTTAATCGTACTTTTTTCTTTATTAAATGTCTATTTTTGCTTTAATTTTCTTTTTTCTCGTTGCTCAGGATCACTTGAATCTCGAACGTAGGGAGTGATTCAAGTATTAGAATCCTTTACTTGCTCGCCATTCATCTATGGCCCTCGCTTTAAATCCGTCCTTTATTCAATAATTGCATAATATACTTTTGTTCAAAGATTCGCCTTTTATTCCATGGGAAAACGTCAAAAACATTGAAAGCTCAATCTCATAAGCTTTTCACCATTCGAGCAACTTGATTTTCCACATTTAATGACATATTACCTGTGGAACCGCAGTAGAAAATATAAACATTTTACATCGTAATATTTGGTAATACAACTCCGCTATTTGTTGCTATTCTGAGCGATCCGATCCCCCGTGCCATACAAACAAACGGACGACGTCGTCCCGTCTACACTGACATGTGCGACCGACTGCATTGTCCGTAAATCCGCGATTAATCTCCAACTTTTATAAGCCTTTGTTCACTCCCTTTCTAAACATTTTTTGCTGAAAATCTACCAACATCAAAACAGATCCGAATTTCAACCTTGTCGATATATACTTAGAATATAGTTGCGTTTGCAGCGTTAAAGTGTAAAAGTTGCACTAATCTGTGACTTACAACCCATAAAATAAAACTGATTTTGAGTTGACATCGCAGTAAGTCAGCTTTAGCTTCTAAAGTTTATAGTCTTTCGGTCGCGTCAATTTGTGTATTGTCATTTCAATATAATAGTTTAATAGTGATGCCATCCCCACGGCTTTATTGGTTGAAACCCGATGACAGTTACCTCAGGCAGGGCTCCGAATTTAAATAGTGGCATCTGTCTCACTCTCGCACGTTACACCACAAAAAGATGTCGAAGGATTTGTCCGATTTTAAAAGCGTACTTAGCGAAATATGGGTGACGTTATTGAGTGAATTTAATGACGTATAATAGTGACGGGTCCTTTTGTGACTGCCATGTCATGGAGATGCGCGTGATTATATTTTTTGATGTGACTTTACTGTCAAACGACTGTACGTACACGTAGAATTAATAATTTGTAGATGAGATGGTAATTCCTATTATGAAACTTTTTGGTCCATACTAAAAAACGCTATGAAGATTGCGTCTGTACTGAGGCCGTACATTTTTATTTCGTTAACGTATAATTTCAGACTCCAATAGTAATTTCATTTTGATACCTCGACGCGAGAAAAATGGTATTGAGAGAAGGGAAACCAAGTGATCCTATTTCTTTTGTTAGTTTTCAGGTATGGAACCCTAAAAATTAAATTTACTATCAAATTGTTTTCGAAAAATTCTTCACTCGTCATAAACTTAATTTCAACTGGGAGTTGGCGAAGTGTAGCAACTGGTACGCACAGTACATTGGAAACTTTTAATCAAAATATCATCAATCATAAAATAATATCTCGGTATATTTTTGTCTATAATCCAACAAAAAATTACTAAAATATTATTTTGGTGCCGACATATTGCAATTCTCGAAGCATGCACGAGTAAGTGTTATTTATTTACCCGTATAGCTGTACCGGGTTAAGATCTAAGCTATGATAGTGTGGTCGTAAGCCTTCATGAAACGTGTGTTCACTGCTGGGCTAGCTCTCTCGTGGATTGCCACGACGTATACGCTGATGCCCACTAGTATTATCCTTTAGTCGACTTTCACTACACACCCTGGGTGCATGGATGGCCTTAAAGCATATTCATGTAAATGAAGTCCATGTTCCTTCATTTAATTTGAATTTGCCGCGCATTCTCTTTGACGTCTTTTCATGAGTAAGCTATAGAAGGATGACAGAGAGGTTTTAAGGTTATGTTGTCAAAACGAGTGTATAGAACATCTTAATATTTTATGTAAACGAATTTGGGGAAATAATAGCTTTAAATGTTGTTTCTCTTTTCAGGTAAGCTTTATAATTAGTTTTACTAAACGTAATATTGTGAAGTGATGTTTGTTAAGAACTGTATTTAATTAAAACATTCTCTTTTCAGAGCAACACAATTTAAGTTTTTATTTCGTTGACTATAACTATTAGATAACTGAATGGTTCATAAAACCACATTATAAAACAACATTTCTACAGCTGTTTTTAACAAAAATGGAAAAGTTAAGATTTGAATTTATGGTGAAATCAAGTGAAGATCCAAAATCAAATATAATCTGCATAACCTCAATTACGGATACCGATAAACATACGTACTTGATCCCGGAACAGTTCCAACCGGCAAGATTGCACGAGACCATTATAATAACTCAGGCTTTTCAAAAAGTCAAAGCCACCCTACAAAGGAGACATGAAAAGAGACAAGTATGGATTTCATTGACGCCGGAGATAAGTGATGTGTACATAGATCAAGATGGAAATATGCAATTTAAAGGATATCTGCTAGAAGAAACTTCACTGAAAACACAACTACAAGCTCCTTCTGCGGGAATGTCAGAAGAGGTTTTAACAAGAATTCTGGAGAACTTCGCTGAAATGAAAAAAGAAGTACCAAAACCTATTAACATAAAAAACTTGATGGATAAATTTGTTATTGAGAAATTCAATATGAAAACGTCGAATGTGACCCAATGGATGACTACATTTGAAGCGGAATGTCTGCGTTTAGGATTAAATGAGGATATAAAGAAAATTGAAGGTCTTAGGTTGTTTTTGGAGGATCCTTGTCTAGACTGGTACAGTTCCATGCTTATAAAACATTCAGTAGACTCTGAATGGTCCATGTGGAAAAAAAACTTTTGTGAAACTTATGCAGACAGAGGTTGGTCACCAGTCAGGTATGCAATTTTATACAAGTATAGACAGGGCTCATTGCTTGAATATGCTTTAAAAAAAGAAAGGTTATTATTGGAGATGAATAAATCGATGGATAAAACTACCCTAATTGATTTGATTGCCACGGGGCTACCAAATTTTATAGCGGATAAAATTGATAGGAACAACTTGAAAGAAACTGAGGACTTATTTAATAATATCAGAGGTTTAGAATATTTGGTGAAAAAGAATTTAGAAAAAAAGATTAGCAGTTTTGAAAGTAGAAATAAGGATAAAAATTTTAGAAATATAATCACTCCGTGTAAAATTTGTGAAAAAGAAAACAAAGGAAATCGTTATCATCCAGAAGCTTCATGTTGGTTTAAAAACAAAAACAATGATAGACAAAAAAGAGATCAGATAAGAAGCGTAAACAATTCAGAAATAGAAACAGAATTAAATGAAATTGATCCAAAAAACTAGTTATCCCGCCATTAATCAAAGTTAAATTACTGATTAATGATACATTTGAAACTACAGGAATCTACGATTCTGGCTCGAATGTGTCTTTAATAAATTCGAGATTATTATCCTTGAAGAATAACACACTTAATGATAGTAAAATTAATGCAACTTTAAAAACGATTAATGGCGTTAAAAAATCCATAGGAATGGTAAATTTAAAAATAAAAATTTTTGAGATGGAAGAGAATATCAATGTTTTTGTTATAGATGAAGAAAATTTCGACTACGATTTCTTAATGGGCTTAGATTGCATAGAAAAATTCCAATTAATTCAAAATGAGAAATTAGAAATAACACAAAATATCCACAACCTTGGAAATAGCAAAAATGATAAAAGAGAAAAAATAAATCCTAAAAACAACATAAAAATTCCTGGCTTTTCGGGTAATGATGTAGAGGAAAAACATAATATAAATGATAATGAGAGGGATGTGGATATAGTTGAAAAAACTGGAAATGAGACTAATAAAATAAATTATAATGAAAACATAGAGGTGAAAAACTTTAATATTTCAGTAAATCATCTAGACCTACAAAAACAGTCGCAAATAGACAAATTGATTTGCAAATACCATTCACTCTTTGCTAAAGACAAATACGACATAGGCACGGTAAAGGACTATGAAGCTCATATTGATTTACTGATAGATAAATATTGTAGCAAAAGACCGTATAGGTGCACTATTGAGGACATGAAAGAGATAGAAGAACAAGTATCAAAGTTATTACAAAAAAAATTGATTGAAGAGTCATATAGTCCTTTTGCTGCTCCGGTAACATTAGCATATAAGAAAGAAGAGGGCAGAAGGTCGAGATTATGTATAGATTTTCGCGATCTAAATAAGATTGTGGTTCCGCAATCACAACCCTTCCCACTAATTGAGGATTTAATGGTCAAGACAAGAAAATGTAAGTTCTTTTCAACATTCGATATAAACTCGGCTTTTTGGTCCATCCCTCTCAAAATTGAAGACAAACAAAAGACAGCATTTGTTACTCAGGAAGGTCACTTTCAATGGACTTGTTTACCATTCGGCTTAAAAACATCGCCTGCAATATTTCAGAGAATATTAAGCAGTATCATAAGGAAACATAAACTATCTGATTTCACAGTGAACTACATAGACGATATTTTGGTGTTCTCTGAAACATTCACAGATCATATTAAACACCTATCCTTATTATTGGAAGCGATCTCAAAGGAAGGCTTTAAGTTGAAATTTTCCAAATGTAATTTTGCACAGGATTCGGTCAAATACTTAGGTCACATAATCAAAAACAATACAATTACTCCACTGAAAGATAATTTAATTGCAATAAAAGATTTTCCTATTCCAAAAACACAAAAAAATGTTCGTCAATTTCTGGGTACAATAAACTTTTATGGAAAATATGTGCCTAATATATCTATCATATTGGACCCGCTACATCATTTGTTGAGAAAGGGACAAACATTCATTTGGTCAGAAAAATGTCAAGAATCTTTTGACACGGTAAAAAAACTACTTTGCTCGCAGCCTATTTTAGCAATTTACGATCCCGACCTACCGATTCACATTTATACTGACGCTAGTATACAGGGCATAGGCGCCATCTTAAAACAACCACAACTCAACGGAGAAGAAAAACCTTGTGCATATTTTTCCAAAAAATTAAATGACTCTCAAAAAATAAAAAAAGCTATATATTTGGAATGTTTAGCAATAAAAGAAGCGGTAAAATACTGGCAGCACTGGCTTATAGGAAAAACATTTACAGTATTCTCGGATCATAAACCTCTAGAGAAAATGAATATTAAGGCTAGGACAGATGAAGAATTGGGAAATCTCACATACTATCTATCACAATTTAATTTTGAGATAATATATTCTCCTGGAAAATATAATTTAGAAGCAGATAGTTTGAGTAGAAACCCTGTTCTAGACTCATCTGAAAATCAAGAGGAAATTTTAAAAATAGTAAACTTTGTTAAATTAGAAGACATAGAAAATGATCAAAGAAAAAATGAAGACATTAAGCAAAATACAAATAAACTAATATTAAAAGATACAATATACTATAAAAAGATTGGAAAAAAGGAAAAGATACAACTGACTGAAGATTTTAGTCGGGAACTTATAGAGAAAGTACATTATCTTTACTGTCATATAGGAATACAACAGATGGAAAATAAAATTAAACCATTCTATATAGCAAAAAACTTAACTTTAAATATCAGAAAATTTTGTAACAACTGTGAAATCTGCATAAAAAACAAATCAAGAGGAATATATAAATTTGGACTAATGTCACATTTAGGTCCCGCTACTTACCCTTTTGAAATAGTATCTATAGATACTATTGGTGGATTTGGTAGTTCACGTTCTACAAAAACATATTTACACCTCCTGGTAGACCATTTCACTAGATATGCCTATATTTTGACATCAAAAACGCAAAATTCGAATGATTTTATAAAGCTTGTTAAAAAAGTACCACAGGAAAATAATAAAATTGGCATGATTCTTTCTGATCAGTATCCGGGTATAAATTCTAAAGATTTTAAAAACTTTTAGCAAACGAAAATATACCTATTATCTTTACTGCAGTCAACGCACCATTCTCGAATGGTTTGAATGAAAGATTAAACCAAACATTGGTTAACAAAATTAGATGTAAGATAAATGAAAGGAAGGATAAATTGGCCTGGACGACAATTGCCCATGAATGTACCAAAAGATATAATGAAACAGAACATACTGTAACAGGATTCTCTCCAAAATATTTATTAGACGGAGAAAACATTTATATTTTACCAGAAGAGATTAATAAAAATATATCACAAAATAATTTATTTGAAAATAGAAAAACTGCATTAGAAAACACTATAAAATCACACAACTATAATAAACAACAATTTGATAAAAACAGAAAAAAAATTGAACTACAAGTAGGAGATTCAGTATATGTGGAAAACGGAAATAGGTTAAACAGAAAAAAACTTGATGAATTAAAAATTGGCCCTTACAAAATTGTAGAAAAATTGTCAAACTCAATTTATAGAATAAACACAGGGCATAAGAAGTCTGAGTCGAATCTTTTTCATGTAACAAAGCTGGTTCCAGTACCGGATTGACTTTAGATTTAAGAACATTGTATACATGGGGGGGGGGGGAGATGTAAATGAAGTCCATGTTCCTTCATTTAATTTGAATTTGCCGCGCATTCTCTTTGACGTCTTTTCATGAGTAAGCTATAGAAGGATGACAGAGAGGTTTTAAGGTTATGTTGTCAAAACGAGTGTATAGAACATCTTAATATTTTATGTAAACGAATTTGGGGAAATAATAGCTTTAAATGTTGTTTCTCTTTTCAGGTAAGCTTTATAATTAGTTTTACTAAACGTAATATTGTGAAGTGATGTTTGTTAAGAACTGTATTTAATTAAAACATTCTCTTTTCAGAGCAACACAATTTAAGTTTTTATTTCGTTGACTATAACTATTAGATAACTGAATGGTTCATAAAACCACATTATATTCATAAGAAGTATAAAAGGTATAAAAGTTCACACATTTCATATTTTCAAGTTCGCGAAGTACCCGTAAAATAATGAATGTTACAACATATTTGCAAAAGACCGGTTTCAAGAACAACTTAAATTTACGAAGTTTTATCGACTTAAATTTCGTATAGTACTGAGCTAAGATTTCAATATATGATAGTAAGTTATATTATTTAAAGCTCTCATCAACTTTTTAACCATCACTATTTTACGAGTTAGCAAAATAAAACATGTTTTGTATAATTTGCATCAATGTTTTACTCGTAATCGTACTGAAAACGACAGCCTATAGTATAGGCCCTATACCTAAACCGTTCACCACCTCGTTAGAGCTTGTCGCTCTAAGCTCTGCTAAAACCCACGAGCCCGTGTATTCCGGGCCATTGTTAGAAATCCAATCAAACTGGCTACCGATTTTACTCCTGCATACGGATTATTTAAAATTAGGTCAATTTATAGCAAAGGACATTTGAGACATCGTGACCTAAAAATAAATAACCGTCAGCATCATTTGTAGAAGAGTTCCTCGTATAAAACATTAGCTAGTTGACACTTTGAGGATACGAGCACTTACTTGTATGTACTATACTCCGCTTAGCATTACAAAGAAGAAAAGAAATTTTAATTTCTACTGTTATTAGTATCCAATAATAATCTTCAAAACTTGCCCTAGGAAAGACTGACATAAACAGAGTTCGTTTAACTTTTCGGTGAAGGAAAACATCGTGAGGAAATCTACATACTCCTGAGAAGAAATTCAAAGGTGTGTATGAAGTCTACCAATCCGCACTGGGCCCGCGTGGTGGATTATGGCCTATGTCACTCTCTGTAGGAGAACATGCCTAAGCTCCTGCAGTGGAGACGTATATAGGCTGTTGATGATTTATTTACTTTAAAACTATTAAATCTAAACAAAAGAAATAAATATCATTTATTAACATAGGGATTGACTTAATATGTCTAGTTATCCTCATTAGCACCTAGAGCCTAGTGCATCAGTAGAAAAATCCAAATAAAATAGAGAAACTCCGGATGCTGCTACAAACCCATTTTGCCACAAAACGCCCCGGGCATGGTCTGGTATTAGCTTCGCTGTCGACGACTTCTCGAAATTGCCTTAGTTCTTTTTTATATAGGTTTTGGCACGTTTTTGTCCTGCTCTAAATGAATGACGCTTTATTTTTTAATACGACAACCTTTTTTATATAATGTTTTGTTTTTAGGTATCAATATTTATCAAATATTTATGTTTCTTCCAGTTTCATTTTTATATCCATGAAAGTTTTGATAATAAAATAAAATACTATAAAGTGGGACACTGTGTAGATTAGTTATATACATTACAATAATTGCTTATTTTTTACATATTTTGTCAGGTCATTGATTTATATGAAAAGGTAACAAAGCTACTAAACTTAATTCTAATTCTTTATCAATACCAATGAAACTAATCTACCTTACCACTTTGGGAATCGTCCGCTACGTAATCAAGTGAAAAGAAAGGCCATAAGAAACTCTACTAATGAATGGACGTATTGAAGAAGAAAAAAAGCAATTTATTTGACAGTTTATCGAGTTTTAAAAGTAATTGGGTATGTAAAGATTTTTATGAGGCATGAAAATAAAATAAAAATTGGGAGATTTTTGGATTTTACATTAGATTTTCTCATTTACTGTTCAAATTAGTTAAAGTTTATGTTATAATTTCTTATAAAAAAGACAAGACAAACAAAAAAATGACATTCATTTGACCCCGCATTCATACATTTCGTAATGAAACAGATTTGGAAATACTTAAAACTTGCAAAATAGTTGACACTTTTGTTAACATACTAAGGACACCATACTCATTTCATGGTGTTATTATTTTTAATCAAATTAACACGCGGGTGGTTCGCTTCATAGTGTATGAACATATGACGTCATAAGTTCACGCGGTTTCGTGATCAAGGTAGATCTAAAACCAATGTATAAATCTTATATCTAGTGACCTTAGAAGCAAAATATTCAAAACAGTTTCTTAGACTTGTGTTTTTCATTTGTTTTCATCTAAAATATGTCATAATATAAACGCGAATAATTTTTTGGGGCATACCCAATTTTGGCACACAGAGCTCCGATTTTCAGCCACCGCTGTGCATGTAGAATCAGATGTTTATTTTAATTTTATTGAGGCTTGCTGGTAATGACATATTATTTTATACTATTAATTAATGTTCGTCAGTGTGTGTGCGTGTTTGTGTGAGGGTGCGTGTGTATGTGTAGATATATAGCTAGACGAAATGTGGGTGTATTGTTTTTGCTGTGAATTAGTAACGGTAAAAGAGGGGCGGCGAGTTGATGGACATACTACTCGTAATTTCAGCCTCGCTGAAGAAAAAAAACCGTACACTTAAAAAACCGACCACTCAGACTCACGCACTCAGGGTTCCGAACATAGTATGAATAATTAACATATTTACAATCATAAATTATAGTTAAGGTGATATTACGCACGGAAAAAATTCGCTAAGACACACACACACGCAATTGGTAATTTACACATAAAATGATTTTAATGAGATATAATTAAACAATATACTTTTCAGAATAATCCTATACTTGCAAGGGAATGGTCAAAATAATCAACTTAAACGGCCGTATTTTTGTTATTGCATTGACTTTGAAGTTTGAATTTTTCATTTATCAAAGGAATTGCAGAATTAGGTATTCAATATTAATTTCAATTTTGTACCTTTACGCGTTCTTGAGGATAATGGTCTTGACAGACAGACATACGGATAACAAAGTGATCCTATAAGGGTTTCTTTTTACTTTTGGGGCACGGAACCATAAAAATAAGTAAAAAGATATACAGGAACCCTAAAAAGCGTCGAGAACAATGCATTCCCATCTCTAATTGAATCACTCACTCACCGGCAACGATATGCAGGTGCGCGCTTTGAAAGGGTTTGCGACTGTACTGTACCATACATTGAAAGTCACCGGGGCTCGGGGCACCGGCAGTCAGCACTCACATGAAAATAAGCTTTCGGCATGTAAAGGAAAAATTGTTGGAAAATAAACAGCCTTTTCATGACGTGTATATACAAACTGTCGTAATATTTTTTTCAGAGAAAGATTTGAACACAAATGTGCACTCGAATACGAGTTGGGCCACGCGCACCGTAGTGGCCCTTTACAATAATTTCAAATGTCTAGTAAAACGTAATTTTGAATGGAATTTGTATGAAAAGTGACCTTTCGTCTGGGGCCAGCTCGTTGTACACTCTTTTAAAATAAACGTAAAAATATGGGAATTACTTTAAGAATGGTAATGATCAGATTATATGGATAATTTCCGTGTACAAAATACATTCTTTTTCTAGGTCAATTTCACGTTCATTTTTAAATGCTTGAGGACAGCTCCGACTACTTAGCATTTTGCGTTGTCACAGATTTGTTCAGAATTTTTTATTAACACGAGTAAATATATAAAACATCTGTTGTTTAAACAATGCATTATCAATTATTACATGTTTAGTTTATTTCTAAAGCAGAGGTAGATAATTAATTACTATTTAATTTATGATTTTATTTATTTAGGAAGAGATTCCTATATGGGGATAAGTCCGACAAATTTGCATACCTACTTAGACATAACATATATTTATTTGCTATTTTCATATTTTTAATTATTTAAGTTAAAATGTAAATAAAAGAGTACTCAAACAAACAAATAATTATTTAAAAAAATGTGAGCCGTCACGGGACGCCTGGCAGATGTGAAACATCGACATTATTTTGTAAAAGTAATATGATTGTAAAGAACAGATTGCGATATAAACTAATTATGGCATAATGATAAAATAAAATATTACGATTTTCTAAGTGTTAAAAGAAGTTAAAATAAAAAAATTAGTATATTCTGGTACTATTAGATTAATACAATCTTACATAACATTAATAGTATGTCTTGTATTTAACTGATCTTGGTGATGTCCAGTTTCAAAAATAATATTTTGTGACCCCTGTAATGATTGTTGGGTACTGAAATATTTATAAAAAATATGTTATTAAAATATACAGAAAATTTTAATTGGCTTTAATATACTAGTAAACTTAAGAATCTTAGCTAGTTATTTCAATATACTACTAAAGATCGTAAATTATAAATATAAATAATGAATGTTTCACTATAAACTCCATTATGATTAGAAAAATTAATTAATTTTTTAAAGTTTAAATTAATAACAAATAAGAAAAAGATTCGTGCGCTGCACGCCATCAGCTGATTTTAAAATAAAGTTCTGTCAGTCTTAATAAATTTATTCTCTAAGCAATTGTTTTAATGCATTAATTTCAATAAGAATGAAATTAAAATTAATAATTAATTTAAAAACATGATATGCAATGAAATTTATGTGAATTTTAATCTACCTAGAGAGTAGATTTTACATTTACTGGCGCTCAATACACACCAAATATACGCGTGCTAAATGCACAGATAAATGCATACTTTAATTATAAAAATATAATTAACTTACTGATGACTTGATAATGTGTCATAGTGTGATTTTGCTTTCTTTGCAGGAGGCTGATCACTTCCACTCTCTAAATTATCACGGTCAGACATTTTATTATCAGAACAGAAAAATGATTTATTTACCAGAAAAACACAGGTTATGAGTACTGTAATAAACAGAGTATACATTATAGGTATCCGAGCTCAGTGGAGCGAAAGAGATGGCTTAACGCCGGATCGAGTGAGAGAGAAACGCACAGTCGATTGCGCGTGGCGACGCGTCGCCACGCCAGAAATCGGTCTCACGTGCGCCTATAGATGTTTCACATCAAAAGTCGTACAGTAAACATTAGATAATGTAATGAACGACTTTATACAAAATGAGATTATACCCATATAAAAATGAACATTTTGCTTCGGTTCTTTATCACGTTTTAACCGACTAGTGGCGACATCTACCGAATACTCGACAGTGTAATTTTGTTTGATTCTAGTAACAACGAAGAAGTAAATAAATTATATACCTACAGATACGTACGGATACAAGAGATTTCATTTTTTTGTATTTATTCAAGTTTTTGTTTGATTGTTTTTAAACGATATTAAAAAGACAATATACTTTTGGCTAAAACCTCCGAGCAAGGCTTGGTCACACAGATATTGTATACTTAAATACCATCAAAATATAATTCAATTTTTATACTAAGGCTGAGGTTTCTTACAGTCTTAAATTTTTTACTTTATTATTGTGTTCTTTGAGTATTATCAATGAACAAAGACATGAGGTATAAGTATTATGTATGTTATGTTTGTTCATAAACTTGTACAAATAGTCGATATAAGGGAACAGATGAACATACACACAAAGAATGCTAAAATCATACTCTTCCTTTGGAAACAATAAATCAAAAATCTCTCAGGTAGCGCCATCTAGAGTGGTATGTACGCATTTGAAAAGGATGCGCCACCTGTGCGTTTGTAATTAAAGTTTTACTAAGCTATAAAAATTTAAATGTTTCGTTTTTAGGTAAAATAATTGTTGTGGTGATGAGTTGTGATTAATGTGATTATGAAACACTCCCGGTGTCCCACTGTTTATAACTAAAACTGAACATAAAATAAATCTACAGAATGAGATCTTAAATCAGTATCTATTTACATGAATTTAAACTAGGCATTCGTAAATAAAGCAAGCAATCAAAACTACTAATAACATAATAAACAATATTTGGGCAGGCGTAGATACTACTTTTAAAAATTAATTCAATTATGTAGTCCGTATTTACAAAATCAATAACCGACGACCCTTAAAAGAGTTCACACATTGCTATTAGATGGCAGTGCCGACGAGTGTCCTAGAAAACACAAGCGCAAAAACTTTGACGAATAGAGAGAGCCTTTTGCTTGTGTGCCCCGGTTATGGCGTATTGCAGTGGAATGCATTAGTGTGAGTGCTCCGCGGCTGTCAAAATCCCATTTCGATGGTTCGCTATGTGTAATCTTTATAAAATGATTTTTGTTACATTTGTAAGTTAGTTAACCGTTATGTATGCCTGTACGTATTTGTTTAATGTTAAATTATCTTGTTGTTTAACAAGTAGTACTTACGCGGAATCGATACACCATGGTGCACTGTGTCCCGCCGTTGGAACTAGAGGAATTGCCAAAAGAAGACGAAGAAAGGCTAGAAAAGTTGTTCTCTAAATTAGACGCCGACGGCAATGGGAAGATCGACATCCATGACCTGTCTGTGGCGCTTAAGGAGCTGGCCCCGCACATCAACAGGAGCTATGCAGAGGTTAGAACTGCAGTGATGTTCACGCCACCAAGTAACGGTGGTTTGGCTTCACCTTCGTACGTTCGAAACTCGACACGTGTATCGTGATTCATTCACATAACATAACTATTGGCATTCGAATTAAGAACCTGGATTTTATTGGTCCAAGGAACACCTCACATTCCATTTTTAATTTAAAACAATTGAATGATTTGTTTTCTAAGTTTCGTCTTAAAATTGCTTTCTAAAACATACTTTATTCTTCTATGTATAACATTCTTTCAAATTCCTCTATTACCTAACTGTCGTAAAAATTAGGTCATCAGTTTGCTCAGATTTTACTTTAATGTTTTATTGAATTTTGTTGTTTGCAACACATCCACATCTATTTAAAATAAAAAGTCTTTTAGATCCACTTTATCAAATTATGAAACAAATATTACTTAGAAATTCAGACCAAAATATTTAATACAGAAAGGATTACATTATCTAACTTTGTATGTTAACAATTGATGGTCTGGATTTTTTTTAAATATGATGAATGAACAAGCAACTAATTTACACTCCTATTATTATATTTATATATTATATTTCTTATGTCTACTGACTTAAGTCTCTTCCTATTTGAGGTATTTACATTATATTAATTTATATTAACCTCGACTCTTGAAAACGATAGAACATATTACCTTTGCTAGTCAATGGTCATTTATTAGGGTTCCACAGTCAACATGGAACCATAATATTTTTGCCATGTCTGTCTCTCCATGGATTAACTTAAAGAATCTCAGTCCTAGAAAGCTATGATTTGGCATGACTTTACATATGAATCACACAAACAAAGTAGTATAATAAAATGTAGCATTTATGTATGCTCTTAAAGTTGGTTCATGGTGTAGTTCAAAATTTTGCAGGTATTTGAAAATCATTTTTCGAGTTAGGGATCAATTTGAGAAATATTTAATAAAATAATGATAATTATTAGAGTCAGGCATCCCACACCTGCCAAATTAGTGGTGTTTCTGATGTGTGAAAAACACACTTGGCTGTTTTTTTAATTAATTTATCTGATATACAAATGTGAACAATTTTGTATTACTTATTATTTAAAACAATATGAAATCAGAAAAAGACATTCTTGAACACTTAAATTCATGTAGCTTGGTTAATAAATGTTTCCTTGAAGAGACTTGTGTAAGAAATGTCTGCACAAATTATTATCTAATTGACATGAAACCAAATCTCAGTCAGTTTCAGAACATTTTTAAACTAGAGATAATCCTTTGATAAACATGTAAATGTCAAGATTTACCAGCCGGGTGCAAACATTCAAGATAACTTATATCAAATGTCTTATGTTTCATGATGGATTACGTAAACTCTAACCAACACGACTAAAAAACAATTCTGGATTCTAGTTCCTTGTTGATATATAATTTTTAATGTAAGATTTTTTTTGAGCTATACATGTACGTGTACGTATGGAGTCGATGGGTGCCAAAACTGTCAATTGACGGCACTAAAGCTGTGCTGGCAACCCCATAATAATTTATGACCTTAATATATGATATTAATATGTAATTTTTGACCATTTCTACTTGAATCTTCTGGGTGAGCATGCTTTACACTAGGTATTGTAATGGTTAAATTTGTGGGTGTTAGGTTATTGTTGAATAAGGTGAGATAAGGGAAAAGTGCCAAAGCCTACCATTTTTTCTTCAAATTTTCCTGGTTTTTGGAAAGACCTTTTTTAAGAACATGTGATTTATAAATGCACTATTTTCACACTATTTATTGACTAACTCTCTTTTACCCTGTGTGTGACTTCAATATGGCATTTGAAGGTCAGGTGTATGCCATTGTCAATAAAAATTAATGTTTGTACAGCCATCAAGCAGGCAAGAATCATTAAATTTTATGAGACTTGTGTTTTCTTAGATTTGTATACATTTTGCTATTTTTCAAAACATGTAATTATTCCAAACTTTGTTTATACCAACTGACAATGATTGAGTATAATAATAACATAATGAAGTATGTCTAAACACTTGATGCCAACATTAAAATATTTAAAACAGAAATTTTCCTTCAGTAGTGAAAATCAAAAATTGGAGACTGAAGTATTACTTAGTAGAAGTATTATTGAAGTAGAAAGCTAATCAGTGAAGTCAGTAGAAAATTACTAGATTTTTACACACACACACACCCTCGCACAGAAACACAAGATAAATTTAAACTACATAATGTCCCAATTATTTGAAAACAGCGCACATCAACAAATCAGTCAGAGATAGTTAGCATTGCATTTGGTTTGCAGTGTGCAAGCAGTAGTTACTGAAGATAGTTGAATATTTATGTAGTTAAAGGTATTTTATTACATTTGGTAAGGTATAGTTAGTTGTTAGCAGTTAGTACTGGCTAGTTCAAATAATAAAACATGGCATTTAATGTTGAAGGTCACGCACCCGAATCAGGGTTGCCGCGACTACAATTTCGTAATAAGGTACAATTACCTATGCACAGTTGTAGGTCCTACAGCTAGAATTGTTATAAATAATTTACTGTAATTTCAGGGTTCTTATTCCAAAAATGCAACTTTATGTGACTTACTCTACCTATCTGTACATCTGTATCGACAACTCTACACATATTCAAATTACCACCCTGTGGTCTTGCCTTTAAAATAAATCCACCCCATGCTATAATAATAATAATAAATTCTTTATTTAAGATATACATTACACAAAAAATAAATTACTAGTCTATAAAGAAAGATATATATACTATGAAAACAATCCTTATATTCAATGAATGTTATGCTAACATTGTCTTTACAATTACCCATCTATCTGGCAAGCATGGTGTTTATGTAAAGTCTGATTTGGCTATTTATAATGGATTCTCATGTCAGTGCACTCGTGCACTTATGCAGCTGATTATGATACTTCGACCTTCCATTCTCGGAAAGCCGGCACGCGTGCTTTTACCTATTAAACATTCATAGCAAGGTTCATACTCCTTGAATCAAAAGGCGATGAACCCACGGCGCCTGTCAGTCTCACACTTTGCTGGTGATTTTAGAATGAACTCTATCTGTTGAATATCAATTCAATTCGAATTCCAAACTCAGTTTAATACTAAATGGTAATTTGTTTGTGATGACATTAAAACTAAACTATGTCACAATGTGCATGACCCATGAAGTATTCAATTAAAGCTTCCTGCATGAGTAGGCTAGATCGGTGGAAACATTATGTTTAATACATATAGTATTATAACTGTAGTCATATAAAACTCGCCAACCAATTAGTTGTTTGGACATGCAGTAATTGTAGACACTGTTTACAAATTATATGTTCGAATTACAAATATTATGCGCATACAGACAGACCAAGATTCTAAAGATAATTGTTTTGAATTCTTGTGCCCTTTTTTAGGGTTTCGTATTCAAACAAGGAACCATTATAGTTTCGTTTTGTCTGTCTGTCCCCCTCCCCTTTATCTTTTAAACTATTACTTGTAAAAATCTGTAAAAATACACAGTAGTAGTACATATGATAAACGTTAAAGGAAAACTATAATGACTAAGGTGGATTCACAGGTTAACGAGTAATAGGCGACCAAAGTATACAAAGTAACTTGGAGATGTCAAAATGAACATTTCGTACAAATTTCAGTCAAAATTACTTTTTATAAAACCAGTTCAACTACGGTACCCTGCACTGCGCGTGACCCGACATGCACTTCACTGGTTCTTATAAATTTTATAGGGTTACTATTTCATTTATATGTTGCTTCAAATTAATGAGGCACTGGCTTCATTGTCGTCATCATTGTGTCCTTTGAGAATGTGGTTCTGTTAAATTACAGAAGTTCCTGGCAAAGACTGGGAAGGATCCCGGTGACGTCACACTGTCAGAGTTCATCCACTACGTACGTGAGCATGAGAAGAATCTACGTCTGCAGTTCTCACACCTTGACAAGAATCAAGATGGTTAGTAAGGGAACACATAAATCCTCCTTTTGAAACTATTTGTAAATGTGTATGGTTTTTGTAGAATAAAATAATAGAAACTGTCCATTGCCCTATAATGAATCAACATCAGCCAGGAAACGTCCACTGCTGGACATAGACCTCCTGCATGGTACGCTACATTGACCAGTTCCAAGACGTCCTTAACTAAGTCTTCAGTCCATTTAGGAGGGGGACGGCCCTGTAGATGTTTCCTGGTACGTGGTCGCCACTAGCGAACTCTTGCTCCCCCGGGCCTGCCCATTGCCACTTCAGCTTACTGACTCGTCGAGCTACATATGTCGGTGACCAGATTTTACCACATAGAGAAATTCCGAGCATAGCTCGTTCCATAGCCTTGAAATGAATATTTATGTTTAATAATTAAAACAATTTTGGTGCTGATAAGCAGATTTCCTCACATGTATTTTTCATACGTTTTCAGGAAAAGTGGATCTGGAAGAGCTCATCTCAGCATTTGCCGACATGGGCATCGCGATCGGGCGCAACGAAGCCACAAACTTACTGAAAAGGTAAATTCCAGGTCTATAGCATTGTACTGGCGCGACTAGGCTACCTATATACAGCGTCACGGTGCCCTCAATCTTAAAGCTTAAATTTCTAAGTAATCATATATAATATTTCCTAAAAACAAACGTACCATTTGCTCTTTGCTAATTTGAAAATTTTTAATTCCTTTTTATGTATGGTTTGCACTTGGCCTTCATCTCACCTGATGGTAAGTGACGATAAGGCCGTTGGATAGAAGCTAATGAGGCGCTGGATCTGCTACCTTTCATACTAGAACACGTCAGGGCTACCAACACACAGTTTTAATTCTGTGTACATCATTCGCTGTCGTTAAAACCGTCTACCGTGGACACCTTCTAAATATTGTAACAAAACATACCAAATATTGAAAACTAGCAATGAGAATAAATTTTACGGGTAGGTTAATCGGAAATTTTCCACCATAATCGGCTGCAATAAGTCCACTGTTGAACATGAAGATTGAGGGGGCACTGGACGATCTATCTAAGAGAGTTCTTTCCTGATTCAACTTTATGTTTGTATTAAATAAGTTATGAATCAAAGGTGAGGCTTAGCGAAATTTTTATTTAGTAAGAAACTTAGATATACTTTTATAGCAACCTAATAGTATTTCGTCACACTACTTTTACTTTCATTTTGCCACACTTTTGTGTTTTGCTATGACATGTATATGTACCAATTGAAGCAGGTTTTGCTATCAATACAACTATCTAGGGATACATTTTGGAACAGAAAGTCTGTAGTTGAGCGAACGAACTAGACTGCAGGTCTGGAACGATGCCAACATGGCTCCAACCAAATTGGCATTTGGTTACTGAGTCCTTGGCAGTAACTGCGGCCAAGAATATGGTAATCCTCTATCAAATCAGACGGTACTTCACTGTTGGATAGCTTCTAACCTTTTATCAAGCTCAAGTCCGATCCTGCATGGAGTAAAGTGGATCCTGTATGGATACTGCCCGTGTCAGTTGCCTGCCTTGGACTCAAAGGACAGCTTAGTGGTGAGGGGTAAACTACAAAGCCTGGACTACCGGAGTACAATAGCTAGCTTTTCTGTCTTCTACAGGCATCATTTCGGAGAGTGTACGATAGAATTACAAGACCTAATTCCACCGTCTCCTTTTTAAAACGGGTCAACCAGAAAAACGGCTGGGTTCATATACTTAGTTGGAATTCCCTGCCGGCTTCTGTGTATCCCCAGCGCTAGAACCTGGACGTCTTCAAGGCCAGAGTGAATGGGATATTTCTGGGAAGCGTTGACCACATCACCGCGTATTATATTATTGTATTATACATATTTGTATCTATGTAAAGCAAATGCGAGCTATGTTATTTCATTAGTGAAGGTGTCTTACCTAATGTATATGAAATACCTTTTTATTTTTAATAATTTCATTTACAACAATTTACATTGCTGTGAAACGATACTTGAAGAGGGTTCATTTATTTTGTTTTGATATTTCAACCGCGTTTGTGTCTTTGGCTAAGTCAGAGAAAAATATATCTTGAGGGTTTAATTCCCGATGGGCTACGTTTTTATTGTCGTGGTACGAAACGGTTCGGCACCATAAAGTCTATTTTTGAATCGCCAGACATTGCCAGATACTGACACAGGTTTGGAAACATGTAAAGGAAATAATTTGAAACGAATGAACCTTTTCTTTCCGAGATTGCTTTGTTTGGTTGGTAATGGGGTATCCTTCTAGCTCCGCTTGACATTAGCCAACGAACCTGAATGGAGGAGTCTTTAGATTCAGCTTAGTTTAAAAGTGTGTCTGGTTATTTTAATCACTGTAAATACAAATGACTGAAATCAGTTTAATACATTCAAGTATTTTTAGTAATCGGCTATTCACTAAGGATATCCTTACAAACTCACACTTCACAGATGTTATTCGATATTGATCCTTGTTACTTAATGAAACTAGAAATAACCAATCAGTCAGGAAAGTAATCGTAGAGCCGTTAGGTAGAAATGATGTTTGTCTTTAGTGAATAGCACCACTGTTTTAAAATAAAATTAGTAACTGATGCAGTAGTTTCAGTGCAAATCTTTATAAAATATTTTAGATAGTATTAGAGAAGGTACGTGGTAATTTTATTTATAGGATTTTTTAGAAAGTAAACCTGATTTTACCTAAACTTTTCTTTTCTTTCTTCGTGCCAATCTACAATTATAGTGTGCCGTTTCGGACGGTGACGGAGATAGGCACGAAATGGGTCTATCATTTGGTATAATATCACCAATAAGATTTTTAAGAAAAGGAAAGTTTAAGTCACTTTCAAGTAAAGGTCGCTTTCAAGTACAGTAGCACCGTCCATCTCCGACGAATTTGAGATTATTTTATAACCGTCTTCACTTGCGTTTTTTTTACACCGCGCTTTTGCATGCAAATTGAAACAGATGTATCTGACTTTATACATATACATATACATAGATGTGTGCATTAAAGAAAAAACACATTTATATATACCAGTATGCCAGTATCTACAAAAACGGATTCACAGAAATTTCCATCTTTACTTCTCAGTTAAACTGACACGAAAATGCTTGCGATTTTCACTTCACGAGCATAGTCAAAGTACTTGTGCCACCATATTTGATCAGCGATTTAAAAATAAATAAAAATGTTTCAGAAAAGCTGTTTGGCCAAAATTCTGGTGGTAAGTCGAGAGCTCAGAGATTCATGTAGCGGCAGGCTTGAGCCATGAAAGTCGATAAAGAATCAACTCCACAATGATCACTGATGCTAACCTGTGTTTAGTTTACCTAGCAAACGTTTTGTGATATATCCAAAAAGTTATTGTCGTGAGCTATTGTAATTGTTCGTCCAATAACATAGCTACGATATAAATGTCTTCTAGGTCACATCGAGTATGTTAATTTTGGGTAGTCGTGTACCTTTCTACCACATCATCAATTAACATTTGGTGTGATTGTCAAAAAAACAGTTGCATAAGTTTCACTGCTAAAAGATGTTCTTGATGTGACTTCGTCCGTGACTTCAGAACATATCCCATGGGAACTATTAGCTCGATCGGGATAAAAATAGCCTATATCCTTTTCCGATCTTTAAACTCTATACAAAAAATCAAGTCATTCTGTCTATCCGTTGCGACGTGAAGGAAAAACAAACAAAGAAAACGTGGTTTAGGATGGTTCACGGTTACCAAAAAATTGCCTATTCACTCTAGCCGTGAAGACATCCATATTGTAGCAACATTAGATGGCAGCAAATTTCACTTCTTAGCACCAAGTCGTAGTTTCCATGATTATCTACAATCTGTACGCTTGCCAGGCGGATTGGTGATCGCAGTGAGATGTTGACAGAAAGATAGCTGTTGATTTACTTAGTCGCTTTTTACGACACCACAGGGGTGACATGCGGTGGTCGGTCTAAAATGGGGAGAATTATATGCGATCACAGTAAAATGTTGGTGATAAATAGATACATTGAATCTTGCCAGTTAAACTAAACTAGTGACAAGTGGGAACAGACGCCACGAAAGTTTTGGAGCGGGAATAATGTTGTTGGACGCGTACCGCTGGTCACTGTCTATCAAACCTCCGCCTCCGCTGGCTAGACGCTTGGACTCACAAGCCGGAAGTCCCGGGTTAGGTTCGCAGTGGGGCTACTACCAGGTAAGTTTTCCACGTCCGCCTGGCTAGCTGCCACCTAAGTCTGACGCCAAACAACAGAGTTAATAGCACTGTTGTGTTGTGAACTTGGGTTCCCCTTCAAATTAAGTATTACAACAATAGTTTTTTGGATAATACATACGAATGAATGTATCAAATTACGAAATCGCGAACATAACGTTGAGACTAACACAAAATTATCCATTTGTTTGTACTTATTTTACCGTCAAAAAAAATTACATGCGCACTGAATGTCAATATGCTTTAGCGATGGTAGTTACGCAGAAATATATGTCGACCACTATCATGTACTTAAGCCGTACGTGCAAACAAAACGTTACTTTGCGAAAATTCATTATGGGTCTATAAGTGATGTCATAATCATCGTATTATAGTAGTGTAAGCTGGCATAATGTATATAATATTATATAACAATCACTGTTTAGTTATAAGGCTTCGTCAGATCATACTTCATACAAATAATATCAACAGGATATGGATATAGGATCAACTGATGGATATGGTTCTTACGCTTGGCGTATTAGCGGTCACAGTAAGATGTTGTTAAAATATATGCTAGCCGTGTCATCTGATGTTAGACGAGATGTCAGAGGAATTGAGATTGGGAACTTCATCATCATTATTGGCCGTTAGAAGATTTATGAACCCTTTGATCCCACATATAACTGGCAGCTGATTTTACATGAAGATATTTTTTCATAATCATCACAATTGGCAGTAGAGCTATGCAGTAAAATGAAGGGAACCGTAAGTCTTTGTTGCCTTTTTGTGTCCAAGGGACGACACGGGGAATGCTATTTGAAACCCAAGGGAACCAAGATTGCTAGCTCCATAGAATGTATAGATTAAATGACGCTTTAGTATTGTTAGTGTTTAAAAAAAGATGTGCATCATAAAAATAACACCATGATCGGCCTTAGAGACCGCTTTGCTCTAATGAAACAACTTCATATCATTATGTTTTGTTTGAGAGTCTAATTACAGTATTCGCTCGTTGTCCCTCTGAAGGTTAGGCGCCCGGAATTTCGCACATGTACAGACGGAATGTGTATGTATTATTTTCTATAATAACTATACCTAGATGTCATACAACACTGGGACATTTCTTTGCACCCGCTAACTTGCCTTGCCTCCGATTTATACGTTAATAATTGATACTTCGCAGCCTTTTGTAGCTAACTTCAGAGGGGCAAACATAGTATGCGAGTACTGTGCTATGTGATTTGTCTTTTTTCGTTGATGCACAACTCTTCGTACTTCTGCTAATTAAGAACATTTAAAAACCATGTTATTAATAAAACCAGCTACATTTCTCAATCGTAATCCCCTGGCTTGATTGTTCGTCCCCCTCACTCCTGATATTTGTCCATAGGATGGACCAGGATGGCAGTCTCAACATCAGCTACGATGAATGGCGGGACTACCTACTCCTGGCGCCGGCGACGGATATCCATGCCCTCATACATTTTTGGAGGCATTCTACTGTGAGTACTCCTTAATTATTTTTACTTCTACTGTACAATCGGATTACAATTTTTGCTCATTTCTAATGTTCCTATGTGTTTTTATTTTCTGTCATAAAGCCGTGTAAAGTTGGGTATTTGACACCGAATTACATTAGGGTCGAATTGTATTTTATACCGTAATAGACATCAAAGGAAATCCCCTAAAATAAAAATACGTTTGCTTTTTATTTAGATTTTACAAGAAGTCTCAAAAATTGCGAAAAATACAGTTCCTCGAATAGTGAAACGCATATTAGATTTAGTTTTTTCATTGCATTTTAAACGTTTTCTTATAGATGTATTATTTTGCAAGATAAATCAAAATATCAATACAAGTTCAAATACTAACATGTGACGTCAAAAAACTCACCCGATTTAATTAGAGCGTTTTAGTTAGATGTTTAGTTTAGTGGCTGTGATAAAAAAAGTATGGATCGAATTGAAACATAATAATTATAGAGCTATTTATTTAATATCTATATGTATAGACCAAAATATGTTTCAGTCAAATACACAATTACTAATGTGGGATGAATGCCGAAGAACCGATAACCGATGGGGAGTAAAGGTTCTCGAGTGGCGACCACGTACCGGGAAACGTCTACCAGGGCGTCCCCCTACTAGATGGACCGACGACCTGGTTAGAATCGCAGGGAGTCGCTGGATGCAGGTGGCTCGGGACCGGTCGATGTGGCGTACCATGAGGGAGGCCTATGTCCAGCAGTGGACGTTTCCCGGCTGATGATGATGAATGTGGGATGAATGCCAGGTGCAAAACAATTCTACATTTAAAAAATCATTTGTCAATCATTCAGTAATAAATCAAATAGCATTCATTATCTTTGTTGCATAATACTTAACTTAAAAGACACCAACTGTTCGAGAAGTAAACCTCCCAACACACCGACCTGCTTGCTTGATACACATGTCGCTGTTTCTGAGTCCCTAGTCAAAAAACAAAGGCGACAATTGCACTTTGATTGGTCTCGGTATCAATCAGAGTCAATTTACAGTCTAATCGGTTGCACCACAGAACAGAAAGTAGGATATATTCTTCCAGTAAGACCACTCGTTTCTAGTTCTAGCTTACTGCCTACTTTACCTTACCTTATATTTAGGTAGTTGATCCCGATTGAGAAAAGGGTTAACGCTGATGATGATCATTGTATTAGCACACTAAATACAGTATATTGTTTCATTCAATTCAAGTTAATGGACAGCGCCATCTATGGGATTTTTACGGAACCTTGTCTCCAAACTTTTAGTTAGAACTGCAGTTTATGGCTTTATCAGCCTTCCATTCTTGCTGTAAATTGAATCCAAATAATTTCCTACACGTGAGTTGTATTACTAGAGGTAAATACATATTATTTTCTATTCTGTGGCTTACTCAGCGGGGTCATGTTTATTTGTACTTTGGTTGGGATCCGGGGTCGCAAGCGCACGTATACCGCGCCTCTAGCGTACCACCATCCTATTGGCCGAGTTAGAATATATCAGGAGCCGTATTTAGTGATCATTTACGTAAATCGATAAGCAGACTGAGTTATGTTTCTAGTTTGCAAATAAATATGATTTTACAAGCACAATTTTAAATGAAAATGGGGCGATTCAACTGGTCCTTTTATTATAATAGAGAAGATAAAGTGTTTCAGACTTAATCAGGAGTGCAATTCACTCTTCAACCTTGGCTGACAACTCTGGTTTCCCAGGCAAAAGGGCTAATGTCGAATGTCGTCAACAAAGACATCCTCGAGTTTTGTAATGGTGTTTGTGATTAGTTAATGCACCCCTGTATAAAAAAGGCTTCCCTCACTTCATCATAATCAGCCAGGAAACGTCCACTGCTGGACATGGGCCTCCTTCATGGTATGCCACATTGACAGGTCCCGAGCCACCTGCATCCAGCGACTGCCCTTAACCTCAACCTTAGGTCATCGGTCTATTTAGTAGGAGGTCGACCCGGTACGTGGTCGCCACTCGAGAACCTTTACTCCCCACCGGTTATCGGTTCTTCGATCGATGTGGCCTGCCCATTGCCACTTCAGCTCACGGACTCATCGAGCTATGTCGGTGACCTTAGTTCGTCTACGGAAATTCCGAGCATAGTTCGTTCTATAGCTCACTAAGTTCCCTGACGTATTGACAGATAAATTTATCATCAACTAGGGAACTACGTATTCGATAGGGATAAAATCAAATGTAGAATAAACCTGCATATGGAAATCCAGCTTTCGAACGCGAAACCCGAATGAAAAAGAAGACTGCAACCTTTTTATCACGTCGATTTCTAACGAATCGAGAATTTAAGTTTACATAGAATGAAGTTTTAGATAGTACGCTGGCTTTACTTCATAAAGTTTTATCTAAAAATACGATTGGTATTTCTGCCAGCGTGCGTTCCGATCGACTTGACTGTCACTAACAGTCACTTCGCATATAGCCAACAACTAACTGTACATATATAGGTATGTCGTGACCACACACAATATCTGCATGTGGCTTCAGCTAATGTCAAGGGCGGTCGAGTAGTGACATACTCGTTCGTCACTCGTTCAAATATTGCTTTTGCCTATTATCAACAACACGCGTTCAAATGAACTGTATAAAGAAACGCACGATTAAGGTGGTTTCAAAGAGTGACCTTTGCATACATGAGTGTACTTCTAGTTCTTTATTCAAGTTCAATTCGAGTTCAAACAGGTGAAGATTAAACGAAAGAACTTGTATAGTTCTAGATAGACTTCGTCTTCAAATCAAATGTAAGGGTTATCATTTTAGCGACCCTTGTATGTATTTTCGTATGTTCCCTCATATCTCCTAAACTACTCGTCTTATTTAGACACATGAAGTATTGGAAGCGTTTCTTCTCCGCGGAATTTAGGGATGTGACATCACATGAAATCCAAGATGGCGACCACATTCATTATTAGATCACCAAAATTGAAATTTCCTGTTTGGTATCAAATGATTTACGATTATTTTCTTGATACTCATGATTCCGAAAATGTATATGTTATATATACCTTTAGTTTTACCTATACTCGTATTTGCTAGACTGCTGCGCCTCCCACGGGTATTGTATTTCCCATAGTCGCCTCTTACGACACCCACGGGAAGATATGGGATGAACTCATTCTACGCCTAGTATAAATAACTTGAAAACTGAACAATGAGACCGTCGACCTTTGTTAACAATCTGACCTTTCTAAAATAAGTAATACTTGTTCATGAACAAGCAGAATTTAACCATGAAGTCATTTTCAAGAGGTCTTAAAGTCTGTACCGGTTCTGTGACAATAACTGTATAGACAAAGGTCAAAAGATAACAAAAGACCCTGAATAACTGAATACGAGTATATTTCCTATGATAAACTAATTTTAATTTGTACCAACAATTACAACGATCGTGACTAAATAACATTAAATTAACAATTGTTGCAGCGAAATCCGAACGCGACCGTTTGACCATTTGAAATGTCGTTCAATATGTAATTATTTTTGGAAAAAATAATTAGTGTAATATTCTTTACGAATCAATTCACGAGGACTATAAAATGATTGAGTATGGGATGCATTTGGAACATAGTTGAACCTCAATGAAAAACCAGTCAAGTACGAATCAGACTCGCGCTCCATGGGAACCGTACAGAATATAAAGAAATTAACATATATAACATAAATATTAGGTTAGGTACCCACCACCAAACAAAGCTTTGACGAAAATGAAAGTCTGATCAACAAACTTACATTTTCAGTTGATAATTGATCGTAATATAGACAGATGTGTGATATGATCTCATTTTTCAACTGCAAAGCTAAGTTGGTAATCTTAAAAAGCTATTTTTAGTGTGATATAACCAAAAATACTGCATTTTTGCTGTAAGAGTAGTAAAAAGTAAGTTTTTGCCAAATTCAGGATTCTAGGTCAACGGGAAGTACCCTGTAGATTTTTTGTTCCCTTGCATTACAAAAGAATGGTTAAAATGCGGCGTAAACAGCATTATCTTTTTATTGCGATACGTAAGTAATAAGTATTAATTGGTATTAATTTCAACTTGATATCTCCACGCTTTCTTGAGAAAAAGATTCCTGATAGACAGACGGACAGGTAAGTGACCATAAGAGATACTCTGGGAATTAAGATACAGGACCCTAAAAACGAACAAAAAATATCTTTGAGAAACCGCGTCAATGTGAGACTCGCAACCGAGCGAATATAAGTACCGCTTTCCCGAGGGTCAGCGCCCGTCTACTACGCCGGATGCAGACAACTGCTGACCCCCTCACGTCAACAGTGTCCCCCGGTGACGGTGTAGTCAGACCTCTATCCATCTACGTATCAGCTCTGCTATCAAGCAGTCGCAATTGTTTAGTTGGAGATAGACGACGCAATATGTGACGGATGACGTTGTGTACACAGCGATTTGCATCATCTGAAGAGTTTACATTTGTAATGAGAGTCCGCTGCGGAGTTGGAGTGAGTTTTCCTCAATGCTCCATCAGAGAATAGAATAATGTAATGTGTGGAAGCGAAACGCTTGCTGCGAGCGAGGAGAAAATCACCTGGTGTTAAGTGACGATGAGGTCGACGATGTGACGCGTTGGTCTAGAAGGTGACTCTTCGTATGAAGATTACCAAGTTGTAGTTTTGGGGAACACGGAAAGCGGTAGTGCGTTACATATTTTACTAGTATCTGTACGCATGATGAATGTAGAAGCGAAACGCTTGTTGCGGGCTGTAGGAATATCCACAGTACACGGGTGCACGTCTGGTCAGGTGCGTTCCTTTGTATGACTGGTACTTGAATGGCGAAGGCGAAATCCACATAAATAAAATACCGATATGCAAGCGACTTGATGTCGATATTCCTGGCTTCAATTAAATAGAACGCGTAAAGTAACAGAATTACGTCGTCTCTGCCGTGACAAATACGAGGTGACGAATAATTCAATTCTGGCTGAGAGCAATCACGTCACTCGACGTCGCGGGGCACGCCTACCGATCGTATGAACAACACTCAAATGTACCTATACTACGTAGCTACCAATCTAGCTGTAAACACCCATTACATGTAGCCAGATACAAAATCACGCCTGTTATCCCTTTCGAGGCAGTCAGAGCCGGAGTGGCCAAATCCGCTTACGGCCGCATTTGGTGCAAATTCTAGGATGTGGAAGGTCTGTAGCGGGTTTTGTTTGGATATTTATAATGCGTGCAAATTATGTTAGATGCCCAGTGGAGGTACCTATCGATACTCGGTGTGGTTGTGTGGTTGGTTGGTTGGCCACCTGGCTAGCTACCACAATTGTTTTAAAACCCCTTATACTTTTAAACAATTAACGCGTTCAAAAAGAAATAAAAACCGACTTCAATTGCCTTGAAATTTGATTTTTGTTGATTTTCTCAACGAGCGCTCAATCAATTTCGATAAAATTTATATGGGACCATCCCTGAAGTATGCTCTACCAAACAAAAAAAGAAGTATCAAAATCGGTTCACTATTGGCGGAGTTATCGCGTAACACACATAACAAAAACATACGCGTCGAACTGAGAACCTCCTCGTTTTTTGAAGTCGATTGAAAAGATTTAAAGTCCCTGGCGTATGACTGATGTATATGATTTTGAACTACTTCATTCACCCTTATCCGGTAGATTGCGGTAGCTACTCTGATATATTTCCGCCCGTACGAAGGAGTTTACCTCTGTCTCTAACATCATTATCATTAATTGTCCTATGATAAAACGCATGAACGCATTTCAGAAAATATCACACTACTTAATTATATCCTCTTTGTTTACCAGAATATAAAACACTGACCGTATTCTGTCTGCTATAGATCTGAATCCGTCCGGCCCAGACACTTCAAACGTCGTGATATCAGTTTCTATCGAAATTCCCATACATCTAACGGATGACGTTTGTATACACGGGCATGTAGAGTGGATTCGCGCGCGCCATATTACCGATCCTTGAGCGGGTCACTTTCTTGCGTGTAGAGCTACGAATAAATAAAAGAGGTGAGGTATCGTAGATCGGTGGGAGGCGGTGAAGGTCCGTTCTCTATATACTACTATATTATGTGGCGTAACTAGGCCACTGTCATATTTATATTAGGCAGCAATGCGAAACAATCAAATCACTCTCTCATAAAAATATGTAATCAATTATTTTCTTAACCACATTTGCACAAAGGCTTGTATTTCCAATCTCTAAACACAATCCAAAAGTTGTTACACGGCATTCAATAAAACCACACGACTTACACAAAATCTTTAATAGCTAAATAGTCAATTGATATATTGTAAAAAAGTATTGTAACAAAGATATCAATACTTGTTCAATACGCAAAAATAATAAAAAATATTTTCAAAAACAATAACAAATACATACGAAATATGAAAATTAATACCTGGGCGGCATTGCGACTGGCGATGATGTAATTTCATATCGCGTTATTTACTGGGCTACAGAACAGATGGTGGCTTGGTTCATGAGGTTGATCTCAGCCTCCCTCATCATGTCTAGAACATCTTGCATCTCCGGCCAGGGCTCGTATCGCTGGTTGATGATCATCATCTTGTGAACAGTTGGATGCCGAAGATTCATGGTTCGGGAGATGTTGTTGCAGCTGTGAGTTGTCCAGACCACATCTACTTTATTGACGCAAGCCCAGAAGATTGCTGAGAATACTATCGCTATGGCCGTTGCTGTTGATAAGAACAGTGGAATCGTCTCCCAGTAGACTTTCAGGACGTATGGGAGCTGTAGTCTTTTCGGTATCGGTATATCATACTGCGAAGGTGGTATTAGAGCGGTCTTGCGCCTCGGGGCACGAAACATTGGCTGGCGCATTCCCAATCGAAAAACCGTGGTTTTCCCTCCTGTACAACCGGTTTGTAATACCTTTGACATTATTGACATTTTGACTCGATCTTATTTATTGTGGGGCGGATTTTAATTTATTTTAATATTTAGAACATTTAAAATGACTGTTTTGTTCCGATGACGTTTTTTATTGATTACATTGACATTTACAATTAAAACAATATGTATCTTTGAATATAAAAAGGTTTTATTACATTTGTAAATCCGATTCCTTAGTTGCTAGTTCGGTGGTAAGTGGATAAATATGCGGTACTATTTAGATTACGTTTTATTTTATTATAAGGTACGTATGAGGTATGAATAACGACACCACAAATAATCGGTTTGGGGGATTTACGCCAATGCGGAAAATTATTTATGTATATCTCTATAAAATACATTTTGTTTAGGTTTCCGCGTATTGTGCTTTTATGTAATGTAATGAGGTTATTAATTTACCGTTGCTGACAACGACGGTTTCGATTAAATGTCATAATTTCAATATTCTACGTACAAATAATTTCCCCTTCCAACTTTTTTTCTTCTCATAAACGCTATCAGATTAAATTATTGATTATTAAATATATGATGAAAATACGATGTGTTGCATTTTTACGGAATAAAAATGAAAATGTACGGATATTTGTAACCTATTTTTTTTTCGGAATGTATCCATCAAGACTTTTCAATTGATACCAAACACTACATTTTAGTCTGTAATTATTATTTTTGGGTATCACTGTGTTCCACACAGGCCGCCATTTTGTATTTTATTTTACGTCATATAGCCTACAATCCGCGGACAAACACTACGCTTCCAATGATACCAGAGAACAGATGAACATACTTGTATGTTCGTATGTATACAATCATTGCTAAAATCTTTACCCTCTTTTTGGTCCTGCCGTAGTTGGGTTAAAACTAATATATAGCGGTAACGGGTTTATTCATATACACACGGTACATATAAAATAAGCAATATGGTTTCCACATTGCCAGTATTGTTTAAAGCCTTGTGAATATTATACGAAAAGAATTAAAGTGATTCTTTATGTAACACATGCTCCGCTCTTTCCGAGCCGATGCGTCATTCGACAAGCTGAGTCAATACAAAATGTGTGCGGAAGGTAATACTCGTATACGTCAGCCAATGACAGTTGTAGTAATCGATAGTTGCGAACCATAGCCTAAAGAAGCTCTCTCGCTACGCTCGTAGACAACTTGTTGCAAGCTGTCAAGCGTGAGTCCGTGAGCCCTTGTTGACAGTTTTTGATATAATAACAAGGTTTAAATCGATGTACTGAGAAAAATGTTGCTGTCTCGTGTTTTCATTCGGAGGGTTTCGTGTGAGAAAGCAGCGTATCGGCTCGAAATTATAACACTTTTGGACAGCAAAAGTAGTCTAGTTGTTTTAAGTCCCAAAAACGACACTCAGTTGTTTTTTTATTACTTAAATAATGATAATTTATTACTTAAAACCGTAATATTACGGACGCAAAAAGTCGGCCGTATTTACGATGACGACGAGTGTAAAGTACCACGGCCGCTATAGCATACCGTCGGCCACCTGCCAGTTGCAGTTGGAACTCATTTTGTATAGAAATGGCTTCACCGATATCGATAAAAACGTTCACAAACTATCCGTCACCGTCAATACAGCCGTCATGCAATGGCGGCACCGCTTTCTGACGTTACGTTGAGGAAACTGCGACGTTTATAAAGTTCTCGTGACGTCATTCACCGCTGTACTCGTATTACGGAAGCTATATGACGGCACAGCTATCCTAGGAAACCCGAGCTTTATAAGGATTTAAACAAAATAGTGGGAAAAAGAAAACAGTAGCGTAAACTTCACCGACAAAAGCGAATTTAATTCAATAAGAAGCCTAAAACCTACGAGTACAGTTTGCATTGCACAAATTATGTTGAACGGTAACCGAATACATATTGTGCTCTATGGATTTAGCCGTGTTACGACTTGTTTACAGCGGAATTTTCTGTCCGCCCATGTGGGGGACATTTGCGTAGCTTTCCTCACTACATGCAACGAGAGATGACACTCCGATTCACTTTATATTGCCCTCAGGAATCTATTGTACTCTCTTTGATTTAATAAGTATTATCCAGCAACACAGTTGAAGCTTTGCGGCTAAACCGAATAGGTGTGAACGAAAGTATCATAAGTGCAGCCCCTTTCATTATTATCTGAGTTCAGTGGCGTTGAAGATTTATAAAATACGAAAAAAATTGGGACTTCTGTCCAGTTTTAGCGTGTATTTTGTGCCCTAACTCACAATTAGCCTGGTGAAGCTGTAAGGACCAACAGTGTCAAGTCCATTATAAAAAAATGCTTAAAGTGAGACTATGGCAATTATATCTTATGCTTTTGGATTTTAAGGTATGAACCTGTGTTTTATTATATCGTTGAAATGATTTTTAACTGACTTCAAAAAAGAAGATATTCTGATTAGACTCTTTTTTATTTGTTTCACGATAAGTCCTCCAATTATGAATCGTTTTCGACGATTACTTTTGTTGGTAGAGCTTACTTCAGAGAGACCACCCAAATAAATTATATCAAAATTGACTCAGCGCTTTTTCAAAAAATCTACAAAAACCAAATATATACCCACGTAATTCTACCTCTAACGGTGAACATTTTAGAGGATGAATGCTGCAGACTTATCGTGCAGTTGAAGTCCGTGTCTTAGTTCTTTTTGAACGCGTTAATTATTATAACAATTTTTTTACTATAAAATAATCACTATTGTTATTCCGTGGATATATTAGATTTGTTCATTACAAAGTGACAATTTCAAATTCACATAAAATATAAAAATGTCAGAGTGAAACACTTATCCAAAAAGATGTTCCAAATGTTAAAAGTTATGGAAAATAAATAGCAAAAAATGAATCATCAATCTTTAATACTAGGTGGTTAAATAATGGTTTTGCATCAAATTCAAAAGACTTTATTCGGCACAGAATATAAGTATACATAAACAGGAAAGGAATACAAAATTTGTTGCCGAAAAGGCGACCAGCTCAGCATGTGCTGCAGCTAGAGCCACAGCGCTGGTTTTCAGCTGGACCTGGCTCCTACTCATTGGTATACATACATAAAACAAAACAAAAAAACAACACAAAAAACAAAACAAAAAACAATCTGTTTACATTCCCTTAAGTGAGATGTGCGATACATACATACAAAAGAACTAATTACATTACTAATCTAATTACATTAATAAAATTTTAATAAAATAAAAAAATAATATGCAAGGGGTGAAATATATATATATATATAATAAACTACTAATTGATCCTTAAATAATTATAATAATAATAATATTCGGTATGAAGCAGCTTCAATTGCTGCTTAAAGCTGGTTACGGATCTAGAAGCACGTAAGCATCAAAATGAGATTAACAGGTTAGTAGTAACCTACAATAGCTGCGTACATATGTACAAAACACAAACAAACAATACTGCACTGCAATCATAATTCCGCTTACCACGCGCGGAGGTTTAAGCAAATACGTTATAATCTGTTGTGTTGCGGTCTATGAGGGGCTTATCCAACTAGACTAATGGTGGAGTTACAATTGTTGCTGATAATCTATTTTATTTAACGCCCTTCATCTCAACTGGTGGTAAGGTACTCTAGTAACTTTCATACCGGAACACAACAGTGCTATTAACACTGCTGTTTAGCGATAGATGTAAGGTAAAAAGTAGTACCTACGCCAATTCCTTGCATTTATGTAGCCGGGCCCGATTAAGAAATGGGATAAGACTAGGGGAATAATGTTATTTATATATAATCATTTTCTTAAGTTAACCTAAGATACCTTTTAGCTGCTTATAGTGCCATGTCGAACATTAAATTGGGGATTTTAATAAGCACCACGCTTGGCAAAAGGATATGTGACTGCATTCGAAGCCGTGACTTTTTCAACAATCACAAAATAGCCGCTCAGTTCAAAGTCCAATTTGGTATCGTTATTACGTCGAATATCACAGTAACTTCCGTCAACATAAAATACACTAAGATTACGTCGGTCGTCTGCGAAACTGCCAGTCCAATGTTCTATTTAAAATCGACGTGACGTAGCTATGCGTGTGTCATATACATTGTTTCAGTTAGTGCTGCGTCCAGTTGAACTAGTTTGCACTGGTTTTGGTTTTGACTACCTGCCAAGTGACGTAAACGGCGCCTGATAAGTAGTGTGGAACTACAGACGGGAATTGTCGACAGTTTTTTTACTCTTTTTGTCATACCATTACAGAGTAGGAAGGCGGAAGTACAAGGACGTTTTGGGCGAAACGTAGTTTGCATTTGAACCGCAGTTAAAGGAAACGAAACTAAATCTAACCGCCTCTGTGGCCTAATGGCTAAATGTTGGGTTCGCAAACCGGTGGGACTGGGTTCGATTCCCAATACCTATCAGTATTCGCTTTGGTGGTGGGGCATTTTGTTTGCCCTGCTACCTTAATCTATCAACAAACAGCAGTGTTAATAGCACTGTTGTGTTCCGGTATGAAAGGTAACATTAGTAGGTAGGTAGTGCCTCATTATTAGGTTGAGGCTTCTGGGTGCGCACGCTTACTACTCAACGGCATTATCGTCACTTAATATCAGGTGAGATGAAGGCCAAGGACAAACCCATCATTCATTTAAAAAAACTCAAGTAATAGCAAGATTTCTTCAGTATCTTCAACTAACTAAAGTATAAGAAATACACACAACTCAGGGCCTTACGTGAGTGCTTTCATAACTTCGCTTCTAAATGCCTCAAATTTCTGTGATTTTGCCGACTGTCGCACAACGAAATTCTCAAAAACAACGTAAATACATATTCCCGATTACCAACACTTGTTTTCAATTACGTCGTTGAAAATCATTATTTAACAATTAGGTGACGCAATGATAACGATGTAATAAATATATTTATGGCTTTTAAGTTTGTTCTGTTTACAGTAAATAATTTAAAAGGCATCGATGACAATTAAAGAGACATTACCGCTCGCGTTTATAAAGGAATCGGTATAATAACACAGTAATTTATTATCACAAATTGCTCTCAAAAAATAATAAACAAATGATTTGTCATTGCTGCCGTGCAGGGTACCAGGTTCCAATTTGCAGAATGCAGAAACTATCCAATTAGCAACGACATTCTCTTTGTCTGTTCTTAATAATAGAGCGCCGGCACGAGGCGAGCTGCACATGAGAGAGTATGCAGTAATTTATTGGGACGAACGTACGTCGTATTTTCGTAAGAATGAAACCTGAAGTACTAGTACAAAGTCATAAGTTTACTGCTCGAAAATTGTATATAAACTCTAAGAGGTCGTGCTTAGCTAGACTTACGTATTATGTAATGCAAATGTATCAATAATTGAACCTTTCGTTTCATTGTGAATTTTATAATTATTATTGAATGTATTGTAAACTAGCTTGTGCCCGCGACTTCGTTTGCGTGGACTTCAATAAATTATCCCACGGGAACTACTTCTCAGATCAGGATGAAAAGTAGCGTATATACTTTTCCAATCCTTCCACTATCAATATGCATACTTATGCTATGCTGTGTCTTGGACTATTTCGCTCACGACTATTTCCAAACTGGTAGCTAAAAGTCATTTTCCTATCAACAACTTCCTTCTTTTTCATCCCCTCATTTTTGCACTCTCACTCAGAGTTTGCACCTGGCCTTCCCACCTTACGATAAGCCCGTTGTATGGACAGCATGCTCACACAGAAGCCACAGCCGGCGGTGGTAAGATGGTGGTGGAGTTCGTACCTGTCGTACCAGAACCCAACAGCACTGTCATTTGTCTTGTCGGCGTACTTCGGCAGTATGGCGGCAGCTAGCCAGACGGATATAGGAAACCCAGCCAGGTGCGAGCCGGACTCGCGCACCGAGGGTTCCGTACAGAATATGAATAAGTAACATACGGAAAATCATATTTTATAAGAATAAATTGTGCCTGTCCGAAACACGAGCAATTGTTGTTAATTTATACATTGAAATACAAATAAAGACAGACGCTGGAACAGTTTGCAATCGAATTTTTTAATGAGATATATTTTAAAGTTTATACTTTCCAGATTTGTTCCTATACTTATTCTGTAAGACCTTGCTTCTTGTCAAGTTTCAGGATTCTAGGTCAACGTAAAGTACACTATAGGTTTTGATTCCTTCTTCGTCGAAAAATGCGACTTCAACAGCCATATCTTTTTAATGCGTTGGCCTAGAAGCCTCCACGCGCTCCTGAAAAAAAGGACCTTGACAGACGGATAACAAAGTAATCCCTTAAGGGTTTCTTTTTCCTTTTGAGGTACGGGACCCTTGAAATGACCTCATCATCAGCCGGGAAACGTCCACTCCTGGACATAGGCCTCCCTCATGGCACGCCACATCGACCGGTCCCGAGCCACCTGCATCCAGCGACTCCCTGCGACTCTAACCAGGTCGTCGGTCCATCTAGTAGACGGCCTGGTAGACGTTTCCCGGAAATGACCTATCACGAACTAAACCAAATACCAAAAGTTACCCCCTCTTGGGATAGAACCCGGGACCACCCGATGTAGGTCCAAGCGTGTAGCCCCACTAGGCCACGGAGGCTGTTAAAGTTTCTTATTGGTTGTCTAATATAAGAGGGAGGATGCGATTTAATGTCAATTTGTCGATGTTGCGTTTATATCACTCAGTCAGCTATACAGCTTATCCCGAGGGGGCGGTAGAAGTAACCCATGAAAGCACTGATTCGCACAATGACAAGTGTAATCAACTTCTGGAGGAGCAATGTCTCCATATCTGTTATTATGTTACTCGTATGTTAGACCTTGACACTGCTAGCTTTATACATTGAACTGATACATTATCATTGACAGCGTTATGTAAATTGATATTGGCGGTGACAACCAACGAAATTGATGGTGATACTCGTAATAATTCGTTTCTGCACGAAGAAAACTTTTTATTATCTTTGTATCTGAAAAGTATTTTTTTAAATTATATCTAATTGAAATATCTCGCGACTGCAAATGTTACAGCGGCTGTCGGTATATTAACAATGGCTCGTAAATTTCCTCAGGCGCATTTGTTATTGGTACATATTTTTTCTTCTAATATTTTGTGAAGGAAACTCGTGGCAACCCGTGTAAGTAATATGTTCCCACAACAATAATTCAATAATATCTACTTACACCTATATACATGATCATCTGAGTTGAGGGTAGCCAGGATGAACTGAACGCAGACATCGCTCCTAATGTTGGGACGACAGAACTGCTGTTGGAAAAATTCTCAAACACTTTCATCTGATATTGTATGATGGAATGTATCCAGAACGAAGTTTTCACAACAAAGCAATAATTTTCCTCAACTGACAAAAGACTAACCTGGTTAAACCAGAAAATGCGACACGGCTCTGCTTGCATCGTCTCACATCATATCCCTTTCTCTTTAGATCGTCTCTAAAATACTCACTCCAATTTTGAATTCTCCCAAAACTTCTGCGTAATATGGCTCATGAACGAAATTGGGAAGGATGTCGCAGTTGCTAACCAAGGTGTTATTGAATGGTTCTGAAAGCAACTCTGACGTCCTATATTGATCTAGCTAGTTGTTTCCTTTATTCCAGCAGGACGTGAACAGTTCTATTTGACCTCCATGCATGCTCTGCACAGGGGGCTAATAATGATGGCAATAATGGATAGCTTATTGTAATGGCCGTGGCCTGTTATCAACTTCTACAATTAGGTATAGCCGAGTGATTTAGAATAGTATCAAATGCATAGAGGCAGGCAGCTGCGACTACCTGCTGTGTAACATCAACTTCTGCAATGAATAAAGCTCGACGAGCAAGGTGTCTATGTCAAATATATTCAGCTCTTCGTTGTAGTGATAAGTGGGGAAGGCAAAGGTTTTATCCAGCTGACTATGCAGAGTAGTGGTGCTTATCTTTTTCTCTTATCCATGGATTACAATAAACTCCGGATTTGACTGATTGAGCTGTTGCACCGAATGACATTTGATAACGCTTCTCTCGTGCTTATCGAATTTACATTATCCGATATACCCTTGTTTAATATGGCCAGAAATAGAATTTTGGAAGGCTTTGCGATAAAACCACCCATGTCATCCCGTGGGTGTCCTAAAAGGGACCAAAATCCATGAGATAGGCAGCAGCATCAACGAGGGAGGCGCATGGCCAGTGGAGTTATGAAGCCGATCTCGATATACTAGGTGAAGGATAGGCATATCACGTGTATTAGTCCACAACGAAATTGTTCTCGCAACCGCTTTTTCAATTTGCGAAAGAAGCTTAAGCTTCATTTCGGAGTGCGGGATCACTTTACACGACCTAATTCCACCGTCCCCTTTTTACAACCGGTTAACCAGAAAAACGGTTGGGTTCCACCCCTTCTTGGTTGTCATTCCACCGTTTCGCACAAACCGTTTCGTTTCTTCATTACGGAGCTTCATTCACAGCTACGGAGTGGAATTCTAGGAAAGCTGTGTGAACCATCATATATCACATCGTCGCTTAACATCAAGTGAGATTGTTGTCAAATGGAAGCCTATCTAATATTTATCTAAAAAGAAATGTTTCCTTGTTTATGTTATAACATAACTCATAACTGGCATTTGTGACGTCATTATTAGTACAATAAGATCGTCACTATTAACTATTAAATTTCTGAAATCTACTTTCTACTTTCAATGGTCGCTGCTCATCATTAAAGGTCTTGTTGGTATACGGTTCAAACATTGAAATAGTATCAACAAGTTAATATATTTTAAATAACTTACAGATAACTTACATTGTACTCAGTAATTTGAACAGTAACGACGAAGTAAGACCATACGAGTAGTACATAACGCGAGTCTAGTGCTTCAGTGCTGTTTTCAGATGCTTCAAAGTGCAATTTGTCGGTCGGATGTCTGAGAGAAGAATGCAACAACGTTGATTCTATTCCCGTAATCATCAATTTATCATGCTATTTTGAGTTCTTAAAAATACGAGTATACTAATAAATAAACTCTAAATATTTTTTATATAATATATATGTATGCGACGACGCGACGGTCTGGCAAACAGGTCTAACGACTTTGATATAAATCACAGATTAGGGAGTCAAGCAATCGATTGGTTAAGGACTCGTATTTGGGGAAATCCTTTTCTAGGGGTCCGTAGTCAAACAAATAAGTCATACATATTTGTCGACTACGATTGTAACTCAGCCACCAAGATATTCTAGATTAAATCGTATAAGGCTAATTAGACATATAATTAGCCTTAAATGATTTAATTAGTAATGTGACTAGGTTATCGGATTCTTATTAAAAGCGAGTTACAGTGAACATTATTAAAGGTAGTATGCTAGTCATTCGTACACTATAAAAAGTTTATTGAGCTTAAATTATTTTCATGTGTTTTTCTATAGTTTTTCGCAACAAAAATTCGAATGGTCCTATTTCCGCTTACCAGCAATGTAGGAGAGAATTTTCGATCCTATTTTCCTGAATGTGTTTGGTTGGAGCTAGACCGATGAAACGCGTGGATCGAGACCATTGCTCCTCGCGGCTTCCAAATCTTTCTAGAGAGTGTAACGAAACAACACGGCAAGCGGCAATCGATATGGATTCCTACATAAAATACACAGTAATATCAAGAGTGTAAAACCCAAAATGTAATCAAGCATAAATAATAATTAAGATGAAAACATTATCTCTAAAAAAAACTTTAAGTAAAAAACACAGCCGTATATACAAATATGGATCCTCGATGTTATAAGCCGCATCCATTCACAATGCTAAAAAAATCTAGTTTCACTATAAAGAATTTCTGTCGCACTTTCACCTTCATTAACATCGCCTGAATACCAAACAGGTGTTGCTAGCTGAAATGGATAAATACATTAATTTGTATTGCCTTCAATGTGATTAGGGCGAGCCCCCGCGGCCGCTATCACGACTTGTGTCGCTCTATCAGCTGTCTGTACAACCTCTACCACTGTATCCCGATCGAAGATGTCTGTTATCGTGTCGATATCTACTATCGCTCAAATGTGATTTAAAATCTCTAGACTTGGTTTCGTAATTCGTAACCTACCTACACAGGAAGAATTCTTGTTACTGCTTTATTGCAAAATCGAGTTGCAATCAATAATATAGTACTTACCCACAAATTTTGCGGCAGCTTTTTTTACTGTTGTATCTTTTAGAAGACGGTGAATGTCTGTTCGTTGTTCCTTTGATATTTGGAACATATTTAAAATATGGAAACGTTAATAAAGTTATTGTAAGAAGATAACACTTGAAAGTTCTTCTGTCATTTAAAGTACCTTCCAGGTGATAACCCAACAATTTTAATTTTAAACTGTGCATTTTACTGTGTGAAGAACTGCATCATACATAAACGATAGGTTTATGGCGAATATGGCCCACAATCTGTTGATGATGTATTGTAATTTTTCATGGCGAACGTTTTTGAATCGCAAGCGCAGGCATGATAGTCAAGTGGCATGTCACTTAGTGAAGGGGGCAGTCAGTCGTCACTCGCGGCACTTCAACCGCCGCAACCCGGTTCTCGCATGGCTGACGACATACTCAGCCATTCATTCGACTTGGCTTATCTACGGCCAGTATGAGAACGCGTGTCGGTGCGTAAAGACGTGTTCTAGCGTCAGCATTCGACTCTAAAACAATATTAAATTAAAAGTATTAACGCGATCTGATAATATAAGTTCCAAAGAAGTAACCCGTCTGTGATCTAGATAATTTTCATAATTTATTGAACATTAATTTAAATGAGCAAAATGTCGTTGGAATTAGAAGACTTAGCCGGGGCTAGTGGAGACGTCTTCGAGGATTTCCTGGTTGTCTTCCGTCGGTGCTTGGCAAAGGTAATGCTCATCTATTATTAATCTGTCAAACCGATCAGCTGTTTTGGTTTAGTCGGAGCTAGGCCGATGAAACGCGTGGATCGAGTCCATTGCTCCTCGCGGGTTCTAAAGCTTTCTAGAGAGTGCTACGAAACAACACGTCAGCAGCAATGGATATGGATTCCTACGATGAGTTTTTGGATTTCGTATTAAAGGTATCGTTTATTAGTTCCCGAAATAATCGTTTCTTATTTCCCGGAATCTTCAATATTCTTAACCTTGAGCAAATGTCAAAACCACGCGCTCAGGCTTGGAACGTTTTCAAGATTGCATACATTTATTTTAGGTATTTGATGATTTTTGCATTGCGATTACCATTTTACTAAGATATACACTGACTTCTATTATTTATTTAGGCTTTTGAAATTTTTGTCGTTTTCACGATGTATATTCGATTGACCTTTGGCCCATTGGCCCGTCTCTTGGATGGATGAGTAGTTATGTACGATCTGAAACTTTAATCGTCTCCTTTCACAGTATAAAAGTTTGTATTAAGATTGCTATAAAGTAATCGTCGATGTCTTCGCCATGACAGACAATGTAAATAACTTTAAATGAAAAAATATGACAAACTGCTGAACTTAAAGAAATGCCACAACTTTCATCTTTTCTAAAAAAACAAAAGGTGTTCTCTCGCTCACACTTGAGGAATACCCAGTAAAGGCAGCCCCACGTGGCTTTGGGATATTTCCGTCCACTTGCCATAGGTGAGGTTGCCTGTTGATCTAAAACTAAATTAATATAGAAACAAATACGCGAAAATCAAATGCTACACCAAAATGTGTGTACCTATATAGGTAAATTGAATTGATTTTAGGTTGTTTGGACTTGTTATGAATGATGACTTGTTATATATATATATATAGGCAATAGATTCTCGACGCGTTAAAGATGTAAGAAGATGTAAAGATACGAGACAGAAGCGAGCATCTACCTATGTAAATTTATTATTTATTTACTTTTTAATCACCTACCCGTATTAAAAACTTAAACAGTTTACATTTTTTGAGTATCGAGTGGGTTGATTTTGGCAAATCAATGTAATGAAGGAAAGGCCTACTCGTTTAACAATTGAATTATTTTTATTATCTTATTTACATTTAAATATACACAAAAGGAAAATTTAAAAAACTACAATAAACTAAATTATTTACAAAATAACGGACTTTAAAAAAACATCGCAATGATTGTAAAACAAAGAATTATTATAATTATAAAAATTAAGAATTGGAGTGTCTACAACCTTGAATTTGAAACTATCAACCATCGTCTGTAATTAATAGCAATTTAAGACACAGGTAGGTTATATTATAAATTTCAAGCCGAGACTTGTTCAAATTCAAAAAGTGTTTTTGACAAATCCTAGCTGTACTACACCTGCTAATTAAGAGGAGTCTTTTTTTACAATACATAGGCTTTAATTTGATCACTAACATGTGGTCGAGAATGGTACATGATTACCTAAAATTAAAGAACATAATTGAATGGATATGGTGTTGTCGAAATCTTGGAAAGTCACGCAAGTCAAAATTACTAAGATGTTATCTTATTGAAAACTCTTCGCTCAGCAAGAGTGAAAAAGTATTCATTTAATATGATAGATACTTGCATGCTTTTTATGTCTTTCTGTCAACAACTAATAAATCTATTCTGATAATTGGAAAAAATACTAACCTAACACCTAAACTAGGTGATAGTTTGAAATGAAATTCATAGACGTGAGTGTTTACAATTGTAGACGTAGTATAGTAGATTGTATTTTTATTTAAATTAATTTTATGATTGACTACGAGTAGCTTCTGCCCGCAGCTTCGCCCGCGTGGACTTTAGACTGTACTCCGTGGGAAACGCTCGTTAGATCGCGATAAAATGTAGCCTATGTTCTTCCTTGGACTTTCAACTATCGCTCTACAAAAATCAAGTCATTTTAAACTTTCTGTTAACTCGTGAATGTATGACAAAAGGATTTTTTTATTTATTCCATGATTTCATAGTTATTCTGCTACTCGGGACAAATACAACAAATCTAAAAAATATGAAAATCGGTGCCGACGTTCTCGAGTTATTAGTGTTCGAACAAACCCGACTTTGTTTTAGATATTTAAAACAAGTTTTCACTTGTAATAAATAAATAGTAATACATTTGTCACTGGCAAGTGAACGAGTATATTTAAAGGAAAGCAGTACAATATTCCGTTTTATTTGTAGCTTTGAACGTTTGAACTCAACATCTCTGGCGTTTGATCGATCAAATGATAAACACGCGTGTACTCAGGGAATTTTCCGGTACTTAAAGCTATTTATTCCTATCATTACCAATTAAAGACTTTAGACGATCTACTGTTTTTGTTCATTCGAGAGAAGGGTATGTTTACTGGGCTACAGTTCTTAGCTTATATCAGTACATTAAATCATTTATTTTTTCTTATTTATCTATACATTCCCAATAATAATAATAAATATGTGAGGAGAAACATTTGCATTTCAAATTGAATCATAATGACTAAATAATTATCATTTTTATATGTTATGACAAGGGGTGATAGAAATCTAACTAGAAAAATTTAAGCGCATGAATGTTTATGGATATACTCGTACATAGAAGATAAAGACTAAGCGTCAGTGGCGCAGTGGATAAGGCGCGGACTCTCAATCTGAGGGTTCCGGGTTCGAATCCAGCCGTGTACCTATGAGTGGTTTTTCGGTTAAGGAAAACATCGTGAAGAAACCTGCATGTCTTGAACAGTCATGTGAAGTCCCCCGATCAGCACTGGTCCCGCGTGGTGCACTATGTCCCATACACTCTCTGTATGAGAGTAGGCCTGAGCCCCTGCAGTGGGGACATATATAGGCTGTTGATGTGAAAGACCTAAGAAGGTACGGATGGACTGTGCGATGAATGATATGTGTGTGTAATACGCTAGTATTGTAGGTGACAAATTGAATCTTGGTGACTACATAACTATAATATAACGTTATGCGTTATAAATGACGTAGACGTTTTATGTGTATTTGCTTTGCGTTATCTTTTCTTGTGAAGCCATTTGCGAAACATTCATTTAAATAATACATATATATTTGATATTATATTATTCGATTACGGATCCTCAACTTTCGCTTTTCTCTTTTATTACCTTTTTTAGATTGGACATCGAGTTTCTAGAGACTAAATTATTGTTCTATGTCAAGTTAATATAATAACTATATTAGGTAAAAAATCTAAAAATTATGACTGGTATTTTATAAGTTATTTGATCTTCATACAAATAAATGATCATAGAAAGAAAAATACTCATTATTGGTATATTGTATATTAAGGAAACTGAAAATTTCACGATAAAAAGTTATAAAATAGGCTTTAGAATATGACCACTCATGTTATCCTGTGGCCCGTTGGTGTCGTAAAAAGCGACTAACGAAAAACATATTCAGGATATGGACAGCAGCGCCTACCTATGTAACAACAAATCTTACTGCGATCACCAATCCACATGACAATCGTGGTGATTATGGCAAATCTCCTCACGAAAAGTATAACAAGACAAAACGAGTGTTGTAAAATAGCCTAAAATAGCAGTTGGTCCAAACTGTTTTGGGCAAAGACAAGCTGAAAGATGCGCCTTTTTTGATAGTGATATATATATATGATACCAAATAATGCCATGATTGTCGTATTGCAAAGCGAAATAATTTCTACTAACTGTAAAGGCAAGCTGGGCGACTTCGAAGAAGTATTATCATAACAAACTTGGTCTCCTGTTTGATGGATGCGTATTGTATTGTCTTCGCACATCAAATTGAAAATACCGATCGTGTGGGTTTATATTCAATCGTGTGGGTTTATATTCAATGGATAACGTTCGAAACTGAGCTACAGCACACTGTATGCGTTATAATGTTTATAATTATAATTAATTTGTCGAATGTCTTCTAAAACCATAAAAACTACGACAGCAAATGGTTGTTTTTCAACCGACTCCATATAATATCATATTTTGTAAACCGATTTTAACTATATTTATTACATGATTAATATTTTTATACATATATATTATACATAAAGCTAATGAGATTAAGAAAATTTTGATGTTTATTGACATGTCATAAGTGGTTATGTTTTAATTATTATTATTCAACAAGAGCGTTTCCTTTAGTGAAATTGAAATGAATTAGGTTAGGCCTATAACCTAACTAATTCATTTCATTGTATTAAGCGTATAAGTAGAGACTTTAATTTACAAAATTTCGTGGAGCACCTTTGTTGAATTGCACACGATGACAAATATATTTGAGAGGATACTACAGTCGGCGCACTTCTTCCATTCCAAACTTTTAAAATTTCATAGATAGTCCGTTATGACCTAAAAATAGTGGTTTTTGGCTTCTTGTTGATATAGCGTCTTGTGTTTAACATCCTTTCTCATGCATTTACATCAGTTTACTGATACCACTGTTTAATAATATGTATTTTGATGTACTCCACTGAGTAGATAATTGTTTTCGGGACAAAATGATGTAAGATTTTTTAACTAAACTGACACTATTTGTACCAAAATGTAAATAATAAACGGGAGCGAAAAAATATACGTCTTACAAGTTGAAATGGCGCGCGGGGGGAATCTATACCAATAAGTCGCATGTCCATCTTTGGATTTGCAGCTTATGATCCAAAGTCTAACTAACGTACGCTCCAAATATTCACAACGTTAAGTCTGATAGACGATAACACGTCCAATGTTCAGATTATTTGGGTTATACGGCAAAGTACAGGGAATCCACCTAGTTGTGGAATCCGTTATCAAGTTTGTATCAATTTGATGGCCGCAGTTGCACCCTGTAGCCTCAAATTGTGCGTATTATCTTTTTGATATCAGCGTTGATGTTGAATCTAGGCAGACAAAACGCATGAATGAATTCTAATTACCTTATAATTTGCTGATATGATATGATGTTTCATGTTTATGATGATTTATAAATGTCACTTCAGCTGTGTGTGATAATCTTTATTCCTCAAATTGTTCGAAAACGGGTTCGGGGAAAAATCTTGGCTGGTAAAAGCTTTTGAACCGTGTCACATTCACCTTAATTGACATTTCCCTCAATACATTACATAGAAACAAGCAAGAGATAATGTGACTTGGTTCAAAAGTTGTTACATATTTTTGTACTCGAGTTCGTACGAGTACTAAAGCGTTCCATTTAAGTGACAATACACTTCAGAAGAAACATCCTAAGGAAAAATTGAAGGACTTTCAAGCCCCCGGGATGGTGATGGTCGCGTCCGCAAGACTTACTCTCAGTGCCCTGACCTACGGGTGGCTAAGCGAGCGAACCTCTAGCTTCCGTACCGCTTGCGACCTCTCTCGGCACAAACTTCACTTGATCAACTGATCACATATGTATTAGGAGTGATTCACGCCCGGATCTGCCATTAGCCTAGATTCATCATTACGTCAGACTGATATGTGTCCCCTACCACTGTATAATTGAACTCAACGTACGCTGCACGCTTGTCAAAGTAAATTCGAGAACCATTACTACGTAATACTACAATATTCAAATATTTATTTGATACACCTGCTCGGAAAGCACCTCTTTGCTTATTTGAAAACGAGGTAGAATGTACTGTATTTGTTTTGAAATTCGTTAAATGATACTGAATGTACAAAATTACAAACTGACGTTTTTTGAAGGAGAAAAAAATCGTCTGAAAGTTTTAGTGAAGATTTGGTGATGACTAGGTTCCTCGCAGTGTAGTACTATGGAGAAAGTGCGGCAAACCTACGCACTCGTCGGTAATCGTTCACTTTCTTCCCTCGGTGAACAATGTACTATTTCTAACCTGTACCATCTTATAAAACTTATAATGTGTTACAATTACTATATATCGCACCGATTGAGTACCTGCGTAGATATCTTTACGAATATATCTATGAGTGAGTACTCTTCAGCCACGTGTTGCTATATCTATCATCTATTATACAAACATAGTATTTCTTTTGTTTGAACTATCGGGAGCATTCCTGCGGGTTGGTCCTCAACTCGCCAGATGGTTTTTGTCTGCGTCTAACGGCTCATGTGACACACAGCTAAAAGAATGCCTAACTAGAAAATGAGACGAAAGAAGAAAATCTAGTTTTACTTTTCCATCCCGTTACAATATATAATACAAGCTAACATTTATAGGTGAAATAAGTAGAAATCATTCCATGGTTGAAATATGAAGCTATCCATGGCCGAATTGATACGCAGCTTCATTCAAATATCTCGTAATATTGGTTTTATAAAGAACTGTTTGTTACGAAAATGGCTCATATGATAGAGCAGCGACGCGCGCGCAGATGTGACGTTTGACCGCCGCGTCATCAGCGCGCAGGCCAGCCGCCATCGCGACGGGAAATCCTTACATCGATAAACTATATGTTTTCTGAGAACTGTGTTCATGACAAATGAGTCAGGTTTTTCTAATAGTTGTTATGAATTAATAAATATTTGTTTTAATGGAATTTTAATGCCATTGACAATTCAATACGTTTCGGAATTTCCTCTCTGATTTTCAATTTAGACAAGAATATTGCTCAAATAGCAACATTTTCATCCCCGTCTACGTCGAAACCCAAAAAAAAGATAAGGTTCCAGAAAGCTGAGCATGTATGTCCATCTTTTACCACGATATCTGCTAAACACTTTGCCATTAATATGACGTCACATAATATGCAAATCGGCATACATATGTACAGTGAATAAAAAAATGGCTAAAGATTCAAATATGGCATATGAGTGACTGGTTAAGCATTTTAATGAGAACAATATTACATTCCCATATTTGATCTATAAGTATATCCTCATAATATACATTAACTCATAGCTATACAACAAATATATGTTTATGAACCCTAAAGGAAATTCCTAAAATGTGTTTTATATGCTTAGTAATCAAAATTAATGTAAAAAAAAATCTACAAATCTGCGTGTCTCTCCACTACCGTTTGTCACTCCTGACGGTCCTCAGTCCTCCTCAACCACTTGTTTCCCGCAGCCCTGTTTGCCAATTCTGGATCATAGTAATGAAAAAGTTCCATTGTTGGTCTGGTTTAGTTATTAAAATATGATCATCGTGTCGATTAAGGGAAGTAAGCGAAAATTTGTGATAACGGGCAATATCCTCAATCTGTATAGCATGGACATTTATGTGCGAGCTCCTGAGCCAATTTCCCATTTCTCGTAAGGTATTGCCTGTTATGTTGTGTCGGTTTCCGCTGTCAAAGGCAAATGTTACATTGTTGTTCTGAATACCACAACAATGAAACACGAAATAGTTCACAGAAATCCTTTTGACGTAATTGAATATACCAACACTATCGTTAGGTTTCGGTGAAGTGTTCTAAAGAGAAGCAGCAGAACAGCTTTTGTATCTTTGTACCACGGGGAAAGACAGCAGCTGACTTTGCCTGATGATTAAAATGATGATGAACATCCAAACTAATGAATTCGTGCGAATATTTTCATTTAGATCACGCACTTTATACACCTGCCGCTCTCACGCATATTTTAATTGCGATAGATAAAGCGTAACATTGGCCGCCTTTCTCTAAGACCTTGGTTCGAAGGCCGCGTGAGGTCTTGTTATTTGTACGTAGGCTTCATTTGAAGATCGAATGTAAGTACAATGCCAGACGCTGAAACCTCATAAGCGTATTGTCAAAACAATGTTCATTAATTCTAACCTAAATATAAATCATTCAGTTAATTGAGATGTGCAAGGGAAAGGGAACTACAGTCTAATTGGCTGCAGGGGAGAAGTGCGCGCAGGTTGGGCCGTTCAAATTTCCATCATGGCGTGAGTGGTCAGAACTGAAGTGTATAAGACATATGAGTCGATATGTTGTCTGAAAGTCGATGCCACGAATTATGCAACTGTATCAAGCAGCTCGTATAAATAAATAAATTATCGGGAAAATTTTACTATTCATATTATCAATTTTGTTCAGTACGAGCAAAGCTCGGTCACCCGTATATTTGTTAATAATTTGGATATTTTTTAAAATGCAACGTTTTGGAACTAGACAAGAGTCCATGTGTCCATGGAATATGGAGCCCCGGGAACTCCACGAACAATCTGTAAATTTGGTCAAAATCGTTAGAATATTCTTGTTAATTAATTGTGTATGATTCTTATTTGCACACCGGGCCGGCAGCAGTTATCATTTTCCAGCTGGTATTTTATACATGAATAAACAAATTTTTCAAATTAGAACACTGTGTGCGCAAGTCCAGTTGACAACCAGGCCATGCGGACACTGGGAACTATTACAAAACAATGAACAAAATTTAATAATTACAAAAATGTGGTATAAAAATAATTTAAAGCATGTCAACAAGTTTTGAAACTCTGGTGTCTGGACGTCAAATTTATTTTAGACCTAATGTTTGTAATATTATACGGCTTCAAAGGCTAGCGTTACACGATGACCTTGCCAAACAGTGCGACCTTTACTCACCCGTGAACAAATGCATCTAAGCTCTTGACACCAATCTCCAATCTGAATGTGTCCGTAGTTTCGTAAAGGACGCCTTTTTATTTAGATCATAAGTAATCATAACAATGACTTTTTATTATTATTATACTAGCTTTTGCCCGCAACTTCGTCCGCGTTGACTTCGTAATCCGTAATTGGTGTCCCACGAGTACTAAATGCACGACGGGGATAAAAAGTTTCCGTGGTTGTGGTTTTCCGGACTTTTTACTATACCAATACAAAAATCCGTTACGTCTGGAAGAAACAACAAACAAACACACTTTAGCATTTATAATATTAGTAGGGCTACGTACATATCCATATTTACGGCCAATTAATTTAGCAACTTCGTCAAAGAGGTCAATCGAAGAATCCAACTCGGCTGGGCAGCGTTCGGGAAATTACGGCATATCTTCTCGTCCAAAATACCTCAGCGTCTAAAGACAAGTCTTTGATCAGTGCGTGTTGCAAGTGATGACATACGGAATCGAGGCGTGGTCCTTTACTGTGGGACGAATATACAAGCTCAAAGTCAGTGAGCTATATATCCGGAATGACGAAATCCGTAGACGAACAAAGATCACTGGGCCGTCCCCTACTAGGGGAACCGACGACCTAGTTAAGGTCGCGGGGAGACGCTGGAAGCAGGTGTCTCGGGACCAGTCGACGTGGCGTACCATAGAGGAGGCCTATGTCCAGCAGTGGTCGTTTCCTGGCTGATGATGAATTTAACAACCTGTGTATGTATATGTGTACGGTCATATTGTTTACCTTTTCCATCATATCTCCTAAACCACTGTGTTATGCTGCTCCGCGGGTTATTATCTATATGACGTTACATAAAATCCAACATGGCGACTGGCATGGAACATAAAGCGCTACTAAAAATGTGTTTGGTATCAAATGAAAGATCTTCATGAAAACGAAAATGTATAATTTTCCGCCGAATCTAAACCAGAAAAGCAATGCAGAAAAGTGTCACACACACAGCCTTTGGAATTTGACATACTTACCTTGAATACCAGGCCAGGTGGGTCAACTACGTACTAAATAATGGTAAAATGATGGCCACTGGGTGTGGATGAAACGTTATGAATGTATGTCGAAGAGGAATTGATATACATGTAAATCATCTACTCGTATCAGATCATGAATAATTAAAATAATTACCTTTACTTATATATTTGTAGGGTTAGTGAAAGTAACATTCTAGTAGTATTTAGTATTTCACAATAGAGGTGAATTGTATTCTGTTTTGTGAAATACAGTTGTTGTTGGCATTCAGGAGTCTGTAGTCAGACCAGAAACCACCACTGAGGTTCCGATATACATCCGTCCGTCTGTGCTACTTCTGATCCTGAACCATACTTGGTAGCCACTTCGAATTTTCACATCAACATCAACAGCCTATACGTGTCCCCACTGCAGGGTCTCAGGCCTACTCTCCTACAGAGAGTGTATGGGACATAGTACACCACGCGGGACCAGTGCGGATTGGTACACTTCACGCACATCTTTGAATTTCTCCTCTGCTGTTTTCCTTCACCGAAAAGCGAATGGTAATTATTTTTATCATTCGTACATAAATTGCAATTAACAAATTGTAACACATTGGTACGAGCCAGGATCGAACCCAGGCCTCGATTGTTCAAAGAATGACGCTCTACCCATCTGATCTACCACGGTTTAAATATAGTACGGTGGTACCTTTTGCATCGAAACTGATATGTTGATACCGACAGTATTATAGTACGTACTCTGTGGTGATACCAACTCAGAATAAAATTCATAATCATACTCTACAATCTCTTTCGTTTCAAACAAACAGTAGACAAACTTTTTCTATCATTTGTCATGCAACGACAGGCTCATTTGTCACCCTTTTTGGTTGTCATTGGTCGCGCAATAAGTTTTTCTTATCTTTTCCTTAGATTTCATTAATTATATAAATATATAATCTATGGTTCCTTTATTCCCTACCGTGCGTATGTGCACGACAAAAATTAAATAATATGATTCCACGAAGTGGTCCATGTCGGTTCGGTCCAAAACAGACACGACGCGCGGTCTTACGCTATCGAGGGTAGCTGAAACAAATATAGAAATTATGAAAGAACTCCTTCAGACAACGGCTAAATTATTCGTTTATGCAGGCCTGCTTAACAACAGCACCATGTGCTGGAAAACCCTCCTCGCCCGCGTTGTTGTACCCACGCTGACAATGGATGGACTTATTAAGATCATGTGCTATTTCGATGAAGCAGCGGTAATGATACTTTAAATTTGTTGGTAGCTCTGTAGTTTGGATTTTAAAAGAATCACCTTCATATCTTTGTCTTCGGGACAGCCGCAACTCTTCTATCACATTTCATCTTAGTAATCAGAAAATGAAACTTATTATGACCAATCAAGTCATGCTAAGCTCGTTGCTCAAGAGGCCCATGTTCAGCTGTGGACTATGCTCCCGGCTGATAATGATAAATCTGATTCCCCTTCGTGCGTCCTTTAAAAATTAATGTAAGGTGCAGCGTATATTTTTCTAGACTTAAACTATGTATATCTATCTATTTTAAAAAAATATTGTAAAGTCCTCATGCATTGACAAACAGAACAGCGGCTGAAGGGTTTGTGTGATTTTTGCTACTTCTTCTAATACTTTTTTTGGAGGCATCATCATCTACAGCCTATATACGTCCCCACTGCAGAAGCTCAGGCCTACCCTCATACAGAGAGTGTAGACTTTTTAGACATATCATTAAACAATCGTAGTTTAATTAAAAGAAAATTTAATCTTTAAAAGATGCCTTTAGAAGTATCAAAATAAAAAAATTATATTCTTTGTAATTTAGCGTGTAGTTACAGCAATCGCGCACGACCTGCCATTTTCTTCTCGTATTCTCAATTACACTGTCATGCTCTTGCACGCATATCACTTTGTTATGTACTTATATATAAATGTATTTTAGATATACATACATTTCAAAGATGTGATAGTTGTGTGATTTATTAGGGCCTTCTATGCAGTGCAGGATGCCTTTCCGTAGCTAGCAGTAGATTCTTTGCATTCGGTAAAAAATTGCACAAAAGTTTTGAGTTTAAAGCTAGAGATAAGACGTAACAGAAACAAAAAATTCGTAAAGTGTTCTGCCCTATAAACTCTAAACAGTACAGTTTAATTCATGAAAATACGAAAGGGAATGTGGCATTGATTAAGAATTGCGTGACAGTGGCGTTGCTTTTCTTTTCCTCAATCAATTTCTTACCGTAGGACGGTGAGATAAAACAAACGAAATTCACCAGGCATTTGAAGAGAAAAAAAGTCGTCTCTGCAGCTACCGATGAAGATCCCGACATGGAGATCGTGAACGTGAACTGAATTGATTATTTTGTAATTACTACTAGTGTCGAATAGATCCCTAAGTAGCTAAGTAGAATTCAGTATTCAGAGAACATGAATAGTGTCGCTAGAGATAGACAGATAACGTGTAACGTTCCCCAACTGCGGCTCTGATTTGATTGGTACAGTATTCAAAAATAACAGACGCATGTCTTTTAATATTAAATGTCCAGTCCGCTTTATGAAAACAAGGACCTACAACTCAATGTTTTCAAATATATCATGAACACAAGAAATAAATTGTCACCTGGGAATAATAATGGCACTTATTAATATGATAAAGGATTCAGTAATCTTTTGGGAACTTGATCGACGCTTTCTCTTACTAAATTGAACTATGGAACCTGCAAATTGCGAATTTTATGCATTCTAATAAAATAAATCAAAACACAGCCGGAGATTTGGGTACAGTTCCTATCAAGTAAAATGTTAAGCATTATTATGGCCGTATTATGGTTTATGTTAGATATATTCATATTCATAATAACGTACTTAAAAATAAGCTATATATTTATAATTAAAAAAAACCGACTGCTAAACCCGAACATTACTTGTTGTAGAGTCTTTATGGTGTGAAAACATAGATGATACCCAGTGACCATCATTACACAACATTACCCTCCTCCTTTCATAACAGTCAGACAAAATATAGTGTCATATAAGATCATATATCAGAGTTTATAAACTTTGAGTTATATACTATTTTTTATATACCAGTTAAGGTTCTGTTTGATCAAAATATCACTTGATATAAAGCGAGGGTGTGTTCTAGGATGGTTCGCGACTGCTTAAAGATATCCTATTCTCTTAAAGTTTGAAGATATACAGGATGTAGCACTTGGGAAACAGAAGCCAGGAATTACGAGTACATTCCTTAGCTGTATACATAATAAGTGAAGAAGCGAAAAGCTTTGTGCACTTTGTTTTAAATGATGTATTTGGACTTCAGAAAATGCCTCGCAAACTTCTACTTCACTCGGGATAAAAGTCGCTTAAACCTTTCTGCGACTCATTAACTACAACCTCTACAAAAAATCAAGTCATTGAATTTATGTTACGACGTGGAGAAAGGACGAAAAAAAAAACAAATCTCACTTTCACATTTATATCCTCGTATGAATTTGAACCCTTTACTGGTAAAGTCATTTGCTATTATTCAAGACCATTTGTTTTCCTGGAATTACTCGTATGTATCGATCAGTTACCTGACCACATTATTATATACAGAAACTAATTGTTTGTTTCCTTGATTTCAGTACCTGGACATTGGTGAGGATATGAATGTACCTGACGACTTCACCCAAAGTGAACTGCAGACTGGGAAGTGGTGGAGGCATCTACTAGCTGGAGGGATCGCAGGGGCTGTCAGCCGGACTTGCACGGCGCCGCTAGATAGGCTCAAGGTTTTCCTACAGGTGAGATTCCTCTCGATTTGAATCGATCATTCAATTGATAACTTTACGTCCTGGCTTTAGAATAGGATCCCACCTTAGGGGAATTCAGGGGGAGATAAACACTGAGATCACTAATCCGCCTGCCAATTATGGTGGTTATATCAGATTTCTACATGGGAAGCCAGTTGTCGCGACATGTGAAGGAGTCTTAGGTTCAAAAGGGGATTTATTCGGGCATTTTAAACATGTCGAGTGCATATATGAAATATTTCAGGGCACAGCAAAAGGTATCTGCCATCAATAATGATCAATACAAGTTTTTAAACTTAGTTTAGCTGCAGACGCTTTAGTATTTAACTAGATCAAATATTCTAGCTTAAAATATTCTAAATTAGATTTAAGAAAAACATTTTGTACACTTTTATAAATAAATTTATTCTTATCATTTCCAAAACTAGGCGTTTGTTTGACTCATCTAGGCCAGACAGGAACTACGACTTTCATACGGTAGCTACTGCTTGTGGTAGGCATATTGGATACTGTCCAGTGACCCGCCTTGAGACCACATAATTTCGCGTCAATAAATCCCGAGAAAGGATTCTGTAACGATAATGGCAGACAATCACTCTATTAGACCAACTTCTCCATAATAAAGGAAATTTCATTTTCAAGTATTTCTGCCCATTGCCAATTCATCTTACTGACCTAATTAGATTTTCGCTTTTATTAGTACTGTTCATATTTAAACGAACATTATTTGATAAATGTATGTCGAAATTTACAGGTGAACCCGAGAAAAGAAAACATGATGAAGTGTCTCACGAGAATGATCCACGAAGGCGGTCTGACAGGAATGTGGAGAGGGAACGGCATCAACGTGATTAAGATTGCCCCCGAGTCCGCCATCAAGTTCGCCGCGTACGAGCAAGTGAAGCGACTCATAAAGAGCGACAAGAGAAACCATCCCCTAGAAATACACGAGCGGTTCATTGCCGGGGCGAGTGCAGGCGCAATCAGTCAAACAATTATATATCCATTAGAGGTGCTAAAGACGAGGTTAGCTTTAAGGAAAACTGGCCAATACTCTGGTATTTTGGACGCGGCCAAGAAAATTTACGCGCGGGAAGGATTGAAGTGTTTCTACAAGGGGTACATTCCAAATATACTGGGCATCGTGCCGTACGCTGGGATCGATCTGGCCGTGTACGAGACACTGAAGAAGAAGTACATTAGCAAGTATCAGGAGCACAATGAGCAGCCGGGGATGCTGCTGCTGCTCGCCTGCGGAAGCACGTCTTGTACCCTGGGACAAGTGTGCTCCTATCCGCTGGCACTCATACGAACCAGACTCCAAGCTCAAGGTATGTCGCATTCAAATAAACTGTATCTTTATCTGACATGGTTTTTGTTATTTCTTAAAGACTATGCAAGACAGAGACCTCACTTAGGTTTTCCTATAATATTTACACAAAGAACTGTCAGTAATTATTATTACAGGTTTTTCCAAACTTCAGAGACAACATCGGACTATCCATGAGTTACATGATGATTAAGATGATTTTAATAGATAGAGATAGACATGTATTCTCATCGTCATCATCAGCCGGGAAACGCCCACTTTTGGATATAGGCCTCTCCCACACGGTATGCCACAATAATCGGTCCGGCCTCTTGCTCCCAGTGACTCCCCGCGACCATTACCAGGTTGTCGGTGCATGTGGTAGGGTGACGGCACTCAAGAACTCTTACTACCTATCGATTATTTGTTCTTCGAGCTATGTCGGTGACCTTAGTTCGTTTACGGATTTGCTCATTCCAGACTTTATCATTTACAGAAATTCCAAGCATATCTATTGTTGTTGTTTTTTCCATGAAATTCCATGGCTCACTCAGCTATTTTGAGCTTTTTTAGTCGCCCACAGTAAACGAACACTTTTCGGTTTCGTATTTTTTAAATGTACGGGTTTGCTCCTGGCCTTTTTTTGAAAAAATCTGCCTTCATCTCACCAGATAAAAAGTGACCATAAGGCTGTTGGATGATAAGTGTGCGCACCCAAAAGCCTCAACCTAATATTACCTTTCATACCGGAATACAGCAATGCTATTAATTAGTGCTGTTTGGCGGTAGATTTAGGTAACACGGTGGTAGCTAGCCAGGCGGACATAGAAAATGCCCTACCGCCAACTAAACTGGAAATCGAACCCGGGACCTCCGTATTGTGAATCCAACATTTAGCCACGGAGGCGGTCAAAAATGTATGTCATCACTCGCAACACGCATGTTATATATCTTACGTTAACATAGTCCGTTCTCCTTATATATAAGTTTAATCGTGGTAATATTTGTTTTCAGTGACAGCGGCTAAGGGGGCGGAGGGCACGATGCGCGGAGTTCTCCGCGACATAGTGCAGCGGGAAGGGTTCCGAGGCCTGTACCGAGGGATCACCCCCAACTTCATAAAGGTGATACCGGCCGTGTCCATATCGTACGTGGTGTACGAATACGCGAGCCGCTCGCTCGGCGTCAACATGACGTGATCGGGGGCCGTGCGCACGCGCCGGCTGACGGCAGACTTCGACCACTCGCCCCGCCCACCGCACGGGCCCGCTCCCTACCGCTACTCACGACCGACCGCCCGCCCGCTAGCCCATCTTCACCCCGACGACACATTCTATTATAAGCATATTAGCAAACTTGCATTTGATTGTAAATAGCTCTCGTGTATTATGACCATTATTTATTCTTATATGTGAATTATTCCATTTTTAATGATTCTTATGTGATTGTATACGTGACTGAAACTGATGTCGCGTAAATGTTTTAACATTTTAGCTGAGATATTCGGTTGCAAATGTAGGTAAACTGTTTTTATATAAGGAATGACTTATTAATGACTATTATACCGAAACGACGGAAATGCATCTGTGATTCCAATAAATATGAAATTTTTATTTTTATTTTATTTTTATTGCGATCCCAAATACCCAATACATTTATTCATTTTTTTATTTATTTATTTTAACGTATATTATTGAAGCTTTTTATGAATTATGAAATATATATACATATAAAATGTTTATGGTTCTCAAAAATTGTGTATTTAGTAAATATTATATAGAGTTGTTAACGATATCGACTATTATATGAAAGCTTCCTTTCGTTCATTGATGAAACAGATCGTGGGGAACTGCTGGCTGTGAGAATGGATAAGTGTATATCGTTTTATCTAAGTACCAAGTACTGCCATTGACAAGTAAGTAGAAGCGTTTGCTTGTATAGAGTTAGCATAGCGTGAATCACTGTTACACTTTCAAATCATTGTCAATATAAGTATATAACGTTTCGACACTGATAGATAGCAAAATTCCAGTTGATGTATCGTTTCATTAACACCAAGGGCTCAGGCGTATAGATATCAAAAATGCAGTTGTAATATCGTTTCATTAAAACCAAGAACTGAGGCTGATACATAGCAAAATTGCAGTTGATGTAGCGTTTCATTAATACCAAGAGCTGAGGCTGATAGATAGCAAAAATGCAGTTGTAATATCGTTTCATTAAAACCAAGAACTGAGGCTGATACATAGCAAAATTGCAGTTGATGTAGCGTTTCATTAATACCAAGAGCTGAGGCTGATAGATATCAAAAATGCAGTTGTAATATCGTTTCATTAAAACCAAGAACTGAGGCTGATACATAGCAAAATTGCAGTTGATGTAGCGTTTCATTAATACCAAGAGCTGAGGCTGATAGATAGCAAAAATGCAGTTATAATATCGTTTCATTAAAACCAAGAACTGAGGCTGATACATAGCAAAATTGCAGTTGATGTAGCGTTTCATTAATACCAAAAGCTGAGGCTGATAGATAGCAAAAATGCAGTTGGTGAATCGTTTCATTAAGATCAGGAGCTGAGGCTGATAGATAGCAAAATTGCAGGTGGACTATCGTTTCATTAATACCAAGAGCTGATGCTGATATTTACCAAAATTGCAGTTGGACTATCGTTTCATTAACACCAAGAGCTGAGGCTGATAGATAGCAAAAATGCACTTGGTGTATAGTCTCATTAACACCAAGGGCTCAGGCTTATAGATGTCAAAAATGCAGTTGGAATATCGATTCATAAACACCCAAGACCTGGGGCTGTTAAGATTGCAGTTAATGTATCGTTCCATTAACACCACCCGAGGCTTATCAATTCTGAAAATGCAGTTGAAGTATCGTTTCATTAACACCAGTATTTTATGAAATTTATGTGTGTCGTTTCCCTAAAATGTAAGAGCTAAGGTGGACGGACTACTTAACTACAGGAATTCCCGTTTATTCGACGCTGGGTATATATACGGATAGTATGCTTTAGGGAGTGCAATCCCAAGGTAGACTGCAGAAAATACAGTTGAAGTGCCGTTTATTTTTTGGTCAACTAACGCATAGTAATTATAGAAGAAACGTTATTTATTTATTGACAATGAAAAATATACGCTACCTGAAATAAATATTTATTTTAGAATTATAAAAGACAACCACTGTTACTGAATTGTTGTGTAAAATAAACATTTTTGAGTATGTTCATACTCTTTGTAATTGTATATCGAGTAGACTACTGCAGTACTCTATTAGTAAGATTTCCCTTTTCCTTAGATAGCTAGGCTTCATTATTGTTGTTGTGAGGTGATCTGAAGAATATGTAGTTCTTAATATAACATCCAGTAGAGTCCTCGATCGTTTTATTTAATTTATCGAAACATTAAAGGGGTTAGGTAGGCTTCAATTACTTATATGTACAACCCGTTTACTATAAGTTTGGATCTGGCGTCGATGACGTCACTGCGACGCATGAGTACTGCGTGCGCACTGAGGTGACAGGACGAACGCGGGGAGGTGAGCGGGGTAGCGGGAGAGCCCTCACATTCCAGCGAGGTCCAATCTTATAGTAAACTTGTTACAGTCTATGTTGAAAACGTTATAAAGCATTCACTTCGTTGTATATGGATTCCCAAGTTATTTGCCTATATAAAAATGCACGCGTCCATGAAGTTGCAAGTTTTTTGGATCGATATATAATGCGTATATACATAGTATTACAATCCTCTGTGGTACGAGTATAAACATGTCGCGTCGCATACACGCATGAAAATACCTGTAACATCAAGAAATCCCTATAGTAACCACGAAACCACTGACGATTACGAATATTATTACGCCGTAATATAGAAAATTTCTAGTGATATTGCAAAATACTGGCTATTTTTTAGTGAAAATATTGTTTCTATAATAGAACAATATTGCAGTTTTAAACTTCCGTCATTTTAAAAGCTTTTATTTTATATTAGCTTCTGTTATTTTTATAGATTGGGGCGTTCTATGTTTAGTCGATTGTTATTTTAATTGAAACAAAAATGAGTCGGGCTAAAGACAGAAAAAAAACCCATTACGTAACATATTTTAGAAACGAAACATCAAAAATCTTACACATACGAGGTTTTAATGCGACAATTTGGTGATAAATGGTTTTACATAGTAACATACTATGTCATATAGAAACACAATGGTGCATGCTTTTCTATTATTATTATCGTTGTTACAAGAAATATAACTGGACATCTGGAAGATAGACACAGCTTTGTGCCACCTGGAATTTCCTGGCATATGTTTGTTATTTGCAATGCATTTTTTTGTACTTGTGAGCAACAAATGAACTGCTCGAGTCATATACCACTACTGGTGTCCATTTTTGACAAATCACTAGTATTTTTTCATATCACTAGATATTTTCAGTAAGAAGGCGTAAAAGATTAGAATATTGGACATCTTCCGTGATTTCGTGGTATCCCTGGTATCCTAATTTCAATGTAATACATCAGATAGCAATGACAAATATTGTAGATTACTCATTGAAGATTATGGCTTTATTGTGATAACGATGGTTCTGCTACTATCGCTTGCAGATACTAGTGTGAAGTATAATATCACAGATTAATAGGATAAAATAGTCACCTTCTAGACTTACGCTTAATCTTACACCACATCTTCTACGCCACCTACGCCGGTGAGATTGTGGTCAAGCGCTGATCTACCTTAGTGTAATTGTAACAGTTTTTGATGTAATCATTTGTTATCGATGTTTTAGAAATTATATGGTAGATAGCTAACAAATTTCAACTGATTTTCTCTGATTATAGTAATTTAATGCTTCCAAATGTGTTATACAAGGGTAATTATGGAAGTTCGTTATTTATTTATACAAAGGACGACCGGGTCAAATTATGTTACATTTGTGAGTAATCAATAACGGATCGACTTGTTACCGATTTGTTGGAATGGACGTGGTGTTCTTTTTTTAAAAAAATCTGAAGATATTAAACAAATAATCATACAAATAAAAGAAAACTCTATAATGCCACGGTATTGTTTTATATATAATGTTTTTAACACTTAAACCTAGACTTTGTAATAGCATGACGTTCTTTTTGAAATCTAATGTTTTTAACACGAATACCTGCAGTTTTAAATCTAATGATTTTAACACCAAAACCGAAACTTTGTTGTTACACATGATTATATGGTAATGCACCTTTCGGATTCATATTGAAAACTTAAAATTGTATGTATTAGATATTTTCTTATATTATTAATATTATTATTAGGTACAAAACTCGAAGAGAATAATGAATGTTATGAAGCAAATTTACTGCGAGGTACGTTATACCGCTGAATGATAAGGTATACAGTGGATGTGTGAATGTTTAGAAAATTGAGAATTATTATTAATTATAGAAAATATTTAGCTTGACTCTCCATTACTCCATTTTGATGAAAATTCTTACAAATATATTATGAATATATGTATAACAAGCTTATTTCTTAAAGCTAATAAGCTTGTTAGTAGCTTATTGAAAACATTTATCGACTAAATCTAATTAACAGATATGTAATATTTTTGTCGTTTGCATGATCTAGCATTGAAATTATTCAAGTAAAAGAATACGCATAAAATGCTTTCACAGCTTAATAAATTTTAATGTCTATTGCCCTGTATACCTGAAGTTATCTCTATTTAAATATTAACTAGCTCTAGATAGAAAAAAAACTGTTTTGTTAAAATCTTTAACGTGTCTGTTTCAATAAACTCTTGAAATTTTCATGAGATTTCTTTTCAAATTTCCCGCCATTTAAAATAAGCTCGGCAGCGCTGCATTTCTGTATAATGACTACGCTGATTCAAATAGCTACTGTGAGTTATAAATAGATGTCGCTTTTATAGTTTTTGTCGTTTCCTATGTTTTGTCTATGATTAACTAAAAAATTAAGATGTGAAAACACTTGCACAGTTACAATTTTGATGTTAAATAACAGAAAAAGATAGACCGTTTAAATTTTAGTTCAATTTTATTGTTTATTTAGTGACAATATTGTCTTAGCTTCAAATTGTCTATGTGAATGATCTTGTAGCCAAAGCCTTATTAATTTAAAAAGTAAACTATCTAAAAAAATCTTCAATCGTAGTCTATGCATTTCGTAGACAGACAGTCAGTCAGTGTTGAGTGATGTGATGATTGCTAATATGTACAGGACGTGCCATGAACTGAATTAAATTTAATTGAAGTTTAGTGTTACATGTGTAGTCATTAACTTTTCAGGTGAGTACCATGACTCTTAACCTTGTATTAAAAGTGCATTTGCGATTCGGGGAGTGTAACTTTTTGTGTAATGGGCCTTCCCAAAACTACTTCATTAAAGAGGGCACGGAATGTGTTTTGCGTTTTGTCCAAGATTACTATACTTTTCATGCTGCGGGCCTATTTCATCTGCGAGCATATTTTGTATACAGATTCCTCAAATTGATGCCTTGTTATTGTTAACAAAAGTATAATCAACTGCAAAGTAAAAGTCAATTGTGGCATTGTCAAAAATATTATTTGAAATGTGGGTAGGGTAACGTTTTTTTTCTTCTTCTAAATTTACATCGCGTACGTTCGTTCACCCACCAATGTGTAACACTTTTCGTGTGTATTTCTGTGTAGCGAATACGGATTTAGCTGAATTCGCGGTGTTTCGGTTGGGGTGTACAAAGGGCGACACTAGGTCCCGCCTACGAGCCCCTTTCGTTAGTCTACAAAAGTAGTTATCATGATTGCATACCATCTTTATTACACTATATTGTCCCAAGCTGTATTTAACTTCACACCTTATATATTTGTAGAAAACTTGAAGCACAACTTAACATTACATCATCTGTAATATCTACATCTACATTATATCTATTGGAACTGAAGCTCTTATGATTTTGATGACTAAGGATCTGATGCAGAGTAACTTTTTACCATCGTGTTATTTATGACCATGAGGCTATACAGTTTTAGAAGAATTGTTCTTAAAATTTGCTAGGTGAATATGTGTAAAAGTAATATGTACTTTTACATTTGTGACTGCTTTGTCTCAACTCTGTCATGATTCTGACTCATGATTTAGCTCCAGAGGTGGAAGCTTTGATGCTGATGATACAAGGCTTTCAATATGTGTATTGTTTGTTTATTTGATTATTATTACAATTCAGCTTGTTTATCTCTTGAATCAACTATATTATGTCTACACTGTTCCAAAGGCTAATCTTAATTATTGGCAGCAATCTTATAGATTATTTTTGATATCTTCAAGTAATGTGTGACATTTATTAATATTCTAGATTTGAAGTAGCAATCATTAGCAATGGTATAAACTATAAACATTACAAATGGGTGTTTGTAATCACAAATCAAACTCCTGATATCAATTGGTTTTATGTATGTATGCTACTTTGTTTAAGTGGATATGTGAGTGGAGTGAATGATTTTGTGCAGTGAAATTAGAACCGCAAACTGTATTGGGTATTTTGTAAAAAGGATCACATCAAGTCTTTCCATAGATGTTCACATCAGAGACCTGCCGATTGTTGCTGACTAGGTTGTAGATGTTTGATGATCAGTACATTTTGAGTGCACTCTAGCCTTTCAGTTCCATATCTACCAACAACAGAAACTGAAGATGTGGGGTGGCACCAACAATTACGCCATCGATGGCTAGGCATCTCTCTATCTTTTTAGTAGTGACTCGAATTTTGTAGTTCTTTGTCTGTGTAAAGATAATTCCGGTGTTTTCATGGCACTAAGGAATGCATACATTCAGCACTTTAATGGTTTAACATCATGATGATAGCTAACTTATATTGTCTTAACTCTGATCATCATACTCAGAAAATATCTTCTACTGCACAAACTATTGAAGACCGGCCATAGAGATAATTTTTCCAAAAATAAAGAGCTTGGCGGGTTTGTGATCATAGTAAACAAACATGACTGTATAAACATTTTTGTATGTTCCATTCTGAATATGTTTATTACTAAATAATAGATAGCCAATGTGTGTGAGCGAGGAAGTGATCCTTGTCATAAAATATATGTGGCTGAAGAAAAATTAGCCACTGTCCACTTCATGCCCATAACGCTGGCCTTATTTCCGCATTGAATGTCAACTACGTGATTGGCAACAGGGTTCGCAGATTCAGACAAGTTAAGTGAAAACACATTCACAACATCTAGTATTAGCTATTGTCTAGGATCTCTAACCTAGACCCCTAGTCCATTTCAATGGCAAGGTGATTTGTGAAGGGAATGACACAGATTAGGATTACAGTCGTAACCAGGAGGTTTGGAACTTTGACCTTAATATATTGTGATGTTAAAGCTGAGGGTAGATGCATGCAAATGCAGAAACTTTATTTTAATGAGGCACTGACTGTTATATATATGCTGTCTAGAACACAAAGTGCTATAAATGTTCTATGTGACAGACATTTTATAATATTTTATAATTTTGAGTTATTTCATAGTCAATTTTATGCTTTATTTAATCTCCCTATTGAAACTGTATTGTCATACACTTCAATACCACTTTTACCATGTAAATATGTTTACTAGTTGTATTATTACAAAAAAGAAATACATTCCATATCCATTAAACACACCAAAATATCCTCAATGCCTACTAGGTGAAAAGGAGTGGTCAATTTTTCACAACATACCCTAACTGTTTCTACTGTTTTGATTGGATTTTTATTGTTTTCCTTTCAGTTGCTTTGATGAGTCTAATACATTACAACACTTGGTGATGAGGGCATTATTATTATAGAGCCAGGATATGGGTAGGGGAATTCTTTGACTACATTACTGACAAAAGTGTGTTTTTCTTCACAAGAATTTTCTTTTGTTACTGAATATCTTCACCTACTGTAAACCGACAAAAGTTTGTGTTTAAAAGCTTAAATCAACTAGAATCAGCAGTGAAACTGAACAAAGCCCATTGGGAGTGTTGCCAAAAAGTGGCCGGTGGCTGACTTGTTTCCATTACTCACTACTGTATATTCGGACTCGTGTTTGAGGTGCATGCGTCGTGTCGGCTGCTGCGTAGGCGCAGGAAACAGTCACTTTCTGTACTGGAGCCACTTAGACTAAGAGAATCGTCAACCCTGATTCTGTATAGTCCATTCTTTATGTAGAAATGTCTGTGTGATCGAGATATCTTTAGATATAGATTAGACCTAGACCAACTGCCATAGATTATCTGTCTGTCTGTAATGGAGTCCAAATAGCGTACAGCAATACGAAAAAAATCTAGGTGTTCTTTTTCATAGTACTCCTGGAAGCCGCAGGTTGCTGAAGTCAGCAGGAAAATATTTTTCGCCGGTAAATCGCTTCGGCGATTAGGTAACTTACTCCCTACCAGCACCAAAGTTTCACTTGCACTAACTCTTCTTTTGCCAATTTTAGATTATTCAAATGTGTCCTACCTTTATTTGACTGAGGAACTGCTGAGTAAGTTAGAACTGTTTCAAAACTAATGTATTCGTTTCATATTCTTAGTTCAGTTCAAAGTTTAATGTTCCATTTTACGTTTGTATTGGTGTACAATAAAGTTATATTGAATATCTTTCTATATGCACATTGAGCTTGCACGTTCATTAAGTGAATTGCTATCCCCTAACCCTCACTTCAATGCGGCACTGCTTATGCTATCTTATATTGATGGAACGCAACAGTGCTATTAACACTGAGGTTAGGTGGCAGACTTGGATGACATGTTGGTAGTGACAAAGTGCCACCAACAAAACTGAGTATCGATAGGTAAACCCCGCTGAGAATAGGTCCCATTGGCTTCAGATTGACAGTCTGTATAACTAGGCCACATAGGTTTTTGGTACTAAACTGTATAATAATTGAAACCTTATGTACTAACTATTCACTAAAACTAATCACTAAACCAGACTTCATGTTAGAAAGACTAGAGATCTGCCCGTGGCTTCCCATGATAATCTTCATTAGGTTCATTCCAAAAACAGTGCTTCTGGAAATGGATGAGTTTTATCCAATCTGATAATTCTACCTTTGGATCAGCTGATTAAAAATTTCACTTGGAGTTTCCGATTAAATATGGAATATTTATTGTTTTCACTTCGTCCTAAAAATACAGCTTTTATGTTATATGCTTGAGCCACACAATATAATTATAAAAATTCAAAAAAAAACTATTGAGGCTATCTGTGCTGTGCTCATTAGTTTCATTAAGACTGGAGTGTTTAAAAACTTTAAGAAATACATAAAATATTTAAATAAATGATGTTATTCTGTTAATGACCTCATATGTTAGTAACTTAAAATAATGCAAACTTATTTTGTACATCGCAAATTGAAAAATTTCTACATTCATATCTATTTATTTATTCAAAATCTAAACTGCGCATTTATTAAACAAGCAAAAAATTAAAAATACATAAGTAATGTTCTGAATCGGGCCCTGTTCAAATAGTCTTATGTTTGTATAATTATTTTTGTTCAATGTTAATTGTCCAACTACCCACTTCACATTTGTTTGTTATTCAACTGGAACTGTTTAGTTTATTACGGTATACTCTCTCGAATGCTCACTGACATAGCATTTTTTTGCTGTTATTGTAATCTCATGAAGTGAAATATAATTTTCATTTGAGATAAATAAATTTCTTTAACCATGAAATCCCTTACAGAGAACACAAACCAAGACAGAATTTACAATTACTATATGTGAAATATAAATTAAAATTTTGAGTGTAATTGCTCAGATTTTTACAAGCTTTTTATAAGGTTCACTTGTATGTAATTTTAATCTATCTATGTATGTAAACAAATCTAGCCAGTCAATTAACCTACTTCTAACTGTCGTATCGAGTTGAAACTTTGTAATTGTATGTAAATCAGATGACAATAAAATAATTGGCACCATCGAGCTTATGTGACCCAGGAGTCAGGAGGTGGATAGAAGAACTCTTCAATGGGAACTGGTAAACCACTCGAATTTAGGCTCATATAGTTTGGTTTGACGAATTTAGTCCATCAATAGTCATACACTTGGTGGTAAGGGTCTGATGACGAGGACAGGGATGTAGCTAGTGACAATGGCATGTTTTTTGTTTTTTAAACTATATTTATTTAAATTCATTAGACGCTCTATGCAGTCTTAATGTTTGTTTGTGACACTTTACTTTTTAGAAACTTAATGTCGCATTTCTGAAATATAGTTGTAAAATGTTAAATAGATTATGCCGCATTATTTAGCGAATCATGATCATGATAGTCGGCTGAACATGCACCTAACATGTAAAGTTTAATTCGGTTCAAATGCGTCACTAAGCGGAAAATGCGAAAGAAAGAGAGCTACGGGTTGCATGCTAGCGGCAGAGTACAAATAATTGTGGCGAAAGATGATGAAAACTTTGTGTTCACTAATGAAAACTTTGTGTTCACTAATGAAAACTTTGTGTTCACTAACGAAAGTGTCCTAACTTATGATGATGATGATCTTTGCCGATGTCCACACCAATGTTACAAAGGCGAGGAAGCAATGGAATTAAAGTTGATCATTCGATGTAGGACATAATATTTATACGCAGTCTTGTTTTGTTACATTAGTATGAGTATTTCGTAATTGCATGCAATGCAATTCTTAACAATTCAATCTCAGGAGTTTAGGGTCAATCTTTGTATCTGTTGAGTTGAATAACTTCCTCTATCTCAAGCCAGGACGTCACTCTTGCACTCAACCCTCACCCCGCCCCGCTACCGTGCACTATTGAATTAGTGCGATATCTCTGATACTCGATTTGTACTTTGTTATCCAAGTCTGTCGCCAAACAGCAGTGTTCATAGCACTGTTGTATTCCGGTAATGAAGGATAATAGAATCAGAGCTTCAATATCTTTAGACTTATGTGTTCGCACTCTTTCCATTTAACGGCCTTAACGTCACTTGCCATAAAGTGATATGAAAGTCAAATTCATTTAAAATACTCCTCGAAGCTTCTATTAGTCAACTCTATGGAAATAAAGATAACACTATACACACCACGCTTGGCAGCCGGATTGCTTCCCATATTCGTAATGTTTTCCCTTAGTCGCCTTTTACGACACACGGGGCGACAAGAGGTGGTCCTGTTCTAAACCCATGGCCACAGTAGTGCCTGTGTATTCTGTCAACTAGGAGAAATCCTTTAACACTGGTTTTTACCCATCCGTGCCAGAAGGAGGGTTATGTTTTTCGAGAGAATGTATGTATAATGGTTTGGCACGCTCTGCGGCCTGAACGGCACAATGGATTGTAGCTTGAGAGGTGTCGTTAGATTCGTGTTTACTGTGAGAGTGACACTAAGTCAGTCGGTTTTTTTTTACTTATCATTCACTTGTTATAACCGTACATGCGTGAACCGGATTTGTATACTGAGGTTTCCGTACCACTGTACTATACTTATTTAATCCAAGATCGAGAAAAACACCAAGAAATCACGTTCATCTGTCCATCTAGTAGGGGGACGGCGCGGTAGACGCTTCCTTGTACGTGGTCGACACCCGAAAAATTTTACTCCCTACCCAATATCAGTTCTTCGAGCGATGTGGCCTGCCCAATTCCACTTCAGCTCACTGACTCGTCGAGCTTCGCGTCGAGCCTGACCCTTTTTCGTCTTCGGATATCTTTCCGGACTATATCCCGAAATAGTGAAAACTTTATAGCGTCTATTAAGCTTTAAAAAATACCTCTCTGTGACAGACGAATGGTAACTGGACATTGGACTGTTGAGGAAATGCACTGACGGATATTTGGTCTTTCTACCAATTGCATCGGTCAAATTGAATATCTATTACTTATATACATACATACATATTTCTTTTGAAAATAAGTTTGAACCCCTTAATGACGTAATGTGACGGTGACGTCGGGCATACTTTGGGTACAAAACGCTAAAAATTAGAAATATCCAAATTCAACTGGATAATTTCTCGATGGAAAACAGACGCACCACGCGTCTTACTATCAAGACCACTAGAGACCGACGCTACCGGATCGATTGGTCCATCTATTTCTGTTTTACAGCTAAATTGTAGCAAATTGTATTATAAATAGTACCTGGACTATCTCAGGGTCGCATGTAAGGTAGCCATCGATATACAATATACAGTTCGGCTTAAGATTAATCACGGCGAGACTAAAACAATATACACCTGTGCTCTAAAAACTACTAGACGATTTGTTAGACCTCTAGAGAAAAAAGTGCAATTAGAAATAAAAATACAAGGAAGTAACGATTTCAGTAAAGTGAGCTAACAAATCTACTAGACAGGTAATGTCAATATCTTTACAAATTGGGTTTTCCAACAGCAGAAATCAACATATTTTTAACATTTTAACGTACCATTTCTCTTCCACTTGATCATCCGAAGAAAACAAGTAAACATCACCAAAGTACTAAGCTCGAGTTTTGGAAAGTGGCTATTACGAGCAGTGGCCGCTATAAATTAGTATGTGCAGGGAATTAGCTCTGCTTAAAAACATGTCGCTCACCTTTATATTTAGTAATAAACATACCATCAATAATTTATTCGCGCTTAATATCAACCTGGTATCATATTTCGCTGACGGTGTGAATAGAAAAGCTTCAGAGCGTCGCGGCGTCTACTTCTGAAAAAATCTAAAGAATTAAAAAGTGCCAAATGTGTGTCGGATTAGCGCAACAGAGGTTCTGAACCATGAAAAGAAACGTGCAGTATATTAGTACCTTGAAATAAGCTTTATTTTCCCGAACACAGTCCAGATTTTTGTTACGGTTTTTTGATGATTCTCAAAAACTATACTATATTATACAAAGTCCTGTCTTTGACTTTCGAATCTTCTGAGATAGTTGGAAGTTTAAAATCATTAATAAAGCCCCATATGTTATATGCTATCGCGCCAATCATATGATACCCCCTAGACCTAGTGACCCCGCTTTGATTCCACCCTTTCGATATTTAGACCCGTTTTAATTCAAAACATTTTTTCAATTGTTTCAAGTTTATAGTATAAGTTGTTAATCGGATGTTTGGGACTCATTAAGAGAATGGGTGACCATCTCATCATAGCTGTGGTCAAACCTTACTTACCTTTTCCAACTCTTTCTTCTTTTCTTTGCCATAATTTAACTGCCACAATCCGGAAATCCCGGATTCTATTCCCAGTACCTATCGGTACTTGGTTTAGTTGGTGGTGGGCATTTTCTATGTCCGCATGGCTAGCTACCACCATGTTCCCTATGTCTGCCGCCAAAAATCACTGTTAATAGCACTGTTGTGTTCCGGTATGAAAGCTAGCATACCCAGCTTACCATCCAACGGCCTTATCGTCACTTACCATCAGGTGATATGAAGGCCAAGTGCCATCATGCATTTTTTTAAATCACTGCGCTGGTCTGTTGTGTGGTCACTCGCATTATGATACATAACACAATGACACTGGGTGATCTAAAGCCTTGAATAACTATAAATATTTTGAATATATATTGCCCTTTCTCTGTCCTTGCGCGCATACTAACAATGCTACTAGTCCGAAACGATTCGGGAGTGTGTCGCCATTTCGCCATAGTTTATGCCTCGTTTGCATGTAACAGGGCAATCTAGCTGAGTCCGAGTAGTCCGAGCTGTTAATTTAGTAGTTTATTACAATACGACAACTCAACACTTTCTAAGAGAGTAAGTCGTAAAATTGCACACAAAAGCCTAATGACAAAGTAATTTATTCAAAATATTTAATGAATGATATGAAACCAATTCAGGTTTATTTTTTACGGAAAATGAATAAAATAAACAATTAATTTTATCTGAATAATAAATAGACAGTGAAACATTATTTCCTTAATTTGCTCTTTAATTAGCAAATTGATTAAGTATTTCATTCATCATCACGGGTAATCGTTAATAAGTGAACTATGATTCATTTAGCTAATTGCACAAAATACTTTGTCATTAGTGTGGTAATGTGCACCAGATTTGGTACGGGAACGCAACCGTGCCATAGAGAGAGATGTCTGGAGGAATAAATAAAAATTGCCTTGAGAAATACACCGCTAATAGTATTATATATTCTGTTATCGTGTGTTGCCATTATAAATTATGCCACGGAAAACTTTGCTGGCATAGAAAGTATTTTAACATCACTCCTTAGCCCATAAACTATCTCTGTGAAGAAGAAAAAACAGTCAACTGCGTGTCGGGCCACGCGCAGTGTATGGTTCCGTAGTTCAACTGGTTTTATGTAATTTTGAGTTTGAAATAAAATTTTCATTTTGACCACTCTAAGTATATTTTATAATTTGATCGACTATTGCTCGTTTACCTGTGAAGCCACCGTCGTCGTCATAGTTTTCCTTTAAAGTTTAGCATATGTACTACTACACATGTACTAAAGCTTAATATTTCGCAAACGGATCCCTCAATAAAAAAAGTGGCGTTCCCAGACCCTCAGTGTTTTTAAAAGGCCTTTCGAACGATACCCCACACAATGGGTTAGAAGCGATAAACATATTTCATGCCCAAGTTACGTGTAATATTTTTCAAGATTTTATTCTACCACTTTGTTGGCGTGATTACATATGCAAGCAAGCATACATATTCTTTTACCAAATTACAGCTTTCTGGTAGTAAGGGTCTCGCCGCTAAGCCACGGACAGAGCGAAACTATAAGGGTTCCTTGTTTGACTACGGAACTCGACGTGGAAGACGTCATAAAACAGACTTTCACGTTTATAGCGTAAGGAAGTAAGGATTGTTTTATTTATTGGGCAACTGCAGTACATTGTAATCGAAGGCGGTCTTAAGAGTTACATAAATGAATACAGTCCGCTGTTAGCTATCTCTTACATGTGACGTTGCCTTGTGGGCAACAGAGCGGTCTATGCGAGCGCAGTGGAGCGAGCACATCGCAACGTGTGAACGCTACACTAAAGTTTGGCTCGTTGGTTCGTATGCCTATCGCGCACACTGCCCGAGTTTCCAATATACTCGTACGTATCTCAATACTTGTGTTCGTATGTACTAGTTTCTGCCAGCGACATCTTTGACTTCAGGATGTATCCCGTAGGACCTACTTGTTCCATGAGCATAAAAAGTAGCATATATCATTTTCCGGCCTTTCAACTATCCCTATACAGAAAGTCAAGTCATTCTAACTTTAATGTATTTATTTTATATTTATTTTGAACCTTGAATTGTACAAATGTCTTACCTTATACTTTTTCTAGGTACATTACAGCTACAGGTATTTATACTGAAAAAATAGCTTGAATCCTTAAAACTAATAATAATAAAAACAAAACAATGAATAAATAAATTTTCTTTAAAAAATTTGTAGCGTACGTAAGATGGGTTTGCACTTGGCCTTCCTCTCTCCTGACTTGAGCTGTGTGTTTGTTTATATGTTAATCACAGTGGGAAGCCTTTTAAAGGTTTACACACAGTTTTGTATAATAAAGTCACCGTCCAGCAATATGACATTCAATAGGGGCGTCAGCGAGCGGCGCCGGCGCAGCTACAGTCGACTTGCATTGCGGTCTCTTGTTTCCCTTTCTCGTTGACACGTGACACCCTCCATGACACTGTGCTTTATATCGGCGCAGCGTGCTTTATATTTCCTAGACCATCCACTTGTTCGCACCGGTGACACTTTTATTAGACGGAAATGTATGTAGCAAGGTTGAAAAAAATAAACAGGTTTTTTTTAAAGAAATCAATGAAACAAACTGTCCAAATGCTTTAAACACGTTTTCCTATGTTTAACCCGTTGTACTCGTATTCGCCGTACGTCAAGCGACTGACAATAATGGCACGAAAATACCAGGCTTGAATAAAGTAATTGCAAACCTTCCAATTTGTGTTAACGAAAAGTTAAACCATTTTTTCGTTGATTTTAACTACATATTTAAAACATTTCAAAAAGTTCAAAACTGAATTATGCGTTTATTATTATTAGTATTATTTTTAATGAAATTTTATTGCGTGTTTTTCATTTCCGTTTAGATATTCCCAAATTCGCATATGGTAAGAGATTTCCTATTTGTATGCTATAACATAGATAAGTAAGTTTATACCATGCCAACCCTGATGTGTAGGCATCATTGATATCTTTCCAATGATTATTAAATAGGGTACAACTATTAGTTGATAGTCAATAGTACGCATCAGTTCAAGACTATTTAGTCGTTAATAATGGCATGCACACAACGATACGTAAAGGAGTCCTCTTAACTTATTTACACTCAAAGTACTCGTAGCCAGACCCAATCCGCAGAGTTTTAAAATATACTCTGATATTTGTAGATGTGAAAAAGGTTGTTTATGATATTATCTTTGATAAGACAGCCACCGATACACGGTTCATAATACTTCACTCGACACAATTAAATCACAAAGTAACCTACAAGACGGTAATATGTGCGTGAGTATTTTAACAAACTTTACTTGCTTTACGCTTAATGAAACTTGTGCATCTAGGTTGTGAAATTCATAAGTTTCACAGCTTTAGAATTTATACATCTTATGCAACAAATTTCTAAGCTACCGAAATCGAGACGAGATTCGTCTGTTGTTTATGAAAGTGAATACATAAAAGTGTTAACTGAATATTGTGTTTTAAGAATTATCTATTAAACAAGGTTTCCTATAATGAAATGTTAGCTGCAAAGTCATTTACGTAGAACACTAAGTTTGTAATACTGCGTTTAAACCCGAGATTATAATTAATTGCTGCATTACCGCTAATTGTACGGAGTCAGTAGAGAAGTTAGTTCCCTTTCACCGCTTCTCTTAAATTTCGAAAGTGAAAAAAATTATCTACACTTGAGATTTATTACTAAGATTTGGGGAATCGCTAAATAGATTTACGTTTTGGTATTATTCTCCGAGATACTATTGTCAATCATAATCAAAGACGTTTAACGTTACAAGCGATAGGGCAAACAAAACTTTAATCTGAAAGCTGTTACAAATTGGTAACAAAGTAACTCAGTGACTTTTTAGACCAAATGTCCACTTTACAGCCTATATTTAAATTTCATTGGTCACAATGGCCTGAGTTCAGCTGTGGATGTTTCTCGGCAGATGATGATGACCCAATCACCAGCTGCACAATAATACTCCCTCATAGAGTTGACGCATCATGTGCCGAATGGGCCGAATAAACAATCCCAAAGTCACTCAGCGAGCTATTAATAGAGTCCGGAATACAGGAAGAACGTATAACTGATGAAGAGGAAGAGTTCTCGAGTGGTGACTACGTACCGGGAAACGCCTACCGGGCCGTGCCGCTGCTAGATGGACCGACGACCTAGTTAAGGTCGCGGGGAGTCGCTGTATGCTAGTGTCTCGGGATCGATCAATGTGGCGTACCATGTAGGATGACTATGTCCAGCAGTGGACGTTTCCTAGCTGATGATCCTGATGATGTGCTTTCCGTTTGGTTTTTATTTTTTCGATCACGGATTTGATTTCAATTGCGGGATAAAGACAACCCGAACTTTTTCATCCATCTTATGAATAAGAAAGCGAGTATTTTTTGCCCTCCCTTTGTGTCCTAACGGAGAGTTAAAATGACTTGATTTTTTATAGGGATAGTTAAAGGTCGGAGACGGACGTACGTTAATTGTATCCTAATTGAACGAGTAGTTACTTTAAAATATCTTGCGAAAATATTAGTGTCAATGTTATTAGTATATTCTCTGTTAACAATTGTTTGAAAAAATTATGAGTAAGTAAGTAACAATTAAAAATGTATGGCCGGTCGGTATGAGGGAAGTTTCATAATGTTTGCGATTTAATTAATTAATGTAATACTCTAGTTGGTAGGTGGAAGTCCACGCATAACTGCTGGTTACGTCACTAGGTATAAAAGAACGTGTATGTACGACTTTATATGTAGGTATCAATATCATGCTGTCTGTACATATATCGGTATTGTTTGATGTTTGTTTGTAATTTGTAGAATTCCGTACCTCAAAAGGAAAAAAGGGAACTCGTATAGGATCATTGTCTGTCTGCAAAGACCCTTTTTCTAGAAAACGTGCGGTGGTACCAAGTTGAAAAGCTTCTAATTCAAGGCAAGATCTTACAGTAATAGTTAGTATATCAATAAATCAGAAAACAATAATTTTTGGAAATGAGACTCCGGAAGTTGGCGGAGAAAACTTCTATTACTACATCAACCAAATAAAAACTTTTTTGTAACACCACCAACCATTCTTCGTGAAAATTGCTTGGGGTTGTGAGCTAGTAAACGTATCTAGAAACGAAATAATGAATATTAATCAAATTTACCAATACAGCAAACAATAGACAGCAAAATACACTCCGAAATAACGTTCAAAACAAATAGAGAAAATAATAAAATAGCACTTAGAAATGATAGATATTTCTGGTGCTAGAACAACTTACGGCAAAAACAACATGAAATTTGAAATAGCCAAAATGTTAAATAAGTTACCAGAAGATATGAATGAATCGAAAAATTTAAATATTTTCAAAATCTTAAAACTTTCATTATTTCGTCGCTCTTAATCCGACCCTGTCTAACCTGACCGTCGCTAGGCCTATGCACTACCAGCGCTCGCATCGGTTGACTGTTTAATTTGTACCTACCCACTAATATTTTATTAATTTACTTTTATTGTAACGGAATTCTTTTGGGGTTTGTTGTGCCTACACTCTTTCTTTTTTGTAACTACCTACACATTAAAAATTATATAATCTCATTTTTTGTTCGAATTTTTACTGTGCAGAATTGTTTTTTCGCTCTAAGTCTTCTCATTAATTGAAAATGTGATTTTCTTTTGATAATAAACATCTTAATAACAATCAATTAATCACCTGTTTCGGTGAACTGGTTTCATGTGAACATTCTAGATTCCATTTTATAAGCAGGTGTAATTCATTGTTACTGCTCAGCAGGGCTATTAAAAACCGTAGGGTCGAAGTTTCATAAAGTTTATTTCGCCATAGACCTGTTGGTTTTATTGGTTTTTTGTTCATCCGTCTGTCAGTCAGTCCTTCTCAGCAACTACTAATACTATTAAGTTGAAATTTGGAAACAGGGGCCGCAACTGAAATAATTGTTAATATATTTTAAAATTTATTTGAAAAGGGGCAAAAATAGGGGGACTGAAATTTTAATGTGGGGTATCATGTGAAACGGGTTCGTTTGCACATTCTGAAACAGATTTTTATATTGTTGCATAGTTTTTTAGTAGAAATATTACAGGAAACCTATCTAGGTCTTTATCTAGTGTAGTTTTGATATATCAGAAGACAGAACAGAAAACTTTGACAAACAAACTTTGTCGTTCGAGAAGATGAACTTAATAATATGTCCACATTTTCATATAAACTACAATCCTCGGCGTGCGAACCCGAGTCGGATAGTACTCGCACAATAAGCTTGCCCCTCTGAAGTTAGTCACAAAAGACCGCGAAGTATCAATTTTTCACGTATCAGTGGGAGGCAAGTCAAGTTAGCTGGTGGAAAGAAAAGTCCTAGTGTTGTATGACATCTAGGGATAGTTAGTATCGAAAATAATACACATTCAGACTGTACATGTTTGAAATTGCGGAGAGCTTCAGAGGGCCAAACTTAGTTTCCGAGTACTATACTTCATCTTCATCGCTTGTTTAATTCATCATCATCAGACGGAAAATGTCCACTGTAGGACATAGAACTACTCCATGATATGCCACATTGATCGTTTTCTAGACACTTGTATCAAGCGACATCGTCTGTCCATCAAGTAGCGGGCCGGCCCGGTACACGTTTCCCGATACGTGGTCTCATCGGTTATCCGGTTTTCTAGCAATATGGCCTGCCTCCTGTTTTATTAATTACCTAAATATAATTAATAGTAGCTTATTTATTAATGTTGTAGTAGTTACATTCGTTCTAATAAATTGACAATTCCATAGGACCCGAACATATACGAGTCAGCTGCGTTCAGCAGGGACAGTCTCAATATACATTGGGTCATTGAACAGGACAATGCTTTGTTTGGAATCGGTGTTCACGCCAGATTAGGCAAGGTCCACGGCGCCCGATACGGAATCCATACCACGCTGAATCCAACATACGTAATCATACGAGTAGTTGTTGCGTCCATCGTTTCTGCGCACAGGAACGTAAATATGCGCGTGCGCCTCATGCGTTTTATTACGCTTCCGTAGGTTTTAGGTGAGTATGACTGAGAGACTTGAGACAGGACCTCTTGAAAAATGAAACGAGCTTCCCGCGACATCGTATCCGTCGACTTCAGGCCCAGAACGATTATAGCTTGCTAGTTCATGCGTTTAGTATTGTATTCTAGAGGTAGTCTTCCGGTTTCAATTCTGTTCTGTACTCGCCTAGGTAGGACAGAACAGAATTGGTAGTGGAGGCTTATGCAGACGATTAGGATGTGTTCATCCAATAGCATTTTAAACAATATTATTATTATGGGTGGCAAATTTTATCCAATCATGTTAACACGTTTATGCGGGTTAAATCATGAACATCCAAAGCTTTTCATGTATGTGTGAATAAAACTTCGTCGGGTTATTTACACCATTTAAAACAAAACAATACGATATTATAAAGCAGTCAACGTTATTCAAACAAAGAAACTGATAAAGCTTCGTATGAATAAAGAAATTTAATTTTAGTCGAATATGTTATAGCAGTTGTAAAATTTTTATACAAAAATTATGTGCCCAACACCAGTGAGTGACTGTCCGCGAACTTCTAAAAAAGCAGCCAAGTGCGTGTCGGGCCACGCGCAGTGTAAGGTTCCGTTGTTGACCGTAACAATAAGTTCACGGTAAAGCTAACATACGTGTACCTATGAGTTGTATTCAATTCAGGTATATTATCCGGAGGAAACCTGCATGTCTTGAACAGGTGTGTGGTGGACTATGTCCCATACACTCTCTGTAGGAGAGTATGTCTGAGTCGCTCCAGTGGGGACATTCAAGAACTTAAATATTCAGGAAATTTGTTTTTATTCGAACATACAGAATTAGCTTGACTGTCTTTGCAGTCAGATGAGAAGCAGTAATAACCCTAATGCTCGTGAGTTTTATATTTTCTCACAAAACCATTCCTTACGAGATGGAGTAGGTTTTTGTATGTATTCATTTATCTGTTATGTAGTAAATGGTAAAGTAATCTGTGATTAGGTGTTTAAACCTAGCCCTAATTCTGCGGATTCCGCCGCAGTTTCATTTAATTTCCCAAATGTATTTTGACTTTTACCACCGGGTAATGCCGCACGCAAGGCCACCAGTCAATCCGTTACACTTTGTTGATGCCATTTTGTTATGGAGAATTCAAAAACGGGGTTAATTGGTGGGATTACTTAATTATTAGTTGTTGTTTTAATTATTTTTTCTCGCAATTACAAATCTTATGAAATGAGACTGTTAATTAGTAGATTTGCTTCGATTAATTAATAAGCACAATGCTATGGTTGGTTGAATTGTTAGTAGAAAATGAAGGTTACTACTAAAACTAGAATAATTTGTTATATTCTCACATTGTAGTGCATACGTAGTTATTTCGATTTGTGTTGAAAGTTTCTAGCGCTGACAAACCATATCGTGGATGAAACAATAGTAGTTCTTATGAAATTAACGAAAACTACATTTTTACTAACATTATAACAGGTTCACTTGTATAATTGACAACTATGCAGAATAAAATCAGCAGAAGCCGGGAAACATCCACTGCTGAACATATACTCCTCCAGAATACAATAATATAGAACAATTGAGCTCTGGATATCTCTGGAGCCCGGAGGTGGATACTAGTAAACATCTAGAGTTTGTAACCACTTGGTTTTGACGACTAATGACTGAAGATTGAATCTGGATTGCGTTCGTAATAATATATTGACTTGTTCTTTGTTGCTGTACGAGATGTATAAAAACTGCAATATATGAATGCTGCTATGAACTGCTATGAACCTGTTTAACCTATACTGTTTCTTTGGTTTCAGTACGCGAGAAACCGACAATGAATAGGGGCGTGCGGGTAGAGCCGACGCCGCCCGAGTGCGCGCTGGCCGCAGAAATGTTCGATCACTTCTGTTCCGCCAGCACTATGAAGCAAATCTTGGCGTTGCACAGAGAAATATGTAACACCCTAAACTTGAAACCAAACGTATTCCCAGCATTCTTCCCCAAGCTTAAGGTTAGTACCTCCGACCAACTGTTTTGCTTTATTAACTCTCTCATGTGTGTCATATTCCAATTTCGGCCAAGCGAAACTCACACTGTCACTAATGACACGTTCTGCCAATTAATGACCCCAATGGTCTTGTACACTTATAATTTTAAAAGGCCATTACCAAATAAAAGTGATTTAGTTACCATTTTTATATATTTTGGTTTAGTTTATTTTTACAAAAACATATAAAATGCATAAAATATACTTGACGTTGAAAACAAAGATGGCGTCAATGAAATGACATTTGACGCTGTCACTTAGTACAAAAATAATGATTTTGTGCAATTAAAATAAATGCAAAAATGTAATTATAGTATATTTATATACGTATTTAGATTATTGGTTGGTTTTTTAAATAGTGTACAAGTACAGGCCGAATTTAAAACCTCTCTTTTGAGATTTGACCTACTTATATCTCAAGCTATCTTTTCGTAACTTCAGCCCGAGTGACTGTCAACGGCTAGCTTAGCGAAACTCACACTGTCACTAAACTTTGAGACATAACCTTTTATATCTCAAGCTTTAGATTCGTAACTGCAGACCGAGTTGCTCTCATTGGCTATCTCAGCGAAACTCAAATTCTCGCTTTGAGAATTAACAGCTTTTCATGCGAATTTAGCGAAAATTATGGAAAGTAGAATAATTCTGATTAAAAACTTTTTTTGCGCTGCTCTTTCAGTTTAATCTTCATGAAATGTTGTCAGTCTACATGAAATGCGTACTCCTTAAGGTGTTTCGATCGATAAAATTTTCATACAACATTTTTTATACTATAAATATATCAAATTAGAATAATAGCTGGTTCGGTGCAGTAATTATCTAAAATATGACATCGAATTATGATGCCGGGATGAACATATACCTAAATTTAAAAAAAAACACTATCTAGTTATCATTAGCTTCGTAACGGCTATTGTAGCTTGTATGTTAACCAAGTTCATTCCACGCAATTATAATCCCTTTTTTGGGGTAATTTCTTATCTAAGCCAGATATTCTATTTTAAAATATTATGGTAAAGTGGAGGGAGGCAAAAAAAGGAGGATTCTCTTAGAATTCCCGTTAAGAAGCACTAAAAGTAAAATGTAATGTCCGAATTGAAACAACCCGGACTTTCCGAAGTCATGAAGTGAAATATGTAACAATTATTAGTTTTTTCTTCTTGATGTGGTTCCATTCGGTTGTTAATGTGCATGCGCTCAGCGAAGTTAATATTAAATGTCACAAATTTGCATAATTCACCATTCTATGCGATTGCCTGCTTTCATGTCTGCTTACTGGTGCCAGTGCGAATTGTTTCTTTTCCGCTTTTTTCCACGTTTCTTAATTGGCAAGCCATATGAGATGATGTCTGTTTCACGCTTACAAAACATTGTTTTTACCTTTGCATCTTTATTTTACGAGTGTATTTCTATTAGAGAAAACTGATTACATTTTTGTCGACGAACGTTTCTTTGAGCATAAAGTCTGACAAATAAATTCCTACACGATATAAGTTATAGAAAGACGAAAGACTTACAGGAGCGCTGTTGTACAGACAAGGTTTCATTAGCTAAGAAGCTTAGGAAGGTGGACTTTTTTATGACGGGTTCGCACTTGGCCTTCATCTCACCTGATTGTGATGACAAGGCCATATACATATATTAGTCATCCAGACGGACGTAGGGAATTCCAACCAAACCTAGGACCGATAGGTGTACCCGCTAGTAACTATAAGAAACGAACATACCGAAGTTATGATATCAGGACTGTAATGTCATATAACAATCGCATTTCGAATCAACACAAAAGTCACTGATTTGAATAACTATATAATGTCGTAATCAGTTTACTCTTTGACTGAAACTGTAATGGATCTCCTTATGCTGATTGCCTATCGAATGTTACCATAATCTCTCAACCTCGCCAACTAACTTTTGCATCGATGATACAACAAATCGGAAACTCTTTAAACAATGCATTACGAGACTATCTTATCATGATTATCCGTCCACTGTTGCTATCTTTAGCGATAATGATACTTTATGAGTAATAAGCGGTGAAAGTGCTTGGTTTTTTATTCTGCAATGCTTCCCAACGAATTAGCGTATTTGTAATGTTTTTCAGAACTATCTTACTGTAATTAAGCTTGGTGATTTAAACTATATAACTTATTACATAACATGAAGTCTTATATTAACGGGAATTCGCTCAGAATGCTTCCATAAAAACATTCTTAGGACATAATCGTTTAAAATAGAAAAGTTGGCTATGATAACTAGCTGAAAGGAGGAGAATTATCGGATTATAGTGCCGCGAAGGGAATATCATTAACGTACAACTTTATTATATCATAATCATAAATAGTGTGTAAAAATAAAATTTGCGAGACACTCTGAAGTTGCATGTTAATGATACTTATTTCGCGACATTGTCAACAAAATTACTTTACATCATCCTGTTATCGTTAAACCATGAACTTATTGTGACGGGCAACTGCGGAACCCTGCACTGCGCAATTGGCTGCTTTGTCCTTTCTTGTTTGTAACATCCTATTAACCTAAGTTTAATGTAATAAATTGTATTGCAATTATTTGTAACTGATGATGGCATTAGCTAACTGAGGGGATCATCTCGTTGCAAATACATACTTGCATGCCTCTAAAGGTGGAATGATAGAAACTATAAATAACTTGTTCAAAACGAACTAAAAACCGACTTCTTGTCTTAACATTTGGTTTTTGTTGATTTTCTCAAAGAGCGCTCAATCAATTTCGATAAAATTTCTATGGGACCACCTCTGAAGTATGCTCTAACAAACAAAAAAAGAATTATTAAAATCGGTTCACTATTGGCGGAGTTATCGCGTAACACACATTAAAAAACTTTGAAAAAACATACGCGTCGATTTGAGAACCTCCTCCTTTTTGAAGTCGGTTGAAAATGTATCTCTGTCATCATATGTACCATGTTCGTTGCACACAAACTGTATCTTTACTTACAGGCTAAGCTGGAAAGCTCTTGGAAAGCGCAGGCGCTATTCAGGAAGTTCGACGCTCGGGCGAGTCAAAAGGTTTACTTAAAGGGTCGCGCGTGTCCCAACACGCGGGTACTCGTCATCGGGGCGGGTCCGTGCGGCTTACGAGCAGCAATAGAGTGCCAGCTACTAGGAGCTAAAGTTGTAAGTTACATATATGCATATATCACCCGTTTATTATACGTATGCAAATGGCGTCGATGATGTCACTGCGACGCAAGGGTTGGTCACATTCCAGCGAGGTCCAATCTTATAATAAACGTGTTGTACATGCTTTTTGTAGACCTTCTCTTTGTGTCCTCTCGGCTTCCTATTAGGATCAATTATGGCCAATGTCTGCCGCGAAACAACAGTGTTAATAGCACTGCCAGCGCCTCATTGATTGAGGCTTCTGGGTGAGCACGCTTACCATCCAACGGGCTATCACTAACCGCCAGGTGGTATTAAGATCAATTACAAAATATTTTATTTTATTATAGGCCTGTTTCCACTAATAACAAATTGCTTGGTTTATAGTTTCTAATTATAAATGAGGAGACGAAGATAAGAAAAAACTAGTACATTTCTCAAAAAAGTTAAAGATTATTAATATTTTTAGAAAATGAATTCGAAAAAAATAGGCATTAGGTCACGTGACAACGAACACGAAGAACGCGGCGCAAGAAAGTGTGTCGTCACGCCTCGCAAAACATCATTGTTGTTGTTGACGTTTTCATATCACAGAGCAGGTTATTTCGCGAGCTGTGACGTCATTCAAGACGCCATGACACTATTCAGCGTTTTCGAGGGAAATCTAAATGGCTTTTTTAAAATACAAAATACGTAATGTAAATATTGATTTTTCTTTAAAATATAGTTTTTTTGGGATAAAATAGATATTAAAGTATATAATTAGCCAAGTTTTCAAATTTAGTCAACTAGCCTATTATTATATTTTAAAATCATCCCATGTCCCAGGGCTTTGTGAAAGATGACGAAGAAAAATCAAGAGATGGGCCGCAGTACCGACCACGTTCTCTTAGAATATGCAATAAATAATTACTCGTATCAATGAATATGACTATGTAAGTCCTTCAAATTAAATTTTGTATTAGTTGTAGTGGTAATACATACTATACATACTATAGTATTAATAATAATAAAATATTTGTAAAATGTAAATTGTGATTGGCTTTGTAAGTTGTATGTTAATCGTCCGATGTTCTATTCTTAGTGCACAATTTATTACTGCACAAAGCGAGGTATCCTATTTTAAAGATTAGCGTAATAAAAAAAATATCGTCGGAATGTCTTAATCAAAATATTACTAGAAACCGATTTCAATTGCCCTAAAAGTCTACAGCAAATTTAAGACTTAAGAGGGTATGCTGGTGTCAAAGCGCCCATACAAACGTAGTCCAGTCATATTTTGAGTATTAAGCTATGAAAATCTATGAAATTTTCAAGACACAATCTAGAAACAAATATCTGTGTCGGTGGTGAGTCAGATTTTCGTTTAAATATATACTTCAAGAGTTACAGGGCGTCAAAGAATTGTATTTTACGGTAATAAAAAGCCCCAACTTTGAACCTGATTTAAAAGAGTATGAATCAATTTAGAACAATTTGGAAAAAACCACCGACATCTGAAATTTCATTAGTATATACTGTATCCTTCAAATGATCCCTGGACTATGAAACATCCAAATAACGGGTGGATAACTTCGCGTAGTGTATGCTGTCTCACCGTACGCGCTCGGGTAGGATAGGGCTCGGATAGGGACAGCTACAAAACAATGCAACCTTGAACGCGGCCACGTGGTCTTACCAACATAGCCTCATAATATAATTTTCTCATGGATGCCGTTGTCAAAACTGGACCAAACCTGGACTGGACCAGCTTTCAAATAAATAAAGAATCATCAAAATCGGTTCACCCAGTCGAAAGTTCTGAGGTAACAAAATGTTAAAAAACAAATCTCCTCCTTTTTTGAAGTCGGTTAAATTTTTTTTAAAACGCACAGATCATTGTAACTGATGCCTTATTATGATTACCAGGTGGTGATAGAGAAGCGCGACCGTATGTCCCGCAACAATGTTCTCCACCTGTGGCCTTTCGTGATCCACGACCTCCGGGGCCTGGGGGCCAAGAAGTTCTTCGGGAAGTTCTGCGCAGGCTCTATCGACCACATCAGTATACGACAGTTGCAATGCATATTGCTCAAGGTAAATGTTATTCCTCAAGTATAAACATTGTTTTACCAACAGCGTGCGTTCATTGTTCCTGTACTTTGTTTAGGTTTTAAACGGGGAAATAAAACTCGCTCTCTGTAATTTCTTCATCGCGAAGTGTTGATTGAAATCATCATCTTAATCATCATCAGCCGGGAAACGTCCACTGCTGGAAATAGGCCTCCCTCATGGTACGCCACATGGACCGGTCCCGAGCCACCTGCATCCAGCGACTCCCTGCGACTCTAACCTGGTCGTCGGTCTAGTAGGAGGACGGCCTGGTAGACGTTTCCCGGCACGTGGTCGCCACTCGAGAACCTTTACTCCCCATCGGTTAGCGGTTCTTCGAGCGATGTGGCCTGCCCATTGCCACTTCAGCTCACTGACTCGTCGAGCTATGTCGGTGACCTTCGTTCGTCTACGGATTTCCTCATTCCGGACCTTATCACGTAGAGAAATTCCGAGCATAGCTCATAGATTGAAATCAGAAGCTATCTATTCATTCGCCCACACAGACACCAAAAGAAAAGAGAAAAAAGTCGCGCTAAGCAACACTGGGTTGTACGCACCTGTCTCGCTCTCTCATGCACGATTTTATATCTGTGTTGGTCTTGTATAATAATAATTAATGTTTAATTTTAACTCCGTGGAATAATGGATACACGTTTCCGAAAAATCCGAAGTTCCCGGGCTCGAATCCAAGTGGTACTCTGCTCGGTTAGTGGTAAGGATTTTTCTATGTCCGCCTGGTTACCTAAGTTTACACCCAAACAGCAGTTTTAATAGCACTGTTATGTTACGTTAAGAAAGGTAGCAAAGCCAGCGCTTCATTAGCTTGTGGGTGAGATGAAGGCCAAGTGAAAACAATTGCTAGAACACTAATGTTCTACATCGGTTGCTCGGGGTCAACATTTGACGTAAACTGTGTTTTTGCAACAGGTTGCGCTGCTGCTTGGCGTAGAATTCCACGAGGGCATCAGCTTTGAAGAACTGGTGTACCCTACAGTGACAGGGCATTCAGAAAGTAAGTTTTTTTTAAATCTAAATTGTGACTTGGGTTAGGTGTGACACAAGTCCCTGTTACTACGACTTTGATGTATGTATCTTTTGAACCGTAGTAGGTAGACACTTTCCACAGAGTGTAACTCGATAGGGTTACTGTATCCGTCTGTATTACACCTCATGACTCAGGGTCAGATCAGCTCCACAGTGCCAAATTATTGTATTGTCATGTCAACTATAAACGTTTGCGAATCGATTCAACAGTTAGATTGTTTAGAGTTATAATACTAGCTTTTGCATGCGACTCGGAACGTATCCCACGGGAACTATATGATAGATCGAGATAACAAATAGACTATGTGCTTATTCAGCCCTTCAACTATCCCTGTACAAAAATTGATGTCGTTCTGACCCTCTGTTGCAATGAGAAGGAAGTAAAAAAACTTTCGCATTCATACTTTTCGATAAATTGTGTAAAAACAGAATGATAGAGTAAATTATTTATTTCCAGACAACAAATGTAAACAATATTGTAATGTAATTTAAAAAAACAGTAGACCGATAAATAGCTGACAAAGGGTAGACTCTGAGCTTTAATGATGCGACAGCTAGCATTAAGGTGCCGCTGTGCAGCGCTAGAGTGTCCATGTGCCAAACAGTTAATGGATATAATCGTACGTTAGTGATAATTTATAATCATAATAATTTTTATTTTGCTTAAAATATGGTGAAAACAGATGTTACATAAACTTTAACTAAGTACCCATATTTTACCAAAAGAGGCATGCAAAATACAATAATAATAATGAAGTACTAACTAAAATGCTAAAAATAATAAAATTAAATTGGATTGTTCAAATAATGTCAAGAAAGCATGTTAAATCAAAAAATATATAAATCAATCACGTGAATGTCAAAATATAATACAATCCTAATAAAATCCTACCTAGCATATAACATGTCAATTTTTCCTATAGTTAAATATTTTGTCTATGTTATAGAAATTATGTTCCATAAGCCACTTCTTTAACCTGTGTTAAAATAGTTCTTTTGGAGTTAACTTTATGTAATTAGGTGCGGCATTATATATTCTAACACGCATACCTTGAGAGCATGATAAATTAGAGCATAATACTAAACTTTATACAAAAACATAATAAATATATCATTTTATAAGTTTCGTTTAGTTAACTATACATATTATACCGTGGACATACCCTCCGTGATATATTACGCTACGCGTATGCGGAGGGTGTGTTTGCGAAACGTCAAACGACACATTTATGCACCCACTCGTGCCGCTCCCATACCCAGGAACAGACCCAGTTATGCGTTAGCTAATGAACAGAGTCACAAACCAAAGGAGAACATGAAACTCGAAACTAAAACTTAGGCAGTTGAAGGCAGTAGTATAGTAGTACAGAAAGCATCAGTTTTACAGTATGTTTTGACATATACATACACGATTTGAGGGAAGTTTGTCCAGCAGTGGGACAGTACAGGCTGGTGATGGCAGTCTTAATGTGTCTGTAAATTGTAATTTCCAGCGCTGGGATGGCGAGCTCGGGTACTCCCCGCCGACCACCCAGTGTCGCAGTACCAGTTCGACGCTTTGATTGGAGCTGACGGCAAGAGAAACACCCTCAGCGGTTTCAAGAGGAAAGAACTCCGCATGAAGCTCGCTATCGCCATTACAGCCAACTTCATCAACAGGCACTCTGAGACGGAGGCTTCGGTTAGTTTTGAATCATTACATTTATCTAATGAACAATCAGTCTTTATTTAAATGGAGAAGAGTTTGATGTTGATCATTCTTTTTGTTTGTTTGTTTATTTAGTAGGACATACTTCTGAGGTGGTCCCATATAAATTTTATCGGAATTGATTCAGCTCTTTTAGAGAAAATCAACAAAGACCAAATATACCCAGATACCTCCCTCTAACGGTGATCATTTTAGAGGATCAATGCTATAGACTTTTAGGGAGTTGAAGTCGCTTTTTTGTTAATTTTGAACGAGTAAAAAAAATTACATTTACTTAGGCTAGAAATTTACTAACACATGATGGAAAAATTTAATATGTTTTAATGTGCTGTAATAAAGTTTTGATTTTTTTGGATTTGATTATTTGCATTGCTCTTTAGCGCCACCATCGATAAAAATAAATTACTCGCTTTGTAAATACAAACTATCAACTGTGTAAAACATCAGCAATCACTAAACTAACTCTGTGTTAGGATATAAAGAATTCTACTTTTGTTTTTAAGGTGCCAGAAATAAGCGGCGTCGCTTTCGTGTTCCACCAGAAGTTTTTTAAAGACCTGAGTGAATGCACAGGGATAGACTTGGAAAATATAGTCTATTACAAGGATGACACACATTACTTCGTCATGACAGCGAAAAAGCACAGCTTGCTTGACAAAGGAGTGCTCCTAAAGGTAAGTGCTTCGCTATATATAACTACTTATATATTCTACAGGATAGAATTTATAGTGTGCGCAGTAACTACATATTTTTTCCACTAGTACTCCAAGCACAAGCAAACACAGTTGATGATGAACTTCAAAAAATAATACCTCCTTCAGTAATATCAGATCGTAAATTTAAAAAGAATTAAATTAAAGCATTCTACTTAGCGGAATAGAAAATCCGTAGACGATCTAAGGTCACCGACATAGCTCGACAAGTCAGTGAGCTGAAGTGGCAATAGGCAGGTCAGATCGCTCGAAGAACGGATAACCGATGGGGAGCAAGAGTGTCGATCGAATGACGGGAAACGTCTACCTGGCCGTCCCCCTAGATGGACCGACGAACTAGTTGAAGTGGCGGAGAGTCCGGTCGATGTGGCGTACCATTGAAGAGGCCTTTGTCCAGCAGTGGACGTTTCCTGGCTTGATGATGATTCGACATATCGATCTATGGGGGCTCATGTCTTGAAGTAGACTTTTTCACCTGATGATGTATAACTGACATTTGTAATAATAATATTGTATTTATAAACAACAGGATTTCGCAGAGGTGTCTCGGCTTTTGAGCGTCGAGAACGTGGATAGGGAGGCGCTTAAGCGTTACGCTCAAGAAGCTGCCCGCTTCGTGACGAAGGGCCGTCTCCCGCTCACCGATTTCGCACTCAATCACTACGGCGAGCCAGATGTCGCGTTGTTTGACTTCACCTCAATGTACGCCGCCGAAAATGCTAGTATGGTAAGCACATCATCCGCTTACATTTGATACACACAGCACCACTCCGCATCCTTAGGCGACATGAATATATATATATTAGTCTGTAATGGCCCACTGCTGTAAATGTACAGTTCTCGCGATTGTAAACTTTCGCGGCAGAGTACATCGTAGTAGATAACTTTCGCGACAATATGCGTCTCGATGGTAAACTTTCGCAGGAACATAAATCGCAGAAGAGCTTCCCGATGCAATCAATTTCTGTATTCTCTTTTCCATCTTGTGTTACTTGTTTTGATCTGTATTGTGTATATATATTGAGTTGTGTGTCTTGTCAAATAGAGGTCGAGGTATGTCGCATTTAAACGTCAAATGTCATTTGAAGATAACAACATAGTTCATCTTACACTGGTGTCTATCAACTGTCATCTCAGTACTCGCACGTTTCACACACATACCTATAAGAATATTATAAATGCGAGAGTGAGTTTGTTTGTATGTTCTTCCATCACATCAGAATTGATTTTTTGTACAATGATAGTTGCAGGACCTGACGGCAATATGTGGTTACGGTTTGAGATTATTTATTTCTTTAAAGATTATACATCACTAACAAGAAATATGAATAGGATTTAAATATATGCGCGAACACAAAAAAAGTGAAGGTGAGCTTAGAAATTTGCAGTATGTGCGGCAGCGACAACAAAATTTGGTACATGAAGGCGGCCCTGTCGCTAAAAGTGACCTCTTCCAGACAACTTTGAGGCAGAAGAATCGTTTAATTAACAAGAGGCAAATGGTGGCAAAATGAATTATTATTAAATAAATCATCATCATCATCAACAGCCTATATATTTTCCCCTCTGCAGGGGCTCAGGCCTGCTCTCCTACAGTTCAATTCTAAGCAATGAACAGCGAACAGAAGGAAATCAGAAGTAGAAGTAAGCAAAAGTACAGAGAAGTGAAAAAGTGATAGTGTATTAGTGTCAAGTGGTGCCAGCAGTGACACACCAACGTCAGTGGGGTCACAGGTCTCTGTTCGCAGAATCCAGGTATGGACTCGGCGCGGTACTCGGATCCAGTGAAGACAGAGACGCACTCTGTCGGGAAGAACCGTGATTTAAAAGATTGGCTTGTGGACCTGTGATACCAATAAACTGTGAAACTGTGGACACGTGTTTTCTTCGATCCCGAAAACGTTCAGCTCGCAACATTTAATTACATATTATAATGTAATTTAATCTATGTTGTGTTGCTGTCAGGTGTATGAGTGCCTGGGGCACCGCCTTCTCTGTCAGCTGGTTGGTGACAGCCTGCTGGAACCGTTCTGGCCGACCGGCTCTGGATGCGCGCGCGGCTTTCTCTCGGCCTTGGACGCGGCCTGGGTCCTCCGCGGCTGGGGGCAGAATCCACAACCGCACCCTCTGGAAGTTATCGCTGAGAGAGAAACTGCATACAGGATGCTCGGTAAGCAAACTTATGCCTGTTACTTTTTGTCAGCAAAGGAGTTCGAAGATTTTTGTTCAACCTGGCCTTAGTGCTTAAGTCCAAAATCTTCGAACCCTTTTATTATTCTTTAGTTTTAGGGTACCGTACCCAAAATGTGCCAACTGGACCCTATTACTAAGGATGTCTGTCTGTCACAGGGCTGTATCTTATGAACCGTCATAATTAAACACTTGAATTATTCAAGAGTGTTTGTCTTTTGTTAATTTCTAAAGTCAAAGTTTTGTAAATTTTACCAATTCGTTACTATACTTTCTAGGCTAGGCTATTAACCGAGTTACTTATATTTCAGTTAACGCAACGCCTGAGCTACTCCACCGGAAATTCCACAACTACAGCCTGGACCCCGGCACCCGGTACCTTAACATGGTGCGAGGGAAGGTCACTCCTCACCAGGTCACCTCATATTACGAATCTGATGATCCCCAACCGCTGGACACGTCTCCAGTCCGCAAGAGACGGCGAGGTCAGTTTGTTGTGGGTGCCCTTTGTTATTTATCGTCCTGATAGAACACGAGGGCTCACTGCTGGACATGAGCCTTCCTCAAAGATTCGTCTGTATTTCCTGAGTAAAACAGCGATGTAATTATTTTTAATCTTTAAATTTGTACAGATAATGACGAGTCTCGAATCTCTTTCCGTTGCGCCCGAGCGGGAAGACACGCGACCCGATGTGACGTCACTACGCGAGCGGCGCACTAGCCCTTTCGATTAATATAAAATAGTCCAAGAAATCAAATTATCTGCTTTTTTGTTTGTTAAATTATTTTCCGTTAAACTCATTGTGCGGCTGTGCATCCAATCGTCTGCCAGTACTTTGTGCGGTGATGCTTCAACAAAACAGAGAGTGACGACAGCCAAAGGTTGTTGCTCGTTTGGCGTTACACGTGCAGATTAAAGACTGCAACTACTGTATGTTATAGTAGCATTATATCAACATGAAAAGTGCTTCACTCCTGCTTGTTCCTATGTAGTGTGTTGCGGGAAATGTCAATTAAAGGTGAATGTGACACGGTTCAAAAGTGGATACATATTTTGTACTCGAGTGTACATTCTTTTGTGCTGCAGTGTACAATAGTTTCACAATTGTTTGCCCTGGTGGTAAGTGACGATAACACCGTTAAATGGAAAGCGCGTTGAAATACTAAGTACAGCAGTTCGCTATATTACCTTGAATAATTGTTATATCTGGCTACCTTGTAGATCCAGAGATCACTGACGAGGCGCTGATAGCATGGGTAGGGTGTGAAGAGGCGACCCTACGAGCGGCGGTCACGCCCGACGCCCTGACGGCACTGGTGCGCCGCTACCGCCCTGACCTGATGCCGCAAGATATGCCTTCAGATGCGGTCTATCTTGTGCTAGAGAACGAGTGCGGTAAGATCCCTCAGTTATATGAAGATTTTTAAAGCGTTTGATACGAGTGTGTTTTGTGTGAATGTCAATAACAGGAAAGCATTGATTGTCCGAGCAACTCTGACCGTATGTTAAATTAGGTTAACATAATGTGCAGAACATGACCGTGTTGTTAAAATGTTTAACAACTTAAAATATTTGCAAACCTCTAAAGGTGGAATGTGAGAAACTAAAATTTGTGGTTAAAGTAACTTATTTATCTCAAAAGAAATTTACATTTCACTTCATGAGATTACAGTAACAGAAATATATATAAAATGCTATGTCAATGAGCATTCGAGAGGGTATACAATAACAAAGTAAACAATTCCAATTGAAAACAATGAAACAAACCAAGTAAGTCAGTATTGAAAATGTGAAATGGGTAATACAAGCATTCGACTACTTGAGCAGGGCGGATTCAGAACATTACTTATGTATTATTTAATTTCTTTCTTGTAAATGTGCAGTTTAGCGATTCTTCTTTTTTCTTTAAATTCTTTTGGTAGTTTGTTATATATTTTTGCCCCTTCACAACTTATGTTTTGTTTACAATAATTTGTTCGTGTAATTGATAAGTTGTTTAACCTGTTTCTCTGTTAGTTTTAAACTTTATTTGTGTGTGAATATCTTGTTTAGTGTTAGTACGAAAATTTACAGACTGTCATATGTACCAAGTTCGATGCATACAAACTTATCGTTAATCCTACTAATATTGTGCGTGTGTACGTTTTCATGATTATGTCTCTGTCTCTCGTTATTTTTCCACGAACACAAAACTCCACGTCGGAAAGAATTTGGACGAAATGTACATATAGAATATTTTTAACAATAAATCTCTCATAAATATGATTATTATTTGGTAAATGAAAGTATACGATTCGATCGTCCGAATAAGACTGTTATCCGAACACCCACGCCTCTCCAGTTAGTTCGAACAATCGGTGCTCTGCTGGATTTGTGTGCTATGTAACAAAACATTTACAATACGTAGAACTCAAGACGGTTTTAGTAACTGAAAGTATCCTTAAAATATTATTCACTAGTTAACAATGACTTTGTGCTAACTAACTATTACTTGATATGTAGCTGTGCTTACGATCGCAATAATCCAAATTTCATGCTGTATCGACAATCTGTCGCCCATCTTAAATTTAATCTTAGTCGACTTCTACGTAACTTAACTAACTAAAATAGACAGCAGGGCTAACATAAAGGCCCCGAGATAATTTTGTAACGCCATTTTGTTATGCAGAATGTCGATATCGCGTGGCCTTCAGGTTTGCCCTGCTCGTGTACAGTTTGTTTGATTTTGTGTGATACGTTGGTACACGTGCGTCGTACATAGGAATTATAAAGCACTCTCTACTGCATTGATCGGTGGCTATCCGCCGCCGACGCACAGCACGGCATGCGCTGCCTCTAGCACCGCTAAATATACATAACCACTTTTGTGTGTGGTCTTGTGGCTTAACATTGAGCTATTCCACCGAGCTCCTGTGGATCCTAAGTCAAGGTGAGTGAAATATTTTCAGTTGTTCTAATGTACCCGAAAAAATTATAGAACTGGCCAAGTGCGAGTCGCACTGTCACACGAAGGGCTCCGAACCGTACAATATTTAACACAAGATCGAGAGAAAACACGACGAAAAAATCACGTTATCTGTATGGGGAGCCTCTATTTTTACTTTTTTAATAGACTTGTAAATTGTAAGTGCCTGTTACGGTTAAAGAGAGAAATCCCTGCTGGGCGGGTTGACATCGGAGGCTTGGGGTCCCGATGAGCACCCTTTGGGGACTAAACCCTAAAAATGAAAACTAATAATGATACATTCCACTTGCACACATTTGATTCACAATGGGCTCGCCCTTGGCCTTTATCTCGTCTGACTGTAAGTGATAATAATAATGTACGTAGGCGTGTTCACCTAGAAATCAAATTAACAAGATACTCATGAGAGTGTCGAGAGTGAGAAATTGTCATCTTAACGTAAACCCGCATAGACATATGATGTTTAAATATGACATATACATATAACTCTCACCGCTTTCATGCGTCTCATGTTACGCAAGCTGGCTATGTTATCTTATCCAAAGCTAATTAACATATGTTTTGAACAGAATCGAGCAGTGATAGAAAGTCGACCATCATCATCGTCAAAAGGAGTCCCCTCTACAGAGCATTTTGTAAAACTGTTTGGCACCTTTCGCACTTATTCCTTTCCACATAATTTACCTTAATACTGTCGCAATTTTTTATCTACATATATTTCCACCTATCTTCCTAGCTAGACAGTACACGTAAAAAAATATACAGCCAAGGATGGCTATTCATCGTCTTTCTGTTGGCACAGCCCTTACTACAGCAGCCTAGTGCCTGCTTAACTTCCTACGACAATCACATACGATGGATGCAGTTTATTAATTCGAACTGAAACTCTCAGAAGAAATATCTTTTACCATAATCTTTTGAACCAGAATAGCTGACTTTGATAAGAGATGTAATGTCGGAAAATGAATATCACTAATACATAACTTTAATGTCAGCTACTATAGCCGTTATGCAGCTGATGGTCCCTAGAGGGCTTTTGAACAAATACCAGTAATAATAATAAAATATTAATAAATGTAACTACATAGTGATTCACTAAGAAGTTGTATATTAATGATACTTCTTCTTAGTGGTACACTCCTCTCGGAGTAGTCGTGGTTACGGATCGTCTGCTGTGTTGGTCGCGGCTGTTGCGAGAGTTCTCCATCTCCCTCTATTTGTGTCACTCCGCGTGCACTCAGTAAGAGAACACTTCGTGGACGACTTAATCAGATCTGTGCATCTTGTTGTTGACCGGCCGCGAGAACGTTGACCTTCTACTCTTCCTTGTACATACTCGTACCACTAATCGTTGCAGTGAGCTTTCGTTGCGGGTGACGTGTCCAAACATCTTTAGGATTCGCGCTTGACAATCGATCCATGATACTAATTTCCCGACATTATAATGTCATGTTCTATTTTTAGATAATTACTACACAAAGCCAGATATCCTATTTTAAAACATTATGGTAAAAAAACTTTTACCGTAGCAATCGCCTTAATTCAGGAACAGTTTGTTTAGTTCAGCTATAATTTTGTGTGTTGCGGCTTACCTGACTGAAATTGATAATGTTGCTTACAGGCATTGTCCCGATATTGTTATCAGACTCAGCGAGCTATGTTCCCGACGAAAAGTTGCGTTCCTATCTACGGAGAGTGTACAGTGCATTCAAAGGAGACGTTCCGCATATACACCATGAAACCAATGTGTTCGAACAGGTTAGTAGATTTTATAAACTAGCTGCACTTACCTGCTTTACCAGAAACAAAGGGGCTCGAAGATTTTGGCTTCAGTGACCGGCCGGCATCTTAGAGGACTATTATATCAACAAACAATAGTCTTCTATCAATACATCTGCAGAATTGTGTGCTGACGACTTGAAGAAGAATAACCACAAGATGGTGGCTGGTCAATAAGTCCAAGCTTCGAGCAAACGTCTTCGAACCTCTTTACTTCACATACTGCTTTGTATATACTCATTAGTTCGTTTTCGAATTCGTGGTTGTATAACAGATAACGCGGGTTGTTCTAGTACGACGAGTAAGCGATGCAATTATTAGAATGGGATAAGAATCTTTATGATCCAATCGGAGCCCTATTGTCGCGGAAACTGTCCGTTTGTCTGTCTGTCAGAGACACAAATATAAATGTTCATTTATTTCTGCTCGCAAAGATTGACTTTACCTATAGTACATATACAAAACGTAATTTTTATATATTATTTCTAGTCTTATACGGCGAATGAAGATGAAAAATGTGTTAAAAATTGAAATCTAACATTTCACTTTTTCATTTATTTGCAGATTAAGCAAAGCTTGCATAAAGAAAATCATGACACACAAAACCATTTACCCGCCGCTTATACAAGTGAGTTATCGATTATAATTAGCTGAAACATAAAAACTTAAACCCCTGATGAAACAATATATGCCTGTCCCGTGTGATCACTATGGCGCTTCATTCGTGGCCTCCGTATCTATAAAATTATCGAACTATAACTAACAATGTAAATTATTATTAAGAAATGCACCTGTTGTGTAGTTAAAAGTTTTATTATTATTATATGTGCCATATTGCAGCCATGGTAACTCAGTTGGGTAGAGCATCAGTCCTTGAACAATCGAGGTCTGGGTTCGATCCTGGCTCGTACCACTGAGTTACAGTTTGTTATTTGTAATTTTTGTACGAATGGTAACAATAGTTAACATTGACTTTTCGGTGAAGGAAACCATCGTGAGACAACTTGCACACTCCTGAACAGAAATTCAAAGGTGTGTGTGAAGTCTACCAATCCGCACTGTTCCCGCGTGGTGGACTATGTCCCATACACTCTGTAGAACAGTAGGCCTGAGACCCTGCATTGGGGTCATATATGAGCTGTTAATGATTATGATATAACACGCCGCTGGTTCACGATATCGACATGATGGTAAGCAATGATTTGGCGTACGATGGTACCCATTGCTCTAGAAAAGGCATGTTCATCTTCGACTTTAATCCGCAGAAATAAACGCCCTGTATGTACGCATGATACGGTTAGAAGTGAAACGATAAGTGGGAGCCATTGACAGGGGTGTCAACTAGTTAAGCAACGTGCGGTACGAGTCCTGAGCAGCGAACTAGTATTTAGCAGAGCCGTCCACAAAACATTTTATTTTAAATAAAATCACCTGGTGTTAAGTGACGATGAGGTCGACGATGTGACGCGTTGGTCTAGAAGGTGACTCTTCGTATGAAGATTACCAAGTTGTAGTTTTTGGGGAACACGGAAAGCGGTAGTGCGTTACATATTTTACTAGTATCTGTACGCATGATGAATGTAGAAGCGAAACGCTTGTTGCGGGCTGTAGGAACATCCACAGTACACGGGTGCACGTCTGAAGTTCTTCTGTTTCACCGGTACTTGAATGGCGAAGGTGGAATCAACAAAAAATAACTCTATGCTATGCCAGCCTTCCAGTGTTAATAACATTGATTTGAGAGAAAATACTCGTACATTTTTGCAGATGCGGCGGAGGCGGACAAGTCTCACTCAAATAACAGAAAAAAGCGACGCTCCGTGAAATATGTAAGTAAAGATCCAGTTGAATACTTGTGTAGAAGCATAGGAACCCTCGAGCTTGATAACATCCAACAGGTGGTGAATCTTCATGAGGCTCTGATCAAGTTGAATGAAGGGAAAAAAGTATCAGAGGACGTGATGGCATTATTGGATATGAACGAAGCCACTGAACAGCAGACCATCAGGAGTTCTATCATGCAGCTCCTGCAAGACGACGGCGAAGATATTCCGACACAAATAAACCTAGACAACTACTTTCAAAGTCCGCAACCTGCAATCAAAAGACCAACGCGGAAGCTCAAAGGACTCGATCAGTTAACAATGAAACCTGAAACGGTCAAGCGAAGTTCTGGGGAGCCGGCTCTCGTCCTGCGAAAGTGGACGAAAAAATATGACAATGAAAAAAAAAATCGCTATGATGCGAAAAGGAAGTATAGGGAGCTGAGTCGTCAGAGGTTTGAAAAGAGCATGCTGATGCTGACGGCTCAGCCTCGTCCAGAAAACCCTCACGCAGCAGACCTAGAGAATGACTACGGGCTCCAACAATACAGAGCGAGCGCGCCGCACTTTGACGAGAGAGTCAAGATGCTAGAAAAACAGCTCCACAATGTAGTGAGAACGCATTGAGTTATGCATGGCGTGTGATGTCCAAACTAACACTATGTGTCTCTAGGTAGTTGACGGACACTTAGAGTAACTTACTCGTATATATATTTATGAGACGTTTTCGAATCGTAGTGACTGCGGTACTCAACTTACCAAATGATTTATTCTTTACAGAAAAATATTTATTGTTTCTGTCATTCTGTCAACTACCTTATTTTGTAGTTAGAAAATAAACAAAATAGTGTTTGAATGCAGCGGAACGGGTTTTGTGGGTGTTTTAGGGTTCCGTACCTCAAAAGGAACATAGGATCACTTTGTTGTACGTCTGTCTGTCAAGACGGATCTCATTTCCTCAATTGCAAAGTTAAATTGGTTCTTCGAACAGACATTTTCGTTACATTTTTGGTCGGTCAATTATTCCTATTCTGTACGGAACCCTCGGTGCGCGAGTCAGGCTCGCACTTGGCAGTTTTTTTTAAATCTTAAGCGAAGCGACCACACACCTGCCGGTTCGTACTGATAACAATACCTATATATTTATATACGTATATACATATATAAGTATATAAAGTGTGTATATATAAGTATATAAAGTATATAAATATATAGGTGTTGTTATCAGTATATAAGTATATATATATATATAAGTATTTTAACCCCCGACGCAGATACGTTTTTTACGTGCAAGCAAGTTTCCTTGCGTAGCGGTGGCTTTGCTGCATTTGATAATCGTATGATTTTTGCGTAGTTTATTTTTAATTTAATTCACGTGTATTACTTATCGTGTCAGTGTTTCGGGTTTCTGATACACTTTCAGGGCCCCCGCAGGCTGCCAACGGGGCCCCTATTACTGAAGCTCTAATTTGGGCTGTATCTTTTGAACCTAATCGGTAGATACTTGATATTTTGATAGAGTATTTGTGACTATGATCTAGAACAGTCGATTGAGAGGGCACTCAATGAGGCTCACCAAGCCTCTATGTAGGAGCAACCCAAGGAAACACTTCTTGCCTAACCGTGTAGTGCATTCTTAAACGCTCTCCCTGAAAATGTAATAAGTGCTACTTCAGTGCAAATAAATAAATTTAAAAAAATTATTCATTTACAAACATTAAAACAAGTGCAATGATATACACGCATCATCAAAAAGCTGCTAGTGTATCAAGAAAATAATGATAATGTAAAACTAAAATTAAAGGGGGTATATGACAGAATACTAGATACGTATTTTGACGGGTTTTGTGTTAAGTCTGACTAGCTTTAGGTCCGTTTTAATTGTTGTTTTTTACATACTCCGGTTTTTCCCTGACCCACTCACTGTTTTTTCTACCGAGACACCATTCACCAGATTTTTAAATGCAAATATAATCATTACGAATCGGACTTGAACCGGTAGGCGTGTGGATCATCGTCATCTTGTCTTTTTTTTTAAATCCCGGCGCACCTACCGGTTATTTTACAACCACTATTTCAGAAACTTATAACTATTTTCGGGAATGATATTCCGTTAAGCTCGAGAAAGTCCAAAGGAAGTTGTATTAAAGAGACTTTTTAGACATCAATGAAAAGTAACATATCTTTATGAACATTTGCGAAAAGCGTTCTGCCGATAACAAAGAGCAAAATATACTCAACATATATCACATCTTTTTTTGAATGCATATTTATACATAAGTACAAGACCTACATATGTGCAGTTTGCATTAATCACATAGTCATCTTTCGTTGTTAGTTGTATTTGATGAAAATCGGACCAGCTGTTTAAAAATTTGATTAGAATTGCATATACCTATTATAGTAGAGTATGAATTTAAGGGTTAACAATGATTGTAAAGTACAACTTTAGAGTTTTGTTTAATTTGTCGTGCTTGGCGATGCGCCGCGGTTTTAAAAATAAAATCAAGATATCGAGGGGTACACTCGAGGAATTTAATTGTTTATCAGATTCGTGAACAGAAACAGAAATACATTTATTTGTTTGTTGTCAAATAAATTTCTTTCTGTTCTGGATATTTAATTTTACTGTGTAATACTCGTACCTACGTATATATAGTATACATATAATAAATCCTTATTTTAGACGTGTTTATATAAAATCTGACCGTCATCTATTAAAATAATTATGTCACAGAGTCGAAAGTTTTCTCGAAAGCACTCGCTGCAAATGGCGGCTCGTGTTAAATTTCAACGCGGTATTATCGTAAAATTCTTGATAACCTAGACGTATTATTTTATTTACTATTATTGACCTGATATGCTGGACAAATACCTCACTATACCTCTAGGACCTAGAGGTTCATTCAAAGTTTTGCTGGTTTTGTTGGCATCATTTTTTCGAATGTTATATGTAGGACCACAGAGTTGATCAGAGAGCCTTAGTAATTTTGATACGATGTTAATACTTTGTGAGACCGAGATATCCTCAAAATTTATTTATTTATTATTAATATAAGTTTTTATTATCGCCCTGCATTGACACCTTTTGATATTTTGTAAAACTGAGAAACGTTGAACCTAGCACCCGCAGGAGGTCGTGGAGGTCTTTGTGCACATATAAAAATAAGGTTACGATTATATCGTGTGAATTAGTTATATTATACAGGTGTGAGGGGTACTAACGTGTGTGTGCATGTAAAGTTTGTTTCAATCCAATATAAATAAACAAAATAAAATATAATGTAAACAAAAACAATAAATCCATTACGATGTCAAAATTAGTATTTGTGAGCTTCATAATTTTTTTTATAATGAATAAACAGATTGTGTTGTGTTTGTTTTATCTGGATGTATCATGTGTAGTATTGTTCACGTTCATTTGCATTGGACTGAAACAAACTGTATTTACGTTGGCGATGTCGACCAGCGCTTTTTACTTTTTGTCTATATATATATAATATATGCGTTATTTATAGATAAGTTATTTTTGTTTATGTATAATGGGTCTAGGTTTGGTTATTTAAGTATTTTAAAACAAAATGCGCTGCATTCTAGAGCAGTCTCTTCGTAAGGTCTTTAGTTATCCCGTCAACGGACATTAAAAGACAAACCCAATTTTACTGCTTAAAATTTTTAAATAACTGTTATAATAATAATGTTTTTATTAAATAGGCATAAAACCCAAAAAATAATAATAATACAACAATCCAAAGATACAAATAATAATAATATAAAACTAAATATTACAATTAGAAGAAAGAAAAAAATATATAAATTATCCTCAAAATTTACGTAAAGATAGTTTTTATAACTTTACCTCAAGTTCGACAGACGAGTTAAAAAACTTCGCTTGATAGATAAGAAATACGTAAATAGCAAAAACTTTTGTTCTATAAGGAATATAGGTATGGTTTGTAACTCAATGCGTCGGTAAATGTATCCACAGTGTGGGTCCCATCAATGCACGGTCGGTTAGACAATGTCGCATTGCTGTCGTTTTTAAAACAAAAATAAACCGTGACATTAACGAAACTCTGTATAGTTTAGTTTAATATTGTTTATAAACTATAGGATTCTCTGTAGGAGAGTAGGCCTGAGCCCCTGCAGTGGGGACATATATAGGCTGTTGATGATTGATGAACTATTGACACAACTTGTCTCGCCAACGCCTTTTTTGTGTGTGTTTAAGTCAATTATACGTATTGTGATTGGCACACTATGCCATAAAACTACCCGTTTTGGATTTAATTAGTCAATGTTAACTCCGCAAAGAAAGAGGGTTGTGAGTTTGAAGAGTTAATGTATTTGTCTGTGGCATCATAGCTCTCAATCGGTGGTTTTATTATTATAATTAATATAAGTTTCGTTTAATTGGGACGAACCTTTATGTAACTGAAATATTATTTTGTAAAAAGTGACAGCACATGCGATGTTTGCAAACCGTACGTGACGGCATCATTTGTGGTTTGTAATTAACAAATGCAATTTCAAATACCAGGACGAAGGGCGCATTGTTGGCGGCGGAGGACGAACAGCCGGCAGTGGAGCCCGAGTGGCCCGCCTCGCAGCGGAACTTTCCGGGACGTCCGCCCCTTCCGTCCCACGGGCCACTAAGCCCAAGGATCTGATGCGCTCTGTGGGGAAAATAGAGAGGGACGACTGGAATGTCAAGGAGATAGAAAAGAAAATAATGCAGAACCGCCTCGGCAGGCCCGAGCCCAGGTCTGCGGAGAAGGTCCCCAAGTGGGATAGAGAACAGGTACTTGACTACTGTGTTAATCTATGCTGCTTTGACTTGTAATTTTTGTTTAATTCCTGTGGAAACTTTGATCTTCTCTATAAAAAGTTTGACGATTTCTGTTAGGTATTTGATATATTCTGTACACACGTTTAACTGTCCCAAATGTCCTTCGATGTTTAACTATATGAATAAATCCTTCGAAATATATTTTTACAACTGTATTTATAAATCATTTAGACTTGAACAGTCTAAATGATTTATAAATACAGTTTTAACACTTGCGTACTGAAGATAAATTCAACGTTGTCAAGAACAGCAAATAATGACAACGGTCCGATTTTGTGTCTGATACCCTTTATGAAAGGGAGCCCTGGTGTTGTACCATGGAGGAGGCCTATGTCCAGGAGTAGACGTTTCCTGGCTGTAAACACACTGTAGGAGAGGAGGCCTGAGCCCCTGTAGTGGGGACATATATAGGCTGGTGATGAAATAAAACAATTACTGTGTTACAGTTTTTAGGGCGTCAGCGGCGATTGAAAGAGGGGGAGGCGACTGAAAAATGGGGCGAAATAGACGAAACCCTGAACAAATTCGATCAGAAAATGAAGGATTCCGGGAGGCCAGACCATGGCACTAAGAAGGTAATTATTGTTATGTAGTTTATTCGCTATACCATACATGCACTGTCTCGTGTGTCATTGTGTTGGTTTGCCAAACGTCAGTGTCAAAGTGTCAATCACTGACAAAGTCACTAAAACTATGGATTTAACTATGGAGTTAAATCGTATAATGCGATGAAGAAACCCTTCTCAACCCGTTATAAGTCAAACTAACGTAGTGCAGGGCTCACTCAGTTATAACTATACGTTGCCAACTTTAAAAAATAAAATAAAATGCCTTTATCTGCACCCGAAGGTTCGGTTCTGAAATGAAAGGTTTTCTGTATATCATGAGTGTAGATAAAGTCTTGTATGCAACTGTTATATAATAAGATATAATATACAGTTACCGTTCCCACTATTATCTACACCCCCAACTATCTACTACCTCCAACTATTATCTACATCCTCAACAATACTCGTAGTAACCTGAATAGTAATTTAACCTATTCAAGTGCTACTTTTATTTTTACACGTGATATTTAACAGCTAATAGCTTTTAGTTTAAATCGTGGACTCATGCAGCAGATTGTGATGAGCAGAAATAACACAGCACTCATATTCTTGTCAGAGATTTAGTGTGACACGTGAATACTAGGGTTATTGTTTAATACGTAATACTTTTGTTATAGGTAGCGGATTTGGCCACGAAATTTGTCAAGAAAGACACCGATGAGGTACCCACGTCTCAAATGGCCAAAGGCGAGGTAATTTTTTAAAAACTTTATACTAATATTTTTTTTAGAACAAACTTGGCCACGGTCTCGCCAATAGCAAGTGACTGATGACACGCGTCGGTGAAGAACAAACGCCGGAATAAATTGATTTTATTTTTTATTCATTTATTTTTAGGTATGATGCTTCGGAACGCCAACATATTTTCATTAAAAGAATTGTTATGTTATGTTAATAAGGGTTAACAATAAACTTCCGAGGTATATAAGAGAATTTTTAGATACTTACTGAATATAGCCATCTAATTATTACGTTTAAATATAATATGTTTCATACATTCATCGTGCGAGTGTCTGTTGTTTGGCTGACGTGGTTTTTGTTTGTGGCACAGAAGAAGGGTTGGCGTGGTCCGTCGTCTGCGGGGATGCAGTGCGCGTCGTGCGGGACGCGCGTGTTCGCGGCCGAGGGTGTCATCGCTGACGGACTGCATCTGCACCGCGCCTGCTTCCGTTGCGCCGTGTGCAAGGCCGTGCTCAGACCGGGGTCAGATCTTGCGTTCATTCATTTATAACCGGGCCTTTATGAGACGCTGGATCCGAAACTCTTCAAACCGGAACACTAGCGCTGTTTGGCGACAGACTTTGGTAGCATAGTGCTAGTTAGCCGGGCGGACAAAGTAACACCAACCAAATCCAGTATATACTGATAGGTACCCGCACTGGTAATCGAAAACACTATTAGTCCCTATCTAGAAAATTCTGAAACAATTTTTTCAGGTGCCTTGGATCTAAATAACGTAATGTTTTTCGAATTCGATCAATGTAAAATGCAATGTTGTGCATTACAAATTCAACTATAATACCCTGAAAGATTATGTCAAAAGAAATTTTGTATGCGACTTATCGTGTGAATCGCTTTAACGTTTGTGTTTATCGTAGGAACTACGTGATGGAGCGCTACGGGAGCCGGCTGGTGTGCATGCGTCACAGCGGCACGAGCGTGCCCGACGCCATACTGCGCCAGGTGCCGGCGTTGACTCCGCCCACCCCGGAGCGGATCTCGCTGGAGCTGTCCGACGGAGGCGCCAGGGAGATTGACGAGGACGAGTGGACCGACAGAAACTTCCTCGCCTCCGAAACTTCGGGCGCTGGACTCAGGTGAGACAATACATCATCAGCCGGGAGACATCCTGCTCCTTGGTGTGACACAAGGACCGGTCCCAAAACACTAGCATTAAGCGACTACCCGGGACCTTTACTAGGTCGTTAGTACATCTAGCAGGGGGACGTACCGACGAGGTTGCATCTTGAGAACTCGTACTTCCCATCTGTTATCCCTTCTTCGAGTGATGTGACCTGTCCATTAGCACTTAACTCACTGACTATGTGACCTTAGTTCTTCTACGGATTTCCTCATTCCGGATTTTATCATATAAAGAAATCCCTAGTATAGCCCGTTCCATAGCTCGCTGAGTGACTTTGAGCTTGTTTATTCGGCCCACAGTAAAGGACCACGTTTCGGTTCCGTATGTCATCACCGGCAACACGCACTGATTAAAGAATTTTGACTTTAGATTTTTTATTTATTACGGTTTGACAACATGACTACAAATTGCACCTATAGAACGAAGCACTTGACAATAGACTAAAACTGGTGCGAGACTATATCCTCCCAAATATGAAAAATACCCGCGTGCTAGGGTAGGATATTATTGCTAAGTTAGATGCTGAGGTATTTTGGACGAGAAGATATACAATACAAGCGCATAATTCACAAAATCCGGCGCTCACTGAGGGCGGCTGTCTTGTTTATATATTTATTTAATATTTCTTATATTACATTTAATAATAATACAACTATAATTATTCACCTGGCAGCGTGTGGCTCGACCTTGCGACGCGAGGCAACCTCGCCTAGCGTAGATTTGTATTGAGTCTGCCTCGCTCGGTAACCGCCCTGGCTCGCGTCCCGCTCAGTACTCAGTACTTGACGTGCGTATCTTGACGTGCGTGTTTCAGTGATGCAGCGGAGTCAAGTTCGGAAGAGTACGCGGACGCGGCTGCGGATGATAGCGACGACGGTGTCGCTCCGCCCTCGCTGGAGGCGCCGCGAGTCCTCCCGCGAGACCACCTCTACCTCTCTGATGACTCATACGGATATGATGACTGCTCCGACTCCGGTATGTACACTTTCTTACCTCATCTAGATTCTAGTGGAAATAATCTAACCGCAGTGGAAGATTCTAAGAGTCTAATTCACATCAAATCTCATCGCAATTTATGTCCCATCACACATTCACATTCGGCGCGTTGGTGATCGCAGTTAGAGGTCGTATGTTGCTGGCATTGTACTGGATAGATTTCACTTAGTCGCCTTCTACGATACCCATCATCGTCAATACTACAGTATGCCAACAAACTTGTACATAACATAGTTTATCAGCTACAGGAACATATTGTACGGAAAAGAACTGTAACATATTTACGCAAATTGTGTGTCGCGTCAGCATACCATAGAAAGAGATCTCTCTGATGGATAGCATTCGAGAAAAAAATGATGAGTCTGAGAACCAAAATGACTGACATAGCTCACCGTACTTGCAAACTGAATAACATTGGGCTGTATATTTTTGATAGAGAACTAAAAAACGCTTGAATATACCTAGGATAGAGACCACATCACATCACCAGCCTATATATGTCCCCACTGCAGGGGCTCAGTCCTACTCTCCTACAGAGAGTGTATGGGACATAGTCCACCGCGCGGGACCAGTGCGGATTGGTAGACTTCACACACACCTTTGAATTTCTTCTCAGGAGTGTGCAGGTTTCCTCACGATGTTTTCCTACACCGAAAAGCCAATGGTAATGATTATTACCCGACTGCTCCAGAAGGAGGAGGCTTTACAATTGTTTGGCACGCTCTGCGGCCTGAATGGCGCGATGGATTTTAGATCGTTAGATTCGTATTTACTGTGAGAGTGACACTGGGTATAACAAAAATAGTCTTTTTTATGTTTACAAACTTAACTTTGTGAAAGCCTTACATCGGGTATGTAATCTAGCTGCAAAATAAAGTTGATTTTTTCAATCAGAATTATATTTTCAGTAGAGAATTTTTGGGTGCATATTACCGTACCTATTACTTATGATTTTCTGGTTAACTATTAATATTCTGTACGGAACCCTGTGCGGTGCGCAAGTCCGACTCCCACTTGACAGTTTTTTTTTAAGTTTATAAACAATCACTTCACAGAGATAATATTCGTAAACAAACACTGTACCACAGTAAGTGTTATTACGCAGAATGCGAATAACTCGGATAATGTTTCATTGTGTTATTGACCAGTTTAAGTTTGAACGAAGTATATCGACTTCAGCGCCGGTAATAGTTATATCGTTATCGCGCAGGCGCAGAATCATCAGCGAACGAGTCCTGCTCGAAGATGCGTGCGGCGAGGGAGGCGCGCCGCCGCGAGGTGCCCGCGGACGCCCGCCTCACCAGCGGCAGCAGCGAGGTACCTCCTCGATGCATTATCGAGTAGGGCCTACCACCAGACTGCGGGAGGTGCGCGACGCCGCGCCTCGCCCGTCGCCGCCCACAAACCCGCCCCCCACACATCTCATCCAACACCCTGCCCTCTCATTATCGACTTCGCTACCGTTCAAACTCACACCAATACCAGTATTTCTCGTGTTAATTAATCTTCGAAGTCATTTGAACGCGAGCAAAGCCTTTAATGTTTTCGCAGTGGAAAATGTTATGCTATTGATCGTCAGATATGTGCCTTCCCCCTTTACGTCCACCCTCAGTACCATGTGCAAATTGGTCTATTGATCATTTTCAACCGACTTCAAAAAGGAGTCTTCTCGATTCGACTTTATTTTTTGTATGTATGTTACTTATACATACAAAAAATACTTGCATACTTCACAGGTCCCATATAAATTTATATACCCAGATAATTGTACGGATGAGGCAGTTGAATTCGATTTTTAGTTTCTTTTTGAACGCGTTAATTATCATCAAAGCCGCTTTCTCTAATGAGACCTATATACAGAATAAGCATTAACAAAATAATTGTATAAAGTTTGCCCTTTTTTAATCAAAAGAAAGGTTATTTCTTGTAAGTATCCTTTCACATATAAGAGTAACTGATAAATTACGTCATGTGTACTTCGATGAATTTGGATAGAGACATCTCCACTGATTGAAAGCAAGCACAATACTCATATGTTTTGTTATTTACTGCTTCCAAAACATAAGAGTTATTTATGTACACCACGATATCGAGGCATGCGTCATTGCAGCTAGATAACATTGGGCGGCGACAAGGCGCGGTAAGTGTGTAGTTTGACCACACTAACTACCGTCTCCACAACTTACTGCTTTGTGAATGCAGGAACAATGAACACTCGCTGTTTAAACCCGTCTCCTGGAACATATATTCACTCCCATTAATTCTGTTTGACAAACTATCTGGACAGCAAACGAAGCTTTGTAAAATTACATTAGCTTCGAAATAATTGAGTTTTGCCTTTTTGTAATGCATTACGGGTTTGTACTGAAGCGTCGGTGGCGCAGTGGATAAGGCGCGGACTCTCAATCTGAGGGTACCGGGTTCGAATCCAGCCGTGTACCTATGAGTTGTTTTTCAATTCAAGTACATTATCCGATTGCTTAACGGTGAAGGAAAACATCGTGAGGAAACCTGCATGTCTTGAACAGGCATGTGAAGTCCGCCGATCCGCACTGGGCCCGCGTGGTGGACTATGGCCCATACACTCTCTGTAGGAGAGTAGGCCTGAGCCCCTCCAGTGGGGACATATATAGGCTGTTGATGATGATGACTGAACCTGCATCTCACCTCTTACTAGCTGACGTTAGAAGGTAAGCCGAGAAGCTTCAAGCTATTGCGCTGGCTGTGCTACCTTTCATACTGGAACACAACAGTGCTATTAAGAGGCTATGTCGGTTAGACCACGTGGCCGCGTTCAAGGTTGCTTTGTTTTGTAGCTGTCCCTATCCGAGCCCTATCCTACCCGAGCGCGTACGGTGAGACAGCATACACTACGCGAAGTTATCCACCCGTTATTTGGATGTTTCGTACATCGATACAGTATATTATGTAACCATTTTTTAATACAGTATACTAATGTAATTTCATATGTCGGTGGTTTTTCCAAATTGTTCTAAATTGATTCATACTCTTGTAAATCAGGTTCAAAGTTGGGTCTTTTTAGTACCGTAAAATACAATTCTTTGACGCCCTGTAACTCTGGAAGTTTATATTTAATCGAAAATCTGACTCACCACCGACACAGATATTTGTTTCTAGATTGTGTCTTGAAAATTTCATAGATTTTCATAGCTTAATACTCAAAATATGACTGGGCTACGTTTGTATGGGCGCTTTGACACCAGCATACCCTCTTAACACTGCTGTTTGACGGCACAATTCGGTAACATGGTACCAAACTAAGTATGGATAGGCACTCCTATTGGAAATCGAACCCAGTTTTTTTATATATAAAATTACTTTATTGTTTATCTAGAAAAACATTTTTATGTACATTTTAATTGATTAAGATATGTTCTTTAAGACACCTAATTTGTCGTTATAGCTTCAGCCCTCTAGTCTGTTCCTTAGGAGTCGGGTATAAATTTCAAAACTATCATGTTCCTTTAAAAAACAGAAAGTTTGTATTATTTTGATGGCGCTTTTGATTTTGTGTGTATTATTTATTTTGTATGTATATACTGGTATGTGTTTATATAACTTGCTTTGCGTGTGACGTTGGATGTTTTTGTGTGTAATATACGTATGTATGTTTATTATTGTATATATTGGCTTGAGCTGGCTTAGACCATTTATAATATCTTGTCACACATTTATTACTTAAAATATATGTAAGTATTGGTATTGTATTATTCAATATTTTTTTGGTCTTTTAAAAACGACCAACGTTCGATATATTACAAATACGAAATCGTTTTTTTTTTTCTTCAATCGTGGTAATTTATATACATGGCTGTCCTTTGTACGGGGTTCATTTCTTATTTTCGGTACCCATTTCATCGACGCCAAGTAAACGAAAGTACATTTGTTCGAAATGTTATTTAACCGAAAGGCCAAATGTGCGACAATACATTTCACCGACAGGACACGGTTCCACATGATGATCATAAAATGTGATGTAAACTCTATAATTTTTTATCGAAAATCATAATCGAAAGTCACACATTTAGTATTTCGATTAATTGACCTTTCGATCAAATGGCCCATCGAGCAGACGTACTTTCGATTTCTTGGCGTCGATGAAATGGATAGCGATATATTTATCTTTCGAAAATGGTATACCAAGAAGTAGTCAAAAGTTGATAATGTCAAAATTATAATTCCCCTATATAATATTTATATACTCGCTATTGATAGAAGCGCTTCTCTTGAGGCGGTGAGTTAGTGTGGATTACATTACACAGCGCTTCCTTTCCCGGCCTGTATCAAAGGATACCCAAGATTCAGTTAAAAAAATTCCAATTCCGTAGTATTTACTTTGATTGAATCTTGGGTAAGATTTATTTATACAAGCGATAGATATAGTTCATAAGGCGTCACGTTCTGCACTCGAGGACTGGAAGGAATAAAATGAGAACTGTTTTTATAATAGTTAACAATTAATTATGTTAACAATTAACACAATTATTAATTAACACAATTATTAATAAATAAAATGTGCTGAATAGGCCTCCTTCAATATTAGAACTAAAAGTCTGCTATTGAATCTAGACTAAGTTAAGCAAAATCATTTCTGTGCCATGTTTCAAACTATCATCTATTTTCCATCTTATCTATATACGTATTACATACATAGTAATTGTGTATATATATTTTATTTCCTCATTAACATCCATACTTAACATATCCAACGGCTAGTTAGTTAAACTATCTGTCAGCTATAGGGTAACGTATGGCAAATCGTCCCAATATTTGGTCATGTTTTGGTCAGCCGCTGCTTAAATATTTTGAAAAACATTGATTTTCTAATATACTTTTTAACATGTACTAATTTACCGAAAACAATCAAAATAAGATAAGATGTTATATATTTGCTAAATAGCTGTCAGTCACTGACAATACAAGCAGGTATTGTTAAGCGTTCCCTTTTCGAAAAACATCCCATGTACACATAATAACCTATAGTTTAGAAAACAGAAGCGATCGCGCCTTGAAATATCTGTGCGCATCAACTTCGCTCGCAATCTCGCAAGATTTTCGACTACATAACTCTGTAGAATGAGAAAATTCACGAAGAAAAGACTTTTTAATTCCATCAAAATGGTTACAGCCTTTTCCGAGGTCTAATATATTTATATATATGTCATCATATGTATACAAATCATCATTGTCATACTAATGTTCATATAATTACAAGAATTGGTCGTGCAACTCTTATGTAAATTTAATTATTTAAGAGTACAAATATAGAATACAAATGTTCAAAATAATTATCCATTTGCTAACTTAGGTGGAGTCGTACGATGAGAGCGAGACGAGCAAGATATCGTCTGCGACGGAAGTGTCGACTGACAGCGAGTTTGAGAACGAAGAGTGTGTGTTGGCTCCCTCGCCGCCCGCCATCTTGGTGACAGAGCCGCCGCCGCCGCCGCCGCCCGCTCCCCCGCTGCCACTCGACTACCCCCTCAGTCGGACGCGCTCCGCCGGCGGCCTGGCCACCAAGCGAGCCCTCGAGCTCAAGCGGCGGTACCTGCTCGGCGAGCCCTCCCCGCCCGCCGTACGAAAGTCAGATTCCACCTCGCAGCTAGACACCAAACTGCAAGCTTTCCGATCAAACATCACAGAGTTCCAAAAGATGCTCCACCCGGCCCCTATCGCTGACGCGCACACACAGAAACCCCACCCAGTCACGGTTCAGTTTACCACGGAGATAGCTGCGCCCATACCTGATATAGTACATAGCGTGTCCCAAGATGCACCTAGCAATCTATTGTCTACAGTAGAGCCAGTTCTTAAACAAGACTGGAGAGAGGAACCTATCTCCGAAGAAAAGAGGGAGTCGGAGCGAGACGAAGACTTGGATTCCGATTCGCTTTCGAAAGACTCTTCGAATACGGAGACGGCTCCTAACCAGTTGGTACCGAGGCTCGAAGTGCACAACGAAGGTGGTGAGCTGATACAATTAGACAGTTTAATGTTAGTAAACAGCGACCAGGACGCGGAGGAGAAGGGTTCGTGCACGGCGACCGTGACGACCGTCGTGGCGGCGTCCTCCTCCTCGGAGTCGTGTCGCGACGCGACCACGCTCGCTCTCACTGAGACGGAGCTGTCGGACTGGGCGGCCGAGAGCGCCGTGCTAGACGACTGCAACCTCGACGAAAGAGACGACAAAAAGAGGTGCAACCCGCGACACCTCAACGGTCCCAAGATCATTCACGATGCCAAGAACATCTCGTCTATAAGCTCCCACGTTTGCGGCAAGACGAGCCCGCCGGTGGCTTTCTCGAACGCACTCGAACATTTCGAGTTTGTGGACGAAGGGGATCAGGACCCGTCGATCGAGACGCCGACCACGCCCCGCAACGAAGGCTACATGGAACTAGTGGACGACGAGTACGACCCCTGCTCGCCCACTAACGACCGATCCATGAACTTCATAGAGAGGAGCTTTTCGGAGACAGTGGTGATGCCGACCGGCGCGGCTGACGTCGATACCGCCGATCCGATCGAAGAACGCACCAGCCACTCGGAACTAGAAACGATGTGGAGGACGAATGGAATGGATGATTCGATCAACGACGATTCGATCAACGACGACTCTATCGTCGATCTCATAACGCCCCAACTGCTGAAAACGATTGAAAAGGACAGCGAGTCTAGTGATAGTGTAAAAATTAGTGATGAGATAATTCAAGAATTAGGAGATAGTTTTAATGATGAAACATTAGCGTCAAAAATGCAGCGGTTAAGTCTATCGGACATATCACCGCCTCTGGAGAATGTTGAACCTGCCCCGCCGCCCGCTCCGCTAGAGGACACGTCGCCCCCGCTCGCCACCGAGGCCGAGTCTCCTTCGCACGCCAAAGCCACAGTTCTATTCCCTAAACAGTACCCGGTGAGCGTGCACTCGTCGGTCGCGGGCCGTCGCCCCGGCGAGGCGCTGCGCAGGTCTACGTCGCGCGGCTCCGAGTCTCCCGTCAGTCCCGTGCCGCCCAGGGACACCATCGACAAGGTCCAGGAAATAAAAAGAGAGAGAGAAGAGCAGACTGAGGTAGTCAGAAGATTGGTGCTGGAGAGGATGGGCAGCGGGCCTCGGGCGCAGCGGAAGTCTACGCGACGGACGAGGATATCGCCTGTCTCCTCGGTCCCTCCTCCCGTCCCCCCGCCGCCCGTGCTCCCTCCACTGCAGCCGGCCGCGCTCCCGCCCCCGCGTCCGGCGCCCCCACTCGTCCCCCTCCCTGTGACGCCCTCGTTCTCAGATCCCGAACTCGCGCGCGAGAGGCGACGTAAAAGCTTTATAAAAAGCATATCGAATTACTTGAACAGGCGACTGGGACCGCGACACAAGGTAATTCTATATATTCCTATTATTTAAGTTTACCTCATATAATGAGACATGTTAGTCGACGTGGCATACATAAGTAGCTTAGTCGGATGTAACTTTTTAATTTAAGGATATTTACACATATTTAATTTGATTACTGGTATACGCATTGTGATAAGTTACTAAATAAATCATATAAATAGCACGCAGACATCATTCATAACAGCAAAAGTGAATAACACATTTATAATACGTCAGTAAATATTAAATGTAAATATATTTGTATACATAAAACAAGTAACAAGTAAATTATAGTATCACTGGCATATAACCATAACAGCTGAACGTACGCTGAAAGTTTGTACACTCGCGGACTTTCCTTGATGTACACTGTAGTTAAAGAAACTTATAAATTGGTAGTACACTAACGAATTGTCGCTTTTGTACATGCACTTTTTTAAACGGTTGAGGTTGTACAAATTTGGGATTAAAAATATAATTCTAGTTGCATGGTACTGTAAAAAGTCACATTCAAAAAAATTCAACCGTGATTTGTTGCAACTGATTTTAAATGTAAGTTGGGTGTGTTCCATTTTAAAAGCCCGCCCTGGTTCTTCGACTAGCCGATGGAATACATATTGTACGTGCGGCTACATACCATCCGTAAACATTACCAGTATATGCTAACCTCTGATTGTACGAAAGCCTCTATACAATGCCAGGTCAGCTTAAACTGGAAATGTAAACTTTTATTTGTAGTCGTGTGTACATCAAAATTTCTCTCTCCTTTTTACTGTTTAAGTGATAACTTGTATATCTCTAATTTCGAATGCAAATTATCATTTCATAAATCGTGACGCTACGGAATGGAGTGAAACTTTGAAAATCGACATAAAATGCTTTCCTTAAGCTAGCAACAAAATCCGATTGGAATAGCGATTTTTGGAACATCACAATCGAATGTTTGATTCGATGATCACTTACCGAGTACGGACACCGTAGACTAACACGTAGTTGAATTTTCAGTGGTACTCGGAGCCGGACCTGGCGTCACACGTAAGCATAACATTACAAAACATAAAGTGTCGTTGCATGCTGTCATCTCTTTCTCACCGGGCACAGGTGGCGGGGACAGGGGATCTTCTATACCTCATTGTCATTTGATGATTATTTGAACATCAGAAGAAAATACTTGATATATCTAGCTATCGTAATATTAGCAAACTTTTATATGGGAACCCAACATCGTCAAAATAAACAATCGAGCTGACTATTGCAATTGCTTTTTTTATATAATTGGGTATTTGAACAAAAAAAAAACGTTTGTCTCATTCAATACTCCATGTAAAAGGATATCCCCTTTTTTCGACACGATTAATTGTTTTTTAGCACAACCCGCCGAAAAGTGATTCTAGTCACGCGTTGCTAAAACGCTCCATATAAATCGGACGTGTTTTGTGACGTCACATTACTATATTGGAGCGTTATATGTGTGAAGCTTGTTCGATATTTTGAGTTATCTCGTAAAATAATGTTTTATGTGCTACTCTTATAAAAAAACGTTCATAATTTAAGGAAAAACCTAAATATAATAAGCATTCATTTTACATTAATTTTTTTGCAATTTTTGAGACATTAAGGTCTTAAAAAATTAAAATTGTTACCTAATTTTATTTTGTGTACTTTCTTTTAATTTCCGTTATGGTATAAAATACAATTCAACCCCAAACTAATTAAGTGTAATGTACCAAATTGAGTTCTGCATTAGAGGTATAATCTAATAGGTATAACTAGGTAGTAATTTGTAATTAATTATTCATAGTCATTTTTAATGAATAAATAATAATAATAAAAAATCTAATAACGAAATATGAAATCCCTTTTTCGATGACACGCAGTAAGTCAGCCGACTGTTTTGTGTACAGTGTCAATGTTTCTCGAGGGGTAAATACGATAAATTAAAAATGTAATAAATAAAATTAGTTTGTTGTGTTTTTTGGATCCGCGGTCTTCACACCTGTGCCTCTTCAACACATCACCGCTATTTGTTTGCTATCACATGCGATGCACGTACGTCATTATCCATTTTTAAAACTGGATCAACACTGTAAATTTATTAATTCAGTGTTAAGAATATGTTCATGTCCACTGCGCCACATGTCTGTTCACAGCCTTGGGTATTTCGTATGATTGGTATGTTTCTATTTGTGCTTCATTTATTTTAGAGGATGTCGAAATGTTTGTTGTCTCTATTCTAATTGACTACTCCGTGTAATTCGTAACGCCATTGTATGCGTGAGTGGGTCAGTTGAAATAGAATTTATGCTGTCTTGGACTCTACACCAGTCGTAGCGTATCCTATATTTTTAAGCTGTTTCGACATACTGCTAAGTAAAGTTCGCATGGTTTATGTTCGCAGCTTATGTGGCCTACAAATCATCACCGAATCATTCCGCTAAGCTGATATTTCGATCTCCACATTAAATGAACCGTAGTTCTCCTTATATCATTGTTTGTTACTGTCTATTGTAGACTGTGTGTTCGGGAAGAATAGGAGCATGGTATGCGCACTTATATACAAAACTAAACAAAGTTTTTGAGACCTGTAATCCGTCTCGGCTATAAACTCAAAGCGAATTGATTTGGGTTCTTTAGTTATTTCGACCAACTCATGTTCGAAATATCAATTCCAATCAACAAAGGCAAATATAATATGACTAGACAGAATTCTTCAATTTGGCCGCGGTTTTAAATATTTAGGCCAAAGCTACTAGACCGTGTTATAATATTACATTTATTAGCATAAAATATGCAATGTTATAAGTGCGCATTAGGGGTAGTTACGCGTGAGACATCAATTTTCTTTATTGAATGTTGTGTGTAGGAGCCGCCTGCGCCGGCGCAATTGTCCAACGCGCACAAGTCAACGGGTGCGCTGCAGGAGGCGCCGCCGGTGCCCCCGCCGCCCGCGGGGTACTGCCCCCCCGCTACGTCGCGACACCACTCCGCGAGACTCCCAGGTTTGACAAAATAACATTGTGTTACTTGCATTGGAATGTTACATGTTGTAAACTGTAGACATCGGACCTTGATACGTGTCGTGCTGTGATACCTATACGTACATTACAGTTTTGTATTTTATTGCATAAATATGTAGAGCCGGGTGCTACATGAAAGGACTTATACATATATATTTTCCACAAATATTTTTTAACAATTTTTTTTTCTTTTCGAATCGTGGGATAAAAGCAGATTTAATTAACTATGACAACATGTCAAACAAAATTGTTAAATCTAAGATTGTAAAATTAGTTTATATTGATACGACCGATTTTACTGTTCGATGTGTATTTAACTACAGATGAATCTGCCTTCATAGGTCGATACATCGAACTCTCTGCTAGGGAATTCGACACAATCATCCCTTCCCGTAAGTGGGCAAAAACGTGTGTAAAACTGTATAGAGATCTACAAAAATCTCACGCATCCAGGTCCGGTTGTATGGACACAATCATCGCTAATGCCAATCACGAGTTCTTATTTTTTATTTATGTGAATGTTAACTCTATGATTTTTATTTTAACATATTTTAAACATCATTTATGACAGCGTTTCTTAGATATTTGATTTGAGCCCTAATCATTTTGAAGCCTCTAACGTATTTGAGGTGATAGCTCTTATACTGTTCTACATACAAACTTTCAGTTTACTCGTATTTGATTCAAAATGTATGTGTCGTTTTTGATTAAACTTCACAATCGTAAATTGGTTGTATAGCATTAACTTTTATCTTGATGATTGCTAAGCGTCCTCGTCCATACACTCTCAGTTTAATAAAGGTAATAATAAAAAGTAAGTAATTTAGTAAAATCAAAAATATTTGCGTTAACACAAATCTTAGGAGGAAATTGTTTGTTGCTTAGCCCAAGGTTAACACCAACCGTTTGTAATTATTTTATTCAAACCTGGTATTTTCGCGTATTTTTTTTCCGTTTACAAGTGTAGAAAATTTTAGTAGAATCGGCTTTTCCATTTTTGTAAATGTTTCGATTAAAATTTGAAGTAGAAAGGAAAGTTTGTAGTACCACTTGAGAGGTCAAATTTCGAATACGCTTGAAAGAGAATTTAGTAAACAGAAAACTAAGAAGCGCTGCCTCAGTCCATGAATAGTGTCACACTTGGTCTACATATAATTAGGTCCTGGCTCAGTGAGCCGCGGGGATGTAGATGAGCGGGACGCGATGCAGCTGTGGTTCGAGGCGCGGTGGGCGCGGCTGGTGGCGCAGCGGAGGGCCCGGGACGAGGCATCGGAGCCCCACGCCAGGAGAGTGGCCCGCCTCGAGCGAAGGCTCACCAGGCCCCTCTCCGGTGAGGATACTTATACATCGATAGAAAGGTTCAGTGCTCTGGTGGCGGACATATTTTCCAGCTGCGAGTAATTTTATCGTCTCCGTACCCTAATGGCTAAATGTTGGACTGACCGGCGGTCCAAGATTCGATTCCCAGTGGGGGTTAGTCTGCCGCCAATCAACTGTGTTGTGTTCCGGTATAAATGGTAGCAGTAGATACGCCTCATTAGGTTGAGGCTTCTGGGTACGCACGCTTACCATCCAACGGCTATATCGTCACTTACCATCAGGAGAGATGAAAGCCAAGTACAAACACATCATCATACAATCTGGGACCTTCGAATTCTAAGTCCAAGTCTACTACATTAGACCGCGGGGAGACAAGCTATTCCATAGCATCTATAGTATTAGTGTTTAATACTGCCCTGGCAAACGTACACGTAAGTACATACCTGTAAATGCTTCGGAGGGCGACTACGGAAGACAGTAAGTAAAAGCAGAGCGTTCAATGTAGCGAGGTTATTATCACATATAATATCATCATCGAAACCATCATATCATTTTTTTGGCATTTCATTAAATTAATCTTAATCTTGCCGCATGTCATCATCTTCAGCTGCGTGTTGCATTGATATACATACGAGTAATCAATGAGCATGCCACCGCTTGTAATAAAACATACAATAAATATATTTAGATTTTTGGCATGAATCTAGTTTTTATAATGTTTACAACCTAAAATGGCTGTCATGAAAGGGTTGGGGGTTCCCCTAAATTTAATTTGGAGACTATAAAATCGAATAATACATATTTGTATTTCTTCGTATTTATTATCAGGTGTAACGTTTAAATTACGAAAAGTCCTATTCTATAAACTTTTTGGAATACTACAAAAAGTTGTCATGATGTTTTAAACGTACAAAAATTTGTTTTATTTCCATTTATTTACCATGTGATGGTGACTTTTAATTGAAATTTCCCTTAAATCATTCCATAAGAACAAGAATGGGTGAACGTGACATGGTACAGAAGTTGTTATATATTTTTGTACTCGATTGTACACATTGTAGTAGGTATATGTGGTAATATACACAAGATCGTACAAAAATACACGAATTGAATATCCGTGTAGGACGTTTCGTACGTCCACGTCCTTTGCACCTGAATTCCCTTTTCAAACCACATCCCTCGCACCGAAATTACATCTTGGCTCCAATGCTGTAGCAGGATGAATTTATATAACCACGTTTAATTGTATTCTTCCCAGCGGAGCAACAAGCTGCTACCGTAGCCGAGCTGGTTCAGGTGTCGGCACAGCGTGAGGCCCACCAAGCTCTCATCGCAGCTGACAGGTTAGCGCTTTTTAACAAAGATTGTTTCAGCTATACTAATTATTGCAATACCAACACGTCACTGTCGAAGTCATAACTGTTGTGTTGAATTTCACCGTCTGACGATATCTGGGATTTAAGAATGCATAGAGCGACAGTGGCATCGTTTGCCATTTGCCATCATTATTTATAGTTTTAAGCACATAATCTTTGTTTTGGCTGCGCCTTAGTCGGATTAAAACCAACAACTATTGACAAAGTTACGTTGTAGATGTCCTTTAGCCCATTACAGAATGCCATTCTAAAGGTATATATTTATTGATTTGACTTGATCAAAAGACTTGACGAGTTTTGAACGAATTGAAATTTAGCTTGTAAATTTGGAGTTTTAGCACGTACCTTTTTTTAAATATTATACTCGTGTGACATAGTATGGATTGACAGTATATGTTTTATGATGTTGGCAGGAGGCGCAACGGAGTAGGCGATTAGTCCCCGCATTGCCCCGCTCTCTCTAGTTTAATCAGCTATTCATAAACCCCAAGTTGCGTCGCGTTCCAAGATTTAGTGGAAGATATACATGAAATATATGTTCTGACTGAATTCATTACTCAGCGATATAGCAAAATAGAGGCGATCAATTTTTAAGTTAACCCGTCTCATCGGTTGCTACATTTAGAACAGTTTTAGTTTTAGATCAGAATCACAAAATGTCTTTTTTTCTGTAACTATTTAATTCCAACTGCGATGCAAAGGTCTATCTGAAATGCCTCTAGGTTTTCATCAATAGCTGTCATATCAAGGTCGTCCAGCGAGTCACGCCACCGTCCATCCGTCCATATTCTCAATGGCCCGATGAACAACACGCGTGACGATGAATTTATTTAGGAAATATTGACATTCTTCATTTACTCACACTGCCTAATTAGCACCGACAATCAATAAATTCGTGTGCTGCTTAAGATCTTGTTTAGAAAGGACTCAGGACTTTGAATTTGATATGTATAGATGACAGTAGTTGATTATCAATCGGGGTACTTTTAGCGAAGCTTGAATTGAATATTCCCAAAAATAGGGGTTTATGAGACCTTAGCTTTACGTAGAACAAAGTGTCGCAGCTTTTGAATTATTTAAATATAAACGACTTAACAAGATCATACATAGTAATTATGATAAATGTGTAGTTATATTTATGTATACAATTTTCATAATCATGTTTTTCACTTTGAGACACTGCCTCTTATTTCTCTTTCACAATCTTGATGTGAACAATGTTTGATTTGTTACGTTATTAAAAAACTGTAAAGTTTATGTGTCTAGAAGTCAGACAAAAATGCAATTTTTTTATTTATTTAAATAAAACTCATTGCAATTGTTTTCTGTTGTATTTGATATTTTTGTATTTATTGTCTTATTATTCTATCTATCTATCTATCTAATCTATTACTTGTCTTATAAATTCACTTACCAGTTTATAAGAGTGATTAATTTAGTAAATGGTATATTTTAAGTGTTGAGGGGCAGGTCGTGTCTCTTTAACATATTTAAGACATGTAATGAAAGCTTTATTCTTTGATTGTAATAGTTAATTTTCGTTTTTGTCGTGCTGTTAAATGATTCTTATATTCTCTTTCGCCAATACTATATATTTAATTATAATCTGGAGTAAGATTTATTTCTTTTATTGATCATTTTACGTTTCTATGACATTTTATTTTCGTTATATCATATTGTATGCGAAAAATGAGACTGAGAATCATCTAACAGCGCCATGAACCCATGTGTCTAATGACAACAATTGTCACAAATAATTATGATTGATCGATACATCTGAACCCTTTCCCATACTTATGTCCAGAACAATTAACATTATTAAAGTTTGACATTTTTACAGGCCGACATTATTAGAGTTTGACATTACTATAGTTTGACATTGCCTTTTGTCATTTTTCAGTTTGGACATAACTATCGCAAAGGATCTGAACGGTGTGCTAGATATGCCAAATGAGTTAACATATAAAAACATATTTATATTTGTATAGTAGAGTAAGTAGTAAGTGAAATTTTTTGTTAATGTTAGTTATGTGTAACGCACTCGCTATCTCGCTCACTCGCACTGTATTATTATTGTTTGACTTAGGCGGCTATGTTTTGTTTCTATTCTGCAAAGCCATCTATTTATGTAGTTATGTTTCTACAGGTCTAACGCATAACTGAGTCTGTTCCTGAGGTATGGGGGCGGTACGGGAGGGTGTGTTTAAGGAACGTCAAACGACGCCCGACTGAAGCTATGGGTCGTTTGCCGTTCCGTTAGCACACCCTCCCGAACCGCTCACATACCTCAGGAACAGACTCAGTTATGCGTTAGACCTTTAGTTTTCTGCTCATAAATATATAAGCATATGTGCTAATACAAGCGAGGTAGAATCTTTTTCAATTTATATATTATATGTACTCTCTTAGGTATATCGTGGAGTGTACCAAAGGTATTAAAATATTGATTCACATCACTATTAATTTATTGACATCACATTATTTAAATTATTATTGACCTGGTAGATTTAAAAATAATTAAATTGATGCAGATTGTATGTATAAAAATTAAAACGTGCCACACATATGACTAGTTAGTCTATTTTTGAATATATTTTCCATATCGGGTTGTTTGATATAGGTAAACCGCTTAATGAGTCCTCGTTCGCGCGGTACAGGGGCGCGGGAGTATGACGACAAGGGGATCGAGAGAGGAGCGGGCGGAAGGACACTATGCGCGCCTGTCGCCCGCTCCTCTCTCGATCCCCTTTATCGCCACACCCCCGCGCCCCTGTACCGCGCGAACGAGGACTCAGTTAAGCGGTCGGTCTGTAAATCGCCTTGTAATCCAAATAACATCTTTCAAAGTTGTTGTTTCAGAGTTGTGCATATATAACTACATAAGTGTATATTGTCATAAATGTAATGTATATTTTTATATTCGGCGGATTGGCACGGTGTCTATAAGGTTGAAATTAAATCAGGGTTGCACCTAAGGTATTGACGAATATTGTTAAAAATTTCAACGCCAGGTTTTTTTCTGTCGATTGTAACATTGTATTCTTCCCCGTTTCTAGGAGGAAAATAATGTAGAATATACATATGTCTGGGTTTAAGAACTATTGCACGAAATTTCGTAAATGAACGTCATCAAGTCAGTCACTATCGTGCGCTGAAATATATTGAAAGGAGAAAGGACTTCTTTAGGTTAGCCCAATCATTGAACTAGGGCACGATTTTGTTGAAATTGGATACAAATTCGAAAATATTAATAAACAATACCTAAAGTTAATGACATCTTGTTTTTTATATGTGCTACATCTAGGAATAAGTTCGTAATGTTTTTCATTGGACCTGCATAGCTATTTCGTCTTTTCACAGTCACTGTATTGGTATGAACATATATTTTGTTAGGTTAGAAAATTTATTTGTCTGTTATCAAATCTGAATAAGGAATTATTTTTCAATCTAATTGCAATTATCATTCTAATTATATGGACTTTCCACTGTAAAAATGAGATGCCTTCTACGGTACGTTACAGATGATGAGATGAACTAAATGTTCCTGTAAATCTTATTTATTTGTGTATTGGAAGGTGTCACGTGTGTTAGAAGAATTTTTTATTTCTAATTTTCTAATTATTGTTTAAACGAGATTAAACCCAGTGCAAAAGTCCACAAATCAATGTACCTCTTTTTGTATGTCTAGTTAAATTTGACAAAACTAATACAAAAGTAAAATATTCATTTATGTCGTTTTATTTGTTAATAACCTTGCAATGGACATCTGATACACTGAGGCCAATGTCCACTGTTGGACATGGGCCTATCTGAGATCGCCATGTCGAACGGAATTGTGTCACATTAACTGCGCCGTGTGGTTTCGGCTTTATAATAGGCCCATCCTGATCTCATCCCGCGCTGTATCGTAAAACGCGATTAAGTAGAAAACATCCAAGAAATGGACAGCAGCGTCTATGTAACAACTAACTGCGATCACCCATCCTGCCAATCGTGGTGGTTATGACCACTGAGCAAGTAAATCACTACGGTTATGACAATACAGTTGGGGTAACGAACGCTATTCTGTTGATTTAATAGGGGTGTCTCGAGTCCATAGGAAACAGTCAAGTGTGTTTGATGGGAACACCAATAAATTTTGTCCCTAAGAGTGTTAAGTATACTACGTAATAAGAGATGGGACTCCGCACATCGAAAATAAACCTAACAAAGCTCAAAACGGGGCAAAATAAACATCCATTCTACATAATATAGGTACAGTGGCATCAACATTGCGCTAGTAGCGCCTGTGATGCTTAGCCACATACAATTTGTCGTGAACGAACTGTTTTGTCCCACCAGTGGGACCACGGTTCAGCAGTGCATAGTCGACTGAATCACACACACGCCTGAATCGTCACAACTCCCAATTCCACAGTCAATGCGACGGGTGAAATGCAGGTTAATTCAGGTCGAATTGCGGCTGATAACAGATGTTTATTATCCACCAGTAAGTAGGTGGCGATGTATCAGTATACCTATCGCAATCTTTTTTGACGGCATCGAAATAAAATAAATACAAATTCTGAGAGGCTATTACATGATTTTTGGTAGACATGAATCGGTAATCTGTTTTCAGGGCTGATTATAACGATTGGGTACTTATATAAAAACAAGATATGATTATCACAAAATATTTAATCTTATATGTTCTCGGATACATTTTTTTCATTCATACGTTCATTCAGACAAATCTATTATGTATTTTTTCACAACTAGTCTTATTTTCCGAGATATGGACAGACCGCTAGGAAAACGAACCCAGCGGTCTCTTCAAATCTGAGGGAAAATAAACATTATTTACAATAATAATAAATTATAACAATTATACAACTGCGAATTTATATTGTGTTTGCCTGTTTTAATGGCACATATTAATTTCATCTGATTATCATTTAGTTTATAAAATAAAGCCAATACACTGCACTACTGTAGGTAATAAACGCCAACCCTCATTAAGTACTCCTTATTTGCTTCATCCTACGAGGTGTTAACATGATCTGTTGCGGTGTAGTTAATTTATTTTTAAAAGAGCACTTTAATATTACTTTGTACCATGCTAAAATTAGTGACAAAAGAGTTTGTATTAGAATCAACCGGTTCTAAAAGCATCCGCAATCAGTCAAGTCATTTGGAATCTCACGCCATAATGGCGGCGTCTGCCAGAAAAAGCTTTGTCATGTGATAATCTGCAGAAATATCATTAAATCGTGAAAAATTAGATCGTTGATGCACTATAAAATATTATAGTGATGCAATATTTAAGAATAGTATTTAAAATAAAGTAATATAATATAAAATTGATTAAACAACAATATCTACGATATGAATTAAGGAATAGAAAATAAGAGATGCAGTGAACAATGATCTACGTCAATCTAATCTTAATTATCTAAAAGTTATTTACAAATATTTATTTACTTAAAACTAACCCTAAAACTGAAATATAGTGGTGAAAGTGTTCGTTGAGTATGTAACATTACATGTAAGAGAAGATCGAGGTAATCATAGTTATAAGCGGAAAATATTTTATTAAATACTGTCGCCATTCTATATAAATTACTAATTTTGCAAAAATATTACACTAAAAATTAAAATGGCTTCTTAGATTTTCCGAGATATTTAGGGTAGGGGATACCAAGACAGCGCTACTAAAACATTTCAAAACAGCGCCACCTCTCGAAAAATACCACTCATCAACCTCTTACTAAATCTTAAAAGGATCTACGTAATAATTAACAAATAACAATTGAAATCTACAGTTATTTGGTACGTATAGTTTTGACTCCGCCCACTTCGGCTTTGAGCAAAACTTCTATAATTTATCTCCACGGGTCGTGTCCTGGAATCGTGTTCGTAGAAGTAAGACAGCCTTCTCTGCGTGTCGGCATTAAAAAGGGGATAGTCAATTCTTGAATTCTATTCATAGCGATAGAGGTCAAAATTGTGCGCTGGAAAGGTTTGCAGAGAATGTCAACTCATCAGAAATCGATTTACAACAAACGATTAGTGAAAAATAACTTGCTACACGTTGGCGATGAAAGGTTAAAATGAACGAAAAGCCAAAAGTTGTATAAACCCTGAATAAAAGTTTTACTCAGAACGAAAACGAGAGTAAGAGAGATGGAAGTATTAGATTTTGAACCATTTTAACCACTCTAACGCCAACGAGTTCATTTGTCTTGTCAATCAACTTAATATCTAGGCTTATGTTTATGGTGGGGTCGGTGCGGCGATTCAAAGTCCGGGTGCCGAGGCTCGCGGTGGTGGTGGTGATGGTGATGTCTTCTTTTGTCCCTGGGCACAGCTGGGTAGACATCAGACACGACCAGCTCGGAGCCGTCCTTGGGGGCCTCCCTGTCGTGGCGCCTGGGGGGGTAGTTGCCACCAGCGACTTCATGTAGCTGCTCCCAGGCCTGGCGGTAGTAGCGGGTCAGTCCACTGCGCGACTCGGAGGACGAGGTGTCGAGTGACGCGACTGTGTTGCAGTCAGGCGGCACGTGATGTTGGTACCGCTTGCCGTCGTGGTGTTTCCTGCTGACAGGCGAAGTACACTTCAAGCAGGTTTTATTTTAATTTTAATGCATACATAAAACAGTCACAATTTTTATCATGATATATATTTTTTTTCTTCAGTAGATTCAGTTTAGTTACAATGCGCTGAAACTTTTGAACCTGTTTCTTAAATGCACTTTTTAAAACAGACAGACAATCTGTATCTTTAAAAAGTTGGTCATTCCAAATTATGTCGTCTAATTTTGGTATTTGTTGTGACTGTATGATGACAGTAAAGTTGCAAATATGATAATTTATATTTACAGTGAATTTGTTGCGTGCTCCTGAAATGGTGCTGAAAAGTACAACCCAAAATTCGTTTCACATTTGCACTTTGAAAGCTTTGTAGCTTCAAAAACAGCTGCGTAACGACTTCGGGTTCGATAACTGATGACTTCGACATGAAGTTGATCAAATCGACATTGAAACTAAAGTGCGAAACGACGATCAAATCCATGTAGATAGTGCGAGGCTGATAAATTCCAAAATGGCGGGTGCTCAATCTGCAAAAACAAAAATGGCGGGTGCGCGTCGCGTGCTTTTCCATGACCGGTGCGTGCGTGCTGCGCACTGCGACACGGTGGCTGTTCATATATAGTTGCCAATATAATTGTACGAAGACGGGAAAATAATACACAATCTGAATACGGATAAGTATTTGCATTGCCAATGATATGAGTCAATTAAAATCATTTTAAATACATGTAGATCAGACTTTTGTATCTGCTGCAAGAGCTGTAATCATCAGCCACCATGTCACGGCCGCGGTACGAGTACCTCAAAATATAAACGCACTCATAACGGGTTGGAGAAGTGTCCAGCGCGATGCGTGTGGCGGTGAGCCCTGACGAACTCCCTGCGGCCCACCTGCTGGTCTGGGAAGGGCAGCGCAAGGAGCGTGTACCACCGCGACGGGAGCTCCCGGACCGCCGGCGGCGGCTTTTGACCTCCGCTAGCGTTCACAACTCATTACTTTCAAGGACAAAGGAGCCCGACAAAAATCACCTAAATTGACGCCGTTCACACGTCTGAAAGACGAGACAGAAGAACGAGTGGAAAGGAAATCCTAAAGGCACTTTATATTTCAAGGTACATCCGCCCCGATACGTTGAGATTAGTCTTGGGGCGAAGAAGGCAAGTTACAACAACAGTAGTCGTAGATACAGTTAGCGATAGCGGAAACTATAGAACAACGACAGAGATGCGCTTCTACTAATAGGAGTGATCCTGGATTGATTTGGATAGTTTTCGGTGGTACTACGTTTGGGGAAGCTAAGCGTAAATAAAGATCGTTACCTCCGGACTAGGATGACGATGGTGGTGATGATGGCGACGAGGAACACGAGGCCCCCGAAGGCTCCTAGTGCGACGACGGCTCCGATGTTGAGCCTGGCGCCGACCGTCTCGCGATGCTCCCCATCCACCGGGAAGGGCACGTTCACCCTCGGCGTCTGCTCCGCTCGTATGTTATTGCCGCTGCCGAGGATCTAATAACATTACAGTAATTTAAGCTAAGTTAGATACGTACACTTCGAATATCCGCGCACATAAAATAAATGCTAATAAATAATGCGTTACATCGGTCGAACTGGAAGGATACGGCCTGCTTTCACGGTACTAGGAAGTTGGATGTTAATTATATATATTTCGCGACATTATAATCCGATGTCCTATTTTTAGATAATTACTGAACTAGAAGCATCGGTGGCGCAATGTATAAGGCGCGGACTCTCAATCTGAGGGTTCCGGGTTTGAATCCAGCGGTGTACCTATGAGTTGTATTTCAATTCAAGTACATTATCCGATTGCTTAACGGTAAAGGAAAACATCGTGAGGAAACCTGCATGTCTTGAACAGACATGTGAAGTCCGCCGATCCGCACTGGTCCCGCGTGGTGTACTATGTCCCATACACTCTCTGTAGGAGAGTAGGCCTGAGCCCCTCCAGTGGGGACGTATGTGTTGGCTGTTGATGATGATTGATGACTGCACTAAGCCAGATCTCCAGTCTATTTTAAAAGATTATGGCAAACTAAATTTAGTTTGTAACTTTTATCGAACGAATAAGCTCAATCCTTCAAACAAAAGTCCGTACCTGGTTCTCTCTCGGATGACTGGCAACAATGATGTGTGGCACGTGGCTCGTGGGAGACTCCTGCGCATCACCAACTGTCACCTTCCTCTCTGGCTGTTTCTCATACGTCTTAGTCGTCGGCCTGTCATACACTCTGGTGGTAGGGCGCTCGTACGCCCTGGTGGTAGGTCTCTCAGTCGTGGTCTTGGGCCGTGGCCGCCGCGGGGGGTCGGGTGCTAAGAACGGAGTGGGGGAGGATATAGGGCGGAGGGTGGAACGAGAGCGGGTGGGGAATAGACGAGCGGTGGTAGAGGAAGGGGCGGGAGGAGTTGTAGTGGTGGGTTGAGTTGTACTAGTTGTCGGTATCGAAGTTGGTCGTTCTTCAGCTGGAAGGTATATTGAAATTATTTTTGTAGTAGGTTTGCCTGCACGAAGGAGGCCCATGTCCAGCAATTGACGTTTCCTGGCTGATGATGATATAGGTTTGCACATCACCTCACCTGATAGTAGTTGACTAAAGGCTGTTGCTCACCTAGCAAGCTACCTCAAGTAAATGAGGCGCTTGCTCTATTATGTTTCATACCAGAACAAAAAATTATGGGTTTGCACTTGGCCTACCTCTCTCCAGATTGTAAGTGACGATAAGGCTGTTGGATGTAAGCGTGCGCACCCAGAAGCCTCAACCTAATTAGGCGCTGGCTCTGCTACCTATCATACCGGAACACAACAGGCAGACTTAGATAAAACCTGGTAGTGGCGGTCCTACCACCAACCAAACCGAGTACCGATAGGCACCCCCACTGGGAATCAAACCCGGGACCTCTCGAGGCCACGGAGGCGGTTAAAAACGTTACCTCCAACGAAACCGACTGTCAGAGATACCAAGCAGTGAGAATAGAACCTCGAAGCTAGCAATCTTCGGATAGTGAGGAGACGGATCAGATTACATTGAAAAGATATATTAGGAAGCATCACGTCATCATTTTATGGTGCGGGGACTCATTGGTATAATTATAGTCCTCAGTAAACAACTGCATTACGTGCTTACATAGTAAAAAAGCGTCGGTGGCGCAGTGGATAAGGCGCGGACTCTCAATCTGAGGGTACCGAGTTAGAATCCAGCCGTGTACCTATGAGTTGTTTTTCAATTCAAGTACACTATCCGATTGCATAACGGTGAAAGAAAACATCGTGAGGAAACTGCATGTCTTGAACAGGCATGTGAAGTCCGCCGATCCGCACTGGGCCCGCGTGGTGGACTATGTCCCATACACTCTCTGTAGGAGAGAAGGCCTGACCCCCTGCAGTGGGGACGTATATAGGCTGTAGATGTGATAGCAACAAGAACTTACGGTCGCAGTGTGGCGCCGGGTGGTCCCAGAGGCCGGTGGCGAGGCAGGCGATGCGTCGCGCACCCCGCATGATATGTCCCCGCGCGCATGCGTACTCCACGACGGCACCAAACACCGATGTGTTATGTGACATATTGAAGCGCCCGTTCAAGACCTGCGGCGGCGGCTCGCAGTGCACCACTGCGGGGAAATACTCATTCACTACAAAGCCATTCACAAACGTGCACTTTTGTTTATCATCAGCCTTCATGGTACGCCACATTGAGCGGTCTAGAGACCTTAACTAGGTCGTCGGTCCATCTATTAGGGGGAAGGCCCGGTACACGCTTCCCGGTAGGTGGCCACTCGAGAACTTTTGCTCCCCATCGGCTATCGGGTCTTCTTGGGATGTGGCCTGCCCATTGTCACTTCAATTCATTGACTCGTAGAGCTATGTCGGTGACCCTAGTTCGTCTACGGATTTTCTAATTCGGGATTTTATCACGTAGAGAAATCGTATCGATTTTGTAGTCTTGTATGTTGTACTACTACGTCGAAGCCAAAAGGCGGGATATGATTTAAGCAACCTTTGTATGTTCCTCGCTAATCTGTTCCTTCTATTTTGTAGTCTTGTATGTTGTACTACTACGTCGAAGCCAAAAGGCGGGATATGATTTAAGCAACCTTTGTATGTTCCTCGCTAATCTGTTCCTTCTATTTTGTAGTCTTGTATGTTGTACCACTACGTCGAAGCCAAAAGGCGGGATATGATTTAAGCAACCTTTGTATGTTCCTCGCTAATCTGTTCCTTCTATTTTGTAGTCTTGTATGTTGTACTACTACGTCGAAGCCAAAAGGCGGGATATGATTTAAGCAACCTTTGTATGTTCCTCGCTAATCTGTTCCTTCTATTTTGTAGTCTTGTATGTTGTACCACTACGTCGAAGCCAAAAGGCGGGATATGATTTAAGCAACCTTTGTATGTTCCTCGCTAATCTGTTCCTTCTATTTTGTAGTCTTGTATGTTGTACCACTACGTCGAAGCCAAAAGGCAGGATATGATTTAAGCAACCTTTGTATGTTCCTCGCTAATCTGTTCCTTCTATTTTGTAGTCTTGTATGTTGTACCACTACGTCGAAGCCAAAAGGCGGGATATGATTTAAGCAACCTTTGTATGTTCCTCGCTAATCTGTTCCTTCTATTTTGTAGTCTTGTATGTTGTACCACTACGTCGAAGCCAAAAGGCGGGATATGATTTAAGCAACCTTTGTATGTTCCTCGCTAATCTGTTCCTTCTATTTTGTAGTCTTGTATGTTGTACCACTACGTCGAAGCCAAAAGGCGGGATATGATTTAAGCAACCTTTGTATGTTCCTCGCTAATCTGTTCCTTCTATTTTGTAGTCTTGTATGTTGTACCACTACGTCGAAGCCAAAAGGCAGGATATGATTTAAGCAACCTTTGTATGTTCCTCGCTAATCTGTTCCTTCTATTTTGTAGTCTTGTATGTTGTACCACTACGTCGAAGCCAAAAGGCGGGATATGATTTAAGCAACCTTTGTATGTTCCTCGCTAATCTGTTCCTTCTATTTTGTAGTCTTGTATGTTGTACCACTACGTCGAAGCCAAAAGGCAGGATATGATTTAAGCAACCTTTGTATGTTCCTCGCTAATCTGTTCCTTCTATTTTGTAGTCTTGTATGTTGTACCACTACGTCGAAGCCAAAAGGCAGGATATGATTTAAGCAACCTTTGTATGTTCCTCGCTAATCTGTTCCTTCTATTTTGTAGTCTTGTATGTTGTACCACTACGTCGAAGCCAAAAGGCGGGATATGATTTAAGCAACCTTTGTATGTTCCTCGCTAATCTGTTCCTTCTATTTTGTAGTCTTGTATGTTGTACTACTACGTCGAAGCCAAAAGGCGGGATATGATTTAAGCAACCTTTGTATGTTCCTCGCTAATCTGTTCCTTCTATTTTGTAGTCTTGTATGTTGTACTACTACGTCGAAGCCAAAAGGCGGGATATGATTTAAGCAACCTTTGTATGTTCCTCGCTAATCTGTTCCTTCTATTTTGTAGTCTTGTATGTTGTACCACTACGTCGAAGCCAAAAGGCGGGATATGATTTAAGCAACCTTTGTATGTTCCTCGCTAATCTGTTCCTTCTATTTTGTAGTCTTGTATGTTGTACTACTACGTCGAAGCCAAAAGGCGGGATATGATTTAAGCAACCTTTGTATGTTCCTCGCTAATCTGTTCCTTCTATTTTGTAGTCTTGTATGTTGTACTACTACGTCGAAGCCAAAAGGCAGGATATGATTTAAGCAACCTTTGTATGTTCCTCGCTAATCTGTTCCTTCTATTTTGTAGTCTTGTATGTTGTACTACTACGTCGAAGCCAAAAGGCGGGATATGATTTAAGCAACCTTTGTATGTTCCTCGCTAATCTGTTCCTTCTATTTTGTAGTCTTGTATGTTGTACTACTACGTCGAAGCCAAAAGGCGGGATATGATTTAAGCAACCTTTGTATGTTCCTCGCTAATCTGTTCCTTCTATTTTGTAGTCTTGTATGTTGTACTACTACGTCGAAGCCAAAAGGCGGGATATGATTTAAGCAACCTTTGTATGTTCCTCGCTAATCTGTTCCTTCTATTTTGTAGTCTTGTATGTTGTACTACTACGTCGAAGCCAAAAGGCGGGATATGATTTAAGCAACCTTTGTATGTTCCTCGCTAATCTGTTCCTTCTATTTTGTAGTCTTGTATGTTGTACTACTACGTCGAAGACAAAAGGCAGGATATGATTTAAGCAACCTTTGTATGTTCCTCGCTAATCTGTTCCTTCTATTTTGTAGTCTTGTATGTTGTACTACTACGTCGAAGCCAAAAGGCGGGATATGATTTAAGCAACCTTTGTATGTTCCTCGCTAATCTGTTCCTTCTATTTTGTAGTCTTGTATGTTGTACTACTACGTCGAAGCCAAAAGGCGGGATATGATTTAAGCAACCTTTGTATGTTCCTCGCTAATCTGTTCCTTCTATTTTGTAGTCTTGTATGTTGTACTACTACGTCGAAGCCAAAAGGCGGGATATGATTTAAGCAACCTTTGTATGTTCCTCGCTAATCTGTTCCTTCTATTTTGTAGTCTTGTATGTTGTACTACTACGTCGAAGCCAAAAGGCGGGATATGATTTAAGCAACCTTTGTATGTTCCTCGCTAATCTGTTCCTTCTATTTTGTAGTCTTGTATGTTGTACTACTACGTCGAAGCCAAAAGGCGGGATATGATTTAAGCAACCTTTGTATGTTCCTCGCTAATCTGTTCCTTCTATTTTGTAGTCTTGTATGTTGTACTACTACGTCGAAGCCAAAAGGCGGGATATGATTTAAGCAACCTTTGTATGTTCCTCGCTAATCTGTTCCTTCTATTTTGTAGTCTTGTATGTTGTACTACTACGTCGAAGCCAAAAGGCAGGATATGATTTAAGCAACCTTTGTATGTTCCTCGCTAATCTGTTCCTTCTATTTTGTAGTCTTGTATGTTGTACTACTACGTCGAAGCCAAAAGGCGGGATATGATTTAAGCAACCTTTGTATGTTCCTCGCTAATCTGTTCCTTCTATTTTGTAGTCTTGTATGTTGTACTACTACGTCGAAGCCAAAAGGCGGGATATGATTTAAGCAACCTTTGTATGTTCCTCGCTAATCTGTTCCTTCTATTTTGTAGTCTTGTATGTTGTACTACTACGTCGAAGCCAAAAGGCGGGATATGATTTAAGCAACCTTTGTATGTTCCTCGCTAATCTGTTCCTTCTATTTTGTAGTCTTGTATGTTGTACTACTACGTCGAAGCCAAAAGGCGGGATATGATTTAAGCAACCTTTGTATGTTCCTCGCTAATCTGTTCCTTCTATTTTGTAGTCTTGTATGTTGTACTACTACGTCGAAGCCAAAAGGCGGGATATGATTTAAGCAACCTTTGTATGTTCCTCGCTAATCTGTTCCTTCTATTTTGTAGTCTTGTATGTTGTACTACTACGTCGAAGCCAAAAGGCGGGATATGATTTAAGCAACCTTTGTATGTTCCTCGCTAATCTGTTCCTTCTATTTTCTTAAACTACTCGTCATATTTTGACAAATGATAAGTCATTGGATGCGTTGTGTTTACTGCACGTTATACGGTCACATGACGTTACATGGAATCCAAGATGGCGGCTAACAGGATACATAAAGTGCTACCCCAAAAATTAAAAATTCTAATACCGTATTTGGTATCAAATGAAAGATCTTTATGAGTAAATTACGAAAATAGGTTATATACGTATTTTTATATGAGGAGTACATACACCAGAGAAATAAATTTAACCTTTTTAGGGTTCCGTACCCAAATTGTAAAAACGGGAACCTATACTAAGACTTCGCTGTCCGTCTGTCACCAGGCTGTATCTCATGAACCGTGATAGTTACAGTTGAAATTTTCACAGGTGATGTATTTCTGTTGCCGCTATAACAACAATTAGTAAAAACCAGAATAAAATAAATATTTCAGGGGGCTCCCATACAACACATATTTTGCCGTTTTCTATAGATAATGGTACGGAACCCTTCGTGCGCGAGTCCGACTCACACTTGTCCGGTTTTTATTTATTGTTATTTAAGTACAATGGGTTTGCACTTGGCCTTAATCTTACCTGGTGGTAAGTGACGATAAGACCGTTAGTAAGCGTACGGATCCAGAAGTCTCCACTTGATAAGGCTCTGATACCTTTTATACCGGAGAAAAACAGTTCTATTGACACTGTTGTTTGGCGGGAGACTTAGGTAACATGGTGGTAGCAGAAACGGCCCCACCACCAGACAAACCGAGTACCGACAGGCATAGACCTCCGGCTCGTTAGCCCCAGTGATGTGTACTAACCGTCGCAGCGTGGCGGCGGCCCGTTCCATCTCTCGTCGATATCACAGACGAGCCTCGATCGTCCCACCATCTCGTACCCGTCATCGCAGGAGTACTGCACGTGTGATAGGTACGACACGGACAGGTTGAGCAACTTGTACTGGCCGTGGGGTATGTCCGCCGGGTACCCGCACTCGATGCCTGAAGTAATCAATAATATTAGTTTATTCGAGTGATGGTACGAGTAGCTCAGTTGGGTGGAGCGTCAGTCCTTGAACAATCAAGGTCTGGGTTCGATCCTGGCTCGTACCAATCAGCTACAATTTGGAATTTATGTACAAATGATAAAATTCATGACCATTGGCTTTTCGGTGAAGGAAAACATCGTGAGGAAGCCTACACACTCCTGAGAAGAAATTCAAAGGTGTGTGTGAAGTCTACCAATCCGCATTCGTCCCGCGTGGTGGACTATGTCCCATACACTCTCTGTAGGACAGTAGGCTTGAGCTCCTGCAGTGGGAACGTGTAGGCTGTTGATGATGATGATGTATACGTATGTGTACTAACGTTTACAAACTGGCGGGAACTCATCATAGAAGCCAGTGTCTAGGCAGGTGCGCACCGTGGGCCCGACGAGGAGGTGGCCCTCATCGCAGGAGTACTCCACGAAGGATCCGACCTCGAAGTCGTTCGCAATCATAGTGGAGTTGGGGGGCTGTTCGGGGCGGCCGCAGGTCTTCGGCTCTGTAACGAATGTCACACACAATCACAGTCAGGGAGGTACTGTGGGAGAGAATTCAATCGCTATTGCAGTCCGCTCACAGGACAGGGTAGTGTTAAAATATCGATATATTGATAAAACTATACGCAAAATGTCATAAGGTAATTGAGACCAAGGCTAGGTATGGAATGGCATGGAAAAAAGGAGAAATAAAACACTGTCACCAAAACACAATTGGTGCAATAATCGCGCTGCTATTTACAAATTAAATCGCTGAGCAAGAGAGATCGCACTTAGAAAATAACTTACGATGCTGGCAGATGTAATTGAGGTTGGCTGCGCAGTCTGTGTCAGCCCACAGCCAACCCTTGCTGCCGTCGAACCTTGCGCAGCCCTCGACGCCGCCCGGGGCGTTCCAGAAGGATACCGTGACCTCATCCCCGTTCACCCACCGCCAGTTGTTGGGATTCTGAGCGTCCCGCATCGCTCCCATCCAGTAATGACTGCTGCTGTCACTCCTGTTCACAAAATGTGGCTATGAGTTTTAATAGCAGATATTAACTACGGGTATGGTAGATTACAATAGACACTTAAAAATCCAACCTTCAGGGCGGTTGTTAAATCGTTCATAGGCTACCATTTTGTTAGTCAAGAAGAGTCAACAATAACAGAACTTTATTGGGATGGTCGACTGCTGCAGATTACAGTTACTTTCAAGATGCTCGATTGAAAGCTAGGTGTTCCATTAAACTTTTGATTCTAATTATATGAAAAAGCACTTTGGCATTATCGGGTGAGAAGTCGATGATTCGGGATTACAATGTAGTTAAAACACATTTTAACATATAAATAACTAACAACTTAAGATCTAATTTAATAGATCGCTGCAGCTGTACCTGGATCATACTTTTATAATGCTATCTATTGGGATAATAACATCGGCGTTATATATCATAAAGCCAAAGAGATTACAGCGGCTTTTCCATAGGTACGTAAGCCCCGCCCTGTCTTCTACAAATAGCACAGAATCATATAAGGGTTGCAGGCATTGGTATTTATTAGCAATCTTGCAGATAGGTATTTCGCTTCAATATAAACATGTATAGATATGTATATAATTAGGTACTCTATGGAATGTTATTATAGACTACTATTACAATACAAAAAATCAAGATATTCTGACCCTCCTTTAAGACTGGAAGGACAAACAAACTCGCTTTCTCGTTTATAATTAGTCTCTCTCTTTCTCTCTCTGTCTAGTTTACTATACTCGTATTGTAATAGACGAGTCACATGGTGTACAGACAAACCTTTTCTAGGGTTAAGTACACTTTAAGCCAATTTTGTGAAAATTTATGTTTGATTAATAAATAAAATAATAAATAAAAAAATGTACAACAAAAGGTAAGTTGTAAAGAACTGAAATAGCTGAAAAGTACTGGTTTGATTTTATAACTATAGTGTCGATTTTGAGCAGAAAGTAAGAGAAGCGCTTTATAAAGAAGTTTCGTCAAAACAGTGATCATTTTAAGTCGCCATTTCTCCTAAAAAGGAAAATAGTCGACCTTGTTTGTTATGATGACTGAGGAACCTGCAAATGTGAGCTTGTTATGAAATTATTTCGCTCTGATACGGACACATTAGGCTACTGAGCATAAAAACGTGAAATGTGACTCTTGTTTTACTTGTTAGACGGTGGAAAATCGGTCATATGCGACGGAGCAATGGCGGCTGTCTATAATTTTTAGGTTTCTTTTAAGAAAACACAGACCGTTATATAATTATATGTAGTTGTGTCTATAACTCACAGACGATAATAATAATGATACTCTTACTTTTAAAAACTTTTACAATAATGTCGACCTTGTTGTCGACCAAATGAATGAAGTACTAGTAGTTTAGATTTCAAGAAAATAGGATAAGCGAAGCCCGCTTCCAAAGTTAAAATTTTAAAATAAGTTTGTATAGCGTCTGTTTTAGTTATACTTATTACCTACAGACACTTTAGGGAAGGCGTTAGTATAATTTATATGTGTTAAAGATGGTTAAAGATTGTAACTATTCGTAAATAATATAACTTATTCAATAGCGAAATACTGATCATTTGATACAGTGCTTTCGAAGATTACCCCCAATAGATGGAGAGAAATGGCGGGAACTTGGCTCTACATCACATATCCTAAATGGGACTGTAGATTTTCAAAACTCAATCAGAATTTCTAATCTTGCCAGTCATCAGTCAAATAACAACATGTAACCAGTTATATGGTTATTTTACGTAACAACACGGAAGACTTTAAAATTTTAATTTGAAATAGGTACCTATTAGAGAACCGTTCGATTTACTATGTCGATGGAGTCGTAAGAGTGGATGTATACCGTTGTCGTGCGTTCTATCTGACGCTAACGGCGCCCGCGCAGTGGAATTGGCTCAGATCGCTACATCAGTGGTTCGCTACCTAGCGGCTCTGTAATAGGCCACTCACATAAACGACGTGTGCTTCTGTGATGTCTATAAGACATAGTTCTTATAGACATCTCAGAAGGACACACATTAATCAAAGTAATTTGTATCTGACAAAAACTATCCAGGACTATTTGGATAGGAATGCGTCTAAAACTAATGCAATTTGGACAAACTGCCAACAGATTGGTTCCAATACAACCAGGCCGAAAACTTTTTTAGTAACACGAGTATATGTATCCGGACAGGAGGTATCTAATCCATTTTCTATGTCTAGTATGTCGACATTACTTATTAGAGATTATACTACCACTGACATAGGTCATTGTAAAACATGAATAGAATGTAAATGGCAATCGTATCAAAAGCTCCAATAGACAAATATAGCACAAATCGACATTATGACCAAATGACGGAGTTACGAAATCGAATTCGAATCTAATATTACTTCGCAACCCCAAATGTTTGTTAATAAATTTCGAAAGTATCATGCGTTAGCTAAACCTTTCATATCCGACTTGGCTTTGTTCTTACACGCGAATTAACAAAATCCAGGCCATTGAGAGAATAAAAGAGATCAATAACAATTACATAAAATGGTAATTACTGTGCACCACGCCAGTGATCCGTAGCAATACGTTAGCGAGAGCCGATCGTCCGCTTTCCATCATGGCGGCGGGCGCGGCGACCAGCGCACATTACATAAAACTCGATACAATTCGCATCGCATTTATAATTTACTTCCGTATCGACGACATCAGATTCGCATTAGCAAAGTAAAAAACAACCAATCCAATGATTTTGCTGTAAAAATGACCAATAATGTAAAGGTAAGAAGACGAAGTGAGAAATGAACAGTGCAACCGATTCGTTCTACAGTCATCTGGAAAATTCATCTTAAACACGGAAACGGTAGAGGTCTTTGTCCGGGAGAGAGCATTTAATTACTTGCTCATTGTCTCACAAGATTAAAAAATAAAGTGACATTTTGTAGATGAGTGCAGATACTCGATATTTTTTGCACTTTACCGAAATTGTCGTAGTTATTTTAGAAATCACACAACATTCCGACTTTTCCGGCCCTATAATGTTAAAGGCACTGTAAATGTGTTTTTTAAAGCTGACTTGTCTAAAAACGAACACAACAAGTTGATGACAAGGGTCACAATAAACTTCAAGACGTCGCAGTGAATGACTACGCTAGCCAATTTTATATGTGTTTAAGTGTGTGTACATGTCTCTTTATTGCGGCACATATTTTTGTTTAATTTGACTGGGTACTATAACTGAAATACTTCTGAGTAACATGACGTAAGTAGTACTTTTACGGTTCTGCTTCCGGACCGGAGCTTGAATTGTTTTTAATCTAGTCAGATATTAACGCAAGCGTGTAACAGAGGTAACTTACCGATGTCGCCGCCACAATTCCCAACTTATGAACCCCTGAAGGGCCGGGTTGCTCTCATCCACCAGGGTACCGCCGCGCGTCCGGCAAAACGCCAGGGCATCCTTGAAATTAGCAGGTTGTGTGTCGTAGAATTTGTAGCATTTCCCATTGTAGGTCGCTGTACTTCCGGGCGGCTGATCCCGGAACTGCGGGCACCTTTCAATAGGTAGCGCTTGGTCCGTGTAGACGAAGGTCTCGCATATTGATAATTGGCTCGGTGCTGTTAATTCTAAATGTACGCTGACAAACGCTCCAGGCATGGGCGGGTTGCAGGGAAGGAACAGGGGCTGCCCTTCTTCTATGAAGCCGGTGAAACGGTTGCAAATCGGATTCGTGCCGAGATCGGGCCGGTTGTTCCCCACGCGCACCACTATCACCGCGGGCTGGTTCTCTCCTGTAACAAGCGATATTAAAAATATGTTAGAAAGACTCGCGTTGGCCACATTCTCGTCTGGCCCTTCGACGGCGGAACACACTTTTAATCTGATCATTATAGGGTAGTAGATACGAAATCTGCCTACGGTTAAATTGTATTTTATACCATAATCCATCTAATGTCAATCATATAAAACAAAGTCGTGTTAGTTACACCATTATAAATTCAAGAACTTCTGCACCGATTTCTATGACCTTAGATTTTTTGAATTTGTCTCCGCCCCGAATAGCAGAATAACTATTAAAACATGAGATAAATTCACACGAAAAATTCTCATACATTTTGCATGCAACGGCGCAGAAGAAGTCGCGGGTCAAAAGCTTGTGTTACATAAAATTAAAAATATTACTTACTAGCTTTCACCCGCGGCTTCGCGGGGTAAAAAAGGAAAAAAACATACACGTCGAATTGAGAACCTCGTCCTTTTTTGAAGTCGGTTAAAAATAGCCTTCTCCCTTGCCGGGCTGGCAACTCAACTATCAAGTCAAGTATAAACAATCAAGTGATTCTAACCCTCCATTACGACGTAAAAGAAGAACAAAAACAAACTCACTTTCGCATTTATAATATTAGTATGGACTAAAACTATTTTAACATCGATTGCATTTTTTCATATAATTATACAGTCTTTTTACCCATCATCATAAACAGCCTGTATACGTCCCCACTGCAGGGGCTCAGGCCTACCCTCATACAGAGAATGTATGGGCCATAGTCCACCACGCGGGACCAGTGCGCATTGGTAGACTTCACACACACCTTTGAATTTCTTCTCAGGAATTTACAGGTTTCCTCAGTATGTTTTCCTTCACCAAAAAGCCAATGGTAACGATTTTTATCATTCGTACATAAATCCCAAATTGGAACTCGTTGGTATGAGACAGGATCGAACCCAGACCGCGATTTTTCCAATGACTGACGCTCTACCCAACTGAAACTAATACGGATTGTCCATCAATAATATATAAAAATGTCATTATTTGCAGACCTAGTCCAACAGCGGACTGACGGAGGATGTACTAAGCGTGATGATCACGAATGCCATTTGCGTATTTAATGCCGCGTATATTTTATTCGTACCTGGAGTCCTTTAATGTTAAGATAGCTAACTGGAAGCATGAACCAATGCTATCACTGTTTCGCACGAAAGCACGCCTTTCTAAAGTGCATTTGTTTTACTTTATATAATTATAACACATAAATCCCAGTGTCATGAGCGCAGCGTCTACTCTCACCGAGTGTCACTCGTAATTCATTAACGAGAACTCACTGCCATTATCTGCTTGTTATTGTCATTATACTGTCGGTCATTATGTCAACTTCTAATCCGAAGTACAATGAACGGGGAGGCACTCTTTTGTCGCCATTGTGAGGAGACAACGCGTGTTATTCAATGTTACATTTGAGTTACATTGAATCAAGCTCATGTTTGCTATTCACCAATGACAGCGAGCTTGCATGGGGCGGAAGATTTCGCGCAAAAGAGCTTTATTATGTAATTTTGAATGTTTGATTTAGAGGGAATTATAATCTATACCTTTCAAGTCGACTTTTTTTATTTCATGTGACGACATATAGACTATTATCTGCGGACAAACACAACGCTTCCTTTTTCGGAGCTATTAGGGAAAAGATGAACATACATACAGATATATGTATATACAAAGATTGCTAAAATCATAAAGCTCCTTCTAAGTGTGATGTAAAATCGAACAAAAAATATTTTTGTTTAAAAAATAACGCCAATTTTAATTAAGTCATAATTTTCTCACAGAAGTGAACTGTAACATTCTTTTTGAGATATAAACTCTTTAAACCGATATTACCGTACCTATTATGACTTTCAGTATGTTAGTTCGCAAGTCCGACTCGCACTTGATCGTTTTCTAAAAATAATTACTGCACAAAGCCAGCTATCCTATTTTAAAAGATTAAGGGAAATGAAATAAAACTTGTACCGACTTTGTCTTGACTTTGTCCAAATCACCTTAAATTTCGGTTTCATTTCCTAACGTAAAAATTCCAAAGCTTCTTTCTTGAATAGCAGTTACATCGTTCCTCTAGCAGTGACTTCCACATTCCATTGTCGTAACGTCGCGTCTCGGTTTTCTCGAAGTTTTATGATTTCGCCAAGAACTGTCACATTCCAGTAGACATCTCGAATTCCATAGCTGATAGAAAAGCGGCTTTCCAGCAATTTATTGCCAAAGCCCTTCAGGGCTGTCAATTCTACAATGATTGTCATCTTACATCATGATAATAATAATCAGCTGCATAAGTTCGCAGTGGAAAACCAAATACAGATATTGTATCTATTCTATCTGTGTACATTTCATATGTATTTAATACTTTTGTATTCCAAAAACCTTGCCCAAAATTGTAATTAAAATAAAACAATTGTTTTTGATGGTATAAAGTTAAAATTTCGAGGAATGTCTATTTTGCAATTCGTTTGGGCAATCTCTTAAAATAAAGTCGGGTTAGGTCAGGTTTATTACTTACCATTTATAACTTAAGAACTGGTACCACGATTTATAATCTTTGATTTTTGGAAATTGACCCGCCACGAACATTACATTACATTCACGACCTAACAGAAAGTCAAAATGGCTTAATTTTTGTAGAGGGATAGTTGAAAGGCCATAGGAAGGACATAACCTACTTTTATTTCGATCGAACGTGTAGTTCCCATGGGATAGATCCTAAAGTCCACGCTGGCGAAGCCGTAAGCTAGTAAACATTAAATAACAAAAACTTGTAAAGCCACCATACCTTTCTCTAAAACATATACAAAACAAACTTAAGATAAACAGATCGATGTCAGCCCTAAAAGAAATAGCTATTATTGTATTAAATTACGAACAGGTTGCGGCCAAGCACGAGCGACCACAAATTACTGTTCGCCAGTGAAAGTCGACAAGACAATGTACGATTGTAGAACCTGCCGCAGACCGCCCTCGATCCTCCCTGCCGAGCCAGCGCCGGCGCCGGCGGCGAGAAAAGACGACCTCGAGACTTGGACATGATCGAACCTGATACATACGAATTACTAATAATATTAGTATTGAATGTAACCTCCTCCTCTCTCACCCCGCACTGCCCCCGATCCCTGAATGCAACATATACCGTGACAAAAACGAACGGACGCAACGTGTTCGAGCAAGTGCGAAGCGGCGCGCGCAAGACCGTACTCACACAGACTGTTGTCGTGGCCTTGAGAGGGTATGCTGTTGTCAAAGCGCCCATACAAACGTAGTCCAGTCATATTTTGAGTATTAAGCTATGAAAATCTATGAAATTTTCAAGACACAATCTAGAAACAAATATCTGTGTCGGTGGTGAGTCAGATTTTCGTTTAAATATATACTTCCAGAGTTACAGGGCGTCAAAGTATTGTATTTTTCGGTAATAAAAAGCCCCAACTTTGAACCTGATTTACAAGAGTATGAATCAATTTAAAACAATTTGGAAAAACCACCGACATCGGAAATTTCATTAGTATACTGTATTAAAAAAATGGTTACATAATATACTGTATCCTTCAAATGATCCCTGGACTACGAAACATCCAAATAACGGGTGGATAACATCGCATAATGTATGCTGTCTCACCGTACGCGCTCGGGTAGGATAGGGCTCGGAGAGGGACAGCTACAAAACAATGCAACCTTGAAACCGACCACGTGGTCTTACCAACATAGCCTCTTAAACGCGTCCGGAGCGGGAGTTTCATTTCTATATTTACTTGTATTATTAGTTAATATTGTGCCTGATAGCAAGTGAAAGCTGTGTTGTGTTTTAATAAAACTGCAACCTTTCGCTTGAGGAGTTGTGGAACTTTTGGCAAAATTATTTCCGAGCCCCTACAGAGCTAGCTTGCCTTAGCAATAGTTACGCTGTGGGATTTCAGCTTTGGCGGCATCCGTATAACAATGAATTTACTATGTACCTTCTACACTTACTGTAAAGTTGTATAGTATAGCTACTGTTCATGTAACTTGATGATATTCGTTTCGTAAAAATTAAAACGGTTATAGCGCGACAACTACTGACCTACACCTACACCTCGTGTCTTGGCCGAAGTGAAATGTCTCAACGAGATCTTCATTTAGGATGACATATATGAAAATTATGATGCTGTAATATACAAACAGAGTAGGATATTTACTTATTTATTTATTTAGGAGTAGTTTATTTGATCTGGATACATTCTATAATATACAATGTAACTGTCAATTTTTTCCCTAATAGTACGAGTATTTCATGAGCCGTCAACGTTTTAGCATGAAAACGAAAAATAATAATACAGTTTCCACTATTTGTCTACATGGCTATACCTTAACAAAACAGTCGCAAAGAAATGCCAATGCGTGCCATGCCAGCGTGCTGCTACTGCCGATGTTGTCGGCCATCAACGCAGGGTATTTGAGTATGAGAGTCCCGCGAGCGATACAGGCGCTTTGGTTCCCCTGCTGACCTTGCGACGCACAACATAGGCGAAGCTGGCCCTGACCTAGACTATACGCAAACTTACCAACTTCTCATAATCCTATAAAACGAAAGTCGAACGAAAAAATGTTGAGGGTATGATATGACTGTATTTGTATTTGGACAACGTTTTGTTTTTGAATGATTATTTATTTTTAACATTTTTGGTAGTATAAAATTTTTGCTTTACTTTTAGTAATTTAATGCCCTTTATGATGAATGCAATAGTATGGTAAAATACAATTTAACTCGCAATCTAATACAGCATCAACTGCACTATTATATAAGGTGTAAACCAAACTCACCACAGCAAGCCTTCCCGAAGTCAAGCCTGACGAGCTGCACCATGTACGGCTCTAGCAGATTGACGTACCACCAGGGCACACGTTCTGGCTTCGTGAGCGTGCAGGTCTCCGCGCTGAAGGCAGTCGAGGTGCTTCCGTCGAGGGCTCTCTGCGGCACTCCGCCCTCTTCCGTTGACACCTGCATCGGAGCCTTGCCAGCTGCAACGTTCAGCACTGCCGGGACAAAACACAGCGTTAGTAAGCTTCCAAATACCCATCTTCGTATCATGCAGGTATCTAATTATAAATAACATACAACAGAAATAGTAAAACACAATGCCATTAAAAAAGGATTTAACTAATTAAACTGATAGAATACATTCTCCAGATCAACTCCTCGGGGAACGGTGCCCAGAACGCTGGCGACATTCCCGCGCTGGATCGTTAATCCTATTCTTTGCCCGAGATAGTCGCCAGCCCTCCGGTCACCCGTCGCGTCCCTCAACCGCACGCGCAGTTCCTTATACAAACTGCGCGCCTCAGGCCCCCATGGACCCATGGTCTCTACTGCGAACGCGGTGAACGTATAATTGGATCCAAGCGCAGAATATTTTCTCCGTTTCACGCTCTCCGCGCTCGCAGCAGCTGCCCAAGCAGTGAGGGAGGTCCTCCCTACGTGGGAAGGCGCTAAGGTATCCACGCATGTAGCGTCCCATACCAGCGGCCTTCCCAGCTTCCAAGGAATGACCGTCATGCCGTCAGGCCTCTTACCATCGTCACGCACGATACCGTTCGGCTCTAAAATGGCCGGCACGTTGGCGGTAGCAAGGGCCCTTCGGATGACGTCATTCATGCAGGTTGTCAGAGTTGTTGATCCGCCACAGTCCTCTGCCACGTCTCATGCAGCTACTGCCTGCCGTAGATAGTAACCGGTGACAACGAATGCTATCAACTTGAAATTTGGAATAGTTATGGGATACGGTGGCCCACAAGTGCCGCAACTGAAGTAATTGATATTTATATTTAAAAATGGTAACATTAGGTCAAGCGAGGTATTATATAAAAAGCCTTTGTTTGCAAATTGTAAAACGAATTTTTATTATTTTCTTTGCGGCACAGTTTTTGAGTTATTTTTAAAAATGTGTAAAAATACCAATATCCATCGTTTCCAATGTGAAAAATCTGTTATAATCGCAGGAGACATGTTTTTGTGAAAATATTACTGATTATAAACGACTGACGAGAAAATTCAGAAACATTTTTTTAAAGTTCCTTTGGAGCCTTGGAGCTAAATCTCGAAATGGTTTTCAAATTACGTAAAGCAATTTAAAATTTTGCAATGTTGTCCATTAGATCTTATCTATAGTGGAGCGAAGCGCAATTCTATAATATGGCAAGAACCCACCGGCCATGTGTTCTATTTGAGAAATAATTAGAAAAGGTCAAAATCAACATAGCCGATGCTCATATGTAAATATATTATAAGATTTATACGTTAGGATAGAGCAAAATATATGTATTTCCTCAGCTCGAAATAGCAACAACTATGTGTAACCTCCACATTAACACATTTTAACACATAATTTTGTGTGCATTAGGACAAAATAACTGATTTGTGATTTCTCATCCCGCTTTTGAAACCATGTTGCCTTGTAAGTATTGTTAATGGCGGCTTTAAGTCAGAAAAGTTGGCTGAAATAAAATTTAAAATATTTTTTGTACTTTACAATCTTATAGAAAAACAAGCGCGGGCGGATCTCATATTCTAGTTACGTAGACGTCATCCCGAAAGATATATGTCATATGTTTTATTTGTATCACGTTTTAATTCTCAACATATCAGACAAATAAAAATATGTCATTTATTAGGGTTCCATACCCTAAGGGTAAAAACACCCTAAGGGTAAAAACGGGACCCTATTACTGAGAATTCGCTGACCGTCCGTCTGTTACCAGGCGGTATCTCGTGAACTGTGATAGACAGTTAAAATTTTCACAGGTTATGTATTTCTGTTGCCGCTATAACAACAAATACTAAAACCAGAATAAAATAAATATTTAGGGGGCATAACAAACGTATTTTTTAGACGTGCGATGTAACATACACCTAGCGCCATCTAGTGTCGTACTCGTCTACTACTGCTACTGCAAAACTAAATTGATAACGAAAATCGAGGCGCATATGTTAGATTGCTTTTCCGTATGTTAAATGTTCCTTATTCTGTACGTGCTCGACTCCGAATCACACTAAACCAATTTTATTAATTATTGCGGGCTTTAAGGCTGACGAATGTTAAATATATATTTAAAAATTATAAAATAATTTAACACATTATAAAATTAAGGCAATTTATAACTTTTTTAGCTTTAATGTTGAACCTTGAACATCTTAGTATTTCTATTCAGAGGGGTCGCAACTGTAGATAATTTACGTAAATTTATGATGCAATTTGTTGTGTAATTGTTGCTGTAAATAATATATATTCCTTCTTGACGTATTTCAAATGTAATATTTGTACTTCTTATTAATAAACGTTTAATTTTTTCGTTTTCATTTCATAGCTAATATTTGGACCGCTGGTGCAAAGTCTGACCATAATTTTGGACCCATTATAAACTTTAAGCCGGTGTACTACATACAATATAATTTTAATTACATCGCACTTACATATAACGCTCCAAAACCGTCTGCTAAGTCCGTTACGGATAATAAATTCCTTGTATAACACCGTATAGACATTTTCATAACAGAACAGCAACGAGTTGTGATTATTCACTCCATTTCTGTCGATGCCGTTAGCCCGCCGACCGTGGCATTTGAATTTGCATGCAATTATCGATATATTTATCGTAGGCGAGAGCACATCACTATCCCTAATACCGTTGTTTTGTGAAACTGTACATTATGTTTTATATATTTTTGTAAACACAGACAATGAGCTTGATTTCAGAAGAATTTCGCACTATTTCAATGGATTATTTTATCAATATTTAACATTCATATTCTAAACCATATATTCCCAACGGCGGGCGGTACTACCCTCTAGTGGACGCTGGAACTTTACGTGGGAGCGGTAGCGGGTCCAAAGGCAAACGTTATGACAGTAAATTTTGTTCTAACAATTACTGTGGTCTAGGTCTGAATTAAATTATTTTATTCTCATGTTGTTTCTAATAATGACGACCCTCTGCCACGACCACGAGGAGCACGATTAGTGAGAGAGATAGAATTAATATTCCATTTATGACTATTAATATACAGACATACATATAAAATTGTTATAATATTAACTGATTGTAAAGAGGGAATTTTGTTTCTTGTATAGGGCGGGCGGTAGTCCATAAAAGGTTGGGAATCTATGTTCTAAACCAACGCGTCATATAATCGACCACATCCATGTTCAGCAGTGGACGTTTTCCCGCTGACACATCAACTTATGTATCAACAATACCTTCATGGTATATCCACTAGACGCGGTGGTAGGAGGCTGACGATGATTTAAACAAATGATTAAATTTATGTCTATCATATTTAGACCTAAAGTGAAAAACAGTTTCTATTTTAGGCAATAGGTTATTGTTATTTTCAAATTGTTTATAGGCATTATTATATGTACAACAACATCGTCCGAATAGTTGAGGCAGTGTAGGTAGTCCGTATTTTTCACGGTTTGATGTGTGCTGACAGTTGGCCTGGCAGTGGCAGCCCGTTCGCGGAGACAAAAGCCAAAACATGGAAATTGAAAGTACGCGCGGCCGAGCGGAACCGGAACTTTCGTGTGGCAAAAAATATCGTATTGTTTATTTTTAAATCTTCAAGCTGTATAGTATGTAAGTCACGGTATCTTGAAGGACGAATTGCACATGCCTTCATCAAGTTACTGTATTCAATTCAATTTGTAGAAAAACATAGAGACATTATATTTTATACGAGGCACTGACAGCAAAAGTAGTCTAAGACTCAACTTTTTACTACATTCTTCCTCTCCAAATACACCACATGTTTGCTAAATGCCCCCAAAGTGAGACTCCGGAAACCGCCTCAGATCGGTCTCCTAATTTAAAAGTCGTTTCTGTCATGAATGGTGTTACAGACGATGCAGAGGTGTATTTTATATGAAACTTTGTTCATGTTTCGTAAATAAAAGCGTTCAAAGAGAACTAGAAACCGACTTCAACTGTCCTAAAAGTCTACTTTTATTAAGGCAATGCTTGTTAGTCAGCTGTCTAATACACACATTCCCAATCTCCCTATTCCCCTATTCCCCTAATCCCTCTCCCTATTCCCTATCTCAAAAAGTACTGAACCCATTTTGATGAAACTTGCAGTCTTCCTTAAGATGAACAATACCTACTTCAAAAAAAAAGAATTATTTAAATCGAACTTGTACTTCGGGAGACATGCGGGGACAAATATACATTTTTCACACTTGTTAAGAAGCTGATATAGAATAACATAAACGAAAACTAGGCAGTTCTGGAAATGTTACATACATAAAGGTCGAATTGACAACCTCCTTTTATGAAGTCGGTTAAAAAGTGTTCAGGCACAATATGTCGTCGTAAAATATATCGTCAAGTGTTTTCTCTTCCACAGTTCGAGAATTTCAACACACAGACACACTTTCGTGGTCGAGAAAATCGCGGCGATAATCTCGCCATGCCACCAAATTCGATACAAACTCAATGGGTCCGTCTCTACAAAACCATAGCATAGTGACGTCATTGAATGATTGACCGTCGCATCTCGCGGAGATATCGTCGATTCTAGCGGGGCGTAGGCGGCGAGCTCCCCGCGAGCCGTCTAACAATAAACTTGAAGTTGAGTGAACGCTGCGGACACGCGGCGATCCGTTGCGGTTTCGCGGCGTTCCATTGAGAGCGGCGACGATACGGTGACGAAATTATCGTTGTACCGTATATAAATAATAAACAACGAACCGTATAACCGTGCCTTCACTTATCTAGACAGTGAAAATAAATAAAAAGTTACCTCAACATGAGTCAGTCGTTTGCACCTCATAGTCATCCTGTCTCGGTGATAGGATGTCCTAATTGAGTGACAATAGGTGTACGATTGTACATGCTAAAGAGGTACACAAACAATAACTACCTAATATAAGGAACAGTAAACGTGAGGTGCATTGTCAATTATAAGTCAACAAAGAATAAAAACACTTAGCAAAGCGACTAGAGGACTCAAGTTGGAGCGTTGATTATGCTATCTTCCATAACCGGTAGATGGCAGGAGTGCAATTCACTAATAACTAACACCCGCTTCCAGCTGAACGATGTTAAAGGTGTTTTCATAATAGATGAACACGCGGAATTGAATGAACGACCTTATCATTCGGTATTATTTTGATTTCTCGTTAAAACTAAAATATGCGACTTCCACGAAAGCCAACCCCACCGGCTAGCACACGTAAAGCTTTACGAGTGCTATTCGGTTTTGTGACTTCGAGAAAAATCCTTTTAATGTGATATTGAAGACGTGCACAGTTTTCACAAAAACCTTATAATAACATCAATGGTATTGTTAAAGTTTGCAATTTAATTAGGCTAATTAATTAACTGCCGCCATGAACTTGTCTAGATGTTGGAATAACAATCCGGGAGACCCGGGTTTGATTCCCAGTGGTATCTATCGGTAGTCGGCTGGTTGGTGGTAAGGCATTTTATATGTAGCATATCATAGCTACCACCATGTTACCTATGTCTGCCGCTGTTATGATCCGGTGAGAAAAGCGATCATTCACAGTTGCGCACGCTTACCATTCAAAGGGTTTACCGTCACTTACCATCAGGTAAGATGCCTAAAGCATTGTGCATTTAAAAATAAGACTTTCATTGGACTGTGTCCCTTGCCTGCTTAAAGATTGCCAAACGCTGGTTTAAACAATGACGTTATCATACAAAGTAGGGTACACGCATTCTAGAGCCAAACGTCCAGATTGAAAGCCCCAAGCGAACGATAAACAATAAATTAATTATTACAAAGGCATCCTTAAAGGTGGTGGGTGACTGCGACAACAAGGCTTGTGGGTCGAATGTTCGTAACGCATACGAATCGACTTCTATTGGTGTCAGTGTATGTGCCGATGGCTCCTGTCGTCTCAGGTCACTGGGTTGTGGTCCAACCCACTCAAACTATATATAATTATGTATGTGGGATGGATAGATGTATAAAAGAACATGAATACATGACAAATTTTAGAAGAAACCGAGCGAATGATAACATGATGTGATTGAATTGATAAGAGTGAAAGAGAAGACGAATGGCAGGAAACAACAAAAGATAACGACGGCCGACGAACGAAAGACGTGCGTAAGAAATGCGAGAAATATGTTAAATAAAATAAAATGTTGAAAATAAAGGTTTAAAAAAGAGTTACGAGTGTTAACCCGCCAGCCCCATCCCTACATCTATTAAACCTTGTTTGTGGTGATGGTCAGGGAGAGATAGTAACTTTTATTTGGTAAGCAGTGTCACCTTCAGTATATATATTTATTTGATATATACATACATATGATGATATTCAGAACAATTTAGTTTTTCACATTACACCTTTAAAGTTCAACATCATAATGTTAAAATGTTTTACCATCATCAGCCGGGAAACATCAACTGCTGGACATAGGCCTCCTCTATGGTATGCCACATGGACCGGTCCCGAGCCACCTGCATACAGCGACTCTCCGCGACCTTAACCAGGTCGTCGGTCCATCTAGTAGGAGGAAGATATGTTTCCCTGTACATGCTTGCCTTGCGGAGCCTTTGCATGTGATCTTCGATATAGCTATAGTTATAGGCACCTTTAGAGATACTGAAGCACTTCCCGAGACTAACTCCTATGAAATATTTAAAAATAAAATAAAAGAAATACACTTTGGCTTTTCGGATTTGATTCTTATTGTTGGGGATTATTTGCTTAATAAGTTTAATTGACTAAAAAATGCTACTTCTTGTTATTTTTAATATTTAATGATTTTACATACATTTTATTCTGGCAACGTAAAACGTCAACAAAACATTGTTTTTCTTATTTAAATACATAAGTCTAGAATGCGTTCCGAATCGTACGCATGGTACTATTTAACACTCCCGCGCTAACTCGCCAAGCTGCGCTCGATCGCAAAAGTGGGCCAAGTCTCATCACGTCACAATGAAAGTAATCACAATTAATGTAAGAGTTTGCGAACCAGACATTGCAACCAGTGCTGCAGATAATGTTATTAACAAAATACTCGTAGCAACGATGCGTTTGTGTTTATATCGATGAGTTGCGTCAAAACACTTTAGAGTTTTGAGTCATCTTGAAACAGATTGTTCCTTTTATGTAGATTGATTTGTATAAATGAGCTAACAATTTGTTCCCGAAATTCGCTAAATTCGAAGCAGGGCACAAACTCACCGCGACATGGCAAGTGAAAATATGGTCAACAAAGACTCCCGATTATCATTGGTAAATAAAGGCGTCGTCTGTTTGTCTGTCAAAACCCTTTCTCTCAGGAATGTAACCAATATTGACTACGCAAAATCTACAGTCCCTTGGAGCTGAGGAAAAATAAAGAAGGAATGAAAAACTATATGATATTTCCCATTGACCTAGAATCATTTGGCAAGAAGCAAGGTTCTTCAGAACAAGTATAGTAATAAACCTGATAACTATAATTTTTAAATTGTCCAAACGCCTGCCAGTGTATTTGACCGAGCGAGCGAAGCGAACAAAGGTCTTCCTTTCGACTAACACTAGCAAAAAGCTACTTTCTGTGTGTTTGTATGTTTTCTCAACCGGTCCAATTTCTCAACGGATCTGGACGAAACTTGGTATAAAGGTAAAACGAATTTGTAGAATTTTTTCGTGGTCGGGTCGCCAATTTTTGATTGGACTTCTTTCAAAAACTGTGAGAATCGCACTAGGCCGTGTTTTTTTTTTTACTTGAATGTTGAAGGCAGAATCCACATATAGAGGTTTGTATCCTGTAGGTATAACATGGAATAGACAGATGTTTACGACATGCAAATTTTGTTTGTCTGAGATAGGCTTCGTTCGGATCACGTCAAACTTTGAACTTGACAACTAAAGCAGATGCTTGTTTCTTGTTTCCCTTCCCGCCACCCGACACCTGTGTGAATCTTGGAGGGCGGACATTTCCGCGGCGCCTGCGACGATGACGCCAACAACCCGAGTGACGCAGTGATCCGAGTCGGAAGCGTGTCACTGAGCGGGTGTCGATGACACGGGCTGCGCGGGCGCGGGCGCGCCTGCCGCACCGTTAGTGACAAGTGACGGCACACTTTGCACACGCCGTTAGACGCAGGGTTCCCACTACGTATTTACATAAAATAACTTAAAATCATCATGAAAAGATGCATGAATGCATTGTGGACATCAGCCTCCCTTTTCGCCACGTCACGCTCTAAATTAGAAGATTTGTATTTTTCATTGGGCTAGTTAAACTAATCTTCAACGCCCCAGCCTAATGGCACTACGCCGATTGGGGTACCTGTCGAGATACTCACAACGATATTGGGATATTTGTAATCCGCCGTCGACAACTTGTCACATTGTATCTAGGTCCTATATTAATTGTTTTGCTTTTCACGGAAAAACAGCTGGAACGGTACGCACGTAGCCCATGGAATGAAGAGGGAACAGCTACTTTTTATCTCTATTAAATGTTCCTGTAACGTCATTTCAGACGACATTGCGAACAAAAACCAGGATCGTTTCCGACTATATGATGCCAGTATTTGGATCGACCCAAATCCTGTCACTTCCCCATTTGTAACTGCACATGCTATTCTCCATCTACCTGCACGCCGATTGCTCGGACAGAAGTCTGGAGTCCATGTAGTGTGAACAGGGTTGGATTGTCAGTGCCGTGTGTCTCGCATCGCCACGCTAGTACCGCAAATGTGATAGTCAGCTGACGGGATCCTGATCCAGCAAGCGCAATGCCTAATCGTAGGAACTAGACACGCAATTCTCAGAATAGAATTTACTTGTCAAAATGAATCTTTAAAAGGAATATATATATTTACGTTTCAAATGTTATTCAATGTGGCAGTAATCAGCCCTAGCACTGCACCAGCTGGGCGCGCGCCGACAGGCTTTATGTTTACTACGAACCACTCACGTCATTAGGTCTATTTCCCGCTCTACAATTATTATCATCTAGATTAGATCTAGGTCAAATTAGCTTACAATATTGGTTGTGTTACTTGCCATAAAACAAAATGAAATCAACTATATTCGTAAGTATGAGATTTTAAAAATAAACAATACACAATCAAATTAGATCAACAAAAACACAAGTACATAAATAATTTGCTATTACACCAAAATATGAACGACATTTTGATATGGAAAATGGCAAAAAAATTTAAAAAAGAAATGGCTAAGCAATTCAAACTACCAGTAAAACAACGGGCTTCAATTTCGTTGCGTCGTGAGATGAGTTGACTCATTCAGATTCTTATTACCTATATAATGATATTGTAATAGACGTTTACCCACAAAATGTCTGGAATTCCAAACTCAGTAAATCTGTTTTTCTGTCGCACATCTTTCAACCAACAGGAGCTCGTACAAGAACACACAATAGACGTTGTGATCAATTGTGATACGAGTACATCGTGACGACGTCATGACAACAATAGCTGATCGATGCCCCACTAACATAGACACCTGCCTCGCACTTGATGAGGAGCAACTAGCGTCATAACTGAATAATTAAATCGCTTATATCGTGGCCGACATGCGGTACCGTTATAGCGAACGCGCATACTATTAGCGGAAGCGATTTATCTTACTCCCTTGGTGATCTTGTACCTAAATCATCAAATTGGTCGATTTTCAAAGGGCATGGGACATTTTTGTATGGAGAGAGAGAATTCCTTAAATGGATTCGTAAGGAATTTATCGGATTCAACCTATTCTAATAATAGTGGCGGTTTAAAAGTCCTTGATCTTTGGTGTTCTTTTTTTGGACCTGGTTGTTTTTCGAAACGAAATTGTCAGATGTAGTTACTTCATGTATATTCAGTGGAACACGGCCTCTCGGTGTTATAATCTTTGAGCCGCCATCTTGAAAAATACGTGATTTCTGACATCCCAAACTTGGGAAAATCGATAGCAGTCATGAAAACAACCCGATAATATACACATAATATATTTCCGTAAAATCTTTCAAACACCTCCAGACCGATAAATACAAGCTCAAAGTTTTAACTGAAGACTTTAAGTATCTCTATTCTTATAAATGGTAGAATCATTTATCAGAAAACTTTGTTTAACTAAATGAAGGTCTTCTTCGATCCTGAAGCGAAGCATTTTGATACTTCCAAGTTTGGACTGCAGTCTAAAAACCATGATTTATTTCAAGATTTCAAGACAGTAGGCAAAGCATATGTTTTGTGCCTTTATATGCCACCAAGTTAAGAAATGATCAGACAATTATTTAGGCAATTTTAAGGTCGAGCGACGACATATATAAAAGGCTTACTAACATATTCACTCGTAGGCCAGATCTAAGGGGATAAACAAGCTCAGAAAGTGTGTTGGCAAATCGCTGGTGACCTACAGTTATATATGTACTCGTATCTCACGAGCGATTCATTCGCATTCGCCCGCTTCCGCTCGTAACAAACACCCCGCCAGTTACCACCGTATCGGATTATACAGAATATCATTTGCTGGGGCTTTAATATCAGTGTTTAACTGCAGACTATTTATAACTTCGGCCCAGCTTACTGTAATTTGAAGTACATTTTAAATAGGAGAAAGGCAGATAAGTATGTACTTGAAAGGGTAAAACGCCGAGAAAAGAGGTTGTAAAACGGAATTTTGTACCTCCGCCGGAGTCGTGGATAAATATACCGTATCTCCGACAATAAGAAGGTAACGAATAAGAACTTGAAGAAATAATATAACTCGGACTTTAAAGTTACACAGTTATATTGGTGACCATCTTCGCCCACAATGTCTACGTAGTCTTCGTCTACTATCTTATTTGTACGTATATCCCTGTCAAGTATGAAAAAATATTGTGACTGTAGATATTTTAAAAATGTCCTGAATTTATGTAAAATATCATGAAATCATCTTAGTGGTGTATGAGAAGGTTCATGTTCGAATGTGAATTTTTCTAGCTGAGATGTTTTGTTGTGGTCATACAACATACTTCTCGATGTTTTTACTGAGGAATAGCGTTCCTGTGAGTAAAGGCATTAAAAATCTATTCTAAGATAATGAGAACCTAACTTTACGATCTTTCATTTGCCCATCTCACTCCCTGTATGGTTTGCGACGGGAATGGCGTATGATAGAAGAGTGCCAACCCAGAAGCTTCGAGAGGAGGTAGTTCCATCAATCTAATGTAAGAGTTATTTATTTTAGCTTATATAGCATTTACATTTGTATATAAATCATCACAATTGAAGATGCGTAGGTCTCTCCCATTCTTCACAAGCCATGGTAGCTCGGTTTGATAGAGCGTCAGTCCTTGAACAATCGAGGCCTGGGTTCGATCCTGGCTCGTACCAATGAGTTACAATTTGTTATTTGGAATTTATGTACGAATGATAAAAATCATTACCATGGCTTTTCGGTGAAGGAAAACATCGTGAACCTGCACACTCATGAGAAGAAATTCAAAGGTGTGTGTGAAGTCTACCAATCGGCACTGGTCCCGCGTGGTGGACTATGCCCCATACATTCTCTGTAGGAGAGTAGGCCTGAGACCCGCAGTGGGGACATAACATAGGCTGGTGATGATGAGTCTCTCTCCCATTCTGTCCGGTTACAAATATCTCAAATGTATTTTGGTTGGTTGTTGTCAGTTAGTCATCATTATCAACCAGGAAACGTCCACTGCTGGACATAGGCCTCCCTCATGGTACGCCACATCGACCGGTTTCGAGCCACCTGCATCCAGCGACTCCCCGCAACTCTAACCAAGTCATCGGTCCAACTAGTAGGGGGACGGCCTGGTAGACGTTTCCCGGTCCGTGGTCGCCACTCGAGAACCTTTACTCCCCACCGGTTATCGGTTCTTCGAGCGAGCGACAGTTGGTCAGTCCTCATTTATTTGATGAATGCTTCACGATTCTTCTTAGATCTAAACAGGTGTAAGCAATAGCGAATGCTGAATGAACAAAAACGATTTCATCACAAATCCGGTTTAATCTACTGGTAAAGAACATCTCCATAAATGTAAAGATATAAATAAATAAACCGCTATATGACTGAAAGAAATGCCGGATTTCTGGTAATACCAATGCTTGGCAAGTGTGTTGATAAAATTAGAGTAACATGGTACGAGTAGCGGTGTTGTTTGTTTCCGTAGGCGCTTCTATAACAATAAATAAAACGTCCCATGCCCAAAACAACGCACTGGCGTGGTAGTTACCTCGGGAATGTCTCCGACGAGGGGTACATCACAACTTTCAGCTGCGGTGAGAGCTGTGGGAGCGAGACACACAATGTCTTCCGCTTTTTCGACTTCATTCAAGGCGTGTGAAGTGATTTCTCGAAGAAAGTAAAAGTGGGTCACGCGCTGCGCTGGCGGTTAGTTCTTCGTGCGGAAACCTGCGCGAGCGCTCCGTTATCAAGACTCTTGTAATAGCTAATGTGTGTGAAAAAATAATATGATCTTTTGGGGCTACGTCGTGCGTGCTCTAAATTGAGATTAGAGGTGTATTGTAATAAATGTTGCTAATAGTGTGCGAGGCACTGCTCTATCTCGTCCAGCGACGGTTCATTGTCGATTGTCAGAAGAACTATTCTGTTTAGAGAATATTTACTAGTTTTATTTTAATCCGAATTGGTCAGTAAACGTTATTTATTACCCGCGACGGAACGGAGACAGTGTATGCGTTTAGGGTGAGAGGATGTTTGTCGTCTTATTTTCTGCTATAAAAAGTGAAAGTTTTTTCTTGAGATATATATCCAGTAACAAAACACACTAAAACACACAGTCGGATTCGAAATACATCGAAAAATATATTCCCGTTTGACCACAATCTCAACAGATGTTAAGTAATTTTAACACGATCAAATAGGAGCAGCAGCAGTCGATTATTTTTACATAATGTCGATGTCTATAGATGAAACGGATAGTGATTTAGTCGGATACCGGGTATCCGGCTTCCTCGACCTTTAACACTAGATTGTAGCACCAAAGAAACACAGAAGCCCGCAGGTAACTGAAGAGAGTAGATAGGTATACTCACCACAGAAAGGTATTCCATCGGGGGTCCAGCGCCCTCCTTCGCTGCAGAGTCTTCTAGAAGGCCCGAGCAGCTCGAACCCTCTCTCGCAAGCGTAAACGGCGACGGTTTCCTGGTCGTACACATCACCGGACTGCTCGCCCGAGAACGTTACGCGGGAATGCGCGGGCGCACCAGGAAACCTGCACTTTGCTTCTTGACCTGCGGAGATTATCAGACATTTAGAAGACAATTGAGGCGAAGATATACGCGAGGATATAAATCACTCTTGACATAATCGTAACAGCGACAGGAGTGAACTGGTAGATGATGATGAACAACATTTATGTGAGGGGAATCGGAAATTGGTAAAATATATGTAGAATCAGTCCACCCAAAAAGTCAGCGTTGAACACACCCACGGCACAGGCCGGACACTTCAAACAAATGCCGTGATACCGGTTCCTAATCAGTTACATGAAACGGATGTTCCCGCGCATGTGTGAGCGTTGCCTAGCAACCGACCATAGAATATGTAATTCGTATATAAAAACTTTCGCGTTTATAATATTAGTGTGAAGACTATTTGAATGTACTACGTCAGATATTGAAATTTCTTTTGTTTCTTTAAACTATTAGCCTACGTAACAGAATAAACACTATTTTGTACCTTATGCTGGAAATGGAGATAGATGCTTTCTATGCCTATCGAACAAGTAGAATAAATCCTGAAATACACGCGGACAAAGTCGCGGGCGGAAGCTAGTTTTTAATACATTTTAAATATGGCATCAGTTTAAAGATGGCCGGGTTATTCTTTAGTGAGGGTTCCTAATCGAAATAGGAAGGCTTAGAATATGTAGCTTTAATACTTCTAAATATTTCCTCATTATAATTTCAGTTAAATTCCAAACAACCGCCAAAAACAGAGGACCAAGTTTCGGTTCCGTATCACTGTTCCATATGTCCATCATTGGCAACGATCACCGATCAAAGACTTGTCTCAACACCTCATCACATTTGTCCCCTACAAACCCGTCGCTATAAGCTCCGAGAGCTAAAGCTGTTACATACATGGAAGATATGGGCTCCGGAAACAACTATTTTATTAAATATTAGAATAAGAGAATATCATTCATAAATTGCGAGGTAGGTCGCGGCCAGGCAAACAAAAAAGTGTCATTTTGAAAATCTGTTGATGTCATAAACTAGGATCATATAATCACTAATCATAAGTAAATGTCAAAGTAGGTGATCGATGTGAACGTACAAATTCATCAAATACAACGAAATCTGTATACGAAATTATCAATACCATATTACCAGTATTTAAACATACCTATAGGAAAAAGAGCAAAATATAAATTGTAAACTGTAAGTCACCTAGATGAGAGCCCCAGCCACAGAGTGGCTGCTACAAAGATGACTGCCTGGAGGAGATGTCCGTCAAAGCCTTTGCACAAAGACAATCTGTCAGGATTGTGTGATGCTACCGGAAATACAGTTAGTGATGCGATTGATTGTCCTGATTGCATTGGCAGTATTGCTTACGCTGCACGTCAGGTGTGCATTGTTTCACATAAGTAAATCTACTAACTCCATCGTGACAAGTTAACGCCGTATCTAAAAGGCCAGTTGTCGCGAGTGTCGATGTATTCGCGCAGTTTCGTGAACTAAGTGTGATTTGCATTTTATGCAGGGATCCAAATCAAGGTCGAATCCCAATTGATAACTGGGTTATTTATGTCATTTTATAGAGGTATATCCATGATATATCCGACGCCGTCCACTCAGATTTCTGAGTGACTCGCCATCTGATTATATTCACTGATAAAATCGGCTTCATCAGTGCAAAGTTTGATATTAATCTTTTCAATAAATCTCACGTCAGATTTTCCACGACTCTCAAGTCTGTAAGGTCTTATTGATACACACTGCCAACACACTGCCTTCTTCTGAATCTGTTCCCTTAATCCTCTTTTGGAATAATGGGATTCTTGCCTATACACAATTATTTAAAAAACAAAGACATGACCAATTTACTGACACAAATCCGTGTAGCTTACGAACTGGATCAAAAGTTTTGTCGTGAGTATTGCTAAAATCAGGACATGGAGAGTATTATCCTCTGTATGTAGCACCTTACTGCTATCACATACTCTTATACCGTCACTTCTACAGTCCAGCGAAGTTATGGTAATAAATCGTACGTTTGAATACCGATTGCCGATTTGCATTGTAAAAAGTCGATGACCGTTACCTTCGGATTTTCGTGCGGTATTGGGAAAGTTCGAGCTTAAAAGAAGACACAATCCCTATAGCTTACACCATCATGTAGAAGAAATTATTATTATTTTAAATTTGAACAGATCGCTGCGAGTTTTTAGATGGGAGCAGTCAGTGTCCGGTGGACTTTACGTGACTTACTTCACGGTGGCGGCGGCACACGCCTTCTGTGCCGGCTTCGACAAGTGCGAAGCCGGTGTTCTACAGGTCAGTGTCACGACCAACTACGTCTTAGGGCCGTATTTATAAACACTGCCTAATCGAGAACTTACGACAATCTCACTAGAGATCTCCTTATCGGTGAGCAACTCCTTAAGTACTATATATACAGAGTATAGTAGACATATATCAAGAGTTAGGGTCTCTCCAGTAAACTTGTGTATGTCCTCTTTTCCCGCGGCAGTCTAGCTGTGTATCTAAAAGAATGAGAGAGATTGAACGAACGAATTTTCCCCTAATTATAATGTACTTGCCAATGGGTTCTTCTGCAGCGATTTGTTACAGTCATAATGTTGTTAAATCAATATTATTTATTCAATGTCAAGATATTCACATGTCAAAGATACATATTTTAAATTAGATTTGTTAGTACACGTAGCCTAGATTAGTAATAAAATTAAACCTACAACTCAAAGAAACACGTAACCTAACCCAACTAGCGTTGATCTGGTTCCGATCCAAAGGTCCCCATCACGCTTGCCGCGTTGCCACGTTGGATGGCAATGGAGATCCTTTGGACCAGGAAAGATTGTTAAATTCATTGTATATATTCCAGGTGTACCTAGGCAGCACTGGGGCCATGTTTTTAGCAATAAACGGCATAGTCCTCTGGTTCCGTTGGCGTAACGCGGCCGAACTGACACGCGTCGTCACCGAGCTGCTCTCCACGCTCGGCGTGAATGTCTTCAGGCAGATCCTCTACAAGGTTATGTTTAGCATGCTGGCGGCGCTCGTCATGATGGCAGACCTCGTATCCCCTACAATGTTTGCCGTATGGAGCTCTAGTAGTAACGCAACTCCTTTCGTCTCACGCTTGAAAGACTCTGGAACGAATTCGACGTCGCACGTTGTACCGATTTGTGCGAAAGATATGAATTCGACACAGTGGTAATGGTTATATTAGAATTAATAAATAATAACGTTTTGTTGTTCATTATTTAAGCAGTTTATTTTTATTACGGATACAGACAGGGACTGGAACCTTCCTGCCGTTGTTTGTATTTCCTCAAAGACAATTTCGTCATAAGTGTCTAAGGGGAAAGGGCCAAGTGAAAACAAATTGTAACCGCGTCCGTGGCCCACACGCACTGGACTAACAGTCTTGGGGATTTCGGCCACTTTCGTCACCTTTGAGGTTCGGTCAAAAGTGTACAATTATATGTTCTTAGTGCACTTTCGTCACTCCGACCTCAACTTTGGGAGTTATATCGAGTCCGTTGCAAAGACCGCTGCCAAAAAACTCAGCATCCAAGGTGAGACGGTACTTCACGCCTGAACAGCTCCTAAATCTTTATAGAGCTCAAGTTCGATCTTGTATGGAGTACCTCTGTCACGTTTGGGATGGCTCTGCTAAATACCAGCCTGGCTGCCCTGGACTCGGTGGAATGACGTGAAAAGAGGCTCATTGGCAATGATTCGCTCGTGGAGGCCAAACTCCAAAGCCTTGAACACAGGCGAAAAGTGGCCTGCCTTTCTATATTCTATAGGTTACATTTGTAGGGTGCACGCAAGAGCATTAGCTGGAGCATTCTAGATGCGTACCATCCAACGAACTTATCATCACTTTACTATCAGGTGAGATGCAGGCCAAGTATCGAAGGGTCCTCTGCGTGTTGGATCTGTGTCCAAGCATTCTAAAAGACCGGGCACTTCTTGAAATAGAATGATCCGAGATATATAAAGACACACATAGTAATAAACCCAGTGATATGTAAAAGTTTACAAAACCGTTTGTCTTCGCCTAAGTCGGGCAAAAATACATGACTAATTTACGAGCAAAGCATCTGGGCGTGATATTAGATCATGAACCGCTTTCGCCGGTCGGCCCGCCTCATGCTTCATTTCCAAATTTGGCATGTTTCACGCTGTCACTGCGCTGGTACAAGTACCAACCTACTGAGCTTCAAATCAGTCATGCAACGTTCCATAGATCTTATTTCAAATTCCAACCGATAAAATTAATTAAAGTAAAGAATTTAAGTAACATTTTACATGGGCTAATGGACGCACGCTTGGACTATCTGGAAGTCGTTGATTCGACACCAATCTAGGAATCTATTTAATAATCGGTTCGATTAAAGGAAGGGCACTTCTATGTTCACGCTTTTGTCAGTAATGCATTCGAGTGGAGCGGATTATTTATAAAAAAAAACACGCGTTCTCCTTTCAAAAATTAAGCTTTACTCAAACTGAAATGAAACTCGCGGAGCATGTTATATTGGCCAAATTTATACTTCTGCTGTATTTGATAGCCTGGTACTTCAACAGATTTTTCGTCCACTGCTGGACATAGGCCTCCCTCATGGTACGCCTCATCGACCGGTCCCGAGCCACCTGCATCCAGCGTCTCCCTGCGACTCTAACCAGGACGTCGGTTTATCTAGTAAGGGGACGGCCTGGTACACGGATGAATGCACGAAACCGATCCAAGTGCAGAAAGGTGTCCGAAACTCTTCACCACTGCACTGGAAGATGTTTTCAAGCTTCTGAACTGGAAAGGACTGGGCATCAACATCAACGGCGACTAATCACTCGCCTTCGATTTGCCGATGATATAGTCAAAACGGCAGAATCCTTGGAGGATCTGAACGCAATGCTCAATGACCCCAACAGGTAGGTGGACAAGACGATAATCATGTCAAATGTCCATGTTGCACCTATGCCGGTAGTGGTTGGGAACACTACAATCGAAGTTGTAGACGAATATGGGGAATAATATAAATGTACGCTAAAGAAACAATATTATTGCCCGCTCCCTTGCACATATATTAGTCAACCCAGTTAATTGGCCCCAATTCGAAGGGCCCATTGAAAAATTCTTCTTCCACCTCCTGACTCCAGAGTCAGATAATCTCGATGGTGACAAATTGTTATATTGTCATCCGACTTACATATAATCGCAAAGTTTCAATTTGATACGACAGCTAGGTTATATTTGACTTGATAGATTTATTACATACACAATAGCATACTTGTGATCCGTATGTAAAGCGTTTAATACTATCGCAAATTTTTAAACACATCGCTTAGATAACGATTAACACTAGAGTTCGGAATAGAGCCTAATTGGTCGCATTCAACATGAATCGGTCAACAATTGTAAACAAACATTCGCTTTTAAGCATTCAGCGACCTCGGACATGAACTTATGACCGTGGCCAACGCGCGCGATGCCGATGGCCGCAGTCAGGGAAAGTTGTCGTGACCAGGACAGTTGAATACCTATATTTAACGTCTAACTCATTGCGCGATACATACCGCATCCAGAGTGGAGATAATGTGCTATTCATATATATTTTGATGCATCACTTTTGCCTTTCCAAGTTAAAATTGCGACATTGAAAGAGAAGGCTACACAATAAGATTTTCAGCAAACTTTAGAACGGTGAAATCGTGTATTGATATTTTTTTCTATTGTCAGATGTTGAAATGAAGCGGCTCTAACGATTTCGCTGAAATTTGGTATATGGGGTTTTCAGGGGCGATAAATCGATCTAGATTAGTGTTATGTCTGGGAAAACGCGAATTTTCGAGATTTCATGTGGTTTTGTTTCGTACGCAAAATATGGTCACTAATTTTAAGCGCTAAGGTATAAGTCGGTCGAATATAATAATTTTTCTCAATTTATTCAAGTTTTTGAAGCCAAATTAATAAGATAAATCTTACTAATATTATATGTACGAAAGTGAGTTCGATTCTTTCCGTCTCGTAACGGAATCAGAATGACTTGATTTTTTGTATAGGGATGGACCAAAGAAGGTTCATTTATCTCGGTCGAGTAAGTGTTCCCTTGGGATAATTTTTGCAATTCTTTGATATGATATAATTTCTTACAAAAAAATTAAACTCGAAATGACAGAAAAGTCCCCACGCCATTTCTGTAATTTTGAGACTACTTTCAACTTTTATGCCTGCGCCCGCGCCTGAGAAGACCTGACGCTAGACCTAATATTTGTTTTATCTCGCAATGTTTTATCCCGGCCCATATTAAAAAATCTTCACAGTATAAAGAACATAACTCAATGTAATAAATAAAAAAATCATTCTAATAATTTGGGCCTTAATATGCTGAAAACTTGATTGAATGAATGAATTACCCCAATCTGATTTGTTGTCATCTACCTAAGATTGGTTCCTAATGTGCCTATTTACACACAATTTGCTTATTAATACGAAGCCTCACTAAAACCAACAGGAGGTCTCTACAACTGCATATATATACAGGTACAACGTGCACAATCCACGCAGCATGGCGCTATAATAGCAGTAGTTAGTTGAGACGCATATTTCACAGTAAACTCTTCACCATTATCCTGGCCAGAAAGCGTGGTGACCCCCAAGATCGCCAGCTTACAACTGCCAATGGTACCAGTGCCGTACACTCTAACCCAATGGCACAAGGCTCATTTTAACCCGATACTCGGTCGCTAGTGTTATCGGTAAGTTGGCTGCGAAAGATTTGCGCGCTATCTCATGGTTTTATTGAAAGAGAGAAATATTGAAAGTGTGATGGCTGCGGAATAAACAACTGTTAATATTTATGTTTGTATATCTTCAATCTAGGTGTCCTTCTCTGTAAATAACGCGTTCCGCAAATGTATGGAGGACTTGTAGGTCTATAGCACTTTTGCACGACTGCGCCAGAAGGAGGGTTATGTTTTTCCAGTATGTATGTATAATTGTTTGGCACGCTTAGCGGCCTAAACAGCTCGATGTATTTTAGCTTGAGAAGTGTCGTTAGATTCGTATTTACTGTGAGAGTGACACTGATTATATTAAAATCATATAAAGTAAACAAAATTACGCGGTGCTTTTTAAAATTTAGTTTTCATTCGCTTCTTGAATATTATGTTAATAGTAGATTTATACAAACACATTAAAAACTCATAAAACCGACCACACTTAACTTTAAAAAATTGGCCAAGTGTGAGTCGGACTCGCGCACGAAGGGAACCGAACGGACAACCATAAATAATAATATGCACCGAATAATCCTCTACCGAATGCGCCCGATTTTCGTTATCAATTTAGTTTTGCAGTAGCAGTAGATTATTCCTTGAATTTTTTCAAAAATTTCAATGTGGTATCACTCGGTCAAGTGGTATTTTGGTTTTAGTTTTTGAGATATTATCAAAAAACCTTGACAAACAGACTTCGCTATGCGGTCGAGAAAATGAGCCATTTTAGGCTTACATTTCTTCATAACTGTTTGTTTCTTTCCATGATTTGGAAGCCTTGGGGGAAACTCGCAGTGGTCGTTTTGTTCTTTTTGTTAGCATTAAAACTACTAAACCGATTTTGATCATGTTTCATCTTTTTAATTATCCTTTTTACCTTAGTCACTTTCGACAGCCACGGAATGACATGGGATGTGAGATTTTATTCTAATTCTTAAAAAGCTAGAGTTTCCCTAATCTAAAGCTATACGCACACGGTCAACAAACACATATATACAAATGAAATTGTAGTTTCTAAAACTGACTTCTAAAATTCTCAGTAAATGCTTTCTATTGAAAAATTAAATTAACTTTCTACCCCCAGGCTCTTCGTAACAAATGGACTTGAACAAAAAATGTCGGCCGAGCATGAATTTTATCTTACGCCAGATAATTCAAAGAAGTAATTACATAGCTCTCTGTCTCACTCTATCGTACAGTTACAAAAAGAGGCTTTGATGTGTTACCCAACTGTAGTTAGTGGTACAGAGAGGGTAATGGGTTTGGGATGTATATAAGTGTAAATATTTGTCTGGACGTATGTTGGACTCGAACCGTCCTCGCATCGTATCACATCGAACTGAATTTCCGTGAGGAGCCATTGTCACAGTTGGCAGACGGATTGGTGATCACAGAAAGAGTATGGTGATACCAACTTCTTGTGTGTAAACACGAAACTTCGCTACGTTTAAAATTAATAATAAGTTCGTATCACATGCTTGTATGTCAAAAGGGAGCTTGTTATATACTTTCGGTGCCATTTGAAACATACTTTTTTGAAATAGCGCTGTATTACATGATAGAGTCTGTAATAAATGAGCGCGACGTGCTCTCTCTACGTTTTTAAATAAATCTGGGTTGCTGTATAGAAATTCAATTCCAACAAAACCATCTCGACTGAAGATTTACGTGTATGACATTAATTTCAAAATACCTCCACGCGTTCCTGAGAAAAAGGAACTTGACAGAAGGAACACAAAGTGATCCTATAAGCGTTCCTTTTTTTTCTTTTGAGGTACGGAACCCTGAAAATCAATAGGTAAGCATTATGTTTAACAATGCCATTAAGGCTACGTCAGTGTGGAAGATGAACAGACTTTAAGCCTAGGACCGTTTGCACCTGCTGATGTTGTTTTTTATACACAATAATTTGTGGGGAAAAGAGTTTAACCCTGACCGAAGATGGTGTAGTACGACGTCCGCATGATTTAACTCATATTATCCCAGTGTTTCAATTTTGCAACGGTTATTAAATAAAGATACGAGTATGATAACAAAAACAATATGAAGTAATCTAAGGTGAATGACTGATAGTGTGACACAGTAACAAATGTTAACAAGGACTTCCTACTCAGATAAAGATGATGCGAGCGACATAAATCTCTTTGGATATACGAAAGAAAAAATATCATACATATACTGATTAGACTGACATACAATAATAGCCATACTTGTAAAATAATATATGTAAGAGTGAGTTTGTATGTCCTTCCATTACTTCGTAAAGAAGAGTCAGAATGACTTGAATTTTTCTATAGGAGTAGCACTGAGCAAGTAAAGGAGTAGTTTAATTTGATGTAGAAGAATATAGGTTACTTTTATTTTAAACAAACATGTAGTTCCCGTCATGGAGAGGAGGGATTGGATTAAATAATTTTGACAGGTCACTCATAATAAAACCTGAGAAATCACAATTTTTTCCAGCTGTGCGCAGATGAAATTAATAAAATAGGTTTTATACTTTAAATTGGGTACAAATAGAAAGTTCAAAATGACACGTTCCGCGAACGAATGGAGCCAAGGCCTGGTCTTGTACACTTTTAATTTTAAAAGGCCATTATCAAATAAAAGTGATTTAGTTAACATTTTTTTATATTTTGGTTTAGTTTATTTTTACAAAAACATATAAAACGCAGGAAACAGCTAAGAGTTGAAAACAAAGATGGCGTCAATAAAATGACATTTGACGCAGTCACTTAGTACAAAAAGAACGATTTTGTTCAATTAAAATAAATGCAAAAATGAAATTCTAGTATTTTTCTATAAATCTTTAGATTATTACTTAATTTTAAATAGTAAGTAATAATTAGTAATACTGCAGGCCGAATTTGAAACATCGCTTTTCAAAATAAATTCACTACTCAGCAGGTTAACCTAGTGTATAAATAGTCATAATGAAAGGCCGTGTAAATCAGAATTTGCACAAAATAGCGAAACCTAATATGAACTTTCCTAGGATCTGCATTCCTCTGACCCTGGACAGAGGCAGCGATCTCTAGGTCACTGTCACTAGGTTATCGTGAGTTATGCGAGTCAATCCAACCACTTGACCACCCAGATTTCGCTACATCGGGTAGGTAGGCAAATAGGCCATAGACGTAGAAGACTGAACACACTAACAGAAGGGTCGACTTCAAAACGAACCGTCTGAAATTTTTAAACAAGGGAATTGTTTGCGAAAGATTTTTTAATGCAACTGTTTTATATTTTCAATGTTCGAATTAATCTCACCATGTATGACGGTATCCTCTCATGACAAGCTGTTTCCGTAAAATTCAAGTTCATTAATGAAATACATTTATTAAATATTCAATAACCATTTAAGAGAGCAATAAAGGACTATTTAATTTTTATTGGTATTACAGTAAAGGCATATTTATAAACCAACCTCTTAAATGAGTCCTCGCCTGGTACAGGGGTAGGCGCGCCTAGTGTGCTTCGGCCTGCTCCTCTCTCGATTCCCTTTGTACCGCCGCGCCCCTGTACCGCATGACGCCCCGGACTAGGACTCATTTAAGCGGTTTACCTATAGCAATCGTGTGTAAGTCTACTGTTAGGCTTAAGACTCCCTTTGGACTTTTCATGACGCATCAGATTGCTGATCACAGTAATATAACATTTTTACATATGTAGATACTGCTGCTGAGCATCAGCTGAATATTTTTTCCCTTAGTCGGATGCCATCGAGTGATCGAGATGTAATCATACGCATGAATATCTCATTAAATAGAAGGCACATCTATTTTCTATTTATTCAGATTTCTGTGCGTACGAGTATGATTCATTCCGTATTCAGGATTAATCACCTGTTCATTGGGGTCGGCATCTGATGATAGATAACGTCAAATAAACCGGTTAAATGAATGCCACTGTCTAGATGTGAATCTGCGAGGAGGCTTAGAAAGTTCACATTTTTACCTTCAGTTTTAAATGACTTCACTTTGCCTCCATTTCGTTAATTTTAGCAGTGGTTTAGTTTAGTTTGTTAATGTTACTCTTAAGTGTATTAATGTTAAGTTAAAAACTATGCCGCAATTAAAATAATATAGCTGTTTGAGAATGTACAAATGAAGCCCTTTTATATGGTTCCTGGGTTTCCACTTGACCTAGTAACTCCATTTAGTAATTTCATCCAACCTGTTTTGGGCCCTTTTAAATAAAAATATTTTATCAATCATTTCAGTTGTGGCACCTGTGAGTCACCATTTCCAAAAACTATTCCAAATTTCAAGTCGAAAGCATTATTAGTAGTTCCTGAGATAATCAGCTTTGACAGACTAGCAGATAAATACGAGAGTGAGATTATAAGGATTACTTTTTATCGGATATTCGGAACCTTACAAATCTAGAAAACCCCTCGAGTTTGATTTTATACGAGTCTAATATAACTGACGAGTGTCTGCTAATGGAACCAGGCTTATAGACAAAGCATGTGTTTCATTGAAATTTTTTCCTTAATCCTTTCCGACACTTTTTTTAAATATATGATGGTATTGCACTTGTCCTTCATCTCTCCTGATGGTAAGTGACGATGAGGCCGTTGGATGGTGCGCGTGCGCACCCAAAAGCCTCGAGCTAATAACACGCTGGCTCTGCTACCTTTCATACCGGAACACAACCAGTGCTATTAACACTGTTGTTTGGTGGCATACATAGGTAACATTGTGGTAGCTAGCCAGATGGTCATAGACAATGCCCTACCACCCACTGAACCGAGTTCCGGTAGGTACCCGCACTGGAAATCAAACCCGGTACCTCCGGATTGTACGAGTTAGTTCAACATTTGACTGACGGCCCTGGACAACACTACACGCTACCACGATGCTGATACGCTATGTAGAATCATTTAGCTAAAATGTTTGATGGAAGTATTCATTCAAATGAGGTCCACACTATTGAGTTGGAGTTTCCGGCACTCTTGAGTCATTTGTTGGAGAGTCATTATGATCCGTGACCCAGTCAGTTACGTGTTACACTGCAAAGCTTTTTGCGTCATTGTGAAAGCGCTTTCACGACGATTCATACAGAGTTGCGTCACGTACTGGACGTATCAGCTTTGAAATCTGTGCCGGATCCAGAAATCTCAGGGAAAACCAAGAAACCGACGTTTAGCTTTGATCAGGGTTTTCTTATATTCCGGTCTATTTAACCGCCTCCGTGCCTCCAATAGCTACACGCTTGGAATAACAATCATGGTTTGGTTGGTGGTAGATGCACCTGGCTAGCTACCACCATATTGCTGCTACCCTAAAAGTCTACAGCATTTGTCACCTAAAATATTCACACTAAGAGATAGGAATTGTCTATTATTATATATTTTACTGTTTGTTAATTTTCTCAAAAAGCGCTAAATTAATTTCGATAAAATTTATATGAGACCACCTCTGAAGTATGATCTACCAAACAAAAAAAAGAATAAGCAAAATCGATTCATAGTTGGCGGAAGGATCGCGTAATATACAAGAAAAAAACATGCAATCGAATTGAGAACCTATTCCATTTTTAAAGTCAGCTGAAAATAAAACAGCAAATAGAATGGTCCGCTCATGAGAATAAAGCTACGATTTATTAATTTCGACTGTCTAATTCGTTCCTAATGTGCTAGGAATAGGAAGCCTCCCAGTCCCGTGCTATGATCGATTCAAGACAATTCGGCCGTGTCGCGTGTTATGGTATCCATCGATGCGACCGCCTAACCGGCCCGATTATGTGCGACCTAACTGCGCATTGGATAACGGTTCAAGAATGTGGTCGCTACTAACGCGACAGGTGTTCGATATGCGGTCAACCTGAGTCACAACTACCCGGGGCTCGAAATAAACGGATGTTTAGATATCTGCAACTAGCTTTGGCCCGTGACGTCGTCTGCGTGGACTTCATAAACTATCCCACGGGAACTACAGGCTCGATCGGGATAAAAGTAGCTTAAATAATCCTTTTAGTTACGATAGTTGCTGATGCATATGTGCTTCTGGCTGCCGCCGATCTCTGCCGTTAATATCCTATATTTAAAATACCTGAGCGACAGAGCTTTGCTCTGGGTTTTTGTGTGCAATTTTCTTTTTAATTTGGCTTAAAAACCAAAAATTTTAATACATACTTAAATACAAAAAACAGAAGTAAAAACTGTGCCCGAGCGAGTGAAATTAGTGACCATATTTTACGTGCGATAGAAAACCGCATGAAAACTCGAAAACACGCAATTTCCCATACTAGCCTAGACTAACCTAGATCTATTTTTCGCCCCGGAAACCCCCACGTATCAAAATTCAGCGAAATCTTTAGAGGTTTTTCCAAGATCGCCGATGTAAATAAATAAATATACGAGAATTGCTCGTTCACAGGTATTATACATTAGATATAGACAAGATTAAATATAGATAATTGCATGTTAAACTCAAACAAAATTGTTTGCAAATAAATTAATTATTTCATTTAAAGGATTTGATAATTTAATTTGAATCTAAAATGTTAAAAGAAGAATAAAGATTAATAGCAGCAGAAATATTTCAGGGTGGTGCTCTTCTTTCTATATATTTACCCATATTTCTAAAAATCAACGCATTGGCGAAATAAACTTTCCCTATGGATCCCTAAAACGTAAAATATATCAATCGTTTGTTAGTAGTATCGTTACAATAGCCCGAGGCGGTCGACTCGCTATGAGTAAGCCGTTTTACCAGGTAGGTGCCCAATGCCCAAAACCATGAGAAGTAAAAGTAAAATCCGTCCAGATGGCAAGTGCGCGCAGGCGCAGACGGTGAAAGTTTCTAATTCACCGACTGATGTTAATTAAGAGAATTTAATAGTGTTTTGTAATAACGCCGAGCTAGCCGGGGTTTTGTTTGAAAAATATTCAAGGTCAATGGCCTCGCGTAATCCTAACTACGAGTAGGTAATGAATGTGTTAACTTTTTACCCGGCTATGGCGAAGCCAAAAGAGGTGTTATGAGGATATCTCCTAAACTCTTCATCGTATTTTGACAAATGAGGTATCATTGGAAGTGTCGTGTTTGCCCACAGGTTGTAGGCTAAATGACGTCACATGAAATACAAAGTGGCGGCAGGTATGGGACGTAAAGTGATATGAAAATGTATTTGGTACCAAATGAAAGGTCGTGATGAGTATATTCCGAAAATTATGAAGTTTATTCATAAGTACAGAAAATAAGTTTATATTTGTTTCACCAACAAGCTCACTTTTGCATTTGTAATATGAGTTCTCTTAGTACGATTACTTTCACAATTATACTTTTTATTTCAGAAGTAGACGACATTTTCATACATCTTAAAACTGTCTAGTTAACGAGAATCACATGAACCTCAAAGCGTTGTGTTGTGTGGTTTTCTACGATTTGCAAACCAAATAATATTGACCTCTCTTCACGGAACGTAACCTTTGGTTAACTTTCTCTGTTAACTCGTGGGAAATTTTGGTCGGTCCCTATGTTTGTTTAAGGTATTAAACAAATTAAAAAGTCTATTAAAGCGATTCGTATCTCCAAGTAAATTAATATAATAACCTAATCTTGCGTATAGATAAATGTAGGACCTAAAACGAGTTAGATATAAGACGGGTGGTCTCGAATGGGGTCACGATGGCGTGCAGTAAGAGGGGACCAAGGGAGAATTCCAGTAAAACTGAGGAGGTACGAATAACTAAATAAATAATTAATTGGTCTATGTTTTATGTTTATCTCATATTTTATGGAAGCTAAACGTATGAAATTTAGGCAATAAAAACTAGCGGCTTTATCGAGTAAACTTTAGAATGAAAACATTGGTTAGATTGGTGTAAATTTTCTCGATAAATGTAATGTTTCAAATCACATCTTCTAAAAGACTTTTTTCATTACATCTCCGTACTGTAAAGATATTTACGTTTACATTTTATATGATATATGATTTTCTCCTACACGAAACAGTTTTTTAATAAATTCACTTTTGTGTTTTGTCGCTTACGTTATTATACTCCGGGCAGCCATTGCATTACACCTTTCCTACTTCCGCAGTGACAACGGATGAAATGCTATCTCTGTCTTGCATATGTGGCTTACGGTTAGATATTTCAGAGTCGTCTTGAGGAAAATAGCAAATCACTGCACAATTATGAAGAAAAATAATGAAGTAGTCCTTGTCGAAGTATGTTTTAAAATGTTTTAAAAGAGTTGATATTGTTGTTGAGTTGTCTGAGTCCAGCAATTTTGATTATATGTGGCAAGTGTCAGGCTTGAAACCGCCTCCGTGTCCCAATGGCTACACGCTTGGATTAATAATCCAGAGGTCCCGGGTTCAATTCGGTTTGGTTGGTGGTTTCTATATCCGCTTGGATAGCTACCACCATATTTCCTAAGTCTGCCGCAAAACACCAGTAAAATAATAGTACTTTTGCGTTTCGTTATGAAAGTTAGCAGAGCCAGTGTATCATTACCATGAGGCTTTCTGGGTATATGAAGGCCAAGTTCCAACACATAAAAAAGTGGTACCGCTCCTATACCTCAGGAACAGACTCAATTATGCGTTAGACCTGAACATTGTTATTTTAATGCATAATGATTCCCTTGGCCTTCATTTCACTGGATGGAAACCATGGTCACCCTCACCAAACCAATGGGGTGTTAGCTCTGCTACTTTTCGTATCAATACAGCATCCTATTAAATTATATAATTTTAGCATCAAAGTTAATATTATTAAGAATAAAATATCCGAGAAAACCAAGGACGCTGAAAATGTTTAAATTGATATTTACAGTTGAAGAAACATTAGAAACAAACATACGAGTTTAAGGCTTACGCAAATTACGAATTCTAACACAAGCAAGTTGCCCAATAAAACAATACATCGAATTTGGAATCTAACACGTGAGTAATTAAAAAATCACAGAAAAAACGTATTTACAACGTGAAGCAAACGAACAAGATATAGTCTTTGTTATCTTTCCAATCGAATTTGCACTTGGTTGGGCTGCTACGTTTCTTCACCTCGTTAAGGTTGATTTCTAAGGGAAATTGCTACAATATGTTTGCTGCATTCCAGGTCATTGATTCTCACTTTAATGTTTAATGTTTTTATCGAACTATTAGTGCTAGTCCCTTCCCGTGCTTTTCCGTGTGACCTCGGCTTTAGAATACAACAGTTCGTGTCGATAAATTGAGAAAGATAAAAAATAGGGAACTTTTCAACCGGACAACTTTAAAAAAAGTAAATTATTTATGAAAAATATGATTTGTCAAAAATAAAGCATTATAAGCCTACATTAAATAATTTTAGGGTTCCGTAGTCAAACAAGGAACCCTTATAGTTTCGCTAGCTCGCTTAGTGCATAGACCCTTACTTCTAGAGAAGAAGGACAGCAGTGTATACCTGTATGATCAGCAAGATTTTACTACTATCTACTGGCAAATCCCAATGTAAGGCTCGAGGTGATGACCCATGAAGATGGTTATGAAAATGTTCAATGTCAAGCGAAGCAAGGTTAATGTATAGAACGGATTATTTACTTTTTTGACTGTGTAGGTAGACCTGGCTTTAGAATGTGACCACCCCCTTATTTACCTTCCCAGGTACTTAACTGTGCACGGATTGTTTGCATTGTTTACACATCGACTAAATCGAGAAATAATCTACGAAGCCTTTTCTCTCGACTTTTATCCGTAATTCGATGACAAGTATGAGTGTATTGTGCCGTTGGTGCCGTTTACGTGCCGTTATTATGTGTGTTTTTAAATAAAGGTTTGTCTATCAAATATTTGTCATCGCGACACAGTCCTGTGTAAGAAGACGGCACTGACTAATGCGTCAGGCAGTGGAATGTATTTTTTATAATCTCTACTGCCTTTTATGATCAGCTTTTGTCGTCATAAAAAAGTATTGGAAGGAATGTTTGGATGGGATGCAAGCTTTCAAGCCGGGGTTAGACCAAAGGTCAGAATAGTTTTTGTTTATATTTTTCTGACAATTTTTAGACTTTTATCCAATGAAAAAAACTTATAATTTCACTCTTCTGTCTGTCACGGTAGCAAATGTTACTGTTATCAACTAGAAATTTGAAATATTGTTGTTAAATGGGGACCCCAAAGGTGCCTCAAGCGAAATAATTGATAAAATATTTTTATTTTAAAAGGGGTAAGAGTATTGAGGGTAAAAATCTCAAAGTAAAATCACAGGTCAAGTGAAGTATCAATGGAGTTTGTTTGTACATTCTAAACCAAATTTTGATAACTTTCTTAACTGCATAGTTTTCACTTATCATGAAAAACGTGTGTAAAAATACCATTCCCCGAGCACCCCATCTGCCCAAAGCGAAAAACCTGAAATGATTACAATAGAAACGGCTTTCTATAAATATTGCAAGAAAAACTTAGCGATGTTTATATCTAGTACAGTTTTAGAGAACGTATCAAAAAACTTGACAAGCTTAGTTATGCAGTCGGTAAAATAAAATAAAAATTCAAAGTACCCACTGACTCAAAATTCGACACATTATCGGTTTTTCGCATGAATACAACAGAAATATCAGCGAAGCTGTAAATAACAACGGTTTTTATTTTAAAAACACAAAGGTCCGTATTAGCACGCTACCGGATGTAACGACTAGCGGGGATGTATACACTTCCGGAAAGGAAAAGGCACACCTGGTGTGTGGACTTGGGCAAGTTTCCGTCGTGTGTTCCCGACTTTAGAATATCATATCATTGCATGCATGCGGTGCTTCTATTAAATGTAACCAACAAAGTGAAACTCAGATCTCAATTCTCAGCAAACCGAAAGCCTGAAAAAGTAGTACGTCATCCTTTCCTACCACTTGACATTTTATTATTTCCTATAAAGAAAAGATTTCATACCTTGTACGGTCACGAAGATTGCGAACAGGCACAACGTAATATCCATTTTAATATTCCACATTATTGTAATTGTATCTGTATCACTCGGTATGGTAAGCTACGACACTCGCGACGATTTACTGCGCAGCATGGCGCATGTACTACTCAGTTGGCGGTTGCCGGTCGACTGGTGGCGGGCGGGCGCCATGACAGGTTGCGGCGCACACGCGTCTCCCGGACAACACAGCTCTCTGCAGCGCTTTGGGTAGCTTTCTCCAGCAGAAAATGCAATTTCGGTTTAATGTTACTGAAATAAATATAATTAAAACTCTCAATAACGATTGTACTATCATTTCTGTCATGTTGTTTTCATACATGCACAGAAATAATAACTTCTTCTGAAAATATCACAGGCATGCTTGTATTTTTTAACGTGACCTCGACAGCGTCGACTTTAAGAATTATCCCACGGGAGCTGCGTAACGTACTGATGCTTAGTAATCGATGTCCTTTTCTTCATTACATCAATTATAAACAAAACATGTTCAGGTATTTGAAACCGCTACAATGCAGCGCTCTAATTTCTGAGCGGTCGGAAGCCAGACGCAGGTTGGTAACAGGCGCACAGGCGCAAGTGGCAGGTAGCAACCGAAATTGGAGCTTTTGCGTCAAATAACCTACATTTATTCATTCATTCACAATATATATTATCTACTATTTCTTCGCGCTCATGGGCATCGAGATTAGCGAATAACTACCTTAGTCTGTAATATCGGGATGCAGTTTGATTGAATTATTATTAGAAAGTGAAATTATGTTTCGAATTTCGAGAGATTTCCAAGGAGTGCAGTGAAAACGTTCCTAAGTTTCAATTTTTTTGGTTTACAATGCCACAAGCAAATTACAAACGAAGATTTTCAAATCGTGATAGTAAGCTAGCTTTTTAGCGTATTTACACACACACACACACACACACACACACACACACACACACACACTCACCCTGGCCTTCAGTAGCTAAAGTTTGTTTGAATCAAAGATATTAAAATTATTTTTGACTCTAATATAAATAAACATACACCACAGGCTTACATACATAGCCTTTAACGATAGAAGTAAGGTTTGTGGAATTCATGTCCATTAGTGTTGTTTATATATTACGCTTCTGTTTGTTTACGTTTATTTATATCGAATTTAAATAAGCTGTCGACTTCAACCACGAAAACCTAAACTTTTGAAGTGGAGTCAAATAAACAATAAATCAGGCGCAGTCGTCCGGTTGGGTGAACTTAAATTTTTACATAGAAAAGACATCAACGAGCAACTTCAACACTTTTTTTACGTTTTCGTCTGAAACTTAGATCTGTATAAGTCAAAGAAATATATATAGGTATTAGGTATATACGAAGTTGATAGTAAGACAAGATTTTTCTCTCCTTGTACCGTCGGATATAAAATTTTGTCTTGTGCTGGAAAAAATTTTAATTGATGAAATATCGTGAAACCGTGCTAGTTCATCCAATGGATACTACAGTATCCAATTAAATTTACGTATATTTTTGTATGTTCACCTAAAAGCCACATTTTAGTTCTACATTTGTTGTTAATAATTGAATTACAAAAGATGAAGAAAGAAAAACACGCGAAGTTCATAATTAGGGTTCCGTGCCTATTTCAACGGGACCCTATTACTAAGACTCTGCTGTCCGTCCGTCCGTCCGTCTGTCACCAGGCTGTATCTCATGAACCGTGATAGTTACACAGATGAAATTTTCACAGATTATGTATTTCTGTTGCCGCTATAACAATAAAAAACAGAATTAAATTAATATTTCAGGGAGCTCCCATACAACAATCGTGCTTTTGGACGTGCGTTTTAATGTTTTAGTAGCGCCATCCAGTGACGCATTCGTTAGAGGATTGTTCGGTGCATGTTATTTATGGTTTTAAATATCCATATTCTGTGCGGAACCCTCGGTGCGCAAGTCCAACTCGCACTTGGCCGGATTTTTAATCATGTTTGTGGTACTTATTATATCCATCTTTACTTCGAAATGTCTGTGAAACCTGCCGCTTTAGGACACCATGTTTCATTACATTTTATACAAAATTGTGTGCCGACTTGAAAAAGGAAAAAAACAGATACCGGACGGTTAAAATCTTCTAACCTTCAACCAAAGTTAAAAATTATAATGATACAGCGTGTTATATTATGAAAACAAATAGTTTTATGAGTAATCTTGATGTCTGCTTGTGTAATTTTTGTGAAGAAAAAACACCATGTGTGCCTTCTCTCCGATCCTCTCACCACAAATCAATAGCCCTATGCCGAGCAGAACGGGGTGCCCTCAGACCAGTTGCTACCTGAACTGGCTAAACGCCTTCCGAGCTGAACAAATTGTTCTTGTGAAGCTGTAATGGTTGCAGGACCAAGAAAATCAAGTAAATTTTAAAAAAAAACATTCTACCCATTTTGTAATTTCAAATTATTTACTTTCAATCTACCTACACTTTCGGAAATGCCTTCTACGATGAAGAAAGGGCAAAAGAAACTGCGAATAACAGTCATTTCGCATAACTGGTCACGGGTCAGGAATCACTGTTGTCTGTTCATAAAACCAGATGGGAACGAGTTTCGAGTGGAAAAACCTTTTTTTTTGCCATTTGGAAACTAAACTACGAGTCATTGGTCAGATCACCGCGATTGGCAAGCAGATTGGTGATCGCAGTAAGATGTTGTCGTTACAAAGGTAGATGCTGCTCTGCTGTCCATTAATTAATTATGTATTTGTATATCCGCGGGATGACTCGGGGTGCTCTTATTCTAAACCCGAGACCACACGACACAGGTGATTTTTACTATTGAAAGTGGTAAAAGAAGAAAATAAAGCACGTGAATGAAAAGTTATTTTTAAAAACCTATGTATTTGAATTCATAAATAACTAGCGGAAGAGCGGGGCCTACTAATACAAGTTTTTTTAACTTAAAATGATTGTCCCAAAAAAACTGTAATTTAACATGAATGTGAAAGGAAATAAATATATAATCTTTTTTTTTCACTCTCACAGTAAATACGAATCTAACGACACATCTCAAGCTAAAATCTCCGTTCAGGCCACAGAGCGTGTCAAACAAATACACACACATACATACATAGTCTTGAAATACATAACCCTCCTTCTGGCGCAGTTGGGGGAAAAAAATAAAACCTACCAACGACTGCAGCAGCCGTAATATTGGAATTTGATTTTTCGGAATGTATTCCTCAATACCGAACACGATACCTTCAGATTACATCATCACCAGCTGTGACAGACGGATAGACAGACACCATAATGATTAGGGGCTATGTTTTTCTGGTCGGCTGTTCGTAGGTTCGGAACCCTAAAATATTGTCAATCGTGATTGCTTTCTTCGTTTGAGTTTCAAAACAACTGAGAAAGTAAATGTGAAAGTATGCGTCAATCCTGTTTACTTTTTTTACCCTGTCATGGAAGTTTTAAACAAGTACGTCATTTTTTGACTTAAGTCGATTTCGGAGTCTGAGCGATGGGCTGCACGAATGGATCGAAAAAGGATGTATACAGCTTTATATCCCGATCGAATCAGTAGTGTGAGGCAAAATCTGAAGTCCACGGAGACCTGCTAACCGCCCCCGTAGAGCCTAATGGCTAAAATGTTCGATTCCTAGTTGACGTACCTGTCGGTACTCGATGTGGTTGGTGGTAGGGATAGCTACCACCATATTTCCTGAGTCTGCAGTCTGCCGCCAAACAGCAGTGTTAATAGCACTGTTGAGTTGTGTTTTGTCGCTCACGTTATTTACCCCGGGCAGCACTGAATTACACCTTTCCTACTTCCTCATACGCAGGACGGACAGTGCTGTCACTGTCTTGCATATGTGGCTTTTTCTGAGTAGAACTTTCGGAACGAGTCATATCTTGTTTGTATGATGGTAATGTATGGAACTTTTCTGAACTGTGGAGCGTTGTCTTACGATGATAGAAATAATAACGCTTGAACGCCGAATGAATAAGTCACGGTCCAGCTGAAAATCAGCGCTGTGGACTTTGAGTTACAGCATCGGGCTGAGCTGGTGACGTTTTACAAGTTAACTTAATTTTGCTGTAATTATTTATTTTTGTTTTCTGTGTGTGTCATGTATGTGTTTTTTTTCTTCAGTATGTATTGTATTTATTTTTAGCTTGGAATAAATAATGGAATAAATTATTCTCTTTCTTTCTTTCTTTTCTATGCGAATCTGGCTGGGTACCATAATGTTGTTTAAGTCTGTCCCAAAAAATATAATGAAAACATGGCCAGCGTCACTGTACTTGAGTCTATGTGAGCACTTTACACACAACCTTGTTGTCAGTTACCGTCAAACGAAGGCCAAGTGAGAACCCATTGATCTTAAAAATATTTTCGCGAGAGTTTTCACGTCCAAAAGCATAATCAACCCAATTTTAACCGTAACTTAAAGCGATCCAACAAACCAAGCTAATCAGCACCAAGACAAAACTGTACTTTCCCGTATTAATCAATGCGATTCAAGTTTGATATTTATTTAACTTAATACTCGTATGTAACGAAGAAACGCGGATTATACAATTTTGCGCACAGAGTTTCTATAAGTGATACACACGAACGTTATTTGTGTTGAGGGATTTGTTTTGTTTAGTATCCATTCACATATGTTATGTAAAGTGTTTATTAATTTTATTATGTAAAAGGTAACGTAATATTCTAATCGGAATATAACAATTCATTAGATGATTTCTCTCGAACACTATAATTTATTGAGATTGTGATAGTGGGTGAAATGTTCGAGTGAGACATTTGAAAGGTCTCGCACCACGATCGCATGTGTCGTGCCACGCGTACTTATTTTGTAAGTCAAATTCCTTATGATACCTTACCGTCTGTACATGAATTTATCACCGTCAACGCAGTTCGGTAACAAGCCAACCATGGTTGTTATAATACCTGGTCGTTAAAAGTCAGTTCATGACAATGAATAGCACATCATCATCGTCAGGGAAACGTCCACTGCTGGACATAGGCCTCCCCTTGGTATGACACATTGACCGGTCCCGAGGCACTTGCATCCAGCGACTACCCGCGACATCGACAAGCTCGTCGGTCTATCTAGAAGGGACGGCCCAGTACACGCTTCCCGGTACGTGGTCGCCACTCGAGAACTTTTAATCCACAACGGTTATCGGTTCTTTGAGCGATGTTCCCTCCCCATTTCCACTTCAGCTCACTGACTCGTCTACGGATTTCCTCATTCTGGATTTTATGACATTCCGAGCATATCTTGTTTCATTGCTCGCTGAGTGACTTTGAGCTTGTTTATTCGGCCCACAGTAAAAGACCACGTTTCGGTTCCGTATGTCATCACTTGCAACACGCACTGATTAAAGACTTTGAGTAGCACACTACATCAGACCAGACTACTGATGAGTAGCACAAATATTTGGAAAGTAAAAGCTGCATCAATGACTCATTTCCGGCGCCAGTACTTTACTGTTTAGGCCAGGCAGACAAATTTGTACTATCTGTTATTTAAGATACTCAAACCTACACGAATTTATTTTTTTACTTCGATTTTTTTCGCTTTCCACCACATTGCATCGGGCATCATTATCAGCCAGGGAACATCCACTGCTGGACATAGGCCTCTTACATGGTTTGGATCATTCAAAACCTACCAAACTTCCGCTCAACGTTGCCAGCTCGTTAAAACAGCTCAGTGGCTCGGTCATTCGATCTTGTGACTTCTTGACGAAAAGATCGATAAACTGTCCGAAAAGTCTACCGCGTTCATCCCATAAAATGTTCACCCTTACAGGTAAAATTATCTAGGTGCATATTTTCTCAAACAGCGCTAAATCAGTTTCGATGAAATTTATATGAATCCACCTCTAGAGTATGTTCTATCAGACAAAAAAAGAATCATCAAAGTCGATTCATAATTGGCGGAGTTATTAAGCCATTATTTTATATACATAAACAACATACAGTCGAATTAAGAAACTCCTCCTTCCTTGAAGTCGGTTGAAAAGTATATATATCATATTCAACAAAACACTCCTCAAATCCCTAAGAACCTTCTGTCAATGTATATCTTGTGATGTCTTCAAGCGTCCAACTTGAGAGCCTCTGACTAGATAGACATGCACTCACGTTCTGGCCTGGTCAATAAGCTCCCAATGGATACCACGGATTTTCAATAATTACTGTAGGCTACGTAATCGATATTGTTACCAATGACAATGGGTTAGAGTACAGATTTGTTCATGCGATAGACTACGCGCAGGAATGCGCCGACTTTCGCTTATCCTTGTTTTATCGGGTGGGACGACAGGATATTGTAAGCCCTTTTCAAGCAAAGGAGAAATGGTCGAGCATTTAATGTGCCTAATAACTACTCTTTGTTTGAGACGGTGAAAAAAGGGTTGCTGGCTGTTAAAGATGGTAATTACTACAGGTAGACTGAAAGATAGTTAGCGCGCAACATCACTTGTCAGAGGAGTTGAGAGGAGGATAGCGATTGCTTTTATTTGCTATAAAGCCATTGCGCTTGCGTAACTTTTCGCCGTGGTCGCAGACGCAAGACGCGCGAGCGGTGATGTCGTAGCCGAATGGTCAAACTAGTGTTCTTAACCACCGCACCGCACCGGTGCAAACCGTTGTACGATCAAAAGAAATGTCTTCCTTTTATACATGACAAATTACAACAAAAAATTAATATTTATGATAAATAAAACCTAGTTTTCATATGTAATAGAACATTTTATTTTACAATATAATTTTACAATTTTGCTGCGAGTGAACCTAGAAGAAGAGTGAGCAAGTCAAACTCTAGGAGCATTTAATCACGTCAAACTGAGTCAAACACTAACTTTTGGACTAGATTCGTTGAGAAACTAAATTAGACTTATGAGCAAAAACTTTTTATACACTTTATAAGCATAAACAAAAAACTTTTTTGTTGGTCGTACAAAAAATCATGATTTGTTTTTCAAAGTCATGCAGTAAAATAAATTGTAGCAGAGAGTATTTCGTTAAAATGACCAATAAAACCATATATTTACATTATAAGACATTATAATCCACAGACTAATATATGTACCTTTATATTCTATATATGTATATTTAAAATTCACAATTTTACTCTTCATAATTTTCCTCTTCCTTCTCATAATCTTTTTTGCTTATCATCTGATCTTTGTTATCTATTTATTTTCTCTGTATGATTTATAAGTTAAAATTGGTTAAAATTATGAATAACTTTTCAAGTTTCAACATTGTTTTCCTTTCTCGTGTTTTTCTTTAATTTAACTACTAGATGCAAAAATGTTTCAAGACGGAAGCTATTAAACGAAAAAAAAGCTGCATTATGTATGGCTTGTTGTCTATGGTATGCTTCAAGTGTAGTATAATCTGTGGTCTATTCTATCTATATCCTCTTCCACTCAGTGTTGCCAGAAGGTTACTTTTGTAACCTTTTAGGTTACTTTTAGCAACGCCAGGTTACTTCCAGGTTTTACTAGACTTGAAAGGTAACTTTTGGTTACTTTTTAAGTTTTATTTAATGGATCTATCATTTTATAGAATAACATACATCAAGTGAAACGGAAGGTACGGTAGCCTTATGTTCCCTACTGTAGCAACGCAAAACATTTCTGTATCCCTCTCCCACCTACGGGTAAGAAAGAGTCAGCATCAATCTCGCTTACTCACTCTAATTCATCGTTGGATCGTGATGAGGTCTCGAATTTCGAATAGATAGAATGACCACAATATTGCTCCCATAAAATTTATCCCAGAAGCAATACATATCCATGTATTTCTACTAGAACCCTTTAAATAAAGCATAATATTATTATTATAGTAGAAATATGTGGATATGTATTGCTCCTGGATGAAATATATTGGGGTAATCACAGAGCACTAAGAAGCACTTTTAGTGCTCTGTGGGAGCAATAGACGGACTAATCCCGGAAAATGTATGTAAAAGGTTACTTTTCATAACAAAAGGATACTTTTTTGTCACAGTATGGTAACTTTTGACTATGGCGCGTTGGCATCATTGCTTCCACCTAGGGCCACCCTAGGGCTTCCACTTTCCAGTTTGCTGTCATGCTGTGATTTGTAGTTGTCTGTCCTAAAGTGAATAGAATATCGGGAAAAAATGAAGCCAATTGTGTACAAACGGTAAATATTTCTATAAATTAATAGCATTTATACCGAATTCATTGTATCTTGCTGTCTTTTGATTTTATATTGTTTAATTTTTGAGATTAATTAAGATTCGTAACGACGCCATGACGCCGGCAATTTTGTTGTCTAAACATGGCGTTCTGTCAAGGTATTTAAATGTGTATTTAATACTGCCGAATAACAGGAGTACAATTGCATTTTCAATTATTAGAGTTCTAATGAAGCATTCATTGTGCAGTTACTGTGGCCGGACTGTTAATTCTGAACCGCTGAGTATAGGGGGGCCGTTATGCGAATTCTTGTTTTCAAACAATAGATGATAATAACTAATCCTTTCGTTAAATCTAATCATATCTGATAGTTTTTCGTGTGTCAAAAGTTTCATTTGTAAATTGGGATTTGATGTTATAGGGGAAGACTAGCGGAAAATATAGTGACCCAAGACCAAAGACATTTAATATTATAGACCAGACAAAGCAAACAAACATTTTGTTCCTAAATTTATTACCAATTGGTAATAAGTTACTCAATCTAGTGTCACATCACGTCACGTGGCCGTACAAGACATTTGACATACCGTTGACTTTTGAGATCAAAATGTTTATATGAAACGTTTCCCAATGACCGCTCTATAACCTATTACTATATCTAAATCTATCTGCCCAAGACATTATTTAACAATGTTTACATCTATCTGATACATTCCCAGTCATCGAATTGATCGAGCGACTCCACATTTTCGGCTTAGATTATGAAAAGTATTTTATTTCTACTAGCTAGTTATTTAGCGGATATTTCGTGTTGTGTTATTAATTAAACATAGCATATAAAGGTTTTTGACTTTCAATCTGGTATCTTCAATCTACTATGAATTTAAATTTAGAACATGCTCCAAATTTGAATTTATATACATATTCAAGAAATAAAACTGCATAAGATTATTATACAGAAAAACAAACGGAAGTGGAAAGTTTAAATTAGAATGTTAAAAGACAATAATTTGTTTTAATGGTTATTATAATAAGAATTGCTTTCAAAATTTGGTTAAAATCATGGATACTGTGCTTGAAGTAGTTGCTGCAATCTGTGAAACTTAATAGGCCTGGTTTATTAATAATTTCATTAGTCTATCACTTCACATTGTATGTATTATGTATTTATGTCTCATCTTGTGTAAATAAATAATACACAAATTTCTGTTCTCTTCTTCACATGCATGTCACAAACTCTCTGGCCTCGTCAGAACACGCTGCAGCACACGCTGAGACGATTCCATTTTAACACACTACAACACAACCAAATTTTATGTACATATATAATTTCAATGTTTTGTGTTTAAGTTGTAGTTTTGTATAATATTGGTATATTAATTTTTATTCTGAGTTTAGTTTGAAAAAATTTTATTTTTTGTGTATTACGTTGTGTGCGTTTTTGATTAAAGTTGTTCCATGTTTATGTCGGCAAATTGTGACTGGTTCAAAAACCATGATACCTAGAGACTGGCAGATACTTTTGAAGACCAGGAGGATAATGATTTCAACTTCACCTTTCAGCCTATGCTATTTTTATTCATATAATGAACTAATGCAGCTTATGTTTTCTATTTCTTCTCATACTCGGCAAGTTTAGAAAACCAACTTAGTAGACTGGTATTAAATACGTAACATAAACTTTTTAAAGCTTTTTCTTTTTCTCAAGCTAAATTTAAAATGGAGTGTCTAGTTTTAAGTGTATAAGTATATATGTGTTTATTAAATATGCTTGTTGTATACAGCTCATCGACTGAAAATGTTGATTTATCTTAGTATGTGTTGCATTGTGTAATATAATTGCAAAGTGGTTGCCTCTTTCTCATTTGTAGCACTGTTATAAACTATCTGTGGTATAATGTTACAACACCAACACACACACATACCACACAATACCAACACACCAACAATTTTTATTATTATTTTTCTTTAAATGAATGTCTGTCTGTTGTATCAACATGCTAGCCAGTGCTTATGCTACAGGACTTACAGTCCTATTTTAAGCACTGGCTGATCAATAATTTTGTATGACTGTTGTTGTTCTGTATATTGTTGCATTAATCACTGGTGTAGTTTTGGGCAATTAATTTTTTACTTTACTTAATATTTAAAAAAATAAAAATATTCAGTTGTGAGCTTGTCATCTATTTTATTTGTGTTCAGTAGATATGATATTAAAAAAATTAACAAATTGATACCAGATAAAACCACATCTGAGATGACTTACAACAGAAAAATCATTTTGCCAATCTAATACTATATCACCTATACCTTGTACTGCTGATTTCAACAAAGTCCCCATGAAATTATTATGGAGACTTTTATGTTTCTATTTCAGCCGTCAAGCCCAGCGCAAGTTCGCACAGGGAGCGTTTGTACCACACACGCAAGGAGGACCATTAATACAAGCAAATCCATTAAGTGAACCTGTCAACACGGAACGAGTACACAAAATAAATATGTCAGCGAAAAGCCTTCTGGACATGGTGTCCTATGACAGTAAGTAACCAAAGCTTCAGTCAGCTTTACATCATCATTACCGCTGCCAGGATTACAAATTGTTTCATATCATTTATAAGTCTATGATTGATTCATATAATATGAAAATGGCAAAATTCAAGTCCTTAACTTTACATGATTCTTAGACCCAAGGTGCAACTTGGTACATATGTTACTATTTAATTCTACGTACATACATTCCTATTTTGATATGTTTTATGTAATACTTCAGGGTTTTTTGGGATATGTTGAATCAGCAGTTTATGTTTGGGAATGTCACACTGAATTTTTAGGGTCCGACCAGAACAGGATTTGCAGTCGAAACTGAATTTTCGACCGAACCAAAACATAGACCATGTCAGAATTTATATTGTGTGCTTATGGACATTCAGGTCATATTTGACCAATCTACAGGCGAAAATGAGACATATATTAGTTTATAGTATGAATTGGCACTCTAAGAAACCTTGCCTTCCTTGGTTTGTGTGAAGTTGTGGGACAAGTTATAACAAACACCAACAAAAATGTACCATTTTATTTAGTTCCTTAAATAAAGGCTAATTAATATAATAAATAAACAATCTGGATATAGCAACACTACCAATGTCATAATGTTTCCCTTGGTTTTTTCTTACACGTGTGAAAGGCCCACAAAGGTTGCATTATAAAATGGAGATATCAGGTTCTCTTCCTATGTTCCTTCTCAACAGAGTCGCACAGAGCTCTAAATGTTCTCAACCACTTTTATGCAAAGAAAATATAATTACTGCGGTTTGACTCTTTTCAAACATATACAGATATTTTTAATTTCAAAGATAAAATGCACATACTGGTAAAAAGGTTGCAGTCTCGTTTTCTCAGTTGGCGGATTACATGTGCAAATGCAAGATCGATTTACAGACGAAGGTTTATGTTAAATAAGATATAGCGGAGTGTAGCCTTTTATCTAATCTACAAGCAGTTGTCTTATTTTTACATCCAAACACCCAAAAATTAAATACCAAACGCCATCGTTTGATGATGGAAAACTAAACTGACAACGCCTGCTGGAAAACTCAATAATCAGGATTGCTGTAACAAATAAATGTGCTCCATATTTGCTGTCTTGCAGAAAAAATTATATAACTGAAGGAATACACTTTAGGCTTATTGGGTGGTTAAAAATTAACAGTCTTACCACAAAAAAGATAAACAAGCTTTAGACACACGTTTTGAAAAAATGTTACCACAAATGCATGTTTAGCCGATGTCAGCTTAGACACTGCTTAAAAGAGGGTATGCTGTTGTCAAAGCGCCCATACAAACGTAGTCCAGTCATATTTTGAGTATTAAGCTATGAAAATCTATGAAATTTTCAAGGCACAATCTAGAAACAAATATCTGTGTCGGTGGTGAGTCAGATTTTCGTTTAAATATATACTTCCAGAGTTACAGGGCGTCAAAGTATTGTATTTTTCGGTAATAAAAAGCCCCAACTTTGAACCTGTTTTACAAGAGTATGAATTAATTTAGAACAATTTGGAAAAAACACCGACATCTGAAATTTTATTAATATACTGTATTGAAAAAATGGCTACATAATATACTGTATCCTTCAAATGATCACTGGACTACGAAACATCCAAATAACGGGTTGATAACTTCGCGTAGTGTATGCTGTCTCACCGTACGAGCTCGGGTAGGATAGGGCTCGGAGAGGGACAGCTACAAAACAATGCAACCTTGAACGCGGCCACGTGGTCTTACCAAGATAGCCTCTTAACATAAAACTTTAATTTGAATTGTAGCCTGTCATAACATTCTCTGCCGGAATTCGCAATAGATTTCGTAGACTTTGTTGATTTTAATGATTTTGAAGACGTGGAATTAATGGACAACTATCGTGACCGTTTTAACAGTGCGAATAAATACATTTGAACATTACAACGAGCGCAACTTTCGAAAACGCTACAGATTTAGTAAAACTTTCGGGGAAATTATTATTATTATTCATTTATTTCAGGTAACAATGACCCATAAGGATATATACAATACAATAAAATACATTAAGTTAAACTACTACACACTACAAAAATATTCTGCACACTTATTTACTATGGCACGTTGGTGCCGCTCTGGTGGTGTTGGTCGCTATCTTTCCTCTGAAGCGACGGGTCAGCTTGCAGGTCGGGACTCGAACCACGAACGACTTGAATGATGTACCGTGGCGTGACTCCAGCTGCGCCATCCTCACGGTCTAGTTGGACCTCTGCTATATATATTCTGTGACGTCCTGCATGGTGGTGATGAAATGTAGGCGTGACAGATACGTGGCCGTGGTTGGAACTTCAGCGCGCAGCAGGTAGTTGGGCCCTGTGGGTGCGGTTCCGCAGCGGTTCCGAGTCACTCGTTTACGGTACGCCTTTTTCGTCTTGACTTTCTGAAATACATCCTCGTCCGTGTCATCAAATCGGACGCGCGTCCGCTGCTGGCTCGTGGTCGTCTGCGCCTTCGGTAACACCGGCTGCTGAGCTTGAACAGTTCGTTTGTTAGCGACGAAAACCACTGAAGCAAAATCACGTCGCGGTGATTCAGCTTCTTTGTGTCCAGCAGCAAGCTGTTTCACTGCTGAGGAGGCTGGTGACGTCGACATGGTCACGGTGACGGGAGGCAGCTTGTGCAACTCCTTCGCTACAAACGTAGGCACGTCGTCAGGATCGGTCTCTTTAAGCACAGTGATGATATCCTGCAGGCTCTTCGGTGTCCCTTCACGTCTGTGTGACATCATCTGGTCGCTCTTATTGAGAGCCGCGTACTGCAGCTTCCTCGCCGCAGCTATGTCAGCCTCGCTGAAGCTTGACTTACATATCTGCAACGCTCTGACTTCGTCCATCACATCCAGCTTCTGTTGCAGGAACACGAGGAGTTCGCCACGAGTTTTTCCTCGCCCATGACGCTGACGTCGCAGCGGCTAGCGCCACGCTTCGCAATTTATAATAAAATAAACGTAGTCACGTCCACACGAAACCACGCATGACTCGAGACGAATAATCGTTGATATAATTAAGGACGATATTCCTCACGATAGCATAAACTATAGCTCAATTTTAATATTCGATTCACAGATTCGATTGAGAGAATAAAATTAACCTGACACCTGACACTGACCTCATGTCAGTGAAAATCACGTTCCATTGGATGTATAAAATTGTTTATTTAAAAAAGTTTAGCATTGTCAATCCACCAAATGTACGGCAACAAAAGCAAGCGTGCGTTTATATATTACATAAAGTATATATTTCGTATATTTTTATAATGTAGAAATTACTGAATCAAATCAATTTGATAAATAAAAATTATGTTAAATTTAAAAAAATGCTTTCAATGAAACGTTTTCTAGAGGTGTCAACATAAAATAAAGATACGTCAAGATAAATCGTGCCTAAGTAAACAAACGTTGGATATGGTTTTGTGGTATACAAAATTAAACAATTGTCTATGAAACAGAAACAGAAACTAATCTCAGCATCTGCTATGGCAGTAGCCATAGCGCTGGTTTTCAGAAAAGCCCTATATAGTATGTAAGGCATTAAATATATGTGTAAAAGAAGTGTATGTGTGACTATGCAGTGATTATCTTTTTAAACTAAAACTAAACTAAAAACTAAACTAAACTGGTATTTAACTGATGAGTTAAAATATTTTTTGTGGTAAGACTGTATAAGTTTAAAATGTAATTAAACAACGATCACTGAAGTTACAGCTGAAGTATAGGCTGATTTCTAATTCAGCTCACTAACTCATGGAGCCCTTTGGTGACATTGGTTAGACTATGGACTTCCTCATTCCAAATTTTATCACATAGAGAAATTCCGAGTATAGCTCTTTCTATCGCTCCAGTGAAGGACCAAAGTTATAAATAAAGGGTTTCTTATTTAGTTCTTTTGTAACAAAAATCTTTTTTCAGCCTTTCACAAACACCAGTTACGAATTGTATTGGAACGTCTAAATGAGTCGACAATTACAAACTGTGGTGTGGCCAAACCTATTGTTTCACCAATGAAAATTACACAACAAAGCAAAGCCATAGTGGGTCCACCCAAATTTAAGACAACCAATAAAAATATAAAGGATTCACGGATGAAGTTACGCTCCCAAAGCCTGACCCATGCAAAGACCAAAAGAGCTGCCTCATCCGACATTGAAGACAACCAGCCATTAAAATACCTAAAAACTACTGGTAATCACAATTATTTATTTTCTTAATGTGTTTCCCCATATATAACATAAAATATGAAGCAAAGGAAGGGAGACTAAGCAGGAACATCAATAGGAAACTGGAATTTTATACTATTTGTTTATTAGCTCAATGAAAGTACAGTGTCATCACCATCTCTAACCCACTGTATTGCATTTATTGTGTTTATATATTTCAGTGCTAGAAAATTTTTTCTTCTAAATAATTTTAAATTCTAATGATAGTTGATGAGTAGATGAGATGAGTAGACATACTAACATAGCACTCGATGGAGGATTTTTAGTGTATAGTTAATGAGAAGACTCGTTCATGTGTTGTTTCACTACGGCACTATTCACTATTACTGTATTTTTCTCACGTAAAACTCACGACACTATTTCCCTGATAATACAGACTATGTATTGTCAAGAAGCTGGATGGCCTCAATGAAATGGAACAAAAATAATATATTTTTTTATCTTTTACAGAAAATACTAGAGCTGTATCAGCAAAATTGAAGACTAATAAAAATAACAAAAAACGCGGTAAGCATACTTTTTTTCGACATATCTTTTTGCCAAAAAATATTAAGTTATATAAAGTTTGATCTAATTTTTTTGGTATTAAAGAACGATATACTTAATAAGTAAATTCGTTCAAAATGAACTGGAAACCGACTTCAATTGCCTTAAAAGTCTACTTTTACTAAGGCAAATTTAAAGATTTATATCGTTTTGAATTGGGACCACACAGGATGGTATTTCATATAAAAAAGAATCATCCAAATCGGTTTACCCAGCCAAAAGTTCTGAGCTAACAAACTTTAAATAAAAAGAAACGTACCCATTGAATTGATAACCTCCTCCTTTTTTGATGTGGGTTAAAAACAGCCAAAAATAATAACATATGCCTCAAGTCAGCACTTAATTGTGAGTAACCTTTCGCTTCCAGCGGGTGGTGGTGTGAGGGCAGGGGGAATGTAAAATATAGACCTGCCATTGCTGACTTTTTTATAGACCTATAATTTCGTATATGGTAGGATGCATTCATAATGAAACAAATTGTTAACAGGTGCCATAAAATCTCCAAAGAATCTGGTGATCAAAAGAAGGACAAGTGATAGAATAAATAGAGGGGAGCATGTGTTACTGAAGGGTAAGAATATCACTTCATTTATTCAGCTGTCAGTTATATGCTTGCAATACACCTTTATAGCTATAATTGTTCCCTTCATGTTTCAAAGGTAGTTGTAAACGTGTAAGTTGCTCTCATCCAGTCAATTCAAAACGAACAAGTAATTTATGTGCACTGAGATCTTTAAAATTTTTTTTATATATAGTTATATTTTTTCCTAGTAAAAATAACTACAAAGGAAACATTGTTGTCCATCATATCACAGCATTTATTAACGGTTTTACTTCTTTACAGAAAAGATTGCAAGTCCTCAGCCTCAGCAGACTACTGAAGGTAAGCAATGGCATCATTTTCTTGTATATAAGTAAATAGAATTTAAGTGTTTAGTTACAAGTCGGAAACCAGTTTGTTAGGTAGGGTTTGCTTTTCATATCTTTTCTAAGTACAAATGACCGTTTTTAAAATTACATATATATAATTTTTTGTCATCTTAGTATTAAGTTCTCTAATAGCTTTATATAATCAATCGTAATACATAGATTATCTCTAAGTTTGCTTGTTTATTTGTCCATCTTTCACACCATAACGAAGTGTCATAATCACTTTTTCTATAGGGATAGTTGATAGCGACGACCCTCGATAACAATGGGCCATAATATGCGACTATAGACCATCATGATTGTGAAAAGGACATGATCGTGTGTACTCTGCTATGATGTCTTGTTATCATCGACATTCCAGTAGTTTTTCCGTCGAAATTTAAAGAGATGCTATCGGTGTCTGGTTGGGGCAGCAAATAGAATTAAATTACAAGATTATAGCGGCGATTGTGGCCGATCAAGTAATTGTCCATCATGATCGATTAGGGTCCATTGCATTCATATGCACATCAGAAAAGATATTTTAAAAATATATTGTTGTCTTGTTCACAGAAACAACGCCCATCGTCCCCGTTAAGCATGAAGTCAGCAATCCTGAAAGTAAGTAAACAACAGTTGACAAAATTACGAGGGTCCATCACATTAATATGCACAAAAATAGGCAGAATAAAAAATATTGTGGTCTTATTTACAGAAACACCAAATGTCACAGATAATGAAAAGGAAGTCAGCAGTGCCGAAAGTAAGTAAACAACAGTTATTTTACACCAGACATCTAAGTACATAATGACACTAAGAATGGTTTTTATGACTGTCTAGCTAGATTTGATTAATTTTTTTATGTTAGTGAGTAGTCTAAAATAATGGACTCATAGTTTTTTATTTGCCCAAACTGAACCTATTCGGAGATATTGTCCTCCAAACTACTAAAAAGTAACCAAATCCTATAATTTCTGCAAGTTTTGGTAAAGCAAATTGATCCTTTTAATATAATAATGAAACCATGTTTTGTTATTCCGTCTCAAACCTAAAATGTCGCATACGTCAAAATACCCATTGAAAAAGTTTCACTTTTTACTTCCTCGCTTTATCATCAGACTAGGGTTGGAAGAAAACATGTTTACTATAAAATGAATAAAACAGTTACTACTACTAGTTACAGTTACAAATGTTTTAAACCCTTGTTCCTGTATTTTAAATAATGTTTTATTGCCGTTCATTTTGAACACATGTTTAAAACATGTTTTAACATGTTCAAAACTAATCTTGAATTTTGTATAAAGCAGTTCCTGGGCTTGTTTTCAGGGAGCTCTGACATATATAAGTATGACGGTCCCCAAAGAGTGGCTTCATGGGTGGCAATGCAGACGCTGGAACAAACGACTCCGGGACAATCACAAGCTTCAGTTCCCGTGGATGTGTCTTCAGATGATGTTCTGCGGCTGACATATGACGATAGCCTGCCGGCAGATCCAATTCTCATAGACAATGATGATAAAAGGCCTAAACCTATCTACCCTCGCAGATCATGCAGATCATCGGAGGATACATTAGTATTATCGCTACTTAATGACGATATTAATACAGATGACATCTCTGTGCTCCAAACAGCAGCTCGTCCACAATGTTACACTGATAAACTCAATTCATTACATAATGAGACCATACCCCATATTATAAATAATTTGGACAAGTGTTGTAGAACATGTAAAAATTGCATGACAATTTTCAAGGGGACCCAAGACCATCAGACAGTATACCTCAATCTAGGGAAGGACAGTTTACACGTGATTAGGATCAGTATTGACAAAATACAGAACACGGGCAAGGACCTGATGACTGCTGGCGTGGTGAAGAGAGCTGAGGCGCAGGGATCATGCAAATACATATTTGAGAACATAGGCGAGCTGGAGCAGGCATTCAACAATTGTCAGACACATTCCATGAATAAAGACAGTGTGAACATTGGTACTGAGCGACCAGGCACGTCCAGGTCGAGGTCTCAAGATTCCGTTGGTACCACTAGAAATACGAGGCGGGAGAATGCAGACACGTGCAGGTCAAGGTCACAGGATTCCACTTGCACTAGCAGAAATAGTGCCAACCCGAAGGCTACCCTGCTTTCAAAAGAAGTGGAGGCGCCCACTTTTGTACTAACTGAAGAGGAATTTCAGGTAATTGCTACACTGTTGTTGTACATATGTGCATATTCCTGTGGTAACAGAATAATAAAATCAAATAACAGCATTACTCCCCACTGACACACACAGTTATGAGATCATCATCAACAGCCTACATATGACACTTCAGGCCTTCTCTCCTACATAGAGAGTATGGGACATAGTCCACCACGCGGGACCAGTGCGGATTGATAGACTTCTCACACACCTTTGAATTTCTTCTCTGGAGTGTGCAGGTTTCCTCACGATTTTTATGCCAGCATATATTAGTTGTTTACTAACATTTTATTTTGCCTGCAGGATCCAATAAAATTAATAAAGAAAATCACCCCAACTGCTGCTAAATACGGCATATGCAAGATTGTGCCTCCGGCCAGTTTCACTCCTAAGTGTGTTTTAAATAACGAGGAAAGATTCTTTGTTTTAAACCAATATGTAGCAAAGATGTATAATCGTTGGGGTCCAGCGGCCAGAGAGATGTGCGCTATAAAACTTTATGCTGCAAAGCAAAAGTTTGATATTATAAAGATGCCACTCTATGCTGGGTTAGAGCTTGACCTGCAGAAGCTGTACAAAGTAGTTCAGTGCCATGGAGGACTCAAGAAAGTTCTCGAAAAGAAGAGATGGGGACGCGTCGGGGACGCCATGCGCTTACCCAAAATAAAGAATATGGAGAAAAAACTGGACTCTCTGTTTGTCAAGTTCTTACTCCCTTACGAGATCATGAGTAAAGGTGAGTGCAATCAATACTGATTTATGTGTGGACCCTGCTTTATAATAGGATACCTCCATGCCCGTGGTCGTCGTAAAAAATCTGTAGATTGAACAAAAACCTAGTGGTCATCAATCCACTGATGAAAAATCAGATCTTGCTATTTACGAGGGGCATACCGAAAAGATCGGTAATCGAGTACTTTCGATTTAATTAGATTAAAAACTCTTTTTGATGAATAAACACTGGTTAGTTGAAAATCAAATACAATTGACAGAATTAAAAAAAAAATTTTTTTTAAAGAACAATATCAGTTTGAAATTGATAGGTCGATAAAAAATTGGAGCTTACAAGAGAAAGTTTCCGTGCCATAATTTTTTACAACTTTCGACGAGGATTATCTCAGGGACAATGTCTCGCTGAGCTTATATCTATATTCAAGAGTGAAGCGCCTAGCCAGACGACAATATATCGCTGGTATTCTGAATTCCGGCGTGGACGTGCTTCTCTTGGCACCGTACCTTCCACAGGCCGGCCAAAAACAGCGGTTACACCAGAAAATGTCGCTGTTGTGCGCCGAATGATACAGGATGACCGACATATTACATATGAGCAGATTCGGGCTACTTTAGGGATAGGTATGACTGCGATACAAACTGTTTTACATGGTGAACTGGGAGTGAGAAAGCTAGTTTCCCGCTGGGTGCCCCATAATTTGTCCGAAGAGCAAAAGGCGGCTCGTGTCAATTGGTGCCGGTCTACTCTGCAACGCTTCAACGGAGGAAAGTCAAAAGCAGTTTATAACATTGTCTCTGGTGATGAATCATGGATCTATTCATATGAGCCAGAAAGAAAGCATCAGTCGGCTGTCTGGGTCTTCGCAGGTGAGATCAAGCCAACAAAAGTTGTCCGCTCTCGCAGCGTATCGAAGAAAATGGTCGCTTCGTTTGTCGCGAAAACAGGACATGTAGTCACAGTTCCCTTAGAGGAACGGAGAACGGTTACCGCTGATTGGTATACAACGGTTTGTTTGCCACAGATGATATCCGAACTCCGTAGAGGTAACCCGAAACGACGCATAATCCTCCATCACGATAATGCGAGCTCTCACACCGCTCAGAAAACAAGCGAGTTTTTGAAGCAGGAAAACGTTGAATTAATGGATCATCCTCCATACAGCCCTGATCTGAGTCCCAATGATTACTTTACATTCCCTAGAATCAAAGATTTATTGCGTGGTCAGCGGTTTCAAGGTCCAGAAGAAGCAGTGGAAGCATACAAATCGACGATTTTGACCATGTCAACTTCGGACTGGAATTGCTGCTATAATAATTGGTTCGAACGAATGCAAAAGTGCATTAACTGCAACGGAGAATACTTCGAAAAGCAATAAAAATAAATTTAGTTATTTCCTGTATGTATTGTTTTATATTCCCGATCATTTCGGTATGCCCCTCGTATAGGGGAGGCTCAAGTCCAACTATGTACTTATCATAGTACCTGATGCTTATAATTGTACTGAATGTCATGGAGGAGAAGGACTTTTTGGATAAAAAGAACAATAAAAAATATATGCAACTTTTTATTCCAAGAAATATATATCAAAGCCATGGGTACATACCACACATACTTTGCCATAGCAGGTTTATATATATGTGTGTGTGTGTAGTCATCGTATAATATGTAAAAATTCTACTGGAATTTTAATAGGTAATTTAATGTCTTAAATTTGGTATAGTTTTTACACTTGTAAACAGATGAACCCCGGACAGAATGACCCCGCTGCATACAAATATTTGGAATTTAATTTCTGCTATACTTACCAGAGATTCTTAAGAATAAATGTATAAGGTACACCAAGAGCTTCGTCTGATATCAGTTGTAGGTCTGTCAGCCTAAATACGTCAGACCACCACCACGCTGGATGGAGATCAAGTTCAGAGGTCATTTATGTTGTTGCAGTGTTGGGCACATTGGATCTAACCAATATGCAGGGTAAAAGCCACTCATCGTACGCATCCCTCTAGCTATGTGGTAAAAGCTAATCTATACAAAATATCATGACTAGAGAATGTGTATTGTATTGTATTTGTGTGTTCATAATTCTCAGGAATAATTATGAAAAAATAAAATTCTTTTAGAGGAACGACATGAGATTATGCAGAGTATTGAGAAAGCTTGGAATAAGAAGAATCAGCAGATTCTCGATTGGGCTATGAACCCTTTGAACAGGCAGAAAAAGCTTCTTGCCGGGGCTGACACTTCCGAAGATGAGACTGAAGATGATGGACTAGCTAATGCCCTAGCGAATGCAGAAGATTGCATCGTGAAGGGCAGAAAAATGAATCTTCCAACCTTCAAAAAGGTCAGTAATCAATCAATTTACGTTTCAATTTTTTACAAATATACTTGCAAATATAAAATACATTTATTTATGTGTGTGGTAGGTAGTTTTTACAAATAAATTGTTACAAATAAAAAGCTCAGCTACTCCTCGTCTTAGAGATACATTTATTGAAGTTAAATATTAATATAACAAGCTTAAGTAATTAAATTATAAATAAATAAAAATTAAATATGTCAATCTTTTAAATTAACATTGTTATTCACAGAATAAAAAGTATTTGCACCTGTGTAAATAATAGTGTCTATATACATATATCATGTAACAAAAACATTCTGTATTTAGGTATTTTCTTATATATATTTGGGGCCCTTGCAAATGCACTTTTTTGTCACATTATTTTACACACGGACTTGTAAAGAATGTACGGATTTCTCCTCGTCTACTAATACATGAGTCGGTCAACAAAAATAAACACACACGTGTAACTGACAATGACGTGCGCTGCCGCCGCTGTATTGTGTCGAGTGTCCGACCTTGTTTTGGTGTACGTTTGTGTGTACCTTGTGTATAACAAACGGAAGTGTGTGGCCTAGTTACTTCATATGTGTTCATATCTGATCTCTGTGGTTTTGAAAGATAACAGCGCTGAAATGTGTTGATACGTTGGACACAGGTGGCGGAACGTGCAAGCGAGGCATCGTTCGGTCCAACGCCGCCGACGCCGGCCGCGGTCGAGAAGGAGTACTGGCGTCAGATGCTCGTCGGGACCGAGCACGTGTGCGTAAACGCTGCCTCCGTCGACACCGGGGACGGCGGGTACGGCTTTTCAACCAACAAGGAAGATCCCTGCGCCAATCATCCGTGGAACCTCAAGGTAACCTACTATATTTAAGATTTAGGACCTCAAAAAGAAAAAAAGGATTCGCGCACCGAGGGTTCCGCACAGAATATGAATAATTAACGTATTGAAAATCATAAATAAAATGCACCGAAGAATTTTCTAACAAATGCTCCTAAATACAAAGTATTTTCCCTTTAGTTTTGCTCCATATCACCAGGTGGCGCCACTAGTACTTTGAGATGGACATAATTCATATTTATAGTATTTATATGTCCATCTTCGAAATATCTAGGAAACTTGCCGCTTTAGGCAACTATGTTTCATAATAAAAAAAAATTGTTCATGTCCTCTATCGATGTACATCAGCAGAATTGTGTGCTGCCGACTTGAAAAGAAGAAGAAAACAAGATGGCGTCCGATCACTAATTTCAGGCTCCGAATAAAAAATATCTTCTTAATAATTTACTTTTATCGTTCGAGCCGTCTTAATATCATTTTGTTGTTGATCGCAGGTACTGAGCCAAAACAAAGGCAACGTGTTGCGTTCGCTGGGCTCGGTGGTGGGGGTCACTATTCCCACACTGCACCTGGGCATGGTGATGTCCACCTCGTGCTGGCATCGCGACCCTCACGGACTCCCTTGGATCGAGTACATGCACGAGGGACCCGCCAAGATCTGGTAAGTAATAGCAATCTCCTTATTTTGACCACAGGGATGATAAGTCAAACGCACGAAACAAAGAGATTAGTTTGACATAAGTGCATGTAAAAAAATTGACGTATACACAATTTTTTTTAAAATCAATCGTGAGGTAGACTAAATACCCGGAGGTCCCGGGTTCAGTTCCCAGAGGGGGTACTTGTCGGTACTCTGGCTGGTGGTAGCGCACTTCTGCGTCAGCTTGGCTTTTCAAACAGCAGTGTTAATAGCACTGTATTGTGTTATGGTATGAAATGTAATCCAATCCAGCGGCCTTACCGTCAATTACTATCAGGTGAGATGAAGGCCAAGTATTAAATTGTATATGTTATGTCGAATGTAAATTGGTGCTGTGTTACAAATGAATGTAATCTAATGATAATAACGTATCCAGGTATGGCATTCCGAATGAACAAAGCGAGAACTTCCGACAAGCTATGGAATCCCTTTGCCCCAACTCGTGCCAGAACAAGTCTATCTGGCTGCCGTCTGATATCGCGATGGTGCCGCCGGACCGCCTGGCGGAGCACAATGTGGCCCTGTCTCGTGTCGAACAGAGACCCGGGGAGTACGTGGTGGTGCTGCCCAAGGCGTACTCCTGTTCCATCTCTACTGGATACACCGTCTCCGAAAGCGTATACTTTGCCCCAGAGAATTGGCTCGACACCGCACCTAAAGTTTTCGATGTAAGTTCCCATCAACACTATGTTTCAACAACATTATCTCTAGTCTAGGTCCTACCCTCTCGTCAGCGATCTCTAAAGATGGGCTAGCAACAGAACGAATTGTTAATTTATTTTTTGTGACAGTATTACGGTCTGATTTATTGTTAACTAACTTCTGCCCGCGGCTTCGCTCGCGTGGACTGGAATCTACTCGTTCGACCGGGATAAAAATAGTTTATTGGCCTTTCAACTATCCCTGACTTTCTGTCAGACCGACAATGTATCAGAAAATGAATTTTCTAGTGAATGTATCCCATGTTTTAATAGTTATTCTATTCAAAAAAAGTCGGTTCAGCCGTTATAAATTTTAAACTAACCCGGTTATGTTTTATACATATATGTAGATAAGTAATGTCATCTATTGAATACATAAAATGAAATAGTCTACACTTCAGCTTCCCTCGTGGATTGACATGTCGACTTTTTGCATAATAATGGTATGTACCTACTAGCACATAAAAAAAACATTTTTTATTTGATTTTACATGTATAATCTCTTCAATACATACCTACCACTTATATGAAATTGTTAGCTATGGGCACTAAAAGTGGTATATATACTTCAATCATATAGTTCAATTCAAGTACAACACAATAATTAGTGCATTGGGAATGGCTTACTATGTGGTTTAAAAGATACATACACTAGAAAGCGCTAGATCTGTTGTATGCAATAAATATGTGCTAAATCGAGTGTATGTGTAAAAGTGCTATCGTTTACAGGAAGCCCGTGAAAGCTGTGAGCCTACGATGTTCTCCCTGGAGCAACTTCTGGTGTTGTTGGCACAAGACCCGACCATTCCGGGAACTGTTCTGAAACAGGTACCGATTTGTAGTCTCTTTTGTTCTAAATTAATTTCCAACACGACTAGGGCCGTTTTAAATGTTGCCGAGGGCTGAACTGAAGAAGGTACTACACGAAATTTTGAAACTACTCGCTGAATTAGTTAAATATTGAAAGGACTTACAGGTTAGCCCAATCCTTGACCAAGAGCACGCTCTTGTTGAAATTTGATAAAAATGGCAACACGCACTGTTTAAAGACTTGTCTTTAGATGCTGAGGTATTTTGGAGGAGAAATGAATATTATATAATATTGTAAAAATACACCGCGACTTCCAGGTTTTAGAGTCCAACTCGGTGTGTAAGCCGCTAAGCCATGAAGACAGTTTTACATTCTGCACTCTTGAAATTTGGGTAACATTAATGTATTGTTTCTCAGTTCAACGGGAAGCTGCATTCATTGATCAGAAAGGAGCTGGACGCTCGCAAAATATTGCGATCACAATCAATATCTGTAAGTAAACGAGTTACACGCTTTTCGCCTCATTTCATGTTGAAACGATTTCATAGGTATGCCATTATGATAGAGATGCAACGAATAACAATTTTACAAATTTACTATTACTACTTTCCCCCTGTTTCCACCGTTTACTATAGTTTGATATCAACGGTTTAATATTACCAACTTTGTATTTCTCTAACAGGAAAGGCTAGACAAGTTCAGCAATGAGCGCCCAACCCCACAAACTGGAGAACTGGAGGAATGCGAAATATGCCGCACGACTCTCTACTTGTCGCTGGTAAATGTTTTTTATTGGTTTAAATTTTTGTATTCATTATCAAGGCAATCGAGTTGTGTGGTTGTTACAATAGGTGACTGTGATAGGGCAAGTAAGGAGACTATTTATCTAGTCTACATTTCCATAATTCGGAAAGACATTCTTGTTTTGTAATTATTTTCTGAGCTCATTAAATATATTGAAATAATACTTGTTTTAAAACCCTTTGCCCTTTTCAAACAAGCAACTGTCTCTGACACGACTTGCAGCACATCAAATTATAACTTTTCAAATAGAATTTTTTGAAATGCCTTTTGTCACCAGTAGACGTTTCCAGGCTGATGATGATTGTTACAAATCCATGCAGGGTACAAAAATATGTACCCACTGCGGTACCGTATCACATTCACACGTTCTTTTACAACTAAGAGAAATTTTGTATTTGAGTGTAGAACTGCCATAGGTGATGGATCACGAGAAAGCCTGATCTTGTTGCTCAAAGGAAGCTAATTTTTGTCAGTGGACCAGATAATAATTATAATTGTCCTCCAGGTGACCGGAATCACATCGCACAAGTCAGCTGCTTGCCTGAGCCACGCGCTGAGCCTCATTAAAACGGCGAAATACAAGAAGAACTTGCCTTCAGTGCAGCTGGTGGTGAGGCTGACCGATTTAGAATTGAATGCCCTTTTACGCAACATGCGTGAACGGATGAAGTCTGCGTAAACCTCATTATGTACTAATATAATAATTTTGCTCTCACTAATTTTTTACAGCGTTCAGACGAACCTTGGACCGTGACATAATCAAGATAAACATGTTGAAATAATTTGCCGGTCATTCCAGGATTGCATTGAAATGTTGACATGGATCTGATTTTGATCTGTAAAAACATACCTTTACCATGAAAGAGCAGGCAAAGTCAAGGGTAAACAGTTTTCCTTCATTGTATTTTGCAACATACCGGTATGGCCGTGGAATGACCGACATATTCCGAGCTCTGTGTTTGTCACTGTCACTACTAAATGTGTAAATCTAGGCCCATCCTATGGTAGGTATGGGATGTAGGTACACCTGGGTCTATGACTGCTTGATACAGTCTTGTTCATCTTGATTCCGTCATCTGAATGCTCTAAAATTTCAGAGGGGAAAATAAAACAGGAAATATATTTATTCCAAAACCACTTCCTTCATATATGCGATCAAAAATAGCAAGTAATACATACACAAGAGTCTAAAAACAACATTTTGCTATAGTATTACATCAGTTTGTTGTACTCTTTCGAAGTCAAATTTACTTGTACGACTTTAAAGCCCAATTTCGTTCAGCTCTCGATCGGGGCCAGCTTACTACGAGTTGGTCAAAACGTGCATAAAATCTAAAAAGGTTTGAACATATATTTGGATATCACTTGACTGAACATGTTGTTTCACCTGGCAGTTCCAAAATCACTAATTGTGTCTCTAGTCCGTGTGTAGTGTCTAGTAAACTCCGCCTCTAGTGTAACTCATATCCTCTACTTGGATATTTACGTAGGTTAAATGCAGCACAAGTTGAATGTAGTTTTTATTTGTGTTGTTGGCTGTTAAGTTGGCAATGTGTTACTTTTACGTTATTTGTATGCAATTGCATGCACAAGTCCAAACCTGAACCACCCATTGCAGAGTCCGACACGCACTCGGACAGTTATTACGACTATTCACGTGTTGTGTTTATAATAAACATTGTCGATGTCTAATAAAAAATTCTCCAGCATAGAGATGAGATGAGAATAGACATGAGATATTTAAATTCAATATAACAAGAATAACCGTACGATCTCGTTGGACAATAAGCGGTGATGTGTTGCCCTATACTATAATACGCCTATTAATTTAACGACGAAGGAAACTACACTAAGTTCTCCTTGTATTGACTGACTAAGATGGACTGACGTTAGATGAATGCTCTTCCTAATTCATTCTAGTTCCGATTATTGTAAAAATTAATTTAAGAATAAATATAGGTAAAAGTGTTTAAAACTACACTCATATTTGAAACTGATTTCATATTCAAATTTAGTGAATTTAAGTTCCAAAGTATTGCACATAAATTGTCGCATAATATTCCTATCATTCCCGCCCGCACGTACACCCCTCAACGCCCCGCGCTTTCCCAGTGCGGGCGACGAGACCTGTCATGTGGCTAATTGTTTCGATGGGAGTAGTACTTCATTTTGTATAAATTAATGGACGACGCGGCGGTACTTCTACTGTCCGCTGTCCTCCAGACCGTGCCCTTATATGGTGCAGCTGGGTCTGTATTGCTCTCATTAATTTTATTTACTTCATATGTTGCAGTAAATAGTAAAAAATGCAATATACTGTGTACAGAAACCGCCGATATATCCGATACAGGACTGTTGTATAAACAAAAAATGCGCCAGTGTTCTGTTTACAGCCTACATACTCTGAATTTCGCGGACCCTTTCGTCTGTCTGTGACGCATGTCGTGGAAACCAGAACGTACTATCGAGGTCAGAAAATTTGTCTATTTTCAACTTTTGTATAGCGTATCGCGTCAACCTCACATGGCTGTAGGTATATGTATAATACCACTCAGCATACATATATATGTGTATCAGCTACACAACTCAACTGCTGAACATGAGCCGCCCTCATATATCACCAAATTGACAATTTGTGATAGAAGCTGTGTTTGAAAGAATAAATATTTTCTGACCGCGGTGTGCTGTTGGAAAGTGTGTAAGGAGCTTTAGCCATATGTTATTGACTAGAAACTCGCTTCAGTATTGGCGGTTTTATTGTCTAATTTTCCGTGATTTTTTTATTAGTCATAAATCTAAGTATTGTTAAATGTTATCAAATGATAGGTTTGAAAGACTGGATATTATTGTAAAGTAGTTCATTGTACATACAGGTATTATACAGGTTTGTAAATTAAGAACCAGCGGCCTTATCGTCTAACTCCAACACCGATCACGATCCCTTTGAATTTGACGTTTGAAGATGATTCGCGAACTTCACACCGCTCAAACGCGACTGCTTAATGTCATTGAAAGGTATAGCGATTAATCATGAGTTTGAAAGATTATGAATGAACACACGAGGTAATTTATATTATATATACTTCTTAAATGAACTTTCTACACCACTGGTGGTACCAAGGCTATCTTAGTTATTAGATGAAATGAAACCTGTAATAAAAGATACCAAAACCAGCGATAAAAATATTTTAAGGTAACTAAAGAAGTGGCTGTAAGATTTAATAAACAACTGGCTGTAAGATTTAAAGACCATTGCCTTTCCTGCTAAGGATAATGAAAAATCACAACGATAACAAGCGCCGATTTCATTCGTTCCGAAAGCGACCGTGATTAACAATGTTACACGGTACCATTTTAAAGTCGCGATCCCGATACCTTTCAAAGGTATCGCGATAGGTATTGGAGTTGGACGATAAGGCCCCAGCACTGCCGCTGTGTCAAGTATTATAAGAATAAGTTGCATTCTAAGGGCGTCTGCAAAAAAGTTAGATTTAAGTCATATCATGACTCAGAGGTCTTCCGTGATCGTAATTGTCCAGTTTTTCGTTTTGTCAACGCTTTTTTAAAATGTATTCCTTAAAGCGTTGAATTGTGATTATGTTCTTGAATTATTGTTCCTTTTTTAATATTTTTTTACCATTCCTGATTTTTAACTAGTTAATGGAACTAGAACATATTCTTCATTACGATAGTCGTGTGGTTTAATCTAGCGGGGCCCTTAGCTAGAGCGATCAATGTGATGATATTGGTTAGCCTGTTTCTTCAATATACCCCTCCCGCGAATATAATGAAATGAGTGGAGAGAGCGCTGTTGGAATTTCAGCAAGTTTTAGCAGCACACTAAGAGGCTAACAAAAACAAAACGCAACATTAACGGAATTGCCGAAGATAGTGCTATAGCTAATCTGTTAGGTGACAAACTGTTTCTTCGCAGTCAATTATCGACTCTTCCATCGCTTACCGTCGAATATGCAACAAGTAGCTCCATAAATACAAAGATATGTGTTATCTGAGAATATGGTTACAACAGTAATTTAAAAAATGAGAAATAGACTTGTCTCACATGGCGGACCTCTCATGATGCAGTGCCTCACACAGTTGTTTAACGGCATACTTAGCACATCGCACTTGCCCCCTGACATGACGCTGACTTTGGCCTCACCCATTCTGAAAAATAGTCGAGCTGACCGACAAACTCGAAGACCTATAGGCCCAATTCATTGACTACAATCATTGCCCCTGAGTTCGAAAACGTCTTTCTTTCTCTGATAGGTGAGAAATGAGAATCATCAGATGAACAAGTGGGGTTTAAAGCTGGATCATGAACTACACGTGCTGTTTACAATTCTACACGCTGAAGCAAGTAGTAGGGTACTATAAAAATATTAAAACATTTACATAAGCGTGCTTTTTGGACCTGAGTAAGGCGTTAGTGTCCCACAAGACTCTGGACAAAGATGCATGGTAGAGGTATCCCTGGAGACGTCATCAATGTGCTGCGGATTGCCCTCCCCCCCTCTTGCCCCTTGGCCTCATACCTAAATCAAACATTTATTGTTTACATATGAACTTTTTTTTTACTGACGACTAACCGACGATGTGGCCTACGATGGTACACAAATACACTGCAATGTGCCGCTCCGACATATTTCGTCTGTCTCGCTTCTTTTTTTCTAGTATTTTTTTAATAGCAAGTGTATACTGTTTGTGATTTCAACGAAAATACACTGATATCCCTTTTAAAGTTTATAATATTTTTTTTGTGTACACAACCGTACCCAAGAGTGTATCTAGAAGGAATAAAGGCGAACTTTTACGTGTACCTACGAGGAATAATTCAGTCAATTATACCAATATGTCTATCTATTCATTCTATTATTCGATTCATTCATTCTATTAATAGTCACAAATTAAAAATGAATTCTCTCGTGGTCGTGATCATTTATTGAAAATACAAAAACATGTTTTAATAATAACAATACAAATTGTTAGAAAAAAGACCTACCTACTCTGTCTCTGGGTACAAAATACTTGCATCATGAGTACATTGGATCTAAACATTATCATATTCGTCGCTCTAGCTAAAGGCCCCTGCTAGATTAAAACATACTGTGAACTTGTGTGTTTTATAAACCGGTTTTTTCTTCTACTTTTATATTCTTAGTTACACTAACTTTTCTGGGACTTTCTGGTTACTGACATATATGTCTAGTTTTATAGTACTTTTATGCACCATAAATAACGTACCTGCTCGTTTTTAAGAGATAACGTTAAATTAATATTGTAAGTGCCTAAGTGTTAAAACACATGTAAGTAGCTAGAAACCAAATTGTGATTTTTGTAGTATAGTATATAAGTTAATACATTTTTGTAAAAGAATACGAGACCAAGAAACATTATACATAGTTGTCTAAAATATATTTTATTTTCTCATACTACCAGTAAAATAGTCTATAATTGCATTTGGTAAAAATAAGTGTCCCGGAACTCCCGATCAACACATTATATTGTTTCTTGGATTATTTCTCAAGGTCAAAAAAACTCTGATAAATAATATATTGATCTCTTTGTAATTATATGTGTTCGTTTTATTTAAACCCTGAGATGAAAACTTATTTGGTCATAGAATTGATAAAATTAAGTGTAAAAAATCGAGTTGTGGAAATGGGAGAATTTCCAAGAGCTACCAATCAAACCCTCGGAGCGTAATGTACAAAAGGTACCGACGCACAATTGCAGGGGCATACAATTTTAGGCATACACACGCACAATTACACATACTGATAATGACACACATGCACGACACGTATATTATCAATAGTTTAGGTGTCAGTCTGTATGGTTTTATGGATGAGCTTAATACATTTCATTTTTAGGGTTCCGTACCACAAACGGAAACCTTATAGGATCACTTAACAATGTTTATCTGTCTCTTGTTTTGTCTCTTCTTTGTTAAAATATCAGGAATATTATTAACTATGGACTCTGGTTTTTGAATATTTCCAATTTAGGTTCAGGAAGATGGAGTTTGTGCTGAAGGCGCGCTCGAGGGCTATATTTGTATAGGTTGTGTTGCTGGCAGTTTTTGTTTTTTATTAGAAAATAATGTTATGTCAAAATTGTCTGTCGTCGTTTGGTTTTTATGTGTCGCTGTGTAGCTTTATTTCGTTTTATGTAAAAATATCGTTTTAAATTAGATAATACAGTCCATTCGTTTTTATACTCGTGTTTCACTTACCACCGAGTCATACTTGCCCTGCGTCGTCGTTAACAAGGGTCCTTCGAGCCTGGATTAAAATATGGAAACCAGGAGTAAGGGTAAGTATGCAGAGGTAAGTACGTCAGCTGCGGATAGTGGTCGCAGTAAGTTGTCGCTGCCAGTTCCGGGACAGGTGCCCTCTTCGTCAGGGCCCGGAACTCAAGCGTCGAATACTGAGGTTCCAGGACCGTTTCCCTACAAGTTAGGGCCTGGGACCACAGGACCACTCTCTACATCTACACGCGGCACAGTCGTAGCGCGGCGTTTGGCGGCCGAGGCTCGCCACGCTGCGGCCCTTTTAAAAATTGCCGAGGAAAGGGAAAATAAGTTAGCTGAAAGGGAAAATAAGTTAGCTGAAAGGGAAAATAAGTTAGCCGAGTTGAGGGCTGAGGCGCAGCATCGACTGTTAGCGGCTGAACTGGCTGCAATAAATAGTCGGTCACGTTCTAAACATTCGTCTGTGCATTCACGGGTACGCAGCTCACCCCATGACATTGATGCACCAGTTGTCACGAACATACTCGTACCTGAGGCAGTCGCACCCATAGTCACGCCTCCACGTAAACAGACAGCACCCGGCGCGAGCGCGACGGCTGCTGCTTCAGTACCTAGTTTAGTTTGTCAGCCTCAAAATGAAGATGTTGCATCGTCGTCGTCTCACCACTGCGACGGAATCAAACAGCTAGCCATCAAGGCTATCGGAGCTGTTGCATTTAAACAAACCTACAATGAAACCAACGACAACTTTCCTTCTAGTGAAAATTTAGCTCGGCTACGCACAGAGCCCCGCGGCGAGGCGGCCCAGGCTGTTGCGGCGCTTTTCCTCACGTCTACAGAGCCCGAGGAAGTAGTACAAGCCCTAGAGGAGCGCTTCGCTCGGCCCGAGCTAATAGTAACGGAAGAGTTGGCGTCAGTGCGCACTCTGCCGAGACTGCAGGATTTCAACCTAGTTGCGTATCGTGTTCACAATTTAGCAGCAATAATTAAACATTTGGATCATTCAGAATATCTTTATTCACTGGAACTGTACAACAGTATCCTAAATAAGTTGATACCATTGTTGCGCACTCTGTGGACACGATATGGCCGCTACAGACACCGGTAAGGCTTGTAAATTAGAAAAACTTTCAGATTCTCTCAGACTTCAGGCGTCAAATCATATCAAATTCAGCTTAGTGATTCAAAATTCAGATCCTGTAAATAAAATTCATACCGCTTGCAATAGTAATACTGAAAACATTCCGTTTTATTGACTGACGTTTTTGACTTTTTTGCAAATGTCAAAATCATGACATTACTAGTTGCAATAGTTTTAAATCCGTGTCCGTCGACGAAAGAGTTTCGTTTCTTCGAAATAATAAAATGTTTTAAATGTATGACTGTAAAATCACATCAATGGCGATTTTGCTCCAAGATCAACTCTATGAACGTTCTGGGTTGGCTTCGAGCGGAAGCGCGTTCTTTGAAACCGTTCGTAGCCAATCGGGTGGGCGAGATTTCTGAGACCACGGATTTTTCTGAGTGGAGATGGATTCCTACCTCTCTAAACGTAGCTACTCGTACAAACCTCACTGTTTCACCTCGTTGTATATCTGGCCCTAGTTTCTTGTTAGAGGACCAGGACACGTGGCCTTCAGAATCTTCCCCAGGAGATTGCTCTCATGATGAATACACGAAAGAGTTCAAGGCGAGGGATCGTGTTAACATTCATGCCGTTGACGATTCCAGTATAAGTGTTCCACAGCCACTTTATTTGGAACCAATAGCGGCAAACCCGTCGCGTTTCAGCAGCTGGTTGCGAATGGTGCGTGCGACCGCTCGTGCGCATCAGTTTGTTACTGTTATTCGCAACCACATAAATTCAAAATTGGGTTTACATAATTTGGCTAATCAATTAAAATCACAAAAACATCACCAATCATCTCATTCTTCATCGATTCAACCTATCATTAATCCATTAAATAGCGATGATATGCTCCGTGCCGAGTCACACATAATTCGCCGCAGTCAAATGGAATCTTTCGCAGAAGAATTGCACTCACTCCGTATGTCTAAACCGATTGGTCGTCAAAGCCGTCTGAGCCACTTGAGTCCTGGCTTAGATACGGATGGAATTATTCGCTTGTACGGACGGACTTAGACAGAGATTCTGGATTCTTCGCTTGAGAGGACTGGTACGATCACTATCGCAGCGGTGCACTTTGTGCGTGATTCGTCGCTCCAGACCCATTCCACCACCTATGGGCGATTTACCCGCAGAACGCCTAGCCCATCACCGACGTCCGTTTACATATGTCGGTCTGGACTACATGGGCCCACTTCTAGTTGCTGTAGGGAGGAGACGAGAGAAGAGATACGTTGCACTTTTCACTTGTATGACATCGAGAGGGGTACATTTGGAGATTGTAAACAGTTTATCAGCGGATGCAGCTGTGTTGTGCCTGCGCAGGTTCATAGCTCGACGGGGCACACCTGTAAGAATATTGTCCGACAATGGGACTGCTTTCGTAGGAGCGAATAATATACTGAAGGAATACCAGTCTAAAATGCAAGAGGTGTGTGCGAACCGGCAGATAGAATGGAGATTTATTCCTCCGGCAGCACCACACATGGGAGGCGCATGGGAGAGAATGGTGAGGACGGTGAAGGTAGCGTCGCATGCAGTGTTGAAAGAACGCGCCCCACGGGAGGAAGTTTTACACACCGTTCTCCTAGAAGCAGAAGCCTTGTGCAATAGCCGACCACTGACTGACGTCCCCGCGGAACCTGGCGCTGATGAAGCACTCACTCCATTTCATTTCATCATTGGCTCATCATCACCATATCACCCCATAAAAGTAACTGATAATGATGATTTGTTGTCCAGGAGCGACTGGAGGAAGTCCCAGCACCTGGCTGACATGTTTTGGAACCGCTGGGTGAAGGAGTACCTTCCTCTAATCGCCCCGAGGAGATCTTGTAAGGGGGCTATCGCTCAGAATTTTAGCGTCGGCGATCTCGTCCTCATCTTCGATGGCACCCTTCCTAGGGGAACTTGGCCACGGGGTCGAGTTACCACCGTTTATCCTGGGAAGGACGGAGTGGCCATCTTAAAAGACCTGTTACCAAATTGGTGAAACTTTCAGTAGCTCCAGCTCCTTGCGACTGATGTGGCTCCGCCAGGGGGTTGGAGGATGTTGCTGGCAGTTTTTGTTTTTTATTAGAAAATAATGTTATGTCAAAATTGTCTGTCGTCGTTTGGTTTTTATGTGTCGCTGTGTAGCTTTATTTCGTTTTATGTAAAAATATCGTTTTAAATTAGATAATACAGTCCATTCGTTTTTATACTCGTGTTTCACTTACCACCGAGTCATACTTGCCCTGCGTCGTCGTTAACAGGTTGTTATATTTTCTTACAAACATTGCTGTTTCTATTATGTATATATGTTATAGTCAAAGTCCGATACACAGTCTCTTCGCGGAAGGACTGGTTTATCCTAGGTTTAGCCAAAGCCATCAGGCAATCCCCGAAATACATTTCAATTTCGCCCTTTGCCTGAAGTATTTTTAGTCAAACCCAGGAGCTCCTAACTTTTCAGTCAAACGTCGAAAGTAAATTATTCTGTTTCGGTTTTGGCCTAGTCAATCCTAGAAGCGACTGCAAAACTCGGTCAAACGTTGATCTGAACATGTTTAAACAGGTTCATAATGTCTCGCGGTGTTCCGACCGATTTTTTTTGCCACTTTAATTACCTAAGAAATTATTAAAACAATTAACATTAAAGTAATGCCTCACCATGTCAGAAAAATGATTAATTTTCCATTTTAATTACTTAAGAAATTATTAAAACAATAAACATCAAAATTTTAAAAATGTTATTTTTTTAATACTTAATCTTACAAACTTACCTCCGTATATTCCAAAGCATTTATTTATTTATTTTATACTTTATTGCACATCGTACAAAAGGCGGGCCTAATGCCACACGGCATTCTCTCAAATATAAAAGTGAAAATCACGTAAGCTGACCAATCAGGTGTCAGAACTGGCAGAGTTAAGCGGTTCTTAAGACTTGAAAGCTGCTTAAATGATAAAATGCTTCCAAATATACGAAGATAAGACACTTCATACCTATATCGGAGTTTGACTCGTCAAACCCCGATTTAATAAAATTGTGTTTTGACGTTTGCCTGACCAAATTAGTCTCTCCCAGGTTTGACGAAAATTGTTTAGTCAAAGGCCGAAAATTTACATTCGTTTGGGCTTTGACTAAGTCATTCAGTCTGACCTGAGGATTGACCAGTCCAACCTAGGAGCGCCGGAGCTTCGGAGTTTGCCTATAACATATAGAAGGGAGCGTTAGAATGTTTTCTTTAATAAAAAATAAATTTTTAAAAGTTTAGGTATAGGATTTTATCGCGTCATTTTGCATGACCGAAATATGTTGAGTTACTAAACGGCGCTAGTTACTACGACAATTGAGGCAAAGGGCTTCAGTTGAACTGATACAAAAATTATGACATGGGACGTTAATCGTTTGCCACTGAAATGTATCCCTTAGTCCTCTCAAAGTGAATTTTGCATACCTTTGTCGCTCCTCATCAGCATAACAGCAATTAAACGCGCTGCATGCATGCTAAGCTCTCATTATATCACATTATCTAATTCTACAGGATTAAAACAAAACAGCAACTTAAACGATGAAACAATTTATTATTAAAGTATATTACGTTACACCGACAAAACAATTCCATAATGTTTATATACAAGTAGTAGTAAAAGTTTTTAAGTAAAATCCACATTTAGCTATCTAGTTCTAAAATAAAACATGATGGACCATATCAACTTAGACGTCAACAATATAAAGGTGTGTACAAGGTGACTATGGGATTCGATACGCAAAGTGTAAAACCTATTTTTTAAAAATTCTACATTTTTACTTGTGCGAGTCGGACTCGCGCACCCAGGGTTCCGTACAGAATATGAATAATTAACAACTGCTGAAAATAAAAGTCCGATTGAAGATCGAACTTTACTTTGCGGTTACATTACATACCCGATATATGTTTTTCTTCTGCAAAGTTAAGTTTGTAAACTAAAAAACTATTTTTACCGAGTTATATTTTTAAAATCCTGTTATTCAGATGTAGGTACTCCTACGGTTGTGCTGTAAGACCTTGCTTCTTACCAAATTCCAGGATTATAGGGCAACCCTGAGTACCCTATATGTTTTGGTTCCCTTGCATTCTCTTAACGAAATGACCTAAAAAATAAGCCTTAAACAGCCATCTATGAGTCGACCTAGAAGCTTGATTTTTTCACAGATTCAAGGGACAGTATAAGTGTGACAAGTTTCATCTTGATATATGCGCGTTCCGAATAAAAAGAACAGAAAGGTGGTGGTGGTGGAAAAAAGTGATCATATGAGGGGTACTTATTTCTATATTAGGTACGGAACCCTAAAAACTAGTTTTGGAACGATGTTTTCTTAAATAAATAATAATAAAAATGTTGTCTACATTTCTGCCGTCCCTATTTCGATTCGCTGAAGTAAAAAATGTATGATTAAAAAAAATTGCGAAGTACATCACAGGTGTATTAAAAAAACTATATTACTCACATCGTAGGAAAACCAATATTCCTATTATTACTTTACATTTATAGTATTCACCCTTAATTTCTATGTTTTTCGACAATTTTCATTAGAAGTACAATTGCATTTTACGTTACATAAATCCTGAGAAAAATATATTCACTTATCTAATTTTATAGCTTTACGTTTCAATAAGTTTTGAATTTGTAATAACGGAAGAGTTACATTTAAGTAGCCATAGAATGTCAGATGACATCTAAACACTAGAAAAATCTTGTAGGATAACTATTTTGAACCGTATCATAAAAAAATTGTTTTAAATTTTACTGACCTCATTAAAAAATTTATTAATAGGGGTAGACAACCCCAGCAGGCTTATAGCTCCTCTTATATTAAATTCAAGAAAAATAGAAAACATGCATTTGATAAAACAATCTTTTCATTTCATCTACTTTATTTACAGTTTATGATAAAAAATATCGGAACGGCTGAAATCCTAAAAGCTATTTTTCCTGCTTGAGATCTATGAATCAATAAATCAAACGATTTAATCCGAAAACGGTTCACTAAAAGTTACTTGATAAAACATTTTTTCATCGCTTCCTACGCAATACAACAGTACGTGAAAATCGGGAATAATTCAAAAGTACCTAATCTTTTAACTATCCCCAACGGCTTTACAAAAACTGATTTAACCGTATATCAATTTTTATTCATTCGTGCAAACATTCGTCAAAATTAGTTTTATATAATATATCGTCTAACACAGGCCGAAGATTGAACAATAAAAAGCCGACGTATATGGACCACAAAATAAAATAATTCTTTAATAAATACATTAAAATGTTAACGGACAACATGCCATAGGTGATTAAAAAGGCTCGGATTATGTGCCTGGACTTTGGTTTACACAATTCTTTGATTACATTTTGTTAAAATAGTATTGTAAACAATGTGTAACAGGAATGTGTACTTATTGATACGAACGAGTTTTGATGCGCTGGTTTATGTTGAAATACACCAACCAAAATAGTAAAGGGATTTAATTTTTATATATATATTATCATTACAAAATGACCTTGAATGATGCTTGCATAGAGAGAGCTTGAAGATTCATCCAATCAACTTTATTTTTAATATTATTAATAGGTTAATTATTAAACAGTTTCATTCATAGTTGCAACTTTTTCCGAATATGTAAATAAAAATAGGTTATTTTACTTCTTCGTAGATTTTCCAAGGCGTACGATATAGTTGACTGGTGTATGACCAAAGTGATAAAGAAAGGGCAAAATCAAGCATTCACGAGCGGGCTTAGTGGTTGTCAACACATACCATTGTATCATACATCACGCAACATATATTATCCACACACAAACTGATACACATTGCTAATAAAATATAAATACTTACATTGTCATATGCAACATATGTACACGCCTAAAATAATAAGACCAGAGTCAACCATACATTATTAACTGGTCCAGCCCTTTCCCCTTAGAGCCTGGTATACCCAGCGCAATCAATTCAGAAAATCAAATAAATCACATCAATTATATTCATGATAGAAATATCTATGTACATTACAAATTCATCACAATTATTAGTTAAAATTTAAGATATTATTTACTTAATAACAATTTAACTGCTGCAGTTTTTTACTACCCACATTTTACTAGGTCTCGTTACATTTATCACTGTTTCCCATCATTTATACCGGTAAAGACAATACGTAATAAAGAATGTATGAAGAAATCCATGATACCATGATGATCGATTCGATCGCGGCTCTATGCAGCTTTAAGTACAGTACTCGCACACTGTTTGCCGCTCTAAGTTAGCTAGCTAGCTAATTATTCACATATAAATGGGAGGCAAGGCAAATTAGCGGATGCAAAGAAATTTCCTAGTGTTGTATGACATCTAGGGATAGTTAGTATCGAAAATAATACATACGCATTCGATCTGTACATGTTTTAAATTGCGGAGAGCTAACTTCAGAGGGACAAACATAGTGTGCGAGTACTGTATGGTCAAATAATACGAACCTTAGGACTCAGTGACATGATTGAATCGTCCCAAACATGAGGCTCATACAACGTACACCGGTACACCTTAAGTTTACGTAATTTTGATAATGGTTCGCTTAATTTAATACGAGTACTAAATAAAAACTAAATTCCATAAATTAATGACTAAAATAATAATAATAACATGATTAATCGATGTATGGTTATCGAGCAACGCGTGTAGAGAACTGAGCGGGTACTGGCAATTCAGTGAAACTACAACCCATAATTATAAATCAGAAATATTAAATTAATTAACTTTAGTAGAATTAAGTAGACGATTTTATGAAGATGGAGGATAGAGTAGAGGATAGATACCTAAAACACATGGTAACTGTAAAAATATCACCACTTCAAACAATAATAAAATTCAAAATATCTACGAACATTTATGTCAATATTATATGATTATGATTTCATCACTGTAGCGTCCTCTTTCAGAAGACTTGTCATTGTTTGATATAAAAAAAAACTTACTAAGCGTTTTGTTTCTTGAGAGTGACATTAAAATTTAATCAAGGTAAGTTATATATGTTCTTTTGATTTCAGATTTGCGCACGAAACTTTACCGAAGAAAAATTTAATTTAAGTATCTTAGAGGCACGCGGTTGTGCAACATCTATCGTTGTTTTATTACAAATAACACACACTAGATTACTTATTTGTCAGTTCCTAAAATAAAATGCGCAGTACTTTTTAGGGTTCCATACAAAAATGATTCCCAATGGGACCCTATTATTGAGACTCTGCAGTTCGTCTCGTCTTGTCACAGAGCTGAATATTTTGAATTAAATTAAATTAATAGGGTGACACTTGAAATTTTTACTGAGTGTGACTACCGCTATAATGTCGAACAATAAACCCTTTAGGAACCCTTAAGTGGTGTACAACTTTTAGAAGTAATTTCTATAAAACATTAGGCATAGAAGTTCCATCAAAGAAATACAGCTAACATTTAGTTTAAAACGGACATCGATAAAGTAACGTGTTTCTGTTGATCCTTAAATCTAACTCTAGCGCTATTTCGACTCAGGTCCATAGTTAAAAATTGATTCCTCCCCTACATACTTTACAATAGTAATCAGGCATTGCTAGGCTATACATTAAATTAGATAAAATTGCTCATGCAGTGAATGTCAATACATACAATATAATACATATTTGTCATTTGTTAAAATTCGTCTTACTGATGTTGGCTCTCGACAATGAGCATGATGGACTGGTGCTGCTGCGAGTCAGCATGAATGGTAGGCACCGTTCGGAGGCACTCGATCTGATGAGAGGCCCAGTCTTTCTTTTGGCAATACGTAGAGCAGTATGGAGTCCTTCGGCACAATGAGCATTCCGCTGATGCTTCTCTATTGCAGTTGGCACACTGTCCACAAATTTACATGGATGAATAATCTACTTATATATTATAAAGGACCTTTACTTTGAGCCGAATAAACAAGCTCAAAGTCACTCAGCGAGGAATGGATCGGAGTTTATCTACGTGATAAAATCTGTAATGAGGAAATCCGTAGATGAACTAAGTCACCGACATATCTCGACTCGGGTAGTGGCTGGATGCGAGTGTCTTGGGACCGGCCATTGTGATCTACCTTGAAGGAGGACTAAGTCCAGCAGTGGACGTTTCCCTGTTGATGACGAAGCTATTATAAATGTATTAAGAACCCTCATGCTAGACTGCTTCACTCCTAAGCTGTGTCACACTAAAACTGTATACACTTGAGTACAAAAATACACCGATACTCTCAATTTAGTACGATACTGTGCAAAAGTTTACTTACAATTTAATAAAATACCTTTAAAAAGTGAAATGGAAAGGAATATTCAAGATATCGTAAGCACCACACGACAGATCCAGGCGCAGCTTCTAGACATTCACAAAGAAGCTGTTAGCGCTCGTACTGAACTAAAGAATGATTCGTCTTTGGACAGTGACGAAAGTAACTGTCGGTATACAGTGGTGGCAGCCTTGTTCTTTTAAATTTAACTAGCTTCTGCCCGCGACTTCATCCACGTGGACTTCAATATGTATCCCGTGGAAACTACTTGACAAATCGGCATAAAATATTGCCTATATTCTTTTCCGGCATTTTTACAATCCATCTACAAAATATCAAGTATGCGAATGTATGAGAAAAAGAATATCTTTTTAGTGAATTTATCCCATGTTTCAATAGTTATTCTGCTATTCGGATCAGAGACAACTATCATAAAAATCGGTCTAGGCGTTCTTCAATTACGTTATAACTAACCCGACTTTGTTTTATATATACAGATTTCAGCTTGTAACAAAGAATAATATTTGTAATCTCACCTTCTTAGATTCAGTGTCATCGACGTTGTGCAGCGGGACTTGGTCGGCGTCCACCTGGGCCTCCACACTTGCCGCCAGCAGCGCCGACGCTCGCTCCTGTTCGAGCCTCTCCATCTGTCGTGTAGACACCACTCTCACGTCTTCGATGCACTGCTTCAACTCCCCGGCGAGACGCACCAGCGTAGATCCTATATCGTCCAACCGTTTCAGAACACCATTCATGTCGGGGAGACCTGGAATATTTTATTTTTATATATTTTACTTCATTTATTCAGTGTCTATTATTAGTGACAGTCGATCCAAAATTGACAATCAATTAACTAAATCAAGCGTTGGTCTTTTGCTAGTCCCAGCTCTAGATCGGTCATAGTTCTGCACAGTGCAGGGAATAGAACAAGACTCCAGATAGCGTGCGACTGATAGGAGGAACCTCGATTCCAAGTCTAGGAAAACATGTATATATTTTTAGTTTATTATTTTAAAACTTTCATGTGTTTAGTATCTTATTTCATAGCACCTTGATGTACATTTACTACAAAAATTCAACTTTTTATTACTTTAAAAAAAAATTCAGAGCAGAGTAAATAGACTGTCGACTATAGCAGTAGTGCGGGGCTTCTATATACCCACTGCCCCATTAACTTCATTATTTACAATAAGTCCACTACTGGACTTGGACCTCGTAGGTCGCAACGATGATGTGACTTTCCATGGGGGAATTTGACATAGTCACGCTTAGCAAGTTGTTGATACAATGCTGGGTTCTGCTATCTAATCTCTTACATTTTCACCATAGTCGCCTTTTGCATCAACCATGGGATGACATATACTTCTAATATCAAATCGTACACAAAACTATTAAAAAAAAGGAATTTTCCTATTAAAAAATATTGAATACAGCTCTCTACGCTATGGTTATTAAAATATACAATAAAAATTAATATATTACATAAAAATATTAACCAAATTAAATTCTTAGCAAAAGTCTAAAATTATTTTTAATACTTTTCACTGAGCTATTTAACGATGTCATTAATCATTGTTAATACAGAATACTAAAAGTACAATACTGAAAAATATTGATGTGGTGGAACTCAAGCAAATTGCTTTCACATGGGCGTCGCATGTATTGTCCTACAGTAAGCTTATCTTATATTATATATGTAAATAGTAAATACAATATATAGTATAGTTTATATATTGTTCTTATTCTGATGGAATGCATTTGAAACGACGTTATACGCCAGAGAACAAAGTGACCGATATGAATTGAATATACAACACAATCGCAAGAGCAAACGGGTCTAAGGCAAGGGAAATTTCCCATCAGGTGGAAAGACAACGCGTATTGATGGAGGATAGCAGAGGTTCAGTGATGAGCCTAAACAGGCATCTTCTAGATCGACGCGTGACATCGTCGAACTCCTTGCCACTTAACATCATGTGAGATTTAGGTCAAGCGTTGATCTAAAGCCTTTGTCCTGTAGAAAGTCATAGGCAGCACTATTTGCAGATACTAGAATCAAGGCCAAAAATTGTACATATTTTGGTACCATGTCACATGTTTGTCACTTGTTCCTATGCAGTTTGTTGGAGGAAATATCAATTAAATGAATTTTTTTTGGGTAGAGCATAGTTCAGATGTGGTCCTATAAATTTTATCAAAATTAATAATTCGTTCTTTGAGAAAATCAACCTAAACCAAACTTTTAAGGCCATTGATGTCAGTTTTTAGTTCTTTTTGAACACATTAATTTATTTTTGTTGTAGGTACCAAAATAAAGTTTTAAATTCGCTTTATTGTAACCACAGAGCACATAGCCAGAGTTGTTAGTATTACATTACACGTATGTTTACATAATCGTATGTTAGTAACTGCTTGCTTAGTGATATTACATTTCGCAAGAATTGTTTTGCTAGTTCATTTATTATGTGTACAGCATTAAAACCTGAATGTCTACAAGGTCAGAGTGAATAAGCTTTTTCAAGGGAACTGTTTGCTATCCTACACTACATCATCGCTTAACATCAGATAAGATTGTGGTCAAACAGAAGCCTATCTAATAACAAACTAAAATAATAGCATTTCATCAATAGTCATTTATAAGACTTTCCTAAAGAGACGGTGGTGCTAATTACTGTTTTACGAGGGGCATACCGAAAAGATCGGTAATCGAGTACTTTCGATTTAATTAGATTAAAAACTCTTTTTGATGAATAAACACTGGTTAGTTGAAAATCGAATACAATTGACAGAATTAAAAAAATTTTTTTTTTTAAAGAACAATATCAGTTTGAAATTGATAGGTCGATAAAAAAATGGAGCTTACAAGAGAAAGTTTCCGTGCCATAATTTTTTACAACTTTCGACGAGGATTATCTCAGGGACAATGTCTCGCTGAGCTTATATCTATATTCAAGAGTGAAGCGCCTAGCCAGACGACAATATATCGCTGGTATTCTGAATTCCGGCGTGGACGTGCTTCTCTTGGCACCGTACCTTCCACAGGCCGGCCAAAAACAGCGGTTACACCAGAAAATGTCGCTGTTGTGCGCCGAATGATACAGGATGACCGACATATTACATATGAGCAGATTCGGGCTACTTTAGGGATAGGTATGACTGCGATACAAACTGTTTTACATGGTGAACTGGGAGTGAGAAAGCTAGTTTCCCGCTGGGTGCCCCATAATTTGTCCGAAGAGCAAAAGGCGGCTCGTGTCAATTGGTGCCGGTCTACTCTGCAACGCTTCAACGGAGGAAAGTCAAAAGCAGTTTATAACATTGTCTCTGGTGATGAATCATGGATCTATTCATATGAGCCAGAAAGAAAGCATCAGTCGGCTGTCTGGGTCTTCGCAGGTGAGATCAAGCCAACAAAAGTTGTCCGCTCTCGCAGCGTATCGAAGAAAATGGTCGCTTCGTTTGTCGCGAAAACAGGACATGTAGTCACAGTTCCCTTAGAGGAACGGAGAACGGTTACCGCTGATTGGTATACAACGGTTTGTTTGCCACAGATGATATCCGAACTCCGTAGAGGTAACCCGAAACGACGCATAATCCTCCATCACGATAATGCGAGCTCTCACACCGCTCAGAAAACAAGCGAGTTTTTGAAGCAGGAAAACGTTGAATTAATGGATCATCCTCCATACAGCCCTGATCTGAGTCCCAATGATTACTTTACATTCCCTAGAATCAAAGATTTATTGCGTGGTCAGCGGTTTCAAGGTCCAGAAGAAGCAGTGGAAGCATACAAATCGACGATTTTGACCATGTCAACTTCGGACTGGAATTGCTGCTATAATAATTGGTTCGAACGAATGCAAAAGTGCATTAACTGCAACGGAGAATACTTCGAAAAGCAATAAAAATAAATTTAGTTATTTCCTGTATGTATTGTTTTATATTCCCGATCATTTCGGTATGCCCCTCGTATTGTACTGAATCCCGAAATACAATTATTTTCATTGGATAAAATACAAATTAAAACAACATCACAAACGAAAAAAACTCAATCGCCATTGCTTGACTCGCTTTAAGGCTGCAAGTCCAAAGATAGTAAGAAATAAATCTTTATTATTATAAAATAAAGTATTTTAACAGTTATTAAATCGCCATGGTTTAATTTGTGTCTAGGAGGCATCAAATCTTTATTAATTTTTGCTTGACCATGCAGATTCTGAGTTTTTAGAGACAGAGAGAACATATTTTATTACAGTTTATTATAACTTATTATCATCAGGTGAGAAGGTGAACAGCAAAATGCAAGTCAATTATTGATTTCATTATCAATACATACAACCATTGAGGTAGATGGTAAACAGTGGAAAGGAGTGATTTGTCTGCTAGTAGTATGTCCTAGATTCTAGGACCTAGAATTGCACGTCGTTTTTCAATGACGCATGCCATGAGCTTGAGCAAATATGTTTCGCATGTGCTTTGCAACAAATGATAAGTTTTATACAACTATTCGTTTTGGCCTGTGACTTCCCTGGTCTGGACGTTACAATAACATTTAACCTGTCACAATCTAGCCTATAAACAGTATACAATGTATATCCATTGCTATGCAAAATAAATAAATAGCAAACAAATTTCAAGCATTATCTTAAAAATATTTCACAAAGCATATCACATATATATATCAGAGAAGGATGAAAGAAAATTACAATGCTATTACAATTCATGAAATTTTAGACTGTGCTGCAACAAATAGAATAAAGTAATTTGTTCTACAACAGCTCAATATTGTAGATGTTTATGTGCAAGTATATTGTGAAACATTACACTTAAAAACTTGAAACATTTAAGCTTCTGAAAGGACATTAAAACATTTGATATGAAAAGATTTTGGCAATATGTTATATTTAAACAACAATTTACATTGAACACTGATTCTCGCAAGCACTTTGTTATTAACAGTGTGGTAGGCACTTGGAGCAAATGGACTATGGTGTTGTAAAAGAAAACTCAAATAGACAAGTGACAAGAAGACAAATATGTTAATACTGACCTACTATAGGATCCTGATTTGCATCTGGGGCTTCTAACAAATGATAGTCAGTGTTCCCATCGAGGCCTTCAGCTAGTGTCTGCCATGCCTCTTTAGAGTGGCTGTTATTGCTCGTCTGGTGAATATTGTCCACATCACTGTCCCCTAAACTGCTATCTCTTTTCACCTTTGGCTTTTTCTCTTCACCATCATGGTTGCGTCTTCTTCGTTTGTATGGAGTGAAGAGTCGGACTGGACCCATGGCTGGAGGATAACAAACTTTATTGAGGAATAGGTCTGTCTTTTTGTTTGGAATTGGCAGGGTGGTTATTAAAATATTTTTAGAACTGTTTGTAATATTATGTTTTGGTAGTCATTCAAAAATTAACATGATTTTTAAACCTCAGTTTTAAGTTCAGTTTAATTAAGCTAAATTGACCACATGTCAGTGTGTATTTAATTTATGTGCTTAGATAGTCCAAACTGCACTTTGAGTTAGCAATCATATTATATCCAACTGTACAGTCAACAAAAAGTTTTAAAGATTATATTTTGTATCCAGTGTGTATGTACAAGAGTTTTAGTCATAGCAAGGGTTTAATTTATTGACAATTTTCTAGTCTTCTCCTTGCATATCTCTTCTTTTTCAGCTTACATTTAAGGCCATTTGTCGTAAACAAAGGACCATATAAATCATAATTTAAAAGTAGGACCATTTCGGCTACTATATTCCTAATGATAGCTATCTTGAATTCAAGCTGTAATTATTAAACGAGTAAATGATTGTTTTACTAACAATTGGATCAAAAAATAGAACTCACCAGTCTGGTCGTCACAGCATGCACCACAAGTACAGCTAGTAGCATGAGGGGTCAATATACCCTCGTCTATGAGTGCCTGTATGCTCCTACCACCAAATCTAATAGACCTCTTCCAGTCTTTGCTAGAAGCTCTGCCGCAGAGTGCTTCAAATTCACTAGGAGTGTACCAGTCCACACCATACTTGATACACCTGCCCCGGCCTCCAGATCCAAACCGGTGTTTATGTAGCTCTGCAGATGTGTTCTTACACCTAACTGGAAGTATTGGCATGCTGACAGTCTCCGCCCATGTACGGTTCTTGGCCGAGTGCCCCGTCGCCGGCGCTGACGCCGAATCCTCGAGCGCAGGCCGTGACGTGGGCGGCGAGGCAGGGTTCTGTATGACTATGTGTGTAGCCTTTATGTCCTCGCTCACTGGCCCACCTGATATGAACCCGTTGTCCACGCATATCATAGGCTTGAAGTGCGGCAGCTGATCCGACGTTATAACGTTGAAAGTCGTCCCGGTGATGAGCGTGCCCACTGGCAGCGATACCGGCACTGTCACCACGCCGTTTGAATCGCTGGACAGCCGCCCGGACTTGATACTGGTTGCGAGGGCCCCATCATTACGATCGGCACTGCGATCGGCCCCCGCCGTCATGGAATCGGCTTCATTCACTTCGGTAATGTCCGGCATGACGACGTTGTCCGAACTCCTATTCTCCGCCATAGCTCTCTTCCGCCCACCCCGTGACACCCCCTCGTGCTACCACCGAATTTTGCTAACACATCAAATTATTTTCAATCTCTACACGAGCACGCGCAATGTACATGACCTTCGCTCAGCCACCATCCGCCATTATTATCGAAAAACGAAAACATTTTCACGAACGCTGAGGTTATGGCGGTAAAATTGAATTTTTATATACAGTTAAAGAAAATTATGGATTGCTAACAAAAGGGTCACAATCATTAACTAATTCTTAAATAAATTTAAATTGTTTGTCTTTATCCGCTAATAACCGTGTTATAATTTTATTAATATAAAATATTTTTTACAACAAACATTATACATTATATACTCTTTGTAAACTAAATATGTTATAGTATTCTCTTTGATAACGCCAAGGAAGCGTTCAAATCAAGTTTAAAACTTACTACCACACACAGCGTATTTTGTTACTATGATCCTGTGTTTTTAACTCAGAGAGTTATTGTAAACAATGTTGAAACCACAAGTGAAAAATATTTTCAATATAATTTTACATTAATTTCTGGTGTTTTTTTTTGAGACGTTTAATTTTCTGAACGCAACTTTTGTATTGATTTTTGAACGTAATACATGCGCAATAATACCCAACCAAATTAAATATGTCAACTTATTTTTGTAGTTTCCATTCGATAGAGCACATTTTAATTCAGTCACGTAACAAACATTGGCTGGCTTCCTTTTCGTCTAAAATAGAATCTGCCAAACAAATAGGAGGAGGGAAAGATTCAAATCAAAATACGATCGAAAATAGTACAGAATTGTTGGATTTTTAGTAAGAGTTTCGTAATTCGATATGTATATATAAGCATGAATTTAATATGTGGAAGTTTTATCTTTGTATTCGTAATTAGCATATCGTGAAGTACTTGTCCTTCATTAAAAATTTGGTATACGAAATGGATGATTTGCGTTGCAAACACAAGAATATTCAGAGTGCGGCTCATCATATCGCCTTGGAGTGTATCCATCCACAGGTAGGATTAGAGCTTATTGCAGAAAACATGCACCAAACATCTGGAAAGTTTTCGGTACCTGATACATTATTTGTAAACCTACTTTACCTGTTACACCTATTGTGTGCCCATTTTCTGAGTGCTATTTACAAAGTTGTATTTAGGTACGATATTTGAGTCGACTTTTCGGAATTAGAGTTGATGTTAAACAATCAAGTTCAAGTTTCAAACTCTTAGGCAAAGAATTAATATAGGTCTTAATGGGTTGGAGTGCACAAAAGGGGGCGCTAAGTTTTTTTTAACCCTCAGCACCCCTTATGTACACCCTAACCCGCAGATCAAATAAAGGGGAAAAAAGAGAACATTTGCAATTTGTATCATCTACAATATTAATATGATTTTCAGATATGAGACAGGAATTTGTCAGTGACAATGAAGAGCAGATTAAGATGGAGTGTGTATCATACAAACTCGTTGCCCATGGATTACAAAGTATTAATGAGTAAATCATGGTATAATGTGTGGAGTATGCTTAAAAAAACACATGCATTTGAGTGTCACTGTTTTCTGTGTAAATTTGTACTGAAATATCATTTAAATTCCTGTATATAGGTTTAAAATCTGTTCCTAAATCATATGAACCGAGGACTTATCTTATGTTTCAATCATTAGGGATATAATATATTATCTAAATAGTCCAAAGAATAGCAAGTAAAATAAATTTTATTCTAATTTTTACATCATGTTTCTTATGGAAGCAATAAAATGAATTTTGAAATGTTTTTGCTCCATAATATTCGTTGAATAGGAACATCAGTCAATATCAGCCTTCTTAAAATTATATTTAATAGTTGTTTTATTTTTATATATGTATATATTTAATTGTTAAATTATTATTTTTATCAAATATTTCATTCTCAAGATACTTTACCATTCCTTATTAAAGATATAATTTAGAAGTATTGATTTTTCACATTACTATCGACTTTGTCCACATGGATTTTAGAAATTATACCATGGGGACTACCAAAAGAAGTACACCATACGAATAAAAATAATATTGATCTTAATAAAAGTGTCCTATGCACTTTTCTGGCCCTTCAACTATCCCTCAATGTCAAGTCATTCAGATTCTTTGTTATGACATAAATGAAGGACGAACGAAAAAAACACATTCACATTTAAAATATTAGCACTGATTAAACATTAATTGATCTGTAATAACTGTTATTTATTTGTTAAAATTTGTAAGCATACATAGTATGTGTATTTTTATGTTAAAAAAGCAGTCCATCATATCAAAAATGTTACTTTTAAATGACATTTCAGTGTTAAATCCAAAGTTTGTAGCCAACATGTACCTACATTGTTTAAATGTCAATTGCTGCAAGGCTTTACAGTTCTTGGAATAATTTCTCTGTCAGTCATTAAGTCATTATCTACAAGCTACCACTGCTTGATGATCCACAAGTTCAAATCCTATTATGGTTGTTTTATCTTAAATATCTATGAAATAAGATGCATTCGTATAACATTTATAATAATCTGTGGCGACGGTAGAAGAAAGCAGTAACCCTGCAACAAACACCTCAACAAAGTTTAAGTAATTGTAGATACATGTGTATTGTATATATATATGTTGGCTATGACCTGCACAATGGAGTCGTCAGTCCACTAAAGCCTTCACTAGCACATGCACTTGTTCACAGTATGGTTTGTTCATCCATGTCTGTGCCGGCCGCAGTCAGCCCATGGATCCCCTTATCACGTCCACCCGTATCCCTCCCCTGTCCGTCTACAGCATGCCTTCCAAGCGCAACACAGTCCGAAGATGTTCCATCCGAAGGGACTCAAACCACACCTCGTGAGTAGTTTGCTAATATGTTATTGCTATATGGGGGCCCGTTTCACGAAGCAACCACTCTTGGATCATCCACAAATTTTTCCCAGATAATAACTCAATATCTTGTGTTGAACTTGATGCCCAAATCATACTTTTTTGTGAAAAAGGAAGCTAATTATTTTTTTTGAACCCAAGTACAGTACTTTTGCGATTTTTGTATAATTATAATTTGCGAGTGCAGAATGGTTTTATGGAATGGGACCCAAAATTTTTTATTCGTCAACAGCTGCCAATTACTTGAGGCTTTAGAATGATTAATGTTCATGATTATGTGTCCTTCTGGCTAGCTGTTGTCATATTTATAACAAAGCCAGTGGCTCATAAGAGACTTCTGGGTAAGTGCTTTTATTATAAGGCTTTATCATCACTTACCATCAGATATAATGAAAACCAAACCAAATGAAAGTCTTGTGCTTTTGAAATTAAATGTAACAAACATTAAGTTCCTATCGTTGTAGTTTTTTAAAATATAATTTAAAAAATATGGTTTTGAAATGTTCAAGAAATTGAGATATAGTTTTAAGAACTATATCAATGATCATGTGTTTTGTGCACTGACAAAACTCGCTACAACAAAATCAAAAGCCTTGATAACTGTTTGATGTTTTTATAGAGCCAAAAATGTGAAGTGAAAACTGTAAATTACAAGGAGTAATCCATTGGTCGATTAATTTACTCCACTTATATGTATTGCATTGTGTGGGAATCCTGCTGTGTCTTGCTCGTCATCAACAGCCAAAATTCACTGTTAGACATGACATTTGACTTTCGATGAGGAGATTTGCTATAATCACTACACTTGGCAGGTGGATTGGTAATCGCAGTAAATGATATCGATACGTAATTAAATGAATTAAATATATTTATTTTCAAAAATACAGACAGTATTAAAAGTTATTTCAGTTGAGGGAAAGCAGTCATGCAAATGATTTAAATGTAAAGAATAAAGCTACTGATTCAATGAAGCTAACAAATACAATGCCGAAATAAATTTATTACTTAAGAATGTCAAGATTTAATTTGAAATATCAAATTCTACTTTCGTTTACAATCGCTCTCTACCTTATAGTAGTTTGTGCAACTTTATTATGCAAAATGATGTCCAACTGTAGTGTGTAGTTCCTCAATCAACAGCCTATACGTCCCCACTGCAGGGCTCAGGCCTACTCTCCTACAGAGAGTGTATGGGACATAGTCCACCACTCACGATGCTTTCCTTTTTAAAAGCTTTTATTTAATTTATGTTTTTTTTACATTTCTTGTCTGTCATTGTTGGAATATTTTATGTATTAAATTAAAATAATAAAAAACAATAATAATAATAATTTAATTATTTTAACTTTAATAAGCCAAAAAATTAATCACACGAAAATTTCAATTTTAAAAAATTTATGTCAAAAATGCCTATCAGCTGATACTCTTCAAACTACTGAATCGACTTAACCAAATATACCTAAGAACCACCGCAAAGAAACTTGCTTTCACGTAAAAAACCGCATCAAAATCGGTCCATTCGTTTGAGAGCTGCGACAGACAGATACACAGACATTGGCGTCAGACTTGTAACAACCCTCTTTTTGCGTCGGGGGCTAAAATGTAGATTACAAATGCCTTTAAAAAAATTTAGGTTGTAGGTGGTGTAATACTTAAAAAATCCCATAGAGCTGCTTCTTAATATATTTCTGTGTGGAAACAGGATGGGCGAGCATACGCGACGCCAACAGATAGTCCGATTCTTGGGCGGGCGCTGTGCCTCACTCCCCGCGGGAGCCCGGTGCCGGGCCGAGTGTCCCACCTCAGCGAGAAGTTCCAGGACTCTCTTACACTCAACTCGGACACGGACGCGCTCGTCGCTAAGATCAGCGCTATGTTCCCGACCGTCAGTGAAACGCATATCAAAATATTGCTGAAGAAGTAAGTACTGTTTACCTGACTACGACAAAGCAAATAAAGGGTTATGTTTGATGAAGGAGTATAGGTAGAGAGAGCGTGAATGTGGTTTTGTTTTAAATAAAATTTGGATGAAGGCCACCGAGGCCGTTTTTTTAGGGTTCCGTACCCAAAGGGAAACCTATTACTAAGACTTCGCTGTCAAAAAACAGGATAAAACAAATATTTAAAAGGGCATTTAAATATTACATTTAAATACAACAAACGAAATTTTTTGAGACGCGTGCGTTTTAACATATTTGTAGCGCCATCTAGTGACGTACTAGTCTAATACTGCTACTGCAAAACTAAATCTAGAACGAGAATCGAGGCGCATTCGTTAGAGGATTGTTCGGTGCATATTATTTATGATTTTCCGTATTTTAAGTATCCATATTCTGTGCGGAACCCTCGGTGCGCGAGTCCAACTCGCACTTGGCTGGTTTTTATTGGAACGCAATGGACAACCGTTTTGAACAAAAGCATTTTTCTAGATACTACAACCGCGAGGCAGTAGTGATCAGCGCATTGCAAGTAGAGAAGCACCCTATCACGACGCCGGGGCCACTCACCATGTCGCCCTCAGCTGCGAGGCTGCAGAAGAGCGCTATAGGGGTTTACTCGGCACTCCAGCTCGCCAAGGGAGTCTCAGGATCCATGCAAGGATCGAGCCACTTCACGCCGCTTACAGGCACGCCGCATAGTATGTTATTAAATTAATCGTAAAATAGAGTATTTTTTGCTGTCATCAGGTTGGCCAGGTATATTAGTATGTATATGCAATTGAGTAGAAATAATTTCGAGAGAGAAGCCGATAGGAGGATACAGTTGGGTGGGAAGCATTACGAAAACTACGTCTTTACATCTTGGATACAAAAATGCTAAGTCTTTAACCAGTATGTGGACATTCACGGCACGACTGACTGAAAGGGCTATACTCGAAGTCTCACTATACTGCATGAACAAAGTGCAAATCTCCTCATAGAAAGTACAATGTGTCGATCTATATATGCAGCCGATTATGACATTTACTTTTCATACCAAACCAAGAGCTGCACGAACTGTGGAATTTATGTTTGAATGATGGTGACGTGTACCAGGCTCTCCCATGCTACTGCGTCCAGCGTCAGGTGCCTCCAGCTACTACGGCACGAATAAATCCAGTGATGGGCAGCCGGCCAGACACCAGTCGCCCAAGATGAAACTTAAGTGAGTAACTTCTGATCTTTTTACTCACTTCAAAACACTTCAGTTGGAGCACACCGTTGGAGCGTTACAATAAAATGTATCAAGATTTTAACAATATTTTAGTTTTCAGTGTCTACACACACAGGTATGTTATTAAATTGTATTTAAAAACCTTCAAAACGTAATGGGAAAAAATTGAATATATATATTATAAAAGATTTCATTAATATAAACCCATGTCAAAATGAATAAATTAATATGATTTTAAAAGAACTATATCTAGAATGCCCTTTATTGTATTGAATACAATGTATCCCAATCTAAATTTCGTATTACTTTCGCAATGATAAACAATATTAGTTTGATGTGATGAAAGCTATTATATACCGCTCCTAATCGTTCCATCCACAGGTATCTCAAGAGCATATTCCCCAAAGCAGAAGAGACTCTAATCCTCGACGTGCTTGCAAACAAAGATAATAACGTGCAGAAGGCAAGCGAAGAGTTGCTAGGCATGGGATTCCCCAAGAAAGAGACCATCATCCAGTCGAGAAAGAAGGAGAAAGAGACCCCGCAACCGCCGAAGAAGGTGGTCACTATCATGAAGACTTTAGAAGAAAAGAAACAGCGTGAGTGATTTGACGTTAATTTATATTATAATAATAATAACAGTTTATATCAGACCAAAATACAGTCCATATAAATTAAATTTGTCCAAAAATACAGATATAAAAAGTAATAATACACGTAAATATTTAATACTAAACCATATGAATATTAGCGTTTTGCTCGCGACTTCGCGTGGACTGAAGTAATTAACGGAAACTACATGTTCGATCGAGATAAAACTAGCCTTTGGCCTTTTCTGGCGCTTCAACGATCTACGACGAATCTAGTCAGTCTCACCCTTTGCGTCAAACACACTTTCGCATTTATACCATTTAGTGTGAACTAGCTTTTGAGGGGAGTAAGGGAGGCACATGTCTAATTTTAGACTTACGCAGCTGATAACGGACGAACGAACTCGTGTTTTTTTTCTGCGACTTCAGAAACTATTCCCGTGGTACTATTAATTCGGTCAGACTTTGACTTGATTTTTAAAAAAATCAAGTAAATATGACTCACCGTTAAGACATGAAGGTACGACAAACTCACTTTCGCAATTATAATTTGAGTAAGGCTCGCCTGCGACACCGACGACGGAAATATTTTTTTATTATAAAGCCGAATACGCACTCCTAAAGATATGAGTAGGTGTGACAACTACCAAAGACCCCGCAGTGGAGTTATCTGTGTAAAAATCACTAAAGATAACAAAATAGTAATCGATAACATTATCTATACCAAAAAATAATATTTCAACATAGTAGTGTAGTGGCGCACTGAAGTGAACTAGTGTGGATTGACGGCAAACAGTTTAATTTCATTTGCAATTTTTTTCGACAGTTGTTCGAAAACTGGTTCTTGCAGCACCGCTTTTAGGCTCGTAAGCCAGCGTGTTCACACGCGCAACAAATAACAAGTATTACACTTGTCCTTCATCTCCCCTGAAGGTAAGTGACGATAAAGACTAATGAAGCGCCGGTTCTGTTACATTTCATACCGGAACACAATAGTGCTGTTAACGCTGGTGTTTGGCGGCAGACTTGGATAAGCTTGCTAGCCAATCGAACATTGAATACCACCAACCAAAACTCCCAACTATTGACTCCTCTAAACTGTCTCTTTCCTATTATTTGTATAGCTGATATGACATTTAAATCGGCCGCTTTTAATCACTTTAATATCTTTTGACATTGACTATCGAACGCTTTTTCTAGGTCGACGAAAGCTATATCAGTATCAAGGTCAAAGGTATATACGGTCAAATATTATTACATATGATAGATAAGAAACGGCCAAGTGCAAGTCGGTCGCGCGCATCGAAGGCTCCGTACCTGGGAAGGGAGCATGCCGATATTATTGCCCTGAATTGAAGTTTCAGGCCGGCCCGTATAATTAATAGAACTAGTAGTTTTTAACTAATTATTTTTTGCTCATTTCTCAAAAACTATTGAATACGAATCTTGCAATCTTCCTTTAGGCTGGGGCTATATATCCTTAAAATACAATGCATATTGTGTTTCAGATCTCAGACTTTTTTTATTATAAAAGCATTCCTGTTTCTAATAATACCATAAACTATTAATTATAATAATAATAAAAAGTAATAGAGCATCGTTCAATACAAAAAAACTCGAGTTTACGCTTTAGACGCGACGCACAAAGTTCGATTCATAAATTTGACTTCTGTGTTTATGTAGAATTCAATTGATGGATTTGTGTCTCTGAAAAGCGTACGTACGTACGAAAGCTTGGAAGTCGGTGCTGCCTTACATTTGTAAAAGATAAATTATAACATTATTTGGTATAAAATATCGTAAAGCCATTTCTCTAAATACATTAGTTGTTGCATTTCTAAAGTTCCGACGTCATTGGAGGTCAATACCTATTACGACAGCGCTTCGCCCACGTAAAACGAGACTGTCTTAAAGTGCCACCTGCATAAAAATGGCGGTTATTCACAGTTTATACTCGGTGCAATGGTTCCCGCATACAAAGACAGAAACTGTTTTCGATTATATTGGAAACTGTCACGAGGGTAGGTGAATATTATTATTATTTGCAATGTATCATCATTAACAGCTGCTCAGGTCATTGTTGGACCGTCACATGAGCGTCCCTTATAGGTCGCCACGGCACGCCGAGAATTGTCAGGCCTACGGCGAAGCTTACCTTGCCTGGTAAGAGAGTTGGTGATCCATAACCCAAACCTGAGCAGGTCGTCAGTCCATATAGCAGTGGTTCCCAACGTTTTGTTATCAGCGACCATTCCAGTGAGTCATTTTTATACGATTTAAAATGTAAATTAGTTTTAACTATTACTAAGCATATTATTACTTATTATCATCTACAGCCTGTACACGTCCCCACTGCAGGGTCTCAGACCTACTCTCATACAGAGAGTGTATGGGACATAGTCCACCACGCGGGACCAGTGCGGATTGGCGGACTTCACATGCCTGTTCAAGACATGTAGGTTTCCTCACGATGTTTTCCTTCACCGTTAAGCAATCGGATAATGTACTTGAACTGAAAAACAACTCATAGCTACACGGCTGGATTCGAACCCGGTACCCTCAGATTGAGAGTCCGCGCCTTATCGACTGCGCCACCGACGCTTCATGCGTCATATTAATTACTCCTAATTTCAAAGGCTCGTCGACACAAAAGATGGTAACTCAGGTACACGGCTGGATTCGAACCCGGAACCCTCAGATTGAGAGATTTATTTACTAATCATGAATTAAATTATTAAATCTTTGTTTACAGTGAAACAGAAGCTCCAAAACAAATACAGCTCGATCGCAGAGCGTGTCATTACCATAGCTCTAGAAAGCGTTGACTACAATGAGGAGCGCGCTGAGCAGATCCTGGATGCTGTTCTTCATGAGGAGGAGGCGCCCAAGGTTGCTACCCTCGAAACCAAGGAAAGCAGGCGGCCTCGCGCTGATTCAACGAGGGGGTAAGTTCGCATGACTATCTATCATGTGCTAGTTATTAATACTGTGGAAATTCAAAACTATACATTTGTCTATATTTTTCATATAAAAAAACACTATAGAGTCTTTTTTTACAACAACTGATTTGTTTCTGTACTAGTATTCAGATTGTGAAGCTATTTTAAAAACAAATAAGACGCCATTGTCAGCGAATTGACATTGAAAAGAACATGGCGTCTTTTTTACTTTTGAGTATTTTTCGATAACGGTACGGTAACATCTTCATGCAAGATGGGGCAAATGTTTTTAATCGAATTTAAATGTGTTTTAATATTAATAAAAAATATTGACAAATTATAATTTTCAATTTTATCCTTCTAATTGTGTCTAAGCTTTCGGTTTAGTTCAATATCCCCTCTGACGGAACCAATGTTTACAATAAACATTTCTGTTACCTCCAAAATAATATACCGTATAAACAGATAAGTGATTAAATTAAACATATTATAAAATGACACTGCCACAGCCTATCCTCACATTTATTTATTTCAAATCAATTAAAAGCGTTTTAATACCAATCGCTTATTAGCTTCGTCACTTAAAAGCTGTTCTTTCATAACGATTATGTTAAAGTGCTTCGTGACATGAAGCGTAAACTCGTATCGGCACGCATCAATGCGCGTAACACACACATTGACACGCGTATCCAAACGATTCAAAGATTGTATACATGACGTCTTAATACAAATCATCATCCGACGGAAAACGTCCACTGCTGAACGCAGACCGCATCCATTCTCGTACGTCTACCCTGCGTAAGTCGTCTTTCCAACTAGCCGGGGGACGTTCTACACAACTTTTGCCTAGACGCGGTCTACACCCGAGGACTCTTCGGCTCCAGCGGTTGACCGGTCCACTGCCACTACAGCTTGCTAATACGGTGAGCTATGTCGGTCATTTTGGTTCTCTGACGGATGCGGTCCATGAGAGAGACTCCGAGACTTTAAATTTGTGTATCAGTCGTGTCGTGAGTCGTCGTTTCGGCTCCCTAAGTCATCACGGGTGGGACGCACTGGTTGAAGACTGGTTGGGTTTTGAGTCATTGTGGTATCGATGTACGTGAATGGATGCTGCGAGCAGACGACTGCATTGAGTGACGCACTCTGGGAGAGGCCAATGTCCAGCGGTACCACTACGGAATACAACCACAAGTTTCATTTACGTTGCGTTTGTTAATATATCATTTTAAAGCATCGTGTGTACGATAAGATTTTACATACATATTTAGTATGGATACGAGTATGCGCTTCACATGACCTTAACGAAGGTTCTGTATTGATATTTTCACAGCGCCTCTCATAACGCCCCTCATGATTTTTTCAATGGGTAGAACTCATGCAACTGTACCTATTTTATTATACTTATACTTTCATATTTCCGCGTTGTCTATTTTCCCCATTAGTACTTTTCCATCCCATTCTTGTCCATCAATTTGTACAAAGTAGATTCCAATAATATTTATAAAAATGGCCCCACTAGACGAGTTACCCCACCGAGGGGAATTCTCATTTATTAACAACAAGTCTAACAATTAAATTCGATGTTTCTGTATTATTGGTCTGTATTTGTGGTCATTCTCGGAGAAGAGTAATTGAATAAATCTGTAAGGCTATAGTCAAATTGATATTTTAAATTCCTTTTACGTACTATATATATAAGCAGTCTGAAATGTATTAATCAGCCTTCTGCTGCAGTTATTTTCCGCAGGGAAGAGTGGCGCCTCCTAATACAAGTATTTCCATACTTAAAAGGAGAGCCACCACGTACTGTATATTTTAGGTAAAGGTTGTAAACGAAATAAACATTTTTGATTTTTTTGATAGTATGAATTTAAATAATCGTACAGTTTTGTTTTAAAAATAATCAAGTCCTTAGGTTTCCTAGTATTTTCGGGGAGTTTATTACAGATTCTAGACACCGTTGATGACACACTTTTATTGCAGAGTGAAGTTATCTGCCCCCTGTATTTACGTAACCGACTGAATGAACAGTTCTTCACATTGTTATACAAGTGAATGGTGTACGTATTGCATGAGTTCCGCCCTAACTATCATCACTCCACACTCATAATATGCGTGCAATAGCTCGATTGCGGCGGAGGAACATGCGGCCAGCCCGACCCAGTCAGCCCCGACTACTCGACGGCTCAAGACGTGGACTGAACATCTGAAGTATGTTTGTTTGCATGCCTACAGTGCTGGCTCTTCACTATCTGATGCACCACAAATAAACAGAGAAACTTTACCTCTATATTGCGACATAATAATAAAACAATAAACCGAAGAGTATTGAATGGCTGAATCGGAATTAACGCAAATCGAAACAGAGTGCCGTCATACAAAATTGGTTTAACAATAAATATAGTACTTGAAAAACAGGGATTATATATCTATGTATAACATAACATATTAAAATCGAATAGGCGTCTGTCAGAAGTAATAATTACCTAAAAATAAATACACCTGGGCCGTGTTTCATATAAATACAATTCCTAATGAACTGACAAATGTCCTGTCATTTTGAAAAGAGTAATTTTAAATTTTGAGTAGACCTCAGACTATAATCTCGTTGGTAATCGGTTTCTTTTCACACTGCGTTTATAAATTGTCCTGATTCCAAAGTTACAAAAGAAATACTACTTTAAATAGGGGAAATTCTAATTTATCTATGCCCTTCATGGTGACGTAAATTGGACGTGATGCCTCTTGTCCAGAAGTGGACTTATGTAATATTTTCGGCATTACAGTTGTACGTTACTGAAATTCATTTCCCGACATTACAATCCGTCGTCCTATTTTCGGTAACGAAATTACTTATCAAAGCAAAAGATTCCGGTTATGTAAAATCTTGTATGTAGGCATTCTGAAAGAATTACCGTTGATATTCAAAAGCGTTTGTATTGAGCTCGAAAGGGCGTAATAAAACACCCGGTGGAGTGACACTGCACCTTCAAAAACAAAACAAAAACTCATCACTTATGACGTGAAATACTTGGTTTGTAAAAAAATCTGACTAGCTTTCTCCCGCGACTTCATCCGTGGATTATAGAATTTATTCCACGGAATCATTTTATAAAGTCGATTGCAAACCATGGAATGAAAATGACACCATGGACAACAATGAATTCCAAGTCAAACGTGTTGTTATTAATTTAGTTATATTGCAATACATCTAAGAGCCAGCACCGAGTTTTGCACCAGTCTTATGTGGTCCGTACAAAAGGCATACAAACTGCGATATATTGTGAACTTTTGACAACATTGTGATTGATAGTTCTAAACTAGTGATGTCCGCATGGTGTGTTAACAGTAGAGCGCTTGTTGTGGATATGTGACAAAAGGTATAAACAATGTGTTTGGTGTGTTATCGTATCGCTGCTACGTTTCATTATGCTTCGACAAGCCACAGTGTCTCAGGAGAACATATTTTCCTTTCATTTACAAATACGTATAAACTGTCTTAAAGTAGCTTTTTATAGATTACAACAAAACCGTATCTAAATACTTTTCTTCTTCTATTTATATGATTTACTTAGTGTTTTTACAAAACTCCCGATCATTTATCCTCCTGTAACTGTAAAAGGGATACTGATTTATTTTTGAATTAGTTTCCACATATGCGTTTATTTGATTAATGAACTGAAAATTCATTTAAACCGCATATAGTATAGGTTTTAAAGAGAAGGTTTGTATGTGTGTGTGTGTTTTTTTAGAATGTACAGTATACATTCAGGCAGGCACATAGTGAAATAGTTTTGCATTTTTAGGGGTATACCATTAGAAAAACGCGTAATTTCATTGGATAACTAGATTTCGACAAAACTTCATACCACTTCGTATGTGTTGTGTACGTATTGTTGTACGTATTGTGTATGCTGTTTTGTTTTTACCTTGAATTTTTTCCAAAACGTTAAAACACTATGTGAAAAGTAAGCAACTCTGACATTGCAATGAGATCACGCAATTTTAAACTATGTTGGTGGTGATGACCTTGTGTTGGTGGTTGAAAAAGGGCAATAAAAACACGCTTTAAATTCAAACTCACAGTTAAAATATCTTTTAAATGACGAAATTTTACTATGTGCGCTAGTCTAGTTTTTCAGAGAACAATTAATTTTTTACGTCGTTTCGTTACGTAAAACTATTTCGAAAACACGACATGACAAACACTTGTTAAAATTTCGTGAGCTGCTTATGTATAATTGAATGGAAAAGTTGTATGTGATGCGAGTTTGTAAACTTACTAAGAAAAGCAGGAAATGAATACTTGAGTTGCATCTAAACGGCCGGATTTGTTTTTCAGTATTAGATTTATATATTTTTATATTGGTGGTCTACATATATCGGTCGCCTATCCGGCCAAATAGGATTAAAAAGTTCATTACCAACAAAAAGCTAATAATATTGATGTGTTTTTGATTGCAAATTTAGGATCTGTTTGAATATTTGATGGTTCTTAACGGTCATGAATTCATTCACTAGAAATATTTATAATCCACCACCGTAACTCAGTTATTTTTTGAAATCACCGACAGGTCTGTTTCAGAAAACAATAAACAGTTGTTCTTAGTGAAACCCCTTAGATATCATATTCATGGTCATCTTATATTTAGTTTAGCTTTATAGATAATTTTCCCTCATTTATTTAAACGCACTGGTACTTTTGAATTTGAACTTTAATATTTTAATGTAAATTATTAGGTGTATCTCATAATTTCTATTATAGTGTAATCAACGGTAGTAATTATACAAATAAGGTTCTTTTATTATTACGGCAAATATAAAGTCGATTTACTTGCATGCATAAATAAGAGTGTAGAGTGTTTTTAAATCAGCTTAGTGTTTAAATAAATAGTTTTGACAAATGTGTGTATTTAAATACAGCTTTGGTGTATTTTGAATTTTTATTATTGTACGGAAGTAGACATAGTTTCTGAAAACTGAATCACACGATTTACTCATGAACAGGTACAGCTGACTGCTGCCTTTCGAAAAAATACTGCGGTTGTTTTTGAATTGCGGTAGTAAAAAGTGTTCATTTGTGATTCTAGTTTTAGACGTAATAGTTGTCTGATTTGAATTGGGCATGGTTTGATAAAACTCCTCCTGATCGGAAATACAAATTATTTTCTCGGTAAATTTTCAACACTACAATTTATTTTTGGAGTTGGCATTTTCAATAGTAAAATCAGTAGAAGTCTATTAAGAAAGAAAGAAAGAAAGAAAGAAATAATTTATTCGGCATACAGATTAATTGCCGATCATCGGACATCTTTCTATTTTAATGACGATGTCAATCGATCGTTTTAAAATCGATATAAAAATAAGCCTTTACTCCCACATACGCCCGATATAAATCAATACAATGCTGGGATGCATACAATCTGTATGGAAAATAATATCTGAGAATAAGCCTGGCTTCTATCTGCATGAAAAATTGAAGAAACTGTACAATTTTTTCAGGCCGATACTAAAATCAAGTAGCGGCACGGAGTCGAAGTATAAATCACAGTTCTGCTCGCCGAGTAAAGGGCCCAACTCGACGCTTAGACAAGGCCCAAAGGACACCTTGTTACTGTACGTAATAGAGAATTTTTCAGACCAGGTTCAGCAAAAGTCCCCTAGATGGCGCAGTCCAATGACATAAATAAAATAACTGTTTATCCTGTTTTCATTGTACCTAAATGAGATTTTATTTTTGGTCCTGTCGTAGTTGCCTAAACATAGCATCGCATAGACTATATATACATATACGTGTAAATTTCGGTTTCGCAGCCACTGATACAAAATTATTTTATTTCCACCTATTTATTCACGGATTTCACTGTTTTGTATTCACTTCAAGGTTTAAAAGCGCGAGTTGTTTTAAAACATTTATGGTGCATTATTTTACCCGCCTGCTCTGCTACTAAAAGAAAAAAGAAAATTAGTGTCAGTCTAATAAAATTGACAAATATTAGTAGTGTATTTTTTCTACCAAGACTCTCTCACGGAAATAACTGTCTATGCTGCTATATGCTATATTGATGCTAGGTTTAAGGTTCCTTGTTGTACATAAAGTTCACATAGTTTTTTAGTCTATGTAAAGCGCCATCTATGTGATTCTTGTTGAACCAGGTCTGAAAAGTTGTCCATTGTAGAAAAGAAATCAGTTCTTTATCATATTTCGTCTTGCATGCAAAATATCACTGTCGATCCCAAAAATATTTTCGACATCGTCTAAAAGTATGGCAGGCTATTTGTTCGCAATATCTAGCAATCGTTTATGCCAAAGGTGGCCATGGCCATAGATCTAGCGTAAAATTCTGCGACTACAGTTTTTAAATATCTGAAGAGCTACCATAATCATAGATTAGTATTATATAGTATATTATTATATTATACTATTGTATATAGAAATAGGATAGGTACGCCGGTTAGAAATTTGGTTCTTTAGGCGCCATCTTTTGCTGAGGTTGGAAACGTTTAACTTCCGATATACTTTTTATTTTTTATTAATCACTTTATTTCAGGCACTAGACCCATACAAGTTTTACAAATAGTATTTATGATTATAGACTTAATTGGTAACTTAACTAATACACTATTTTAAATTTTAATTAAATATTTCTAAGTTTGTGTGTTCAGTGTACTCATCTCTCATGCGTTCAATTAAAAAATCCTTTAAATTCTTGCGCCTCACTCAAAAAAATTAATACATCAAAGCTGGACTAAAAGCTTAATTTCTTAAATTAAAATCTGTGTTTATATAAGAACAACTACTTAGATTACTAAATAATCCCTCGGAAACTACTTGCTAGATTGGTATAACAAGTACCTATGTCCTCCGGCCATTCAACTATCCACAATAGACTATACAACACACTATACACAATATCAAGTCAAGAGTTAAAGGAAGGACAAACAAACAAATTCACATCCGCATTTATAATATTAGGAGGGATCCATAGATCGGACGAAATAACTGATTACATGTATAATGTTTCATTATAGTTGATAAGTAATGTTAAATTAAAACGCAAAAAATATATATTTATTAATTGTTATTTTATTATGTTCGGGTGGCTTACAGCTAACATTAAGTATGTAGAAGTTATTGTTGAACCTAAACTAGAACGTGTTTTTCTGATAAGGAAATCATCAGATTTTTAATGATATCTCTGTGAAGTTGGGTCTCTAATTACCCGCGTAGTTATCCTTAAAAAGTTGTACATTTTTCAGTGAGGATTACCTAGCATGGAATGGGCCAAATCCGGACCTTCGCAGCGGGCAGACAGTGAAGACGGAAGGTCCAGAATCACGCGACAGGACCTTGAGCGCTCGCTCCAGGGGACCTTCGGGGCTTGCGAAAGGCCCAGCCGGTATCGCGAAGGGCTCCATTTATCAGAAGCTAAACAAAAAGTCTGCAAAAATGTAAGTTTAAAACAAGGCACCTATTTAGTGCGACAAGTTCGTTCGCGGGGCACATAGGGACACAATACTACGTACAGAACTGACGTACAATGAACCACCCATCCGCGATACCTTGCGGGAACAGGCGCAAGGAAGTGACCCGCTCAAGTATCGGTAATATGGCGTGCGCGTGTATACAAATGACATCCTTTTGATGTGGATGAATAGGAACCGATATCACGACATTTTGTTTGAAGTGTCCATAGGGGTGACCATAAACTAAAGAATTTATGGCGCAACGCTCTTAGTCAAGCGTCTCTATTGGTTTCAGCGAATTGTCTCCAATTCATCCTGTGAAATTTTAAATTTATTTATCATCATCGACACCCACTGCAGGGTCTCAGTCCTACTCTTCTACAGAGTGTGTATGGGACATAGTACACCACGAGGGACCAGTGCGGATTGGTAGACTTCACACACATCTTTGAATTTCTGTTCAGGAGTGTGCAAGTTGTCTCACGATGGTTTCCTTCACCGAAAAGCCAATGGTAATGATTTTTATCATTCGTACATAAATTCCAAATAAAAAAATGGAATGGAATGAAAGCTAGGATCGAACCCAGACCTCGAATGTACCAACTGACGCTTTATCCAACTGAGATACCACGGCATTTTTTATTTATTTAACCTTGAACTTACTTGAAGTAGTATAAAGTAAAAAAAAAAAAAGTAAAAAATGATTTATTGTCCAAAACTACACCAGTTATTTATGAATTAACATACAAAACAACAACAGTCATACAAAATTATTGATCAGCCAGTGCTTAAAATAGGACTGAAAGTCCTGTAGCATAAGCACTGGCTAGCATATAGTAGTATATAAACAAAGAGTGGAAAGTCTAATGATATTTTAGGGCCACACAATTTGGGGAAGTTTCAGTGCAAAGTGCATCATAGTGCCCTTTTCTAAATAAAATAAAATATGTGTTTTCGTCTGTTTCAGTGTCGCCTAGAAAGCTACGTACGAGCTTTAAGGAACGTAGGTTTCGCAGCATTATCAAAACGTGTATATACAATCAAAGGTTTTATTATTTTTCGAGGGTAACCATTAATGATCTCATTTTGTTAGGCTAAGACTTAGGCTTAAGGTGATTTAGTTGACAAAATATTCATACTAAATTTCTTTTACCACTATCTTTACAAACAGGATAGCTAGCTGGCTTTGTCAATAATTATCTAAAAATAGCAGTTTGGATTATTATGTCACGAAATGAGTATCATTAACCTAGTCTTCAAAGTGAATCGCAAATTACTTTTTTTACAATATTACTCATTTTGGCGACCATTTAATTTGATGTCCTCTTTTTAGCTAATGACTTATTAAAGCCGCTGTTCTATTTTTAACAGAGTATGGAAAAAGAAATTTTGTATGATAGCATTCTGAACGAATTCCCGTTAAAGTACTCGTAGCTCGTCCCGGAACAGGTATTATCCTACTTTGATCGATGTTTTTCTAGTAGTAATAACATTTAATACGGAACGGCTCCGGTACTGCGTAAATGTTACAATCTATCTTCTTTTAATGTGTCATGAATTTGGCAACGAATGCTTGTCACATGTGGTCGTTGTCACGCATATTCATCGGACTCTTTTTAGTCGTGACATTTTCTGGCACCTTGATGTCGATCGTTACTGATGGATTGAGTAGCTTTTACAAGGCGATAGTTCGCCGGCCCCCAGTCATCAATCAAATGAGGAATGGTTAAAGATCACTTAGGACTTGACAGTACGGAGCCATTCATGAAACAAAGTATTAATTAACACTATTGATAAATTTTAAAAAAGTGGTTCCTCCTTACTCAATATTTGGGGTCATTTGTAACGTCGAGAACGGGGGAACGGCGAATTCTAATTTTAAATATTACTACTTTCCCAATTCTTCCAATTCCAGTTTTGAATCTAAACCATAGTTCAATGTAACTCCCTATCATTGCCAAAGTAATTAATTTTACTGTACTTGTCTGTATTTTACTGTTTTAGTTATTGTTAGCAGTATTATATTTTAGTGATGACGATGTTTTGTCAAAGACGCGACAAAAATGTAATATGTGTTTGTCTTTACGCTGGGCTCACAGTAAAATTGAAAGCTTTGCTAAGCGCCAACATTAATTAATATCCGCTTAAGCCTTTTTAACACACTTTTTTATCACATTATAAATTATTAAAATATAAGCGCTAAATCTAAAACATCGAAGTAAAATTTGAACTTCTTATTTCGGTAAAAATTTAAAATTTGAACAAAAACAAAATCTGGTAAAATTTCAATTTGTTCCTAAAACATTGTCAATTTCTGAATGCCAATCGAGACCAAAGCTCTCGCTATCTCTTTTTTTTCATAGTGCCTCTTTTCCCAACATTGTATTGGGCGTAATGGTATACTTTTAGACAATGCTTGCGTTGCAGTTTGGCGGGCTGGGAAAGCCCCTGTTAGTGTGGCAAGTAAGCGAATAAAAAAAATAAAAAGCACGTTTCACTCGGGAAAAGTACAGATTGCTTACGTCTGTTTAAAGCCCATTACTTAATCGCGTTAGATTTTACTGTGGCCCCGGCTGTTCAGCCCGCAAACTTGTAGTACGCTCTGAACACGACGCGATTTGCGGCGCCCATTCGGAGTGGAGCAGAGGTTTGGCGCGTGCCATATGTTGAGCCTGTGTTTGTAATTCAAGATGGAAAAAGGGAACGTTACAACTTCATCCTAGATATGGTGTACGAAGTATTTGCCGCATGTTATCTTTGCAACGTGATCAATCACGGTTCACATAATTAGCTCCGCAGCAAAACGTCAAATGTTTAGTGATCGAAAGATAGCAAAATGTACAACTATTTTTGTATACTGAAAATGGAACGGCTTGTAGTTTTCGTTACATATAACTTGAGGTCATTGTGATGTAGGGTGACTATCGTCCCGCCCCGGCTTCGCACGGGTGGACATTTATTTTGGTATAAACGTGGAGTAAATGTAACTCTTTCTAGATCATTACAGAAATTTTCAGAACTTTTCAGAAGTTCTCTGTGAACTTCTTCACTCATGTGAAGTTCACATGCGCTAGACAAGGACAGATATATATTTTTCACATTTTTTCCATCATGAGACCAAGGGGTATTCACTACCCCAACGGGAAGTTGATCGGAGTTGGTGGTGATAGAGAAAACCCTGTCTTAACGTACTAACATTAGCTATGAATATATATAAGATTATTATAAGCTTTATATTATATGGCACAGGCTGCTCAGTTGGTCTTATGATTTTAAGGTTGACGATTCGATTCCTATCTATAATACGATTCTAAGTAGGGGCGTGGCTTAAATCTCCCACAATTACTAAAACAGAGAGAAATAATAGTAAGTTGTTATAAAAACATGGTTTAATTTTATAGCTTTGAATTTCCACAAGGACCTTCATATGTAACGAAGTCTATACAGTTTGAAGTAAGAGAAAGGTAGCCAAATGTAAGTTTAGTTATTGTGCAATATATGTGGTTGCCTATCGATGGCAATAAATAGGCAAGTTTGTAATCGGAACTGGAGGAACGGGTTTCGAAGTGGTTTCTCTCGCTTCCGGTAGCTCTTCGCTTCGCAGACCCTCGGTCGATAAGCGCTTCTTGTCACAAGAAATCCAAATAGATGGAACATGGGTACAAAATATGCGTTGTACAAGTCTACCGGCGTCAGATGCTTACTAATTATCAATTTTGTTTGTTTACCATATTATTTCCAATAGGGTCGTTTATGAAACATCTTTAGTGCAGTGAGCTTATTTGACAGATGTTTATATAAAATTATATAACTGAAGGTTATAATGGTTTTCTGATCCCGATGATCCGTTAATAAATAAATAACGCTTGTGGTTGTGTTTTAGAGAAAAATATTTGTAGGTTCGTGCGGCATCTATAGTTAAAAACAATGTTCTTCTACTTAATATATAGCGCTCTTGAACTCACAGTAGATAAAACGATCGCGGTATTTTCATCTATTTGGAACTAGTACAATTAACCAAAATCTACGTTAGTTAATGCTTGTTAGTAACAGTTTCTGATTCAAACACTTAATCGAGACCGAGTTTTGAAAGACAAATTACGAAACCTTTGAGGCCTTTAAAAATTTGCTTAATACATCCGTCTATAGCTAATTATTGTTATAAAGCACGGGGCCATCCGAATATTAGGCCAGGCAGACATTTTCTTTTTATACCCATCATATGACCCAGTGCCATGTCTAGGTACAATCCCACTATGAGTAGGTTCCATTGCTTGTAATTATAAAATAATATTCTCGCGGCATGTAAACAGTTTGGAAACTGACGAACGTTTCGATTCCGCGATTGTACACGCTGAGCTGAATTATTACGTTGCGTCACTTTGTTAGTATCTTCCAAAAAAGATAAGTTTGTTTGCATTCCATCCACATTTAGCGGGATGCAAGTGGTTTAAATTGTTAAAAATTTTAACGACATATGTAGTTTGAATTGATGTGACTACAGAACTATGAATGTTTGTTTAAAACTGCTACTTCATACCTGAGTAAATTATTTTTATATGCAATAAGTATGATGCTTTTTCATTCAAATTATTGTCTTTCTAATCATCATCATCAACAGCCTATATATGTCCCCACTGCAGGGGCTCAGGCCTACTCTCCTACGGAGAATGTTTGGGACACATTCAATTGCTCAATTGCTGTCCAGAAATTCATTAACTGAATAGAAGCTTCTTCTTCAATACAGTCTAATAAAGAGCGCATGCTATCTGTGAAAGAATGTTTTGGCGTAATAATTGGATGGCCGTCAATGATTACGTCGACATATCTAGTCTTGAGGCACAGTCTCCTAGTCCAGTAGTCAATTAGCAAATAAGAATAGTGAAGTAGATTAACTTGACATTACATATTTTTGTGAATCTTTGTCGGAATAAAGTTATTGTTGGTTTTGTGTAAATGTTTTTATTTATTGTTCTCCTTTACCTCTTTTATCTTCCAAAATCTTGGACTGTTCGTTCTTAGTTCGTAAACAAAGTGAGTTAATATGTACCATCACGATCTCAGTATAGTCTTCAGTAAAGTAGCTAGTAGTTTCGGTCCCGGGTTCGATTCCCAGCGAGGGTACCTATCAGTACTCGGGTTTTGTTGTTGGTGGCGCATTTCTATGTCCGCCTCGCTAGCTATCACCACGGTAGCTAACTCTGCTGACAGCAGATGGAGCCCAGACGACAGCATTCTATTACGAGTATATATTGATATGAATAGTCAAAGATAGCTTAGGGATATTGGCGGTTAGAATAAAAAGCCAAATTGAAAAATAAGAAGTTTATTGAGTATTCCCGAAATTACAGTCAATTTTCAAAGCCATAAAATTGTGTCTCGAACACAGCTTGCGTGCATGAAACTAAAACTTACAACAAACGCCGCAATTACTTTTCATTACCTTCGAAAACATAAATGTACGGATTATACTCTATGAGGGCAATATCTTTTTCAATGTCTTTGAGTTCTTTCTCCAGTTTTTCTTTCTTCATGATCTTCGGAATCGTGTCAGTGAGCATAGGCAGTTGTAGAAATGCTTTCTGCATAATCTGCCAGTTACTCTTCAGATCCTGGATAAAGGTTTTATTATTATCAACTACCCGTGTATTCCCAATAGTTCCGCTGAAGTTCACCCGCGACTGGACTGATGGGAATTTTATTCCCAAAATTGCAATTATACTGCTTACTGCACCTACTGCCACTTGTATGAGTAACATAACTCTTAGGTCTGTTTCCACTAATAACAAATTGCTTGGTTTATAGTTTCTAATTATAAATGAGGAGACGAAGATAAGAAAAAACTAGTATATTTCTCAAAAAAGTTAAAGATTATTAATATTTTTAGAAAATGGATTCGAAAAAAATAGGCATTAGGTCACGTGACAACGAACACGAAGAACGCGGCGCAAGAAAGTGTGACGTCACGCCTCGCAAAACATCATTGTTGTTGTTGACGTTTTCATATCACAGAGCAGGTTATTTCGCGAGCTGTGACGTCATTCAAGACGCCATGACACTATTCAGCGTTTTCGAGGGAAATATAAATTGCTTTTTTTAAATACAAAATACGTAATGTAAATTTTGCTTTTTCTTTAAAATATAGCTTTTTGGGGATATAATATAGATTAAAGTATATAAATAACCAAGTTTTCAAATTTTGTCAACTAGCCTATTCCCAGTAGTCCAGTCGCGGGGTAGTTTCAACGGAAATACGGGGAATACACGCGCTATCTAAGTGCACTGATGTATATCACTTCTGTTCACGGAGCACCTGATAGATTTTATACGAGAATTTGTGACCGCAGTCAGATGTTAATGGATTTTATATGCAAAACGGTATACATCAAAGAACAAAATTATGTTGTCGTAGTCATTATCAATCATCATCATAAGCCGGGAAAAGTCCACTGCTGGACATAGGCTTCTTCCATGGTACGACACATTGACTGGTTCCTAGCCACTTGCATCCAGCAACTACCCGCGACCTTAACTAGGTCGTCGTTCTATTTAGTAGGGGTACGGCCCGGTAGACGCTTTCCGGTATGTGGTCGCCGAAGTGGTGGTGGTGATGTGGTACTCCCCATCGGTTATAGTATAGGCTCTCCAAGCGATATGGCCTGCCCATTTCCACTTCAGTTCACTGATTCGTCGAGCTATGTCGGTGACCCTAATTCGTCTACGGATTTCTTAAATCCGTATTTTATCAAGTAGAGAAATTCCGAGCATAGCTCATTCCATTGCTCGCTGAGTGACTTTGACTTTTTTAAATCAGCAAACAGTAAAGGACCAACGTTTCTGTTCCGTATGAAAATTATAAAATTGAAATTGATACATAATAAATACATCAGAAATAATGATATGAGGGGCCTTCATAAGAGCTACAGAAGCCATTACAATTATCTTTAGTATTTCATATTTATTAATCTTTTTTCACACACATTTCTGAAGGCTTAGATTAAAATCTGTTGCATACGCCGCCTAGCAGCAGAGTTTCATACGTAACGCGTTAGTTAGTACCTACACTGCACTCGTGCAAAGCAGGGGCAGGTTGATAGAAGTAGGCTCATTGGAAATATGTATTACATATATTTGGCTTACATCTAGTAACTTTTGACGCTCCTCTGCTGTTATAAGCTTGCACAGGCTCTCTCTGTTGTCTTCGATTTCCTGAAGCCGTTGCTTGCGCCTTCGAATCTTGTTATTCCTCTTTACGAGATATGCTGGCATCTGCCCGAAATCAGGCCGCAGGCAGTATTCTGGGACCTCACCAGAGCCTTTTATGCCCTTTATATGACCATCTTTTGTGTCGACGAGCCTTTGAAATTAGGAGTAATTAATATGACGCATGAAGCGTCGGTGGCGCAGTCGATAAGGCGCGGACTCTCAATCTGAGGGTACCGGGTTCGAATCCAGCCGTGTACCTATGAGTTGTTTTTCAATTCAAGTACATTGTCCGATTGCTTAACGGTGAAGGAAAACATCGTGAGGAAACCTGCATGTCTTGAACAGGCATGTGAAGTCCGCCGATCCGCACTGGGCCCGCATGGTGGACTATGGCCCATACACTCTCTGTAGGAGAGTAGGCCTGAGCCCCTCCAGTGGGGACATATATAGGCTATTGATGATGATGAATATGTAACATCATTAATTTTCTAAAGAATACAGAATTGGGAGTCTTCAAAAGATGTGTAATAAGCATACTCTAGATCGACATGTTTGTGTTACTTTAAGTCATGTTACAAGTTTCTTACTACTTTTTCCTTCGTCTGCAGTTTTTATTTTATAAAGTAGATTAAAATACAATATTTATTTCTTGTCCTCACCTGGGCTTAGGTGATCGGGGCTTCATCTTAAGAACGGTCTTTATGTTGTTGACTCTGAAATTAACTGGTTTGTGGTCCTCTTTCTTCCTCGGCGGTTGTCTCTTGGGAACCGGTGGCAGGTTTCCGGATTGGACGCACTTATGGCTAGGCTCCTTTTTAGGAGGCCGTATGCCCTGGCCCTTCTTCAGGTAATTGTCAGGTTTAGTCATCGGTACCTCTGCGTACCCAAACGTAAGGCAAAGCTGGGGGATTTTCCTCTTTTTCAGTTCTTTCTCCAATTGTGATTCGTACCTAAAATATCATCATCATCTGCCGTGAAACGTCCACTGCTGGACATAGCCTCCCCATGTTATGCCACAATGACCGGTAACTAGCCACTTGCATCCAGCGACTCCTCGCGACATTTACTACGTCCTCTGTCCATCTAATAGGGAGACGGCCCAGTACACGCTTCCCGGTACGTTGTTGCCACTCGAGAACTTTTACTCCTCATCGGTTATCTGTTTTTCGAAAGATGTGGCCTGCCCATTTCCACTTCAGCTCACTGAATCGTCGAGCTATGTCGGTGACCCTTGTTCATCTACGGACTTCCTCATTTCGGATTTTATCACGTAGAGACATTCCGAGCATAGCTCGTTCCATTGCTCGCTGAGTGACTTTGAGCGTGTTTATTCGGCTTACAGTAAAGGACTACGTTTCTTTCGTATGTCAACACTAGCAACATGCGTTGATTATTGAAGTAATTTAGACGCTGAGGTATTTTGTACAAAAAGACAATATGCCGTATGCTCCCGAACTCTGCCCACAGATCACATACCAAGGGTTATTGCTTTAATTTGGAAATAACTCAAAGGAGTAAAATGACATCATTTTCTATACAATCTTTATATATAAAGCAAGTACCTGGGAGTCTTCGGTGGCTCTGGTGGTGGTTTATTTAGGATATTATAAATAACTTCGTCATGATCAGTTATTTTGACCAGTGACATGGTCAGTAAAAAAATTATACGCGAAATAAATAGTTACTATAAAATCTACTATCTCTAAAACAACTCTAAAGGTGAACACCACTGAGCAAGTAAATGTGGACACTTTCTTAACTTTCCCTAGACTTTCCCACAAATATTATCTTTGCAATATGTCTTGATATTTCTGGAATTAAACCATCGAAGAGTATTTAAACGAAAAAGTTTACGTTTCCATGGTTACCACTATTACGTAGTATACAAAGAGGATATAATATACTGTATAATATATATTATACATAAATAATTGAGCACGCAATGTATTTCATTACATCTAAAGTTATCGACTGATGGACGGTTCTTTTCAATAATCATGTTCAATGGTTCAGTAAACCATTTATCCTTTTTCAAATCAGTTTGGACGCAATAAATTGCTGCTCGGTCGTACTTTTAGAAATGATTAGCTTTTAATAATTAAACTCTTTTATGTAGCGGCATTAAGTCGCGAACTTATTGTTTCGGGCAACTATGGAACCCTACACCACAGATGAAAACAATGATCTTTTATAATTTTGGTCTACCCTTCTGTATGTCTGTACTGTACGCTGTACGCGCATCACAAAAAAACTTGTGATGGCTTGAGGGCTAACCTAAAATCTGGTGTATATTTCATCTTCATGTGTCTTCATATGCCGCCTTAGAAGCGAAGTTATGTATGTCGCATCAGTGCGAAGCAAGGACAGAGAGCTAGAATTCGAAGCCGCAAACCTGTTTACCTGTCAATGTCAACGTCAAAATTATCAAAACAAAAGTCACAAAATTCACCCGAGCTGGCAGGGCAATGTTATTTTTGTAATTTATATAAGAATTTATGCTTTGAAAGTCTACTTTATTTGTGAAAATTACAAATGTTTGCGAAGTGACTTAGATATAAGCTATTTAAAGAAAATGATTTTGACTCAAGTACGTGGAGGTTTTCTCCGCAATTCTTACAAATGTGCCGGGTTTGGATGGCGGCACAAATCGAGTAATTTAAATGCCTTAGATCATGAAGAGAAACTTGATGGGTGCTTGGCTGAGTTGCCATCGAAGGCTCGAGTGGTCATATGTGGCGGAGGAGTTATGGGGGCAGCCGTAGCATACCATTTATCAAAGAGAGGATGGGGTGATAAAACTATAGTTGTCGAGAGAGAAAAGTAAGTTATTTTATATACATATTGTAGGTAGACACCTACTTCTAATATTTGGAGAAAAGTATAAGAAATATCTTATAAACATGGATAGTATTGAAGCGCGGGAGACAAGATAATGGACCCTACGCAAACATACAGTATGTCGCAAAATAAAAGTAGCCTTTTTAAGCAGTTGAGCAGTTAACTGAAAATGTTACCCAACTTCGCAGTATTTTGTTAGAAAGGTGCTACTACTCTATTAACTTATATATTAATAATAATAATTAGCGAAATATTATACCTACAATATTTAACAAGTCATACTGGAGGTATACATATAACTATTGGTTAAACTTTTGAATCTGGTCACCTTAATGTTTCTGTTTATTGAGGCGGAAGGGAAGGTTTTATTTGGGCTGGTACTCTTCCCACCACATTTATACGCACAGGCGTATATAATTATATGAAATAAAATAGCTTTAAGGGTGATTTAAAGAAACAATTCTTAGTTCCATGGATGCACTAAGGTAAACAATACTTCTACTCTTTCTTAAAAGAAGACAAGAGAAGAATGAGCATAAAAAAGCTTATAGCTTTGTCATCTTAAATATTTTTTATACACAAGTACATCACTGTGAGAGATAGATTTTGCTATGTAAAAATAAGGTATGAATTAAGTTTTCTGAATAAACAATAAAGAACTCATTCACTCATCAAAACACAGCTGAGGTGCTCTTTTATATATATTACAAATCATGAAGGTTTTGAGATATGTTCTATAATCTTCAGGGTAGCAGCTGGCAGCCGGTGGCATGCTTCAGGATTGGTTGGTGCCTTCAAGCCTTCATCAGCACAAGTCCGTCTTGCACAGTCTTCCATACAACTGCTACAGGAGTTGGAGTCCAAAGGACATACAACTGGATGGAAGCAGTGTGGATCTCTACTGCTTGCTCGAACCAGGGATCGAATGACAGTATATAGAAGAATGAAGAGTCAGTCTGTGTATGTTTAAATTTTTTGTACTATTATATCATAAAATAATGTTACTAGTTATAAGCAATTTAATCAATCTTTGGACCAGGGTTTCCACAAACTGTGCGTCGCAGGGCGTCGTGTTTCGATGAGAAGTTTTGCTCAGAAAAGCATTATCTATATCTATTTTTATGATTTTGTTTTTATTTTCTAATAATAATTATAAATGTCAAAATAAAGAGTTTTTCTTAGGCTATATAGTACTAAACTGGTAAGTATTTAGGTAAGTAAGTTAGGGGCTTCGTCAAAAAATGGCAAATCCTCAAGGGCATAACAGTACAAATAAGTTTGGGAAGCCATTTAATTTGCTTTTATTAATAATGCATGCCCATCAACTGGTTATTCTGCTCCGTGGTCCAATGTTAGCCTCTAGGCCAGGAGTCATTTGCAATTGTCAATTTCCCAGATAGAGTCTGTTATCGCAACGTTTGATACAGGTCTTGCGGTATAACCTGCGAGCTGGTGACACCGCAGCGCTGCCAGGAGATATGGCCGATGCTCAACATTCAGGACATACTAGGAGGGCTGTGGATCCCCGGGGATGGAGTTGGAGATACGCATCTCTTCTGTATGGCGCTCATGAGAGAAGCTGTGGCTAACGGTAAATTACAGCTGAAGTGGCAATGGGCACATCGCTCGAAGAACGGAAAACAATGGGGAGTAAGACTTCTCGAGTGGAGATCTCGTCGGGCGAGGAGTCGCTGGATGCAAGTGGCTCGGAACCGGTTGATTATAAAATTATATTTTCACTGTGCACCCGACACAATCAGGCACCAGCATTGTAGCGGCATTCCCAAGCCTGGTGATTACGGCAATTACCCTCATGGAAAGTCAGATCAATGAGGGAGGCTCATTTCCAATAGTGAAGTCAAGCAGACGATGAATATTATTATTCCTTTATTATCAGGTGCCAAAGACCCAGGATTATAATACAGTGCATTGGTAAAAAGAACCACACACACTTTTATTATGTATTGTGTTTTTGCACTTGACCTTCATCTTACCTGGTGGTAAGTGACGATGAGGTGGAATCTTGCACACAGAAGCCTCAAGCTAATGCGCGCTGGCTCTGCTACCTTTCATCACAGCACAACAGTGCTATTAACACTGCTGTTTGGAGGCAGACTTAAGTAACATAGTGTTGGCTATCCAGGTGGACATAGAAAATGACCTACCACCAATCAAACAAAGCATCGATAGGTACCCCCACTGGGAATAGAACCAGGTACCTTTTGGCCAAGGAGGCGGTTAATTAAAGACGTGACGTAACTATGGCAATTTAAATATTAGTATGGAAGATATTTTATTACATTTACTCATAAGTACGTCTCACCAAGCAATCGCGCTTCCAACTAAGCTATGGAATTATATAAACAATACGCAGAAGTCACTGCGATGAGCGCCCACGTTTTTAATTGCAACTTGCTGATTTTGCTTTAGGTTAGTTCGAGCGATAAGAGAGTGTGGGAAGAGAATTTGATCTGCTAACGATTCGTTCAGGGTGTTCAGTTTAAAAAATTAACCCGCTTTTGCCCGCGATTTCGTCCGCGGGGGCTTCGGAAAGAATCCCACGGGAATTACATGCTCGATTGAGATAAAACGTAGCCTATGTCCTTTTCCGTCCCTTATAATATCTCTGTACCAAAAATCTAGTTATTCTGATCCTCTGTTACTTCGGGACGGAAGCAAAACAAACTCACTTTCACATGTATATTGTATAATGATGTTTCAAAGTTTATCGAGTGGCTACCATATAATTTTAATATTTTATTGTATTTTTAGGGTTCCGTTCGCAAAGGGTAACAAACGGGACCCTATTAATAAGAATCCGGTGTCCGCCTGTCACCAGCTGTACGAGTATATCACACATTTTGTTGCCGCTATAACAACAAATACTAAAAAAACAGAATAAAATAAATATAAAAGGGAGCTCCCATACAACAAACGTGATTTATTGAGTCGTGCGTTTTAAAGTATCAGTAACGCCATCTCGTGACGAGTAGCAATACTAAATCGAAAATGGTATTTAGGCGTATTCGTTAGAGGATTCTTCGGTGCATGTTACTTATGGTTTTCCTTATTTTAACTATCCATAATCTGTACGGAACCCTCGGTGCACGAGTTCAACTCGCACTTGGCCGGTTTCTTAGTATTTGATTTGTCTGCAAATAATTTAATGATAAAAGTGAGTAAAGTTATTTAGAAATATTACTAAGTACATACTTCGTGCAACATATTTGTGACCTTATGCGCGTCGATGATTTTTACCAAGAATCCATTGCTTACTTATTAGACGGACGAGGCAGAAAAGGATTCAATACAATGGATGCAAGGGTGTTTAGATTTATATCGTTGCATAATGATGATGAAAAAATTAACTTTCAGTTTGTTATTTACAAGGAATGATTGCTTAGTCAAGTTGTCTCTTCGTCGTTTAAAAAGTAACGATCAAATGTAACGGACTGTACTAATAGTGATGTTAACGATTGACCACCTGAATAGCGCTAAACACAGAACTGTTCAAACTAATTGTTTTATCCTTTGCATTATGGAGACATCCGAAATAAATTTATATTTATTATAGCTTTATCATTGTCATCATCAGCTGGGAAACAATTTTACAATACGTTGTAATAATTATAGCTAAAAGTCAGTGGCTATAGCCACTGTGTGAAAGTGACCGAATGTTATTGGCTTCCACGATGACGCCCATGGATGCAAAGCATTACATTCTGGGAAGTTTGCGCATCGGGCAGGCCTTCAATTAGAAGAAGCGTCATCAATTTACTATTGCTAAAGTAAACTAGTTCAAAAAGAGCCTAATTAAATAATATATTATAGTGGCTGTGATATGGATAAAAGTGTGATTGAGTTCAGTCTACACTTACTATCAATATATCGTTTAAATGTTTGCGACTCATTCAAGTCTAAAATGTAAACTGAACATAGGCATGGTTCACGTTTCCTGGGAAACTTTTCATACAAAAACTTTGATCTTGAAAGTCAACAGTATGTCAAATTTCTTGTAAGGGCGCGTGACGTGATGTGAAACTAAACTGAGTGACTTACTACCAATAGGTAAGAAGGCTAGGATCAAAATTGTATTTGCTTTGTCCGGTCTATCACTGATGTCAAAGTTTTTCTTTGCCTCCAGCAATTGTCAAGTAATAACTGCATGACGCATATGACATAAAAGAATTTTTTCTACAAATTTTTGATTGACAATCATCATCATCATCAGCCGAGAAACGTCTACTGCTGGACATAGGCCTCCTTCATGGCACGCCACATTGACCGGTCCCGAGCCACCTGCACCCAGCGACTCTAACCAGGTCGTCGTTTCCTTAGTATCGTTGTCGACGTTTTTCTTAGTATTACTAATTAATAAAATGAAATTTTTATTTTTAGTGAATTTGTACAGTTTTATCTATAAATTTTATAAACAAAATGTACATATGAATATGCAAAATAACATCGGAAATTTTGAATGGTCGGTCGCCACAATCCTTGATAGTACAGAATTGACCGTATTTTGTTGACTTGCGCAGGAGTGGGCGTGATGGAGAACTGCGCAGTGACATCAGTCTTGAGCAGGGAGGACAAGGTGTCGGGTGTGGAGACCACACGTGGACCTATCCAGTGTGACTATTTCGTCAATTGTGCAGGCTTCTGGGCGCGACAGGTAATATGTTTTTGTAATATTTTTTTTATAAAACATAGATCTACGCTTGACTTTATTTTGAACTGGTGTTAAGTGACGATGAGGTCGACGATGTGACGCGTTGGTCTAGAAGGTGACTCTTCGTATGAAGATTACCAAGTTGTAGTTTTCGGGGAAGGTGCATATTTTTTTTACCTTTTTTTTATTCGAGTTAGTTTTTTTTTCATTTGTTTTTCCTTAAAATCTATACCATATAGAGACAGGTTTATTTATTAAAATTTCGTACTATTACACTTTGGTAACTTGGTAGGTTATTTATATGGCCATGGTATTTTATACACACATTTTAATAAAAAACTATGATTCGAGGAAATCATTAAAATCTGTTTTAGAATGTACAAATATCTTGCATATGATGATTACTTTAAAATTTTGCCATATCTATTTCGGCTTCCTTTTTAAATTACTGACTCATTATTTCAATTAAAGTACCTGTAGTTTATTTTCCAAAGCTTTCCAAATTTCAAGTCTATAGCATTAGTAGTTTCTGAGGTAACCTGACGTGACAGACGTACGGTCAACAGACTGATGTTGTAAGGGTTCCCTTTTTCATCGGATGTGCGGAACCCTAAAATAGATACGTTCTTATTGGTCTTGGTATCTTAAAGAAATTCATAGCTAAGAGTTTCTCTTAAAATATTAATTAACTATTAAAATAAAGTTTCATAAATGTATTCTTTTAATTTATTTATGTTTTTTTTAAACATAGTCATGGATACAGTTTTAACGTCTCAGCTATTGATTATAGAAATTTGTTTCTTGAAAAATCTCTGCCCTCATCCAGAATCGTTGCAATATTTCATTTTGTCCAAATAGCTATGAAAAAAAGCAAATTTAAAAGCTTTAATATTTGAACGTAGTAATATATAATACTAACATTTAGTCTTAGAACGTGTTACATTATATTTTTAGTAGACTTTAATCTGTTTTGAAAATATTACAGTTATAATCACAATATGAATGTAATATAATATTAAATAGTGAAAATTTTACATTAACAGTTTACAAAATTTCATGTAGTACCTTCTTAACAAAACAAAAAATATATAATTAATAAGTTTATCTAATTAATAAGTTTATCCTTGTGGGGTTTTTTCCGTGTAAGAGATGTTTATTTTGTGCTTTTTATTATTTTCCAATATAAATATTTTATAAAAAAAACGCGACTGTTCCTTTGGAATGAAATGTTTATTTTTCTACCATCCTATAGAGGTAATTTATTTCAATATCTATTCACACATTTAACTGATTATCAACTGAGTTTCATATACCAAATTTTAAGTTCCTACATCAAGTGCTTCAATCTGGGCGTCAATAGGTAGATCAGTTAGGCTGGGAAATGTTTGTCTTAATACAGATTTTCCCAAAACTTCTTAATTTTTAAATTCCAACTAACGTATAACTAACTTTACTGTCATATTTTCTACCCTTAAATAATAGCTATAAAATTGTATACTATTTTTAAATAAGCGATTAATGTACCAATTAAGGACCGCCTTTTAAGTACTGACGACTTTGCATTTGGAGTCCCTGCTCTTCCCAGTTCTACATTGCGTATCACAAAGCCTGTAGCTTTACATCGAGGAATTTCTGTATTTTTTAGGTTTTTATATGTATAAAGAATACGAACTTTAGTTATTTTTACTGCTTTTACAAATCAGGTTAAACCAAAACAAGAACCTTTCGATGGTTTTTGTGGTTATTGGTATTCATACAAAACTCCCATATTTTATACCGTCAGGGGATTATTTTGGACCAAAACCATCCAAAAAAACAAAAATTCGATAGTTTTGTGGTTATTGTTTATGATTAAGTAAAATGAAACGTACTGAAACTATTAACTGCAGAAATACTCGAATGAAATTCCCATTTAAATTGGTCTATATATCTAATATGACGAACTTTAATGCAATTTTGCACCCCCCCCCCCCCCCCCCCTATTTAACACCTTTTAGAGGTGGATTTTCATTTCATTCAAAGAAACCATACAATTTCATCCCTATAAACGACGATCGCGCACGATTTTGAAGAAATTCATATATAAATTGATTGGTAGGTCTTATCTTTGGGAAAATTTTTATTTTATTGGAGCAAATAGCCAAACAAAGGCTCTCAGATATTTACTGCATAAAATGACAATATATTCTGGAATGGAACGTGAAATACGATCCGTCTTTACGTCAGTCATTCGAATATGTATTCGTTGATCTCGCCACTTCGCTACCTTATGGCTTTTGGTATTCAAATTAGAAATAAGGGGCGAATTTTGAATACTTTAAAGTGTTATTTTCTTCAGAACCTATTTTTAAATTCAAGGCTTTTTAGTCAGATTCATATGTATCTAGACAATTTTTCAACATGTCACATTAACTCTGACTTGATACTAAGCCATGGAAGCTCAGTTAGAGCGTCAGTCCTTGAACAATCGAGGTCTGGGTTCGATCCTGGCGCGTACCAATGAGTGCAAGTTTGTTGTTTGGAATTTATGTACGAATGATAAAATCACTACCATCGGCTCTTGGTGAAGGAAAACATCGTGAGGAAACCTGCACACTCCTGAGAAGACAGTAAAAGGTGTGTGCGAAGTCTACCAATCCGCACTAGACCCCGCATGATGGACTACGGCCCATACACTCTCTGTAAGAGATTGGCCTGAATAGGAGGGACATATATAGGCTATTACTGATACTTAGGACATATTAAAATTTTCTGGAAATGGCCACTTACGAGTGCAATAGAAGAAATAGAAACCCAATTACCAAATTTGAAAATGGAACTCTCTGGGAACATTTTACTTTTTAACTTGCGAGTTAGTTAAAAGCTAGTTAGGGCTTTTTTCAGCTTGGTCTCATTTCAATTTTACGTAGAGGGTAGATAATTTTTAAGTAGGAGCGGGATAGAGGATCGGTGAGAGTAGGAAATGAGTTTACACGATATAAATGATGATACAGGATTGTACACTATATTTTATGAGACTTTTGAGAGAACTTTTAGAATTTCAAAATAAAAGTTTATGCTAGTTTCCAGCTTATTATTATCTCTTATTCCGAGATAAAACCCTCTACGCTACTGGACTATTCTAGGAAATCCATCTAATACGCAGGTGGTCTTGTTTGGTAGTCCATAACTATGTATCTCATAACATAACACACACATACTCAATACGCATACATAAACATACGCATACAAAAAAGATAGTCGTGGCACCAAGCTGCATTTTGCTGACAGTGTATATTGTATTATAGAAGCTCTTGGAACGCGGTACCTCTTTGTTTCATCGCCACGAAATGTTTACATAAAGATATTTCATTACATTTATAAACGCATACCTCCATGCCCATGCAAATAATAAACATATTTGTGATATGTTCCGGTAGTTTCTGAATATTAATTAATACTAAAAATTATGAACACCCGCCGTGAAAGAGGGGTGTTGCAAATTTGAAGACCTTGTCTATCAGTTCTGTGGGTTGTTCTGTCCAATCATCGTGCATGCGCTTCTCCCCACACAAACTATTGGACATAATGTTGTCTGTCTCGTCGTTGTTTTGAGTGTTTAGGCAAAGCTAGAACTAATATACAGTGTTGTTACTTTCCAGGTTGGTCAAGTATCGCGTCCTCAAGTGAAAGTTCCGTTGGTTCCTTGTGAACACTATTACTTGCACACGAAGCCCATCGAAAACTTGGACCCAATGACGCCTGGTGAGTATAAGAGTTTATCGTCAGCTTTGTAGTTGCATGTAAACTGATTTTTCTACTACCTTCAACCAAAAGTTCAATTACATATTCGGATACGCAACAAAGGAATTTCAAAAATAGAACTGTCTACTCGGCTGGGTGCTTTATAAGGTACGTTTGTCCTTGAAATTATTTCGCGTCTCCTTAGTTCGCAGAATGATACTGGCCACTCCGCGCTGCGTACTTGTAATTGTAAACATTCTCCATTGATATTCTCTCTGTTTAATAAATATATCCTTATTGGTATATGCTTTCAGTTAGTAGAAAAAGTATCGAATCCCTACCGAGTACAAAAATAGCTTTTCCTCTTAATTAAAGCTTTCAAAAACTAACTCCCTTCCTCGGGTAATGTATATCATTACATTTATTGTTTATCAAAATTTGAATTCAGAACTGAGTACTTTATTGTTGTTTTGTTTGATTCCTGCGTGAACTATATAGAGCTGTTAAACTATTTTCTTTATTAACTTGTATTTATTATTGTTTAGACCCTTTTAGACAATTTATAGTCAATACAGATAGTTTGGCCATGTAATTATTTCCTTTTTTTTCTATAGATTGCTCACAACTTTAAATGACTTAAAGTGTGGGGTTTTAACAATTCTATATATTTTGATCCGAACGCGACTGCATTCTATCACATTTGAACCAAGATTGACAACGTCATATAGGTTGTGTGCGACATAGAAATCGAAAATAGCCGATTATCTTTTTTCATAGGACGATGTGCAATCTCTACTGCCCTGTAATGTACTATATCTGATTTTCAGTGATCCGTGATCCGGATGGCTACATATATCTGCGTGAAAGAGACGGCTGCATTCTGGCTGGTGGCTTCGAGCCCGTGGCGAAACCTGTTTATGATACGGAAGGTATTTAATCCATGTCTTATGTTGTTTTTCGAAAGTTAGATTTTCTCAACAGTAGTATGTTAGAAATAATGTTCAATTTTATAAGTTTCTGAAGTTATTCTCACCATAATACTCGTAGCTAAGCCTGGCAAGATGATATATGTCCTGAATAGTTTTTCCTCGGTCAACTTTTGTGACACCCGTAGGATATTTGGGAGTGGTCTTATTCTAAAGCCGATACTACACGGCGTTACTTATATTAATTGTGATTTGGTATTGAGGAAATCCGTAGACGAACGAAGGTCACCGACACAGCTCGACGAGTCAGTGAGCTGAAGTGGCAATGGGCAGGCCACATCGCTCGAAGAACCGATAACCGGTGGGGAGTAAAGGTTCTCGAGTGGCGAACACGTACCGGGAAACGTCTACCAGGTCGTTCCCCTACTAGATGGACCGACGACCTTGTTAGAGTCGCAGGGGCTCGGGACCGGTCGATGTGGCGTACCATGAGGGAGGCCTATGTCCAGCAGTGGACGTTTCCCGGCTGATGATGATGAATGAAAGATAACATAGCTGGCAGCTCATTAGCTTTAGACTTCTGGATGAGTACTTCACCATCAAGGGACATTAAGTCAAAGATATTTATGTATATGATGTATGTTTAAAAAAGTGGAATGTAAACTTTTTAGCAAATTAAATTGTTTCTTGTGACGTTGACCATATAATATCCAACCAACGTTGCAGTTTCGAACACGGCGCAACGTTGCGTGGCCGAGGACTGGGATCACTTCCACGTGTTGCTGCAACAGTTGCTGCAACGCGTGCCAGCTCTCAACCAAGCAGTGTTGCACCGCCTCTGCAACGGCCTGGAGGCTTTCTCGCCGGATTGCAAGTGGATCGTGGGGGAAGCCCCTGAGGTACTTTTCACAACTTCTTAAATTGAATTCTAGAATCCTTACAACATGCTGTGCCTTATATAATTTAGCTCTAACCACTAAAGAAATTGCGGGAACATTTAACAGCAGTTTTGATAGATAGTCGCTATGGTATGAAAGGTAGCCGAGGTATCTTTGATTTGATTGATTTATTAGCCAAGCTTCCTGTATTCCCTTTCTCCCGCACGCCTCATTGCTATGCCTGAATTATTTGTATTATAAAAAATTAAGATTGTTCGACTCATGTTCTCTATGTTTCGGTAAGAAAAGATAAAGTAATAAGTTTATCTTATTACTTTTTATTATATTATTACTATTATAAAAAAAAGCTAACCGTTCCTCTGTAGACTGCGCAAAACAGTGCTTATCAAATTAATGTAATATGGCATTACATTTCGTACAGACTCGTATTACATCGTACCATTACTCTTTACTCGAAAAATCACTTGAAATACGCTCCGTGCGCTGACATGTGACAGCTCTTTTTGCTATTGAAACATTTCTAATGCCATGATCAGATCAGATCTAAATATCACGTGCTGGAATTAAAATCCGTAGAATGAAAGCCTTATCTTTTTATTAATTTATAGGATCAGCTAACAATTACTAAACTTCAAAATTATATTTACAAGTTACATTATTCTAATTCTAGTGCGTAACCTATTACAAGCTGATACTGCATGCACAAAAAAAATTATATAATAAAATTGAAGAGATTAGATAATAATATATAAATATATGTCAATGTAGAACTAACTTAACTAACTAATCTAACTTAAAGGGAGACATATATATACCAAATTACATTATTTGATTTTTTTATTCGATTCTAATCTCCCTCCCATATGTAATATATTTTTTATATTTTTACGGAACTTTGGAAGGGAGTCGAAGATCTTCTTAGTAATACAGTTACATTTTAGTCTTTATGGTTTTGACGGCGCCATTTCGCTCGCGCCCCACTAGGTGCGAGTGAGAGGTGCAGAACGTATACCTGCGCGCGGCATGCCATGAGTAATGCGGAGGTAATGCGTGATGTTTGAGATGGTCAAGTGATGTGTGCTGCAACAGTACTCGGCCGTGTAATATCATGTGTAATGCATCCCTTACACAACACATGTCTATTTCGTTGGAGTTGTAAGAACTAGCGACGCAGATGTATGCTAAAATCCCCCTGTGCATAAGTCATGTGTTTATTGTCGTAACTTCAATAGACCGTGTCATATGGTACAGTGGGCTTAGTGGCATATCTACGAAGATAGAAGAGCTGCTGCTAAATCCGTAGCCGAGTAAACCGAGTTTCTCGTCTTAATTATTTTGTAAAAACGCTGGTTAAGAAAAATATAAACAACCTCCATTGCGGTACTACGACCTCTACGAACACCTAATTCATCTCCAAGTCGCGTGTTGGATTCCCAATTTGATATTGTTGTGAATGCGATATATCATATTTACACTGTCTCGTGTGTCAACGTGTTACTGTGCTATACGATTATTAGTGTAACGAGAGCCGTGCGAGATATTAATGCCAAGTGTAAGTATGTAGTAATCCCAGTGTCAACCGACTTCAAAACAGAAAAAGGTTGTCAATTGGACTGTATGTTTTTTGTATGCATGTTACGCGATAACTCCGCCAATTATTAATCGATTTTTTTATGATTTTGCGTTTGTTTGTTAGATAATACTTTAGAGATGGTCCCTGATAAATTTGACTGAAACTGATTCAGCGCTTTTTGAAAAATCTACAAAAACCTAATATGTATCTAAGCGTGCACGTTTTCGGGGATGAATGCCGTAGACTTTGAGCGAAGTTGAAGTCGGTTTCTAGTTCTTTTTGACTCGTTAATTATACATAATAGAACAAAGACGACCATCAAAACACAACATGTTTTTGAGTGAGAGTTGACTAACTCAAACATAAAATGGTCTAACAATGGAGATGGAAGGTTGTCATAGGAACTAATAAATTACACATAAACCCGTCGTGTTTGTGTCCGTTCTATTGGTCTTTATAGTTATTACATAGATCCGATGGCCATGTAATAATAATGTACCGACTAAAAAGCTGTATTGAATTAGTATTTTTACAAAGATTTATTATCTCTAAAAAAGGTTACATAGGGTTGCGTTTGACCACATTCTCGTCTGGTGTTGAGTCATGCCTGCGTAGCATGAGACGCGTGAGAGCGGTGAGATATTATAGATGGTATAGGCTTCCCTAGACATAGCATATTCACTGTGGTACTCGTATTAAATAGCTTTTATGTTTTTTCTTTGATGTATGGGCCTGATTTGTGTAATTTACGACAACTTCGCTAGGAATCAATCTTATAAATATATATAAAGCTAATGTTAGTACGTTAAGACAGGGTTTTCCCTATCACCACCAACTCCGATCAACTTCCCGTTGGGGGAGTGAATACCCCTTGGTCTCATGATGAAAGTAAGGGAGTTTGGTCGCGATGGGTGGAAGTGGGTGGTTGTGGGTGGCAAAAATGTGAAAAATATATATCTGTCCTTGTCTAACTCATGTGAACTTCACATGAGTGAAGAAGTTCACATGAAAACTTCTGGAAATTTCTGTAATGATCTAGAAAGGGTTACATTTACTCCACGTTTATACCAAAATAAATGTCCATCCGTGCGAAGCCGGGACGGGACGATAGTTTTTATATGAAACAACATTGGATGTATTTTTCAAGAATACGTCTGAAAACTAAGGCATATCAAGCGAAATGTTAATCGAAGAATGAAAAGCTGTGCTTCTGGAGATAATTAAGGTATTGTTATGGACTGTTTACTATTTCAGATTTATTCACTACCTTAAAGCTCTACAGTTGCACTACAACCCTGGCACATAATTATACTACGTACAGAAGGGACGTTCACCGCCTCCCACCGATCCGTGATACCTCACCCCTCCCCGCAAGAAAGAGACCCGCTCGTTACTCACACATGCCCGTGTCCGCCATGTGACTGGTTCAAGTCATAATCTCCACTGTATTTATGATGATTGATTACTTAAATTGTATGTTTGATATGTCGTTGTGATGTTGTATGTATGTATTAAAATTACGTAATTGTGAATCTTTGGTTTGCTTGAAGATATCTGCACTGAAGCGCAAATCAGCTAGCAGGTCTAGAAATCCTAATGATCTTGAGATTTACATGTTTATTCCTTAGCCCAAAATAAAAATACAAAGTCAGTAAAATTGATCAAAGGATGGCCACATGCAAATGGGTTTTAAAACTGGCAAAGAATGAATCTGACTAGCGCACTGAAGATTCCGTACTTTACATAAATAATAAAAATACTGAATCCATACTAATATTATAAATGTGTAAGTGAGTTTGTTTGTAAAATCAGAATGACTTGAGTTTTTTGTAGTAGAAGGACCGGAACAGGACTTTGGAATTTTTTTATCTCGATCGAGTTAGTAGTTTCTAAGGGATAATTTTGAAGTGCGCGCGGATGAAGTCGCCGGTAAAAAGCTAATCATCAACATCAGGTAAAGATCAATGGCACAAAATGCCAAATTTCAGGATTCTAGCTAGCCTTTGCGAGTGTCGAAATATGCGCCGTAAACTACATATTGCGTTGCTTATCATTGTCCTGTGCAACTCCATAATGACTGGTTGCGATCGCTTCTGCTCCGATGTTTTTGAATGCTTGCGCTCAGGCACAAGCGAATGCTAAAGAAGAAACAAACCTGTGTAAAAATGTGTGCCAATAAGTTTTGAGGACAGCTGTCAATTGACAAAGAACTCAGTGACGCTGATTAACCACTTGCTAATCGCAGGCCATTCAAAGATGGAACGGCCCCGGACCATTGGTTCCATATCTTTCATGATTTGGGCCACTACGGACAAAAGATGTTTCGAATCCGTCAGTTTGTGCACTATGTAAATAAAACAAACAATTATTTAAGAGTGTTTAAAAATACTAGATTTTTAGTACTTATCATCAACAGCCTATATATGTATCACTGCAGGGGCTCAGTCCTACTCTCCTACAGAGAGTGTATGGGCCATAGTCCACCACGCGGGACCAGTGCGGATTGGTAGACTTCACACACACCTTTGAATTTCTGTTCAGGAGTGTGCAGGTTTCCTCACGATGTTTTCCTTCACCGAAAAGCCAATAGTAATGTTTTTTATCATTCGTTCATAATTCCAAATAACAAATTGTAACTCATTGGAATAGCCACGAGAAACTCTAATTGTGAAAACTTTGCAAACTATTGCAGATCTTCAACTACCACGTCGCAGCTGGCATGAAGACCGTGGGTATCTCAGCAGCTGGGGGCATCGCTGAAGCTACGGCAGATGAGATAGTGCAGTCTTTCCCAAGGCACGACATACATGAGCTGCATATCAACAGGTTCCTCGGTCTTCACAACAACAAGAGGTTTTTGAGAGACAGAGTCAAAGAAGTGCCTGGTACGTACTTTGAAATTCATGACCACCCGTTGCATAGGTCCGTTCATCATCATTTACTTTCTACAAACTAAAAATGCATTAAAAATACCATACGTCAGCTAATGATACTTAAGAAATTCAACAATAAACTAAATAACTTTAAAAATATCTACACCAAGACAATGTATAACAATCGAAGTGCTTCATGGCAGCAGTCTTTTTCAACTGACTTCAAAAAAGAAGAAGGTTCTCAATTCGATGGGAATGATTTTTTTATGTTTGTTACCATAGAACATTTGACTGGGTGAACCGATTTTGATGATTGACTTTTTTATATTTGAAAGCTTGTGCTTCCCGTGTGGTCTCATTTCAGTTTGGTCCAGTTCTGACAATGGCATCCATGAGAAAACCATACAAGTCTTAAATTTGCCTTAATAAAATACTTTTGGTGGCAGTTGAAGTCGCTTTCTAGTTCTTTTTGAACGCTTAAACTTGTTTCCCTTTTCTTTCACAAACACCCCGTGATTTATTATTATCTATAATCTAAACCACGCTTGGAATAACAAATGACCTACTGTTACTCGGTTTGGTTTGTGGTTGCAAGTGTCTACGTCCGCTCGACGAGCTACGAGTACCATCATGTTACATAAGTATGACATCAAACAGCAGTGTTAATATCATGGTAAAGGTAGCAGGTGCAATGGCCTTATCGTTGCCATCGGGTGATATGAAAGCCAAGAGCAAACCAAAATCTCTGTCGCCAGTTGCCAGAGCCCACTTATAATGACCTAGTCTCTAAACTTGTATTCTATTCTGAAATGTTGCAGGCGTTCATTACGGTCTGCCTTACCCGTTCCACGAGTTCAAAACCGGGCGTAACCTGCGTTTGTCGCCAATCTACCCGACGCTGAGAGACAACGGAGCTGTGTTCGGACAAGTCATGGGCTACGAGCGGCCCACGTGGTTTGAACCAGTTGGTGAGTCGCTGTTACGATAAAACAACTAAACATCAACAACTTCTAAACATTTTCACAAAATGTGATCACATACGGAACTGAAACGTCCTTTACGGTGGATCCAATAAACACGCTCAAAGTTACTCGAGCAATGGAACGAGCTGTATTCGAATTTATGTACGTGATAAATTCCGGAATGAGGAAATTCGTATACAAGGGCAGTGGGGGGGTAACAGTTCTCGAGTGGCGACCTCGTACCGGGAAGCGTGTACCGGGCTGTCCCTCTACTAGGTGGACCGACGACCTGGTCAAGGAGGCGTATGTCCAGCAGTGGACGTTTCCCGGCTGATGATGATGATCAGTGATAGTTTGGCTAACTATCACTGATCATCATCATCAGCCGGACAGATCTCCACATGTGGATCTAGAATATTTGAAACAAACCAGGATTTTTTTAAATATATTAGTAGCATAACACAACTTACATAATAAAATGTGTCCGTATGACTGAATAGAATAATAAAAAATATAACCTCTTCCTTTTTTGAAGTTGGTTATGAGAAATGTCTTACTGAGCTACTAAGTAAAGCTGGAGTGAAACAGGTATATGCCAAGTTCGGGATTGGTTGGTGGTTCCATTTTGATATGTCCATCTGGCTAACGCCACGTTATCTAAGTCTGCCGCCACACAGATGTGTTAATAGCACTGTTGTTTACCGAGTAATGAAAGACAACACCGCCATCGCTGCGTTAACTTGAAGCTCCGTTTAACTGTCTCATTGGCCCTCACCATCAGGTAAGATGAAGGCCAAGTATAAACCTATTGTAAAAAAATGAATTTTTTTTCCCGCTTCATGATCAAGGATTGATCATATTTTCAACCTTAATACGAAATTTCCAGCGACGCCACAAGAATTGCCATTCAGAACCGCTTCGACGAAAACCTTCGGCAAGCCGGACTGGTTTGACATCGTTCAAAGGGAATACTGGGTCTGCAGAGAAGCAGTTGGCCTGGCTGATTACTCCTCGTTCACCAAGATTGACATACAGGTAACTATTTCAGTATCGTGAGCCATATCCTTATACACATTACATATACTTATATAGAAATACATAATCTGTGAAACTTTCAACTGTCTATCATGCTTTCAACTGTGTCACGGTTCATGAGATACAGCCTGGTGACAGACGGACAGACTGACAGACGGACAGCGGAGTCTTAGTAACAGGGTCCCGCTGGTTACCCTTTGGTTACGGAACCCTAAAAATATCCAACGCCGCTTTTTACATGATACGATAATTAAATATACAAATTTTATGTCCGTCTATAATAGACATATTAACGATTGAAAATTAATTGTCTCTCTCCCTCTAATCGTGCTCCTCGTGGTCGTGATTATTATTTTGTTAAAAACACAAAAATATGGTATAATAAAAATATTTAATTCAGACGAAAACCATACCAATTGTTAGAAAAACCGCCTTCAATTTGTCAAAGACCTGTAACCCCGCGAACATATCCAGCGCCCACCAGGGGGCGGTACCTCTCCCGTTGGGAATCGATGCTGAAGCTACCCGGGCCCAAAAGATATTCCAAAATAACCCAAAACTCGTGCAGTCTCAAGGTCGGGAGGCGGTGGACCTTCTCCAGTACCTGTGCTCGAACGACGTGGACGTGCCCGTGGGCAGTATCATACACACGGGCATGCAGAACGAGCGCGGCGGGTACGAGAATGATTGCAGCCTCGCAAGGATCTCAGAAAACCAGTTAGTACCTACTGATAATCATCATCATCAGCCTCCCAAACCTCCCGTATTGACCGGCCCCGAGCCGCGAACTTTACTAGGTCTATCTAGTAGAATAGGACGTCCCGACGCGGTCGATTTTATTACATAGAGAAATTCCGAGCATAGCTCCTTCCCTAGCTCGCCGAGTGACTTTTGAGACGTTTTTATTGGGACAATAGTAATCAATAGTAACAATAGTAATCATAATTAATAATTTATTGTCATCATTGGTTATTATATAGTCAGATAGTGTCTCTACGATGCTCTCATATTTGGCATATATTTTTTAATTGTTACAGAATGCTATTCAAAGTTCAGAATTTTTGAGTGAGTTTCTTTATCCTTCCTTTTACACACTTTACTTGATTTTTTGTATAGGGATAGTTCCCGTGGGATACTTTCTTTTCACGCGGACGATGTTGCGAACAAATACTAGTATCTAATTAAGCTTTTCACGACATTTCTTTGCAATGTCCACGGTGTGACTATACTGAAATATGGTTTATACAACTGGTTATTGTAATGTTTGTTAGAATAATAATTTCAAATGTATTTCAATTAAATTGTATTGTATTTCCAGCTACATGATGATAGCACCAACCATTCAGCAGACTCGCTGCAAGGTCTGGCTGAAGCGCCACGCCCCCGCCAACGGCTCCGTCACGATATCCGATGTGACCTCAATGTACACGGCCATCTGCATCATAGGGCCGTTCACGAGGAGCCTGCTCTCCGAGCTGACGGACACAGATCTCGCCCCCACTAACTTCCCCTTCTTCACCTTCAAGGAGTTGGATGTCGGCCTCGCGAACGGCATACGGGCCATGAACCTCACCCACACAGGGGAGCTGGGATATGTCCTCTATATACCTAATGAGGTGAGTGGCTTATATATTATCCTTCCGAGGGAGGATAGCGACCAGCACCACCAGAGCGGCCTAGTAAATAATAATTGTATCTTAATTAATTAATAACTAGCTTCTGTCCGCGGCTTCGCCCGCGTGGACTTTATTTTTCGCATTAAAAAGTAGCCTGTGTTCTTTCTCAGGGTCTAAAGATTGTCTGTGCCAAATTTCATCAAAATAGGTTGAGAGGTTTAAGCGGGAAAGCGTAACAGACAGACAGAGTTACTTTCGCATTTATAATATTAGTAGGGATTAATATATGTTACCTGATAATAAAGAAATAATAATATATATAATGTTTGTAAAACCAGTCAAGTGCAGGACGGACTCGCGCAGAATATGAACAAATCACATGTATAAATCAATCATAAATAATATGCACCGAACAATGCTCTACCGAAAAGCTCTCTCCAATTGAAAAACCAACTTTACTTTGCAGTTAAATTACATACCCGATGTATGTCTTTCAACTGCACAAATATTATTTAATGCATTTATGCAGTTCACGAGTCTGATTTGGGCTTCAGCTTTCCATCGTCCAGATCAGTGAGACTGCTTTGTAGGTTTAGACATTAATCACGATAGTTAGATTTTAAGAAAGATTCATAATTACTATTTGAAATCCCAATTATATAAAAAAATGATGTTTCTATATTTGATTGCCCCTCATTTTATTGTGAATATCGTGTAAGCTGCGGTTATAGTTACCGGCAATGTCATTTCGAACGCGCTGAGGCACGTGATTGGCCGAACATTCGCGATGCGCGCTCAGCCCCACTATGCCCATAACTTAAATACGTTATGTATGTTTGTAATGTGTATGTATTAAGAATGTAACGTTGTTGTAAATTGCAGTTTGCCCTGCACGTGTACAACCGTCTGATGTCCGCGGGCGAGCGCTACGGCATCCAGCACGTGGGGTACTACGCCTCTCGCGCCCTCAGGGTGGAGAAGTTCTTCGCGTTCTGGGGACAGGACCTGGACACCAACACGACGCCGCTAGAGTGTGGCCGGACGTGGCGTGTCAAGTTCGGCGTGAGTGTATGACAGTCTCACACCGACTCTAGTCATAGTATTTAAATTTCGGGCGTAAAGTGTGCCGCGCAACTGTACACCCGCTTAAGGGTTTGTCATTTGATATGGAGGCAGGAAGTCGTGTTTGTGGCTTTTGTGGTGACTGATTGGATATAAAATGTTGTGTTTAATTTTTTGCATTTTTTGTCGATTAAATTATTTTTTATGCCTAAATTATAATAATAAATATGCATTATTTAATACTCGTTTTTATGGCAATAGCCGCATATGTCGTTCGGGTGTACTGACACTATCAAACATGGCTGATAATTTTTTAAATATATATAAAAGATACATAAAATTAAGCACTACGCTACATCACTCTAGGTCTCGATATAAAATGCCGAATTCACCAGCGGATGTACGCTACATCCAGTCTGCTTTGATTAGAAGCGGCGTGTGTCAAGGCGCCATTTTACAAAGGTTTATCACCACGCCCAAGTTTCAATTGTTGATGATCTGCTGATTCCATTTCTCCTTTCCAGAAAGATATACCGTTCATTGGTCGCGAGGCGCTCCTACGTCAACGCGAGGAGGGTGTTCTCCGGCAATACGTGCAGCTTTTGCTCACAGACCATGAGCACGAAATGGACATGTGGTCATGGGGGGGAGAGCCCATCTACAGGGACGGCAACTACTGCGGGATGACCACCACCACCAGCTATGGGTTCACTTTCAAGAAGCAGGTGAGTGTTTTCCGAAGCATGGGGGAAATTTTGGGACTAAGACTAGAAGCATGTGGTATTTATTTTCCAGAAGCAACGAAAAGACAAATTTTTTCAATTTCAAAATTCTAAAATTTTATCATTCGAACATACATTCCAAATAACAAATTGTAATTGATTGGTACGAGCCGGGATCGAACCCAGACCTCGATTGTTCAAGGACTGACGCTGTACCCAACTGAGCTACTACTGAACTTAAAACGAAAACAATCACGAATAAGTTGGCTTTACATTTTAACGAGTAATAGTCGACCAAATTATAAAATCATCATCATCACCAGCCTATATACGTCCCCACTGCAGGGGCTCAGTCCTACTCTCCTACAGAGAGTGTATGGGCCATAGTCCACCACGCGGGCCCAGTGCGGATCGGCGGACTTCACATGCCTAGTTCTAGACATGCAGGTTTCCTCACGATGTTTTCCTTCACCGTTAAGCAATCGGATAATGTACTTGAATTGAAAAACAACTCATAGGTACACGGCTGGATTCGAACCCGGTACCCTCAGATTGAGAGTCCGCGAGAGAATTATAAAATATACTTGGAGATGTCAAAATGAACATTTCGTGCGAATTTCATACAAAATTACTTTTTATAAAACGGAACCATACACTGCTAGAGAATTGTCTCTGTATTTTGTAAATATTTTCTGTGTGCAATAAAATGTTTAGATAAAAATAAATAAAGGTTTTCATCGATTTCACTAAAAATCTAAGTCGTGGTGCTGTATATATATCTGCCCTGCTCTCACCTACTAAAAACCTCGTGCGCGAAATGAAATACACTCAGTCACAACCGTAACTCTGTTAATGTTTCAGGTTTGCCTCGGATTCGTCCAGAATTTAACTAAGGAAGGATCCCCCCAGCCTGTCTCCAATGAGTATGTCCTCACCGGGAACTATGAGATCGACATTGGTGGGATAAGGTGAGTTCATCATCAACAATCATCAATGACCTTCTCCCTGCACTTTACGCACACCGGCAAGTGGTCGTCGTGCTCTGACCGGTAGACAACACAGATGACAGTTCACGGTAGACACTTGTGTTGTCTTCGCGATTGTGCTGCCCCCGCTGATCTACTTACTATATTTTGTCTATTGTTTATGCATTATATATAAATATATTTATGTAGCACCACTTACCCCTAGTTATTTATATGATTCTTCTGCCCCAAGGTTGCCTGGAAGAGATCGCTCTTAGCGATAAGGCCGCCTTCATTGTACCTTTTATGTTCTTTTATGTTTGTGTGTGTGTGTGCAATGAAGTTTATTTATATATTTATTTGATTTGAATTGAATAATCGTATATTCCCAGTAGGTTCCACTGAAGTTGTCCCACCGCTGGACTGTTTACTGACTCATACAAGTGGTCGGAGTGCAGTAGTATGAGTAATTTAATTTTTGTGTATAAAATTCCCAGCAGTCCAGCGGTGGGACAACTTCAGTGGAACCTACTGGGAATATACGATTATTCAATTCAAATAAACTTCATTGCACACACAAACATAAAAGAATACATCACCACGCTTGTCAAGTGGGTTTGTGATCGCAGTAATATGTTGATTTACAGTAGCTTTATTTACCGCCTCCATGGCCACACTTGGAATTACAATCTAGAGGTCCTGGGTTCGAGAACACAGGCAGTAGCTACATGAGACATGGCAGAAGACTAGGGTGTGTGAGGGCGGTCATAGACCTTACAAACTACAGGATAAGAATACCAAAAATAATCAAATTAAAAATGTACAGATACGCAGCGAAGGTGAACCTCCACTCGCCGAATCTGCCCACCAAGTACCCCGACAAGGAGCGGGACGTGTACCAAGCGACAAGGAAGCTCCACGAGGCGCAGCAGGCGCTCGGCAGACACTACCAGCCGTAACACCAACACCGACCAGGTCTCCCGTACCTTAGTACATTAGCGTTAGCCCTCTCCCAGTGCTTACATTATCTTTTAAAATATAATATCTGGCTTTGATAACTAATTACCTAAACATAGGAGACGAAATTATAGTGTCGCGAAATGAATATCATTAATGTACAACTTTATAGTTAGCTACAATAGCAGTTGCGCAGCTAATGGTTCATAGATGGCGCTTTGAACAATAATCGAAAGTGTTTAAAATGAAAACATGATTCACTGTGAAGTTGTATGTCATGACATTACAATCTGATGTCCTATTTTTAGATAGTTACTACACAAATCCAGCTGTTATATTTTAAAAGATTATGGCAACAGTTTAGTCTGAAACTTTGATGGAGGTGGATCGCCTTAAGGAACGTACCCACTGCGTGACAGGTTCAGGGGTGGAGTGGATCTTCAAAATACCATTCTTGATCACAGGGGCAGAAGTCTTATAGAGAAATCTCGCGCCTTTTCGAGCTGTATTCAATTGGTAGCGCGCAACGATCAGCGCTTTTTGCTGACGGGTGGCAACACTGACGCGCAAATATATCGGTTGGACGTTTTAAATTTGTGTGCTAACTCTTTCAAAGCTTTCTTATAGCACAATCACTTGTAAATTTCTGTTTGCAAAAAATTGATTTAAAAATATTTTTTTAAATTACCACGTGGAAACTAGAGGAGGGGTCATTTCATTAAAAATGGGTCACGTATGGGTATGTTCCATTAGACGTTAGTAAGATAAACAGATCGAAGCGCAATGTCGGTTCGCAAATCAAATGATCGCATCGCAAAGTATAGCGTCGCATCGCATCGCAACGTCATCCAACACATTGTCGCAGCGATGGCGACGAGAAAGAGACCGACGTATTTTTAAAAAATGCCACGTGTCCTAAAATACTTAATTAAATATGCATCGCAATGCAGAATGAATCGGAAATCCGTAGAAGAACGTAGGTCATAGGTCAACTGACATAGCTCGACGAGTCGGTAAGCTAAAGTGGCAATTGCCAGGCCACATCGCTCGAAGAACTATAAAGTTGTTTAGTTGCGAAAACGTACTGGGAAACGTAGTGTCTCATACCATGAAGGAAGACTATGTCCAGTAGTGGACATTTCATGAAGGTTCGTAGTTTGACCATTGTTGCCTCAGTTGATTGGCTTGGATTATCTCAGTTGTAAGAAGGACTTAAAATAAACAAAGTTTTCAACCGGCTTCAAAAAATAAGGAGGTTTTCAGTTCAACTGTATTTTTTTGTTTGTATATTACGCGATAACTCCGCCAATCAATTTTGATGATTTTTTGTTTGTTTGATATATAATTTAATACTTCAGAGGTGGTCCCATATAAATTTTATCAAAATTGATTCAGCGCTGTTTGAGAATAGATAATTCTACTTCTGAGGGTGTATATGAGTTGGTTTCTAGTTCATTTTGTACGCGTTAATTATTGAATTCTTCTCTCTCTCTCTGAAATTTATTTCAGTGCAGTGCGGCGCGCCAAATATATATATTTATATACAAAAGCCACCTGCAGTTACCAGTGTGTAGAGCCTTATATTTGTATATTTATGAAGTATAATCTTATTAATCTTGTGAGGCATCAGAGAGTTTATGTCACAAAAACTGTAATGTACTATTTTTAATATGTTCACAGATATATTGGTACCTAATATAAAATACTTCTTAGTGATACAGAACAGTAGTATTTAAATGAGTAGCGGCTCTTACTACACAGTACGAACAATGACTGGTTTCGAAGTTACCCGGTATAGAAAGAAAATGCTCGAAACTTCGACTGAAAGCAAACGAGAAGTACTATGATTGGTTGCGTAGTAAGAAATCCAAATCGAAATAATCTAATCGTTTATCGCTAAAGTATTTTTCTCCTGCTCTTTTAGATGAAGAAAAAAGTGAGGTATGATATTGCACGCATAATGACCAATAAGCAAAAATAGTTTATAAGTTGCTTCCAATGGAACGGAAACGTGTGCGAGTCTCTAGTGTCTATTTTCAGGGCCAGTTACTAGCTGTTTAACGTAAAGTTTAACTGAAACTTCAGTGTATTACAAATCATACTGGTATAATCTTGAGATTCCGATAGGTCCCCACGACACTCGTGTGACTGTAGATTTAGCATCAACGCTGCCATATCTATATAGCCCGATCGTTATAGGGTTGTATGTAACATTTTGTTTATTTGCTTATTGATATTTTGCGAGTATATGCCTGATTATATGTTATACTAGCTTCTGCCCGCGTGGACTGTATTTTTCGCATTAAAAAGTAGCCTATGCCCTTTCTCAGGGTCTAAAGATTGTCTGTGCCAAATTTCATCAAAATCGGTTGAGAGGTTTAAGCGGGAAAGCGTAACAGACAGACAGAGTTACTTTCGCATTTATAATATTAGTAGGGAGTAGGGATTTTTACGTATTGGTCGTTATGTGTTTAAAGGGATTTTTGGGGTCTTGAAAATGATCCAAACCTTAATTTAAAAATTATTGACACATTTGTCCTTTGTACTGGTATTTAGAAGATAGAGTATAAGTTAGTTTATTTGCTTAACGTTGTCCCTCTCCTAATGCTTCCATACTACATTTCTGTAGCCATAATCTTTTAAAATAGAATAGCTGGTTTTGATAAATAATTCCCTAATGAAATGAAATTACTAACTGAAGAATTACAAACTCTACACTGACGGTGATTAAAAGTTTTTAAAAATCTGTCAATAATTGATCCTATTGTGAAAAAAATTCCTTCATTGCGTAACTAGTTCTAACGCATAACTGCGTCTGTTCCTGAGGTACTGGAGCAGTACAGGAGGGTGTGTTTACGATGTTGAAATTATACGTCGTTTGACGTTTCGTAGACACACACTCCCGTACCGCCGCCATACCTCAGGAACAGACTCAGTTATGTAGTACCTAATCTGTGCCATGCATTGGTCGTCTAAAAGGATGATGGTCTGTGTTATTTTTATTTAATAAGTTGTTTTAATATATCTAATAATATTTACTATTGATAAAATGTAACTTTAGGAGATATTTACATTTACATTATCGTAATTATCTGTTTTTAGTGATCACAGAAAGCAATAAAATTAGTTTTATTTGTTTAAAATAAGTTTTAAATGATGCGCAAATATAAGCTTCCAGTGGTTGTAACATGAAGGACATACTGGGTGAGGTGAACTGGGGTAAGGCTATCACTGTCTTGTGTATTTTAAGTTATAGCTTCCTTTTAAAGTCGGTAACGCATTACATATTTCTATAAAATATAGCCATGTCTCGTAACACGTAAGATTCAAACAAACTTGTTATATTAAATTTCAAAAAATTCTATAGGAACAGCATAAAGTTCATATTATTAAAAAATTTAGAAACCCCTACACAATAATATATTCCATATAAAATAAAATATTCCATTTCATGCCGAAAATGCTGTCTAACATCAACCGATACTCTTCAAACTGCTGAATCGATTGTTAACAAATACTGAAGAAACTTGCTTTCACCTAAAAAAGGCATCAAAATGGGTCCATCCTTTAGAGCTACGATGCCATACAGATATTGGTTTCAAACTTATAACACCCCTCTTTCTTGCGTCGAGGGTTAAAAATAAATACTGTTACTCTTACCGCAGTTGGTGGCGGAAGACTAATCGATTTATCTGTCTTCCATTTTAACTGGTTTAATTGACCTTAAGTGAAAAGTTTTCAGAACTCTAAATAGTTTATTTGTATCTTAGTTAAACTGAATTAGTATGCCAAAGGTGTTTCAAACAACTTCGTTGTACGAGTAAAAACATATTTTTAGTGACTGAAAGAAAACTATGTTAGTCTTTACCCTACCTCACTTCACCTACTTCATGGGTTGTAATAAGCAATAAAACAATGTATGTGACATTAACCTTTTATTTCTTACGTAATAAATATTAAGAACATGAATTTGTGTTTTATTGAAAAAAAGTAGTTAGCCATTATTATTATTCCTCTCGGAGTGGTCGTTGTAATTCTGTCACCCCTTTTTGGTTCAGTGCCCAAAAGGTGCCAGTTTCCTGTCCACCCTGTGGTGTCTTTTAAACCAAAATAGATAGCTAATAATTTCACAGAATATATGTTACTAATTTTATGGATGTCTTCCAAAATCACAATACTCGTAATAAATGTAAAAAACATGTCTTTTCAACCTTTTTTGTCCATTGTGAAAACGGTGAATAAAATAGATATTCAATTATGAAGTTGCCGTTTTTAATATTTGACTACTTTGAAGAAGAATATCTTGAGTCTAGAAAAGTCTAGTCTAGTCTAGAAAATGTTAAAAATATGTCTTTATATATGTAGTTAATGTCACACTATATTTAAAAAATGAAATACATACATAGTTAGTACTACAAATGAACATAGATGCTTAAAAGTAAATTTATTGCTGGCATAATCATAATTGCTTTATAGTCAGATTTTTATTGGTCAGATTTTCATTACATCAAATTTCCATCTCAGCAGATTTATCAAAATATGGTTAATATTGGCGTTTTACCTTACAATAAAACGCTTATTAAATACTTACCTAATTCGAAGCCTATTAAATGAGAGTAGCACTTCCGTTTCCCTTTAGCATTGCTGATTTGACTTCTGTAGTCCCCTTCTACCCAACTTCCGCCCACCGCCAGCAGGTGCGAGCCGAGGCCATATAACGCGCTCGTAGCTCGCGCGCTAGCTCATTGCGGATTTGCGAATGTCCGCCAGGCAGGAGTTAAGCTATAGGCTTCGAATTAGGTAAGTATTTAATAAGCGTTTTATTGTAAGGTAAAACGCCAATATTAAAGACTGTACCGTTATTCGAAGCCTATTAAATGAGAAGTGTTTGATATCGCCTGGCGGTGGAGGACGCCAATGTGATTACAACATATTATGTTAGGTAGAAAGGAAACAACATTATGTGAAGAGAATCATACATACATTGTAGAATCAAATAATTACACATCTTTCTAAACTGATGCAAATAAATTACTCAAACTTGATTGATTTGGAGTTGATTGAATTACCTCTCTGTGGTAAAATTTTCTGAATGTATCTTCGGAGCGCCAGTTGCCCTGAGCTAATATCTGATCTATTGAAAAATTATCTATCCAGTTCTTGGATGCTACCGCAGCTCTCACACTGCCAGGAGCAGCTTTGATGCCAGCTAGCCGGAGCATCGATTTAACCCAACCAGCTAAGATGGTGCGAGTAGCTGCCCGTGGTTCACCTCTAGCAGTAACAAACAGTTTGTCGCTTTTGCATGCAGTCCGTCGCTGATGCCCTGCTTCAATCAAAAGCTTTACCCAATGTACTGGATCTGTCGCTGGTTGGTTATCGTTTTTCAAAAGTTTCCAACCAGATTGTCTTTGATCTACCGTGTCTGTCTTTGATCCAAAACCTGGCCAAAGAATAATTCCATCTTGTATGTCATGTAGGTGATCTGGACTAACACTTAGTAGAGTAAGGTCATGTACACGTCGTCCCGAACAAAGCAATAATAGTGTGGCTGTGTGACGAGAAATCTCATACAAGCTGTTTGAGATTCTTTTCTTCTGCAGAAAGGAAGTCAATAATGAAACATCCCATATCGGAGGCTTTGGGTCCTTAGGTTTCTTCAAGGCAATTGCTTTTAATGCTTGCTGTACCAATTTGTGTGAACTTAGTGAACCTGAGTCGTCTATGTTACAGAAGGTAGAAACTACAGATTTATGCACTAGGATAGTTTTGTGTGCGAGACCGTCCTTCTGATGAAGGTCAATAAGATATCGTGCTAACTCAGAACCCGTAGGTTTGGCACCAATGCTATTTTCCTGCGCCCATCGGCACCAGCGTGACCAGGCCGCTTTATATGTTTTACGGGTAGATTCTCTCCAACCCGACATCAATAGATTTTGTTGTTCAGTTGTCCAGTCAGTTAAATTCCTACTCCACCCCCACATCTCCAAACTTCCAGTGCTATCTCGGTTACATTGGGAGGAGGTGCTTGGGTTGTCGCATCTATCAATACCTGATCCAGGTTCCATATTGTGTGAGGAGGTGATAGAGCTCTGGCCTTCAGATCCGCTCGCCAAAAAACTTTCTGCCACCTGGGCGCCACTATTAGGAACACACCTCGCGCTTGGTTCATGTGATGTAAAACTCTCGGAATCAGGCATGGGGGTGGAAATACCCATGCTAACTGGTAGTTCCAACTTTTGCTTGGTGCATCGTGAAATTCCGCCTGGCTGTCGTTCAGGTCTAACGATGCGTAAGTCGGTACAACATGCGCCAACCGTGACGCAAATAAGTCGATGTCGGGATGCCCCCATTTGGCAAATATTACTTGTGTTGCCCGGGGAAGTAAGTGCCATTCCGGAAGGGGACGATGCCTTGATAGGTGATCGGCTTCGCAGTTCAATATCCCTGGCAGATGGAAAACTCTCATTTGGATTTGAAGATAATCGATTAGTGTAAAAATCTTGTATGTCAGGTGCATCGCCGCCTCCGATCGAGTACCTCCTTCGTTTCTTAGATATGCCACAGCTGTCCGATTGTCGCTCTGTAGCAACACTGACGCTTCGCACAAACCGAGATCGTATCCTCGTTCTAGTACTTTTAAAATTGCTAGCAATTCCTTTTGATTGCAATGCAGATCCTTCTCTGCTTTGCTCCAAGTACCTGTCAGACTGATGTTGTTGAGCTTGGCACCCCAGGCGAGGTCCGAGGCATCTGTCGTCAAGTAATGGGTTGGCGGCGGGATGTGCAATAGAGTCGAGCGATGACAGTTCTGAAGCCACCATGAAAGCTCTCTCGTCACTCCGTTTGGAAGCAAAAGACGCTTCCTCGGTGGTATGCGCACTAGCAGGTTGAAGAACCTTTGTAACTGGCGATAGTTCAGTCTGCCTCTTGGCACCACCAAGCTGGCAAAGTTCAAGACGCCTATCAAGGATTGTACCTCCAAGAAGTTTGCTTTCTTTCTGCGCAGTAACCTGTTGACAAAGTTTATAATCTTTTCGGTTTTCTTCTGAGGAAGACTTTTTGAGCCTGTCCATGGATCCCACATGATCCCTAGATAGTCTAGACGCTTTTGTGGAGCAAGCACTGATTTCTGACAATTGATTTGCCATCCCAATCGAAATAGCGTATCTGTTACTATCTTTGCGTGACTTTGCAGAGTCTCCCAATCCTGGTGCGCCAGCAAGAAATCGTCCAGATATACTAATATTCTTATCCCTCTCTGGCGAAGGATCTGCGCAATCCAATTCGTTATTGAGGCAAATACCCTTGGTGCTGAACTCAATCCAAAGGGTAGACATGTCATTTCTAGTAGTTCGTCTTTGTACAAGAGACGCATGAACCTCCTGTGGGGTCTGGATATTGGAAGATGAAAATATGCCTGTGACAGGTCTATTTTGATAAGATAATCCTTGGATTGTAAGAAATCTGGAATCCTTGACACATTGATCAAAGAAAAATTCTTTATAGCTACATAGTCGTTGAGAGCTTTTAAATTGAATATAGGTCTCAGCGAGCCGTCGGCCTTTGGAACCAGAAAAAGGCTCGAAAGAAAACCCGGACTTTGCCTCACTACCTCTAAAACATTTTGTTCTTTCATTGTTTGAATTACCTGAGACATCTCGGGCGTTGCATGTATTTGAAAATGACGACTTGGCATCACTAACGGTGGTTTTCTTATAAATGGTATTCGGTACCCCTGAATTACCTTTAAAATGTAAGCCGGAGCATTCAGTCGTACCCACTCGTTGTAATAATAACGAATTTGCCCCGCCCGAAACTGCCGAGAGTCAATATCTCTTACGTTTATTCGCAGATTTATTCCTGTACGAGGGCGATGCCGCTCGCTTTGTTGCACCTCGTCGTTCCGTGGGGTACGACGTGCCCGGCTGCATATTTCTTGGACGAAAGGTTGCATTGTTTCGAGAATAGGCAGCCCTTAAATTCCCACCTTTGTTTGATCCTTGCGCAGGACAGTGCTGACATAAATGATTGCCCTGCGCGGGCATATGACACTGATTCATAAAACCTTGCGCAGGCACATTTCGCTTAAAAGAATAACTGTTGGGTTGCGCAGGGGCAACCGTCGTGTGTGACCCTTGCGCAGGGCACTGTGTTTCATCACCCTTTGCTTGCGCAGCAGGGGCACCAAATTTCATTTGGTTTGGTTTGTTTAATGGCCAAAATACCTTCCTGACGCCGCCTGCTTTTTCCAGAGCAGCATTAAACTTCTCCGCTGCAAAAAGGTCCGAGCAGGATGGAGGAATCTTTCGCAGGGTGGATTTCACTAGTGGTTCTTTGACATATTTTAAAATAGCCTCACGTCTCTGCTGAACAATATCAGCTCTATGTCCACATATCATTTGCAGCGCATCCACTGAAACTTTTTGAAATTCGCCCTTTTTGAAAGTATTTTCAATTTTTTCCTGTAAACCATCACGTGTTAAATTCTCAGTATCCCCACACCAAGTTAAAATTTCTTGCAATCCTTTCTCTAATGCCTCTTTTTGTTTCAAAAAGGCATAAGTCAGAGCTGAAAAAGACTTTTCTACGTATAAAAGCGATTTATTAGTTTCATAATTCTTTACTTCGTCGTTGGCTTCTAGTTCAATAAATCCGGGTGAATGGGCATAGATTTTTTGAGTCTCAGCGTAGCGAACGTCACACCATGACTGCTCATCAAATCTCTGAAGGTTCTTTAACGCTTCTAAGTATGAGTCAGGAGTCTTTGGAACGACTGGATCTTTAACACTGGTACTTATTTGTAGACTAAAATCGGAAGGGTTACGTACCACGTTTATCGAGCCATCCACAGCTGTGTTGAATAAATTGCCACTAACGTTTGAATCTATCAATTCATATTCATCTGGCGTTTGATACATGGGAGTACTTGCGGGAGGGATGTGTATTTGACTGCGTAAATCACTGACCTCCTTTAAGACTTTCTTCAAGACTCTGTGGTTGTGATGACGCGTAGACCGCGACTTTTTCTTCGATTTTCTATGTCTTTTCCGGGGAGAAGAGCTACTGTCCGAGCTTGAGGACGTTGAAGCTGAAGACGTCACAGATGAACTCCTCTTCCGCTTATTCTTCTTATTTTTCTTGCGTTGAACCCGAGTACCGTGTTCGGTGACGACATCTCTTTCATTTTGGGAAGCAACGTCCATTTGACAATTCACATCCATTCTGGGTATATTATCATTAACACTCATTTTACTGAAAGTAAATTCTTTTTTTAAAACGTTCTGAAACGCAAAAAGAAAATTATTTCATGAAATGTTCACATTTTGATATTAAGTTATAACACAAAAAGAAGTCAACTTGAAACCACAACTGTTTGAAATTCTACAAGTAAAATTTCAAAAGAAGTGAAACACGAACGGCAAACACCGTTTGAAAATTATTTTACACAATGCTAAGTTGTCTATGTTAAAATAAAATAAAAACTCACGTGGTAGCAGCACCGTGCGGTGGTTTAGACAACGTTCTGGGCCGGGAAACAGACGCCAATGAGCTAGCGCGCGAGCTACGAGCGCGTTATATGGCCTCGGCTCGCACCTGCTGGCGGTGGGCGGAAGTTGGGTAGAAGGGGACTACAGAAGTCAAATCAGCAATGCTAAAGGGAAACGGAAGTGCTACTCTCATTTAATAGGCTTCGAATAACGGTACAGTCTTTAATAATAAATAGCATTTATTTTGTAACATCTATTGGTACATTAAAAATATGTATTATTTTATATAATATGTAAGTGGTATACATATAAGCCCATATAACTAAAAACCTAAAATACAAATCTACCAAGTAAATTTTAACCTACTTCTTAAATATTAGTTCCTTTGCAAATGTATGTAAAATGATCAAACAAATGTCTTCTTTTTGGCACCTTCAGTCAAACTATAGTTTATTATGTCGAAATTGTCCTGTATAGGAAAACATCAAAACTTGGTGTGATTAAGTATAGTGCAAATTTTATAGTACTGAACTTGCAATAAAGACTGAATAATGATAGAATTCATTATTTCTTTTTGTAACTATGAAACGCAAATATATTGTGTGGTGGTATGGAACTCAAGCTGTGCGAGACTAACTCATACTTGGATAATTTCATCATCAGCCAGGAAACGTCTACTGCTGGACATAGGCCTTCCTGATAGTAAGCTACATCGACCAGTCCCGAGCCATCTGCATCCAGCGTTACCCTGCGACTCTAACTGGGTCGTTGGATAATTTAGGTCATTATATTATGATTTAAAAAACTGTTGAAATATTTTGTTTCACTATCGAGTAAAAAAAAGTAATTATAGAAAAATAAAAAGTCAAAAAAACTTATTATGTCATTATCAATTTAAAGTCATTGAAAATTGATTTGAAGTTAAATCTTTCATAGCACCACTGAAAAGTAGTCATGAAACAAATTCGTCAAGCACTATTTATTCATTGAATATGAATAGCTGATTATACTATCTGCACAAGTATTAGTCAAAAATTAGTTTATGGTTTAGGTCAATTAGTCAATAATATGTCTATAATGCAAATCTATAAAAAAGTCATACTATAAATTGAAATGGTCTTATAGTCTACAGGAATACCTTCTCCATTTACAACCACCAAACATTAATTTAATGCACCTAAAATTACTAAATAAAATTAATGATATCAGGTACGTATCTGGCCGTCATAGTAGGCTTTCTCAGTTTCTCCTTTATACAGTCACAGGGTGACATTGTTGAGAAATCAAACCTCTTCACTTTACTTTCGATCTTTTCAAATAGGTACGGAGCAGCTACTGGCCTTACACGTGCCGTCAAAACCTTACCAAAGGCAGAGCACTTGCCTTTTTTTACTTTTTGTTTTAGAATATAGGACATGTCTGTTATGCAGGGTAATATTGGTCGAGGCGTTTTGGATACTTCAGGCATTTCATCACAGTCAATGAACTTGGGTTCAAATAAAGACTCCAAAGAGCTACTACTGCTTAATACCTCTTCCTTACGTTGGTGTTCTGGTCTGTAAGGAATCTGTATAGCTTGCATCAAGTCAATGACATAATCGTCTTCTTCTAATGTCAACTTTTTAACTTCTTCTGCAAGTCGCTGTTTCTCTTCATCCTGATGTCGTTTCAGTTCCTTCTTTTTCATCATATTAGCGACCTGTTCAGCTAAGATGTTCTGTATAGGGCTGTTTGTCAAGTTGAAGCTAGGTAATGGTAGTCTTTGACCAGGCGAACATGATAGGAAAGTGTCAGATAATGTACCCTTTTGTCCATTAGGAGATGGTATTGGGATTCGGTTAATGGGGCTGCTGCCATCCGCCGAACGACTCTCTTGAACTGCTGTCTTGGAGAGATGACTGTCCACCAAGGCAAGTAATGATGTAAAAGAACTTGAGTCAGTCATATTGCGTGTTATCTAACTTTTGTTTTACTGTGCTCCTTATTTTACAGTTTTCGATTGTGTTATTTGAATGCTGCAAGGAACTTATATCGATATATACGAATATATCAAGCCATAATTTTATAACAAACTAGCATTTTGTTATGGTATGTATTAAAACCAGATGATTTATCTTTCTTTGTTTAGAAAATGAATACCAAAGTCAACAACATTTGATGTAACCCAAAGAGTATCTAAGAGTATAAGTATGTAACCAAACCACTGAGCAAGTAATCACTACGTCATGTAACCACAAACTATATAGAGTAATGTCACAAACTTATTTAAAGACCAGCTGAAATAAATACTAACAACGCCATTTTGAATGCTAGTGTTTAATCTGGAAAAAGTACAGTATTTTGAATGAATTAAAATACACAGTAGCGCCGTCGATCTCTTTTTAATGTTTGGCCCAATTACTTGCTCAATAGTTTGGCTCTGTAAGTCATATAGCACTCACTCAGCACAGTGTCTTTGTCAGAGAGATGATAGAACGATGTCATGATTGTAGTCTAGTGATGTAGTTAACTGAAGTTTTATCTTTTTCTATGTAGTGTATAAAAGACTGTTTAGTTATATATACAATGTTTTCATTCGTACTTCTTATTTTTTAACTATTTTTTACATACATTACGTTATATACCTTCCTTATTCTTTTAATTTTTATGGTCTTGGCTACATAGACGTTTGCCGAAAGGAATTGCCAAGTTGAAATGAAAGAGACGCAGCCATATAATCGAGTGCATAAAATTAGATATCTATTTTTCTCGTCGGTTAAGCAAAAAACATTCAAAACAGCTTTTGACGTTTTTGCTTAGACACCTTTGCAAACTTTTTACACTACACGCATACATAAAAACCCTGTAAAAAACGTAGTGTAAAAAGTTTGCAAGTGTGTCTAATCGAAAACGTCAAAAGTTTTTAAAAAATAAATAAATCGTAAATAGTAAACAATCACATACCCACTAGCAAGTAAATCACACATACCCATCACCAATTAATTCACCATCTCAGACTAATATATATAGTAATTTGATAGTAATGGCCATGCGAGTGATCTGTGCTAGTAATCAAATCTAGTAATTTGCTAGTAATGGCGGCCAGGCGCAGTGAAATGAATGACAAAATTTACTTTACGTTTACTTGTTTAGTTTTATACGTTCAGTGCTGTGTATTGGAGTAAATAGTATTATTTGGTTGTGAATCGATTGACTGTTGAGCTGAAAACATGCCCCGCAAGGCAAGAACGACAATAAGTGTCGAAGAAAAAGTTAGTATGATACGTGCGATAGAGAATGGTGAAAAGAAAAGTCATGTTGCAAAACGTTTAGGCCTCGGCCAGGGCACTGTGGAAGCTATTTGGAAGTCCAAGGAAAAATACTTACGGGGAGAAGTGTATGCCAAGAATCGCAAAAAGCTAAGGAAGCCGACATTTCAAGATTTCGATCGATTGATGCATGAGTGGGTCGCCGCGCAGCGTCGGGTCCCCGCCCCCGTGACGGAGGAGTTGTTGAGGGCAGAGGCTCATCGGCTTGCGGATTCGCTAGGCGTCAAGGAATTCACGCCGTCGGAGTTCTGGCTCGACATGTTGAAGCGCCGTTACTGCAGCTTGGGCAGTGTGGGCGCAGCCGTGAACTATGTAACTGATACATCAACATGATAAATATATTATTTTTTTCCATATAACGAGGCATTGGGGAATTTCTGACTCTGCGATCGTGACGTGTCTGTGTATGTGCAGGCAACCAAGGAGCCCCCCTGCGACCCTAAGGAGTCAATGGAGCCCCCCTGCGACTCGGAGGAGTCAATGGAGCCCCCCTGCGACACTGAGGAGTCGATAGGCCTCGCCAGCCCCCCTGCGCCGAGCCATTCCACGCACGCCGGCGACGAGTTCGATCTATTCTTCGCTAGCATTTCACTCACAGCGAAGAAACTCTCCCCTGCCGCACAGGTATTAGTATTGTTTTCAAAGGTTGCCACATTCCTGGTTAAGAATCAATGCTTATAGAATGACTTGGTTGGCCGCATGTCTGTCTGTCAATACCCTTTTTCTCTGAAACGCATGCAGTTACAACACTCGCACTCTACTGTATTATTTTCGATAATAACTATCCCTAGATGACATAACCCACTATGGCATTGCCACCGCTAACTAGCCTTGCCTCCCATATATGTTAATAATTGATAATTTGCATCCTATTGTGGCAGAACCCTAAAAAACAGTCTTTCATTATTGTTGAATCAAACTGAAGACTAATTAAAGATTTCATGCATGTTGAAGAAACACCTCATGTGTGAGGTGCTGCGATTGGTGGAGAACGAGCAGCCAGTGGAGGAAGCGCGAGGGGAGAATCCCCCGCCCTCCGGCGACCCCCTGCGCGCGCTCTCTCCGTTCCCTGCGCCCATTGTCACACCAGTGATCAAAGAAGAGATCAAAGTGGAAATTAAAGAGGAGATCAGAGTTAACATTAAAGAGGAGATAATGGAAGTGGAAATACCATTGTAAAACTCTGTTTCTCTTGATGTAATTTTCTAGGGTACTTTCATTTTTTCAATAAAAATCATTCCTTAAATGAAATTGTTTTATTTATTTCTTATTTGTAATACAAACTGAAATTTCCTTAATTTTCGATAACAGATAGATCCGTACATGCAAATGATGTATGTTAAAAATCACTTCATGTTAGAGTTATATATTAAAAATTCCAACTTTATCAGTTCCTAATCAATTCCTGATTTTAGAATTGACAAATCCAAATCTAATACATATTTCATCTTAGATCTAGCAAAATTAATAAATCAATAAATAATAGCGACCTCTGTTCTAGACACAGTTGGAAAAAATCAAAATTTTTGCAAATAATCAAAAATCATTAATTTTTTTAAAATATAAAAAGATCATATTTTTTTGTTGTTTTGTTGAAAGATGAAGAAAGAGAAGGTGGAAGACAGAAGGATGGCATCTGGCATTTTTTAGAAAACAGTAAAAGAATCTTTATGTTTACAAATTTAACTTTATAGTTGAAAGCCATACATCAAGTATGTAATGTTGCAAAGTTACCGTTAATTTTATTGGATTGAAACTATCTTAATATATATGTTGTGTGTAGTGCACATATATTCTCTTTTTACTATCTTTCTGAAGTAATTTATGTAAATTTCAGGCTAAATTTTGTCACACTCTCCCCTATAAATGTTACAACACGAGAGCTCCTCCCCCATAAATTGTTCATCGTCTTTAAGCAATGCTTGGCAGTCATCTCTCCTGATATACCATAGTGGTGTGGTGACCCTGTCTAGAAGTGACAGTTACAAAAGAACAATGCATGTGCAGTGAGTATTCAGAAATAAAACTCTTAGTTGATTCAATCCATCAGGTATGTATACTCTTCAATATATTCTCAACACACAGTTAGGCAGAGTAACGTTTACTAGTACTCATAGAATCACATACAATATCAACATATAAAAGCTTAAACATTTATGACTAAATGTAAATAACGTTCAGTCACGTATCCGAGTAACTTGTAGTAACTTAATTTGATGTAACGTCGTCGTTGGCACCTGCTGGAGATGTTGTCATGCCTCTTCATATAGATGTCGCTGGTAGCCCTCGCACTGGATGTTATGGTAACAACTCGTAACAGTCCTATATTATGACTTTTTACTATTCTTTGCTGTTTTAATAAGGGCTGTTTAAGTACAAAATCATTTTGAGTGTTCATGTACATCTAAGCATAACAGTCGGTAATTAAAACTTTCATTACGATATTCAAGTAACAAAACCTTCAACTATTTTCAGAAGTAAGGATCAAGACATTCCATTCTGATTTTAAAAACTAGACAATTTTGTTTACATATTTTATAACCTCAACAGATAAAACGAATCGTTAATCGAAAAGAGTATACATTTAATTCGAAAATAATGTATCTTACATATAAATGAAGAGACTACTAACCTCTCACTTCAGCTGTTCTCTAATTCTCTTATAAACATCTTGTAAATATCCTTTACATCAGTCAAGCTTCAAATTCAGTCAAGAAACGCTTAGCAAGACTTTATAAATTACATCTCGAGCTACAACTTGTTTTATTCATTTAGATTAACTTTAAATATTAAACTGCAAGGAAATTCGACGAAATATTATAAATATCAGTCAGTCAACAGTCAGTGATAATAAAAAATAAAATGTCTCCAATAGCGATTACTGGCGATTACTTGCTCAGTGGTCTCCAATCTAGACGTGTCATATTTATTGGATTGGAACAGATAAAAATAACCTTATCTATACATATAACAGTCCCAACCTCTTACGAGCTGTACTAAATACCTGTTGTTCTAAATAACAAGCAAAACAGACTGTTACCGCCACCGCGGCGCATCTGCAACAGTTCCACTGTTACGTCAACTTCCCTGTTATAGTACTCGCACAATAAGTTTGCCCCTCTGAAGATAGTCACAAAAGACCGCGAAGGATCAATTTATTAACGTAGAAGCGGGATGCAAGGCAAGTTTGCAAAGGTGCAAAGAAATGACCTAGTGTTTTATGTTATCTAAGGATAGTTAATATCGAAAATAATAGACACACGTTCCGTCTATACATGTTGTTTGAAATTGCGGACAGCTAACTTCAGAGGGGCAAACTTATTGTGTGTATCACCTGTTGGGTCATTTACCCTGTTACTGAGCCTTGGATTACGCTTTTCTCTATTCACTCGTACGGAGTATGACTTGGTAAAAAAGAGACAAAGCATGTTATTTTACCATGACGAATTATAAAAGTCAATTATATCTTTGTACACCTTCATAATGTTCGTCTTCGTAAATCATTCGGGTTGTAATGAATTAATTTTGATTTGAGTAAATGGGTAAACGGTCACCGCAGAAAATAAACATATTATACAGCCTTGGACGTAAGGCACCGGAAATGGACCGTGTTCCGATTCCGGCCGAGCACCTTAGCCTATGTCATAGTTCCTTAGACTAAAGAAACTTACAACGGAGGTGCATTTTATTTTCGTAAAAAAGATATCAATATCTCTACAAAACAAAGATAGATTTATACAAAATGGCAATATCACTGTTTGAATTATGGGTTACATTTTTTCGCAAGAATCGTTCGTAAAAATATTAATAAAGTTTTGAATACTTATGTTTTTTTAAAAAATTTAAACGGTAATTCATTAAATGTTTTCGCGGGAAGTGTCGGAGGGCTTCGTTGTTTGAAAGTTTATTAATCCCTTTAATTTGCTTTTCCATGGTTGTGTAAATGTTAATACATATTTAATTTAGTATTTTTAGTAAATTAGAATATAGTGGTAGATTTATTTTCAAATCTTCATTTTTTTTACTTTGATTTTATGTTTTTTTTGTGTGTGTGTATATGACTTCCAAAAAAGAACGAGTGTTGTGTGTGAAATTGATCTAGAAAAAGAAATTATTTTGTACATGGAAATTATCCATATAACCTTATCATTACCATTTTTAAAGTAATTCCCATATTTTTACCTTTACTTTTTTGTACAACGAGCTGGCCCCAGATGAAAAGTCACTTTATAAATAATAATGTTACGAGCTCTCAGGTTCGTTTAGATAGTAGAGAAACACTACTCCAAAGTTCCGGAATTTATTGGTAACACAAGTCCACAAATATATCTTCAAAATCACGGGTCCCCCCAAACAGAGTACGTCCCTGTCTCACTAGTTCCGAGTTGTCTGCACCGAGTCCGTCCCTGGATTCCACGTACAGAGTTCTTGGGTACCACTGACGCCGATCTGTCGATACTGACACCACGTGACACACTATTACACTAACACTTTTCCACCTCGACTGTACTTTTGCTCTATAATTTCTTCCGGTTTTCGTTTCTTCACTTTTTATCGCTGTGAACTCAACTCAAAAACTGAACTGTCCTCGAAGCTCGGCTCGCGCCTATATATACCCCGTAGTGTTTCTAGATCCTTCAGTCTAGAACTATCTCTATTGGAGAGTATTCGACACGAAGGAGATAGATGAATTGCTCTCCCTTTCGCACAAGACAATCCTTATGTGAGTATTCAAGAGCTTTCTACGGTAGTCATTTGTCAATATCCGACACGAAGGGGATAGATGGATACGCCCCTCTCTTTTCTTTATCTCTAGACTTTTCGAGCTCCGTGACAATAATAATTATCATCAGTTAACTCATATTCTTATAGTAAAGTTTATGTGGGTGCCATTGAGTGCATTGTTACTTTGTAACAGGTTTTTGTACCTGTTATTTTTATGTAACAGGAACAGGTGTAATAGGTACGCAATTTATCCTGTTACGACTCATGTCTCTACTCCAATCTGATCAACCAACTTTGTCTTATTTGGACATTAGTTCAGTGTTGCCATAAGGTGGTTTAATTTAGTTATCAAAACAGTAATCTCTACTCTTTGCACTATAATAGTTTAATCTAAAGTCTTCTATTATTTGACTTTTTTATATGTTTATTTCTATTTATTTTCACTTTTCATCAAAGATATTTAATATTAACCTACTTTGTTATGTGAATTTTTTTTCTACTATATGTGACAATTGTAATTATTAATTAGCTTAGCATTCATTTTATTGTCAAATTTTTAAGGATTTAAATGTGTGTACTTCTGAAAAGGTAGGGTTTGATCTGAAGTGTATGTGTCCAGCTTATATGTACCCAATTTCACACACAATAAACATTTCATTTCAGAAAATAGTTTATTTTATTTCCAGAATGGAATATGCTACTGCAAATGGTGCAGGACATTCTTCTTTTATTATGTGCCTCTTCGTTCCTCTTTCCCAAAAACATGAATTTTACTATTTCCTGCGTACGCTGCAGGAGCTATTTATGAAGCTTTTGCCATCGCCATGCAAATACTCGTACCGGACAAAGATAAGAAGTGAACGGCAGACCCCTACACGTAGAAATTCCCACAGCTCGCATAAAGCGTTTCGCTTCCACGTTCATAATGCTTTCTTAAAGTATGGAATGCCCTGCCAAGAATATAATGTGGGAATCTTCAAACGAAGAGTAAATATGTAGGTCACTATATTTTTAAGCAATTATAACATAAACTTCAAAGAAGAAAGGAAAATAATAAAACACAATGTAAAATGATAATATCTCCAAATGGATTTTCAATTTTCACCCATTAAAAATTCTTAACATATCTAAATATAAAATAATATAACATTTACCGGCAATCACATCCGGTGCAAGGGCGCGCTACCAGCGCCTCCTAAAGTGTTACAACAGCATTTCCATCAGGTGCCCGCGTTGACGTCACATCAAATTAAGTTACTACAAGTTATTCGAATACATGACTGAACCATATGTGCATCATCATCATCAGGCGGGAAACGTCCACTGCTGGACATAGGCCTCCTTCATGGCACGCCACATCGACCGGTCTCGAGCCACCTGCATCCAGCGACTCCCCGCGACTCTAACCAGGTCGTCGGTCCATCTAGTAGGGGGACGGCCTGGTAGACGTTTCCCGGTACGTGGTGGCCACTCGAAAACCTTTACTCTCCACCGGTTATCGGTTCTTCGAGCGATGTGGCCTGCCCATTGCCACTTCAGCTCACTGACTCGTCGAGCTATGTCGGTGACATTCGTTCGTCTACGGATTTCCTCATTCCGGACCTTATCGCGTAGAGAAATTCCGAGCATAGCTCGTTCCATTGCTCCGTACGTCCATATGTGCGTACCATATGTAAAAATGTACTGATAAATAATAAAACAATAATTACTTTTGTATTGTGATATGTAATTTATTAAAGAGAAAGATTAATATACTGCTACTATAATATAATACTAATTACTGTGTCGTCGGTAAACAGTTCCGGTGAGAGGCGCTGCCAGAGTAGCGTGCGACGATCACTTCCCGCACGCCGCCTCCACCGTTTCAATCAAAGACATTTTATATTAATAGACCGGACAAAGCAAACAAACATTTTGATCCTAAACTTATTACCAATCGGTACTTACTTATTACCAATTGGTAATAAGTTACTCAATCTAGTGTCACATCACGTCACGCGGCCGTACAAGACATTTGACATACCATTGACTTTTGAGATCAAAATGCTTATTATTATTTATTTGTTTCAGACATAATCAATATTTTAGCTAAATGCGCCTCCGCGAACATTGTCGATGCACTGCAATATCGCGGGAGCACAAACAACATCCTAAACGCATTGTTATATTGGACGCGTAAGGCGCTGTATGAGCGCTGCGTATAGTTGACCCACAGGCTGCACGTGTAGAACGCTTGACAATACGCTTTGAACAGCGTCACCTTCACCTGCGGACTAGACCGTGCAACCACGAGCCAACGAGCCAACATGTTGCATCGCACAGCCAGCGCCCTACGCTCCCTCTCGATATCCATTTATATGAAACGTTTCCCAATGACCGCTCTATATATTACTATTGTCAGGAACGATCTCAGAAATAACAACCAACAGCGAATATATAAACTTATATTGTTCAAACTTTCAACAGCAACACTTCACAAAACTTATTAGCACTATACAAATCTAAACTTATTGACGAACCACCGGCACAACCTTTCGGTCCTGCTCGCTAGAACCAACTGAACAGTGAACACACAGTGTGAGTCATCGCTCTGTTTTATACTGAGTCTCAACTGCCGTTTCAAATTTGATAGCTCGACTTCTACAGTGTTGCCACAGACAAATTGAAATAAATTATTTTAAAAATAACAGAAACCTTACTCTATATTTAAATCTCTGTGGTTTCAATGCAAACAAATGAATATTACATTTCATTTCGACCATTACTAATTTTGGAATTTCAATTTTAGTTTATCTCTCTCGACTGAGTACGCACGTACATATAATGACTATTGAAACAACTCTTTCCAGCAAATTCCGCAAGACACAGTCCACAAGAGAACCTTTCCTCAACTCAGTGTACTAATAAACGTCTATTTAAATTACTCTTTTGAGTAAATTTCCTATGACATAGTTCACAAGAGAACCTTTCCTCAACTCAGTGTACTAATAAACGTCTATTTAAATTACTCTTTTGAGTAAATTTCCTATGACATAGTTCACAAGAGAACCTTTCCTCAACTCAGTGTACTAATAAACGTCTATTTAAATTACTCTTTTGAGTAAATTTCTTATGACATAGTTCACAAGAGAACCTTTCCTCAACTCAGTGTACTAATAAACGTCTATTTAAATTACTCTTTTGAGTAAATTTCTTATGACATAGTTCACAAGAGAACCTTTCCTCAACTCAGTGTACTAATAAACGTCTATTTAAATTACTCTTTTGAGTAAATTCCTTATGACATAGTTCACAAGAGAACCTTTCCTCAACTCAGTGTACTAATAAACGTCTATTTAAATTACTCTTTTGAGTAAATTTCTTATGACATAGTTCACAAGAGAACCTTTCCTCAACTCAGTGTACTAATAAACGTCTATTTAAATTACTCTTTTGAGTAAATTTCTTATGACATAGTACACAGGAGAACCTTTCCTCAACTCAGTGTACTAATAAACGTCTATTTAAATTACTCTTTTGAGTAAATTTCTTACGACATAGTACACAGGAGAACCTTTCCTCAACTCAGTGTACTAATAAACGTCTATTTAAATTACTCTTTTGAGTAAATTTCTTACGACATAGTACACAGGAGAACCTTTTCTCGCCTTAGTGTATTAATAAATGGCTATTTAAATAACTCTTACGAGTAAATTTCTTATGACATAGTTCACAAGAGAACCTTTTCTCACCTGAGTGTATTAATAAATGTCTATTTAAATAACTCTTACGAGTAAATTTCTTATGACATAGTTCACAAGAGAACCTTTTCTCGCCTGAGTGTACCTGTAAATGGCTATTTAAATGAGACCTTTCAGTAAATTTCTTATGACATAGTTCACAAGAGAACCTTTTCTCACCTGAGTGTATTAATAAATGGCTATTTAAACTACTCTTACGAGTAAATTTCTTATGACATAGTTCACAAGAGAACCTTTTCTCACCTGAGTGTATTAATAAATGGCTATTTAAACTACTCTTACGAGTAAATTTCTTATGACATAGTTCACAAGAGAACCTATTCTCGCCTGAGTGTATTAATAAATGTCTATTGAAACTACCTTTTTCAGGAAATTTCTTATGACATAGTTCACAAGAGAACCTTTTCACACCTGAGTGTATTAATAAATGTCTATTTAAATTAAGTTTTTCAGGAAATTTCTTATGACATAGTTCACAAGAGAACCTTTTCTCACCTGAGTGTATTAATAAATGGCTATTTAAACTACTCTTACGAGTAAATTTCTTATGACATAGTTCACAAGAGAACCTTTTCTCACCTGAGTGTATTAATAAATGTCTATTTAAACTACCTTTTTCAGGAAATTTCTTATGACATAGTTCACAAGAGAACCTTTTCTTACCTGAGTGTACTTGTAAATAGCTATTTAAATGAGACCTTTGAGTAAATTTCTGATGACATACTTTACAAGAGAATCTTTTCTCGCCTGAGTGAACTAATAAATGTCTTTTTATACTACCTTTTTCAGTAAATTTTTTGTGACATATATCACAAGAGAACGCAGCGCTGTGATCACTCGTGGGTGCTGATGTCCGCGCGTGGTCTTCATGTGCAGACTCTGTCACAACACCTGCGGATGTCAAACATTACATTCAGTGACAAGACGAGGTGGTGGTAGATATGTGTGGTACCTTGGCTTGCTCATAGAGATATAGCTGGGGAATTAGTGGTCATGATCTTGCAATTTTGTCTAGGAAGACGCCGCTTGGCACACATGATCCTTGGGTGGTTTTGAGCTGAGATAGCCTTAGAGACACCAATATTAGTAAATATGTTAATCAAGTAATACCTTCTAATATCTATATTGTAAAATAAAAGAGATATCATACAGTAGTTTTTGTTTCCTGCATATCATCTTGGTTTCGCTTGGATTGTCAATATTGGTAATTTCTTTTATATATGTTGACGTGGCGGTAAAAACTTTTCGGATGCTTTTAGTACGAAGTCAAAATTCTAAGTCAAATAGCGTAAAGGCCTCTCATCCTACGCCAACCCTTTCGGCTACCGACATATCTATGGCTGAACTATAATTTTTCCGGCGTGTTCAAGAGGACTCATTTCCTGAAGAGATTGTCAACACAAGAAAGAACCAGCATGTAGACAAGAAGAGTCGTCTGAAAGACATAACCCTGGTTCTTATCGAGGATGGACTGCTTCGTCTGGCTGGACGTTCCGCCGCCGCTAGAGATGTGACTGTTGATCCTTTTCCCATTGTTCTTGACGGCCGCCACCCTATAGTTCGATCGTTAATCCAGCACTATCACGAACGCTATGGACATGCACTTAACGAACTTGTCGTGAACCAACTAAGACAGAAATTTTTATTATTCCCATGAGAAGTGCAGTAAAGAGTATCGCCATCAACTGCCGCACGTGTATGCTGAGAAAAGCAACGCCGGTTACGTCACCACAAGGTGATTTGCCAGAAGTCCGCCTTGCTCACCACGTCCGGCCTTTTAGTTACACGGGACTTGATTACTTAGGGCCGATTAATGTAGCTGTTGGTCGGCGTACTGTGAAACATTGGGTAGCTCTCTTCACTTGCCTCACTGTAAGAGCTATTCACCTGGAGATTGTAGAGAGTCTGTCTGCAGACAGTACAATAATGGCACTTCGAAGATTCATCGCGCGCCGAGGTTGTCCAGTCCAGTTGAACTTTTGTCGGACAATGGTACCAACTTTCACGGAGCGGCAAATTTGTTCCCTCGAGTTTCCGATTTTGCCGCAGACCAAAAGATGGAATTTTATAGCGCCATCTGCTCCATTTATGGGTGGAGCATGGGAACGACTGGCGACACGTATCACTGCCTGACACATGTTATATCTCTGAAACTACACTAGTCGATATGTGTGTGTAAGGTGGCGACACGTTTCACTGTCTGACACATGTTGTATCTCTGAAACTACACTAGTCGATACGTGTGTGTAAGGTGGCGACACGTTTCACTGTCTGACACATGTTATATCTCTGAAACTACACTAGTCGATATGTGTGTGTAAGGTGGCGACACGTTTCACTGTCTGACACATGTTATATCTCTGAAACTACACTAGTCGATATGTGTGTGTAAGGTGGCGACACGTTTCACTGTCTGACACATGTTATATCTCTGAAACTACACTAGTCGATATGTGTGTGTAAGGTGGCGACACGTTTCACTGCCTGACACATGTTGTATCTCTGAAACTACACTAGTCGATACGTGTGTGTAAGCTGGCGACACGTTTCACTGCCTGACACATGTTGTATCTCTGAAACTACACTAGTCGATATGTGTGTGTAAGCTGGCGACACGTTTCACTGCCTGACACATGTTGTATCTCTGAAACTACACTAGTCGATATGTGTGTGTAAGGTGGCGACACGTTTCACTGCCTGACACATGTTGTATCTCTGAAACTACACTAGTCGATATGTGTGTGTAAGGTGGCGACACGTTTCACTGCCTGACACATGTTGTATCTCTGAAACTACACTAGTCGATACGTGTGTGTAAGCTGGCGACACGTTTCACTGCCTGACACATGTTGTATCTCTGAAACTACACTAGTCGATACGTGTGTGTAAGCTGGCGACACGTTTCACTGCCTGACACATGTTGTATCTCTGAAACTACTACACTAGTCGATATGTGTGTGTAAGCTGGCGACACGTTTCACTGCCTGACACATGTTGTATCTCTGAAACTACACTAGTCGATATGTGTGTGTAAGGTGGCGACACGTTTCACTGCCTGACACATGTTGTATCTCTGAAACTACACTAGTCGATATGTGTGTGTAAGGTGGCGACACGTTTCACTGTCTGACACATGTTGTATCTCTGAAACTACACTAGTCGATATGTGTGTGTAAGGTGGCGACACGTTTCACTGCCTGACACATGTTGTATCTCTGAAACTACACTAGTCGATATGTGTGTGTAAGGTGGCGACACGTTTCACTGCCTGACACATGTTGTATCTCTGAAACTACACTAGTCGATACGCGTGTGTAAGGTGGCGACACGTTTCACTGCCTGACACATGTTGTATCTCTGAAACTACACTAGTCGATACGCGTGTGTAAGCTGGCGACACGTTTCACTGCCTGACACATGTTGTATCTCTGAAACTACACTAGTCGATATGTGTGTGTAAGGTGGCGACACGTTTCACTGCCTGACACATGTTGTATCTCTGAAACTACACTAGTCGATATGTGTGTGTAAGGTGGCGACACGTTTCACTGCCTGACACATGTTGTATCTCTGAAACTACACTAGTCGATATGTGTGTGTAAGCTGGCGACACGTTTCACTGCCTGACACATGTTGTATCTCTGAAACTACACTAGTCGATTCGCGTGTGTAAGCTGGCGACACGTTTCACTGCCTGACACATGTTGTATCTCTGAAACTACACTAGTCGATATGTGTGTGTAAGGTGGCGACACGTTTCACTGCCTGACACATGTTGTATCTCTGAAACTACACTAGTCGATATGTGTGTGTAAGGTGGCGACACGTTTCACTGCCTGACACATGTTGTATCTCTGAAACTACACTAGTCGATATGTGTGTGTAAGGTGGCGACACGTTTCACTGCCTGACACATGTTGTATCTCTGAAACTACACTAGTCGATATGTGTGTGTAAGGTGGCGACACGTTTCACTGCCTGACATATGTTGTATCTCTGAAACTACACTAGTCGATACGTGTGTGTAAGCTGGCGACACGTTTCACTGCCTGACACATGTTGTATCTCTGAAACTACACTAGTCGATACGTGTGTGTAAGCTGGCGACACGTTTCACTGCCTGACACATGTTGTATCTCTGAAACTACACTAGTCGATATGTGTGTGTAAGGTGGCGACACGTTTCACTGCCTGACACATGTTGTATCTCTGAAACTACACTAGTCGATATGTGTGTGTAAGGTGGCGACACGTTTCACTGCCTGACACATGTTGTATCTCTGAAACTACACTAGTCGATATGTGTGTGTAAGGTGGCGACACGTTTCACTGCCTGACACATGTTGTATCTCTGAAACTACACTAGTCGATATGTGTGTGTAAGGTGGCGAAACGTTTCACTGCCTGACATATGTTGTATCTCTGAAACTACACTAGTCGATATGTGTGTGTAAGGTGGCGACACGTTTCACTGTCTGACACATGTTGTATCTCTGAAACTACAATAGTCGATATGTGTGTGTAAGGTGGCAACACGTTTCACTGTTTGACACATGTTGTATCTCTGAAACTACACTAGTCGATACGTGTGTGTAAGCTGGCGACACGTTTCACTGCCTGACACATGTTGTATCTCTGAAACTACACTAGTCGATATGTGTGTGTAAGCTGGCGACACGTTTCACTGTCTGACACATGTTGTATCTCTGAAACTACACTAGTCGATATGTGTGTGTAAGCTGGCGACACGTTTCACTGCCTGACACATGTTGTATCTCTGAAACTACACTAGTCGATATGTGTGTGTAAGGTGGCGACACGTTTCACTGCCTGACACATGTTGTATCTCTGAAACTACACTAGTCGATATGTGTGTGTAAGGTGGCGACACGTTTCACTGCCTGACACATGGTGTATCTCTGAAACTACACTAGTCGATATGTGTGTGTAAGGTGGCGAAACGTTTCACTGTCTGACACATGTCATATCTCTGAAACTACACTAGTCGATACGTGTGTGTAAGCTGGCGACACGTTTCACTGCCTGACACATGTTGTATCTCTGAAACTACACTAGTCGATATGTGTGTGTAAGGTGGCGACACGTTTCACTGCCTGACACATGTTGTATCTCTGAAACTACACTAGTCGATATGTGTGTGTAAGGTGGCGAAACGTTTCACTGTCTGACACATGTCATATCTCTGAAACTACACTAGTCGATACGTGTGTGTAAGCTGACGACACGTTTCACTGCCTGACACATGTTGTATCTCTGAAACTACACTAGTCGATACGTGTGTGTAAGCTGGCGACACGTTTCACTGCCTGACACATGTTGTATCTCTGAAACTACACTAGTCGATATGTGTGTGTAAGGTGGCGAAACGTTTCACTGTCTGACACATGTCATATCTCTGAAACTACACTAGTCGATACGTGTGTGTAAGCTGGCGACACGTTTCACTGTCTGACACATGTTGTATCTCTGAAACTACACTAGTCGATACGTGTGTGTAAGCTGGCGACACGTTTCACTGCCTGACACATGTTGTATCTCTGAAACTACACTAGTCGATATGTGTGTGTAAGGTGGCGACACGTTTCACTGCCTGACACATGTTGTATCTCTGAAACTACACTAGTCGATATGTGTGTGTAAGGTGGCGAAACGTTTCACTGTCTGACACATGTCATATCTCTGAAACTACACTAGTCGATATGTGTGTGTAAGGTGGCGACACGTTTCACTGTCTGACACATGTTGTATCTCTGAAACTACACTAGTCGATACGTGTGTGTAAGCTGGCGACACGTTTCACTGCCTGACACATGTTGTATCTCTGAAACTACACTAGTCGATATGTGTGTGTAAGGTGGCGACACGTTTCACTGCCTGACACATGTTGTATCTCTGAAACTACACTAGTCGATATGTGTGTGTAAGGTGGCGATCTATCAACTGGCCACTCTGTTTAATAAATAACATGATACATTGTTGATGTATACATAGCACATACCGTTAGCAGAATGTTTAGTCTGAGGGACAGCCTGCAGCACCACTGGTCCGATCACCATTTCTTCTTTAATATCATGCTCCGGATACAGCTCTGAATAATATTCCATCATCTTCTCTTTTCTAATTCCAACTGCTTCCTCATCTGGCTCTGCTTTGACTTCAGGTACTAGCTGCTCCCTCTTCAGAAGCTGTGACTGAGTGTTAAAAAAACAAAACCTGATTTCATTATATAAGAAATGTATTAGCCGAAGTATGAAAATTAAAAGTGACCTTTCATCTGGGGCCAGCTCGTTGTACACTGTTTTAAAATAAAGGTAAAAATACTTTAGATCAGTTTATATGGGTAATATCCGTGTACAAAATACTTTCTTTTCCAGGTCAATTTCACGTTCATTTTTAAATGACAGCTTGAGGACAGCATCGACTACTTAGCATACTGCGTTGTCACATATTCTTTCAGAAATTGTTATTCGTATTCGTAATCGGGGCAGGTTTCCGCAACTCGACGTCAGATGCGCCTATTTTGCGTGTTAGGGTGGCGTGCCTTATTCATCCCACCCCAGCTCCAGCAGAAAGCCCAACAACTTATTTGTGTTGTTGAAGTCCTCTGGGAGCGACTTCGGTGTTCTGAGGTACTTTGCCCGCAGTGTTGCTACTCCTCCGCACTCCAGCAGGACGTCAGAAATTGTTAATAGCACAAGTTAATATTTGAAACATCTGTTGTTTAAAAAATGCATTATCAATTATTACATGTTTAGTTTATTTCTAAAGCAGTGGTAGATAATTAATTACTATTATAATTATGATTCAGAATTATAAAAAATTGCGTCTTTATAAATCTTATATATTGGTATGGATAAAATGGCTCAGTTTCTGAATGCAAACAGCGATGTTGACATTGACAACCAAAATGGCATGGTATGACTTTAACAAAACATAAAACTAGGTACATGTACATGTTTGATTTTGACAGTTTGCCATTGTTGTTTAGTGTTGCAATTGTTTGAGGGAAAACATATTTTGTACACGGCATTCGTTTAGATTTGTTGAAAATACATGATCGAAAAAGGTTAATTTTCAAAAACACCATTAATATATTCAGTGTGCATTGACCTGGCCCAGGCTCCATACATTTTTGAAATCACCTTTATATATTCTCGGAATGACCCCATCGTGACCTTTCATTTGATACCAAACATGATGTTTTAATAGTTAATTATTATTCTTTGGTAACACTAATGTCCCCTACAAGCCACCATTTTGGATTGTATGTGACATCATCATGAATCAGCTGACAAACACCATGTTACCAAAGACCCCTGACTGAAGACTGTCCATGTGACTAATAGATGGATATGTCTACCTAGAGCAGCGTTCACAACTTTATATGGCCACGGAACACTCAATAAATCTCTTGCGTTTTAAGTAACCTCTCCCTCACCAACCATCGTCCTGACTTTAAACGAATATTAGATGTAAGTAAATAAACAATACTTATGCATGCAATGGTTATACTTTATTTGGAGTGCTCAAAAACTGCCTCCATGATATAATGGCTTCGGAGGTCCCGGGTTCGATAACCAGTGGGAGTGACTATCGTAACTCTCGGCTCGGTAGGTAGTAAGTCTGCCGCCAAGCAGCAGTGTTAGTAGCGCTGTTTTGTTCCGGTACGAAAGGTAAAGTCTGGGTGGCCATATCGTTATTTACCTCAGTGGAATTATAAGGTTATTTAACATCCTAAGATGAAGGCCAAGTGCAAAACCATTATAATAACATAAAAGGGGCGCTAACGCGAAGTTTTGGTTATGGTGCACAGAACAGCGCCCACTTTTGTGCACCCAACCCCTAAATCCTAATTACATATAAATATCACTTACATTAAACTTCATCACATCAATCAGCACTACAAAACACTTGCGAAGTGACATTTTGTTTGTTTTTGACATTGTTGTTAGTTATCGAGGAATTAGTAACGTAAATGTTTATTTATATTCGCTTGGGAGCTTGATCACTGAGCAAGTAAATCACAGCTTGATCACAAACTCTTTTGGTTTTAACTTAACTTTACGCTTTGCACAAACTATAGATAGCTCGGACCAAGAAAGATGGACTTGAAAAGCGCGTGGCGCGTATACCCGAAAGGGACAAACACAAACAAAGTACTTCGAAATGCAGGGTTACCAGGTCTTTAAATATTTACCCCAATTTGTTTAAACTGACGGGCGGCTTCGTAATATTACTGACAGCTAAACCAGGTGCCGCAGGTTCGATTCCCGTAACAGGGAAAACGTTTGTGTGATAACATTTTGTGTCTGGGTATGTAAATAACAAAACAATTGTATACTGAAAGTATATTTACAGTCCTTTAAACAAAATAAGCTTCGTGTACATGTTTCTAATATTATCAGTTTTATTAATAATTGCTTTGGTGGCATAATGAATTCGCACATTTAAATACATTTCACAAATCGCTTTCAACAAGGTTGCAGAAGTAGAATGGATCTTCAACCTTTGATCGCTATCACTACATATTGAAAACCTCTGGAATAAAATTTTATTTCTACATGTATACATATAATTAATCTCTTTCATTTGTATAAATCTTTTCTTTTATAATGTACAAATGATAAATTTATTTACGTGTATGTACAGCATTGGAACTGCAGATACATTTAGGCACGTCATACGTTGAGTTCTTCTAAAGCTTTTCCATGGAAATGTTTAGAACAAATGCGCGAGTTTTTTCCTGGTGTCCAATCTCTTCGACCTGTTGATTTTATCCATGAATCACGCAGTGCAGTGTCTTTGGAAATCTGAAACATACAAATAATGTACAACACACCATACACTGCATTTTGTACACTTAACTTAATCTCATATTAGTAAGAGTTTTTTTAGCACTTATATTCATAAAAAATGAAATTAACAATTGAGTGTTCATTTGTAAAATTTCCCACAATTATGGGTAATTTTTATTCAAAACTAATGGTATCCCTAAAATAAGAATAACCTGATAAAATTTACAAGACGTACAAAATGGCCGCATGACATTGACATCCTACTGTGTTTGACGATGTGTTGTGTATATCTAAACTTAGACGGTTAATACTAAATATATCATTATTTTAAAACAAGAATTTTATTCATTTTTTCATTATTTTAGCATATTAGAAACTCTGATATTGTATTATCTAACGGAAACTTCAATGGTTTGTACAATTCAAACGATACAAAACAAAAATTATCATACTTACGAATGAAAGGTTATGTTTTCTAATTTACGCTCATTCCGACTATTACAGCCGATTATACAGCAATGCATCATAATTATTGTTTTCTACACACCTTCACCACTAAGTTTCACACAGAAAACCAAAGAAAATCAAGTTAAATTCGCAATAAATGACGATCATAAATGCACACATCAGATTTGTTGGGCACAATCACAACAACTGTGCCCAACAAAAAAAAGCTAAACTATGACAAGGACAAAAGAAGATATTTTTGTCTTTATCACTCCTTACAGCTTTTCTATGCACTTAGCCTGCTCTAACATGGTATTATTATTTGGATGACAAGTCCATCTTGATTCTTGGTCCGAGATAGATACCTATAGAGCCTAGTTCTTCAACTGTCATTTGTCACTGTCAGGCCTGCGTCAGGCGCGGGCGCGCGTGATTGGTGGTGGGTGAAATAGACGGGACGGGAGAGTGCGTTCGGGTACGCGTTACTAAAACGTAGTGATTTACTTGCTTGCGCGTTACTAGCAAGCTGCTCGCTTGACTCCAGTAGTGTAAATAGGCACCTTCTAGTTCTACGCTTAACATCATTAATAATTAAATAAAAAGCGAGCTGCATACAAACAGTATACATATATATCTACACTAATCTGCACTAACACAATATAAGTACTAGCACTCTAACACACGATATAGACTACACGATATTAATCACTATCTTAAAATCTTTTTTTTTACAAATGCAATGTTTGCAATAAATTAAATAGAAACAACTGATATCCTACCCTAGCGCGGGTATTTTTCCTATTTGGGAGGATATAGTCTCGCACCAGTCTTAGTCTATTGTCAAATGCTTCGTTCTATAGGTGCAATTTGTAGTCATATTGTCAAACCGTACTAATAAATAATAATAATAAAAAAAAACAATTCACTTAAAACAGTGTGTGGCCTATAATAGGCCGAATATTGAAAATGGAGGTTCTATAGAGTATTATTAACATCTCTGAACTGATTCCAGATACCTAAAACCCATATATTACACATAATATTTCAAAGCTATATTTTAAAGTCAGTGTATTATCGCAAAACAAGACAATGGCTAACGTTCCGAGTGGGTGGAGTGCGATGCAAAGTTGCGCGGAACTATTGTTTGAAACACATTGAATTTAGGATCTGGGGGCACGGCAGTGCCCCCACCAAGTCGAGCAAAAAAGCGTCACGGACGTACCATCCTTTTCTCGAAGCAATTCAGATTAAGTTTGTTAGAAATAATCAAACACTAAAGACTAAAGTGTTGATTTTAGTGGGAGAGTTTCTTTTTTTAATAATTTTTAGTTCAAAGTTTAATTATTAGGATACACTCCACATTCGCGACTAAACTCTTTAGAGACTGCGTCGAAGACAATCCCTAAAGTGGACTTTCTTTGTGTATTCTACGGCAAAGTTCTTTGGTTTATGACATTTGGCACATATTTCGTCGACTTTACAGGGAAATTTTTATATCCTCTTGGGGAAATATAAAAGGAAATTCCTGATGTTACTGTGAAATCGATAATAGTTTGCGGATATAATTTGATAATTATGCCTAGTAAAGTATAGGTGTACCCTACCCGACTTTTTTACAGCCACATTTGGCATTAAAACCTTTTTTGCAATTGCAAAAAATAGTGTTGAAGAGTTTTCTGGAGCAGGTGGGAGTAAAGTTTGAATCGGTTCCAGAGTATTATCTATCAACTTCCAACCCAGTCTTCAGTGCGTATACCATGAGTTTACGCAGGCAGTAACGTATATCGAATACTATCGGAAATGCTGCACGTGTGCTGCTCAGTCGCTGCGGGTGACAAGGACAGAGCGATAGTTAACGATACACGTTACCGCCTGCGTAAACTCATGGTAGATGCACTGGGCTCAGTTGATTGCCTAGCCATGTTTGAACTTGATAGTATATATGCTATCCAACACTTGTATCGAGTATATAATACTATGCTCTCTACTCCCACTCTGCTCCAGAAAAACATCTCAACACTATTTTTTGCAATTGCAAAAAAGGTTGTAGTGCCATATGTGTACTAATTGCCAAGGTCAGTTTTGCTCAGGTCCAGTTGAGTACAATAGAGGAAGAGTCCTGTGATTTTAATGAAGAGACCAATGATTCGGCCACATTTGAAAAATTGGGAATCTTGGGAATCTACAAATTGGGAATCTTCAAAAGAAGAGTAAATAGGCACCTTCTAGACCAACACGTAACATCGTCGACCTCATCGTCACTTACCATCAGGTGAGATTGAGGTGAAGTGTTGGTCTATCTTCAATAAAAATAATTTTTATGAACATCTAGCTAGAGGAAGATGAAGAAATCGAAGAAGACATGCCTGTTGAAGTAGACTTTCAAGAGTATGAATCTGATTATAATATCTAAAGAAATCAAAACAATAGTGAACCCAATAATCAATAGCAATATCAATAATAAGGTAATATCTAGAATTTGACGGGTTTTGTTTCCTTAAATTATCCTAAAATTGTCATGATAGACCTACAGGGGAAACCACGGAAAAAAAAATGCGCTGAGTACACTACCTCACAGGTGTCGTGGAAATGTGTGCATATCATGTGTAATGAGACTAAGAATTGCGATATCTCAAGAATGGTAACGCTTAGGAAAAAAATCATCAAGACCATTTTTGTAGAAAATTTTAAGATCTACAACTTTGGTTCGGAGTTTTATTTTGATAAAACTTACCGTTTTCGAGAAAAATCCAAAATAACTCAAATTTTGACCTTTGACCCCTAATAGCATTTGTAGCACACATAGGATCGATGGAGGTTTTTTAAACTTTATTTGTAATGGTAAAACCTAGCTCTCCACCAATATTTGGCTCTCCGGCAATTTTTGTTATTTCAAATGTCTATATGACCGGACTATTGACTGATAGCTCTTGGAAACATTCCCATAATTGTCTCTACAGTCTGTGGTCTGTTGCCATGGTAATGTGTGCGCGATAACCTTTATGAGGATACACAAAAAAACGTACAACAAATTGTCAGTGTCAATGTCAATTGACACCGCAACAGATGACAGGTAGTCGACCTTACGGTTTGCGAAAACTTGTGAAAACTGTGGAAAAATATCCAAAAAGAACACTTAAAGTACAAATTGTGTAATTCCTGACTGCTATGCAGTATAGTGTATATTTAAAAGTAGTCCGGTCGATCTTAGTGCGTCATGCCAGGCGTAAAATATGAACAGCTGGCGCTGTTAAAGCCCGAAGCTGAAGATGATGTGTTTACAAGCAAGCCGAAAGGAAAGTGGTCTGATGTGTGCTTCCAAAAAAGCCTCCTTTCCCTTGCCCTGATACTACTTTATTTCTCTTTGTCGATCGGCCTCACTTTCTACCAGAGATGGCTACTAAAGGTATGTAAACATAATCTTATCAGTGTACCTTGTCTTTTTATTTTATTGTTTTGTGCAACGTGTTTTCTGCTCGTTTTATCGACGAAATATTTTTTTATTTACTGCCACGGATGGATGGATGGATCACCGCGTGGGATTTTTCTATCTTATAATTGTGCAGGGAAATTTATTTTACACAACTTTCATGTAGATTATCCATAATTTTTCACAATTTTTTGAAAGTATCGTCTTTAGGATTAAATTATGGTTGTTTTCTTTCATATGCAAATTTATTTTTACCACCTTTCATATGTTCACGAAAGAAGACAAGAACATCACAAAATATTTCCATTTTAAATTTAATTTATACACACAATTGTCTTGAATCGAAATCGACGAAAACGACGATTGAGAATTTTTCAGACACAAATCAAAACATTAAACAATTTAGCACCCCCTTTTGTGCACCCAAACCATATTAAGAGTGTATCTGTAATATAGTAACACAGTAACAATATTCACGTAGTCACCAAACAGAATCTGGATTCTACATGAAGCAAACTGCGCTGGGGAGTGTGGGTGGTAGTGGGAGATGGGAGGTAACAGGTGGAAAGGGGGGTGGGAGCATGTACACCATAAATAGCTTTTATTCTGCACATCTCACATCGTTTGAACTAAAATAAATCATTATAATGTGTTTCCAGTGTTTTAAATTTATATTTCTGTCTGTTTACTTTTTTAAAAAAGATATGTTAAAAACACAGATTTTTAAATACAGACAGGACCTAGTTTAATTATGGGTGAGGCTAACAAAAATATACATGTGTGTGCTGCTGCATACTGAAGTGTGCTGCATAGTGTTGGCACAGTGTCACACATATGAAGAAACTGTTCAGTAGAAGATGGCATCTGGACATGCAGATGTCTGTGTAAAAAATATATATTTCAAAAAGAGATGTTTCAAATTCAGCCTGCACTTGTACACTATTTAAAGTTATTATCTAAAATGTCTAGAAAAATACTAGAATTACATTATTGCATTTATTTTAATTGTACGAAATAATTCTTTTTGTACCAAGTGACAGCATCGAATGTCATTTTATTGACGCCATCTTTGTTTTCAACGTTAATAAGTCTTGCCTGTTTCTGTGAGTTTTATATGTTTTTGTACAAATAAACTAAACCAAAATATACCAAAATGGTAACTAAATCTGTTTTATTTGATAATGGCCTTATACAATTATAAGTGAACAAGACCAGGCCTTGACTCCATACAGTCTTGACTATGTTGTGAATCCAAACTATATAGTTTCTGTTAAAATATATGAACTGACTCTGTTGCACAAAATCAAAATTTTAAAACAAACTTTGCAAGACTACCGCTTCAGAATCAACCATCAATACTCTATAACAAAATAAATAGAGTATTAAACATATATACAATAATAGTATATTATAAAATACACGAATGGTTCATTTTTTGGCTATAATAAAAACTTTTTTATATGAATCAATCTTCCAGTTTTGCTAGGAACCAATATAAAGACTTCAATTCAAAAAAGACAAAGGAATACAGATTTTTAAAAAAAATTGAGTTACATGACAATGTGTTTTAAAAGTAATTTTGATTTTTTAATCATTCCTGTAGCCATTTTTCGTGTAGTAGGGTTTGTTATTTCAATTTCCCAAAATCCTTATTTCATAGGTTTATCCAGAATTTTATCCCTGTCCCTGTTTTTTTATCATAGTCACTTCTATAATGCCACATACGAGTATCTTAGGTTTGCATTTAATTTCCTTTATAAATTTTAACTGCCTCTGTGTCCTAGTGGCTACATAGTTGCACTTACAATCTGGAGTTCCCAGTTTCAATTCCCAGTGTGGATACCTGTTGGTAATCCGTTTGGTATTATCTATGTGTGTATTGAGTTTTTACAAACCGTGTACCTGTAGTGACCCCTAGTTAGATGTTTAGCCAAGGAGACAGTTATTTAAAAAATATCAATTTATTACCACATTCACATTGCCACACATTTCAAAAGCTCAAAAGGCTTATTCCTGTTTGGGGTTTCAAAACGGGAGCCTGGCTCTGATGTCTTTCCATCCGTCCGTATGTCACAGCACTGTATCTTTTGTATGTATTATGGCCGCTATAACAATTTAAACTATATATCCATATTTAATATTTTATTTAATATTATAAAGTTTGTCCTTCATTTACTTCGTATGATTTTTTGCATATGGATAGTTCAGAAGTCGGAAAAGGACATATGATACTTTTGGTCCCAATCGAACATGTAGTTCCCGTGGATTTTTTTTACTAGGGCGGTTTCCGCACTCAGCCATGTAGTGGCCATTGTGCGTGGGGGGGTGGAAGTGGTGGCGGCTACTCCAGCCAGCCGATTTCCTCCCAGAAGTGCGCGAGACGCTTGATGTCTCTGCACGCCTCCTGGAGTGATCCTGGGTTGTTCAGGATCGTCGCCCGTTGTGTGTCCACGCTGCTGCAGGTCGTGAGCACATGGGCGGGAGTTTCCTCGGCGACCATGCACCCTCGACACAGGGGGCTGTCTGTAATGTTCATGTTAAACATGTGTTTGTTGAGTGGACAGTGGCCTGTCAGCACCCCTATCATTCTACTTAGGGTTTTCCTATTTAGACTGAGAAGGGTGCGTGACAGGCGCTTTAAGAGAGAGGTGGGGTGATCTCTTTCGTTTGGCGACAGTCTTTTAGTTCAGTCCCGTGGATATTGTACGAGTATTGCCTAAACTAACTAACAGTATACGTCGCGAGCACAAACTTAAAAAAAATATATATATACGTCAACCTAAAGGTATTCAAAACGAGATATTGTTATGTTTTCCAACCAACGACCCGACAAACGACCCAGCGAGTCCTTTGTGATCCCCTTTCCTTCCCCCTTTTTGGCGTTCTCTAGCTTTAAAAGAGTACCCCAAAGCCTGTATATTAGTTTTAGTAGATGATGCAATAAACATTTTTTTTATTTTCATTCTATAAAGTGGTTTAACTTGGGTGCCAAATTTCGTTCAGATTGGTTGAATGTTACGACGTGTAGAGCAGTATGTACCAACAAACTAACAGATGAAAGAGACAGATATAATGCAAAGCTTTATTCTCTTGGTTAACATTGAAGTAATACTGCAATTTGTCTCCAGGAATTCGGGTTCCCGCTCACAGTGGTAATGTACCATCTGGTGGTCAAGTGGTTACTCTCAGTAATGGTGAGGACAGTGCTCTGCCTGATCACGGGACAGTCACAGCTGCTGTTGACCTTCATGGTCTGTCTCCGCTCCGTCGGGCCCACCGGCCTGGCCAGCGGCATCGACGTCGGCTTCTCCAACTGGGGCTTGGAGCTGGTCACCATATCCCTCTACACGATGACCAAGTCCACAACCATCATTTTCATACTGGGGTTCGCTATACTCCTGGGACTGGAGAAAAAGGTGAGTTTTTAATATATACTATGCATTGAACATTATTTTACATTTTAAAAACATTATTCTAGCTTGTAACATGGCATGCACGAGTAACATTAGAATTTACGTGAAAATTGACATTTGCTCGTCTATTTAAAAAGATAGTTCTTAGTGCATCAGCAGAAGAAACAAGAACGCAAGAAAAAGTAGACTTGATTGACTTGACTAAAGACACCTAACAATGCTAGCGATAGACCAGGCAAAGCAAACCAAATTGATCTTAAATTTGTTACCAATTGGTAATAAGTTACTAAGTCTAGTGTCACATCGCGTCACACTCCCGTACAATACATTTGCAACAGCCGATCTGACCCGCCGTATGTGAAGTTTCACATAAAAAAACGGACAAGTGTGAGTCGGACTCGCGCACGAAGGGTTCCGTACCATTATCTATAAAAACGGCCAAAAAATCACGTTATAGTATTAGAATCTACTTATGGATATTTTTGGACCATTGTGTGAGATATATTTATCAAATCTAGATTAGTTTCATTCGTTTCAATTTCAACTTCAGACAGTCTTTGACGAAAACTTTTTCTCGATTTCTACGCCACTACACGAGTAAGGCTTCGTTTTATGAACGTGAAGAGTAAGTATGTTCAACTGGCGAGCATTCTCTTTGAAGAGGGAATCGCGTATGGATTTTTCATTTCAGATTCGTTCCGCTTCTTATCAATTAGTGAGTTCCTTAGAATCTATACCGTGTCTGGTCCGATATATGTCTTCGGCAATCTCGTCTTGTTTTTTAATGTTCCAAAATTATTATTTTGCATGGTTTACGCCAAAATGTGAAGGAAAAAAAATATTACAACGGATATGCACGCGTATAAATATGAAGTTAATTTATTATGGCCGGGATTTCAAAGAATCACCCGGGTATTTCATGCATAATAATAATTGTTTTATGAATAATTGAATTGAATTGAACGTACCTAGCCGCAATCATTTTAGCTCTGAGACACTCCTGCTTTCCAGTTCGATGTCTGCAAGGTGACCCGTATATTTGACCAGATTTTTGAGATACACGAATCAATGTTTGCTTAATATTTAAAACCATGTTTAAAATAATGAAATCTAAAAATGCAGCTGTAATTTTTTTACACTGAATGACAGATAGCGCTCTACGTTCTCGCAGTACCAACTTAAAAAAGGTTGAAATCCATATATATCTGCCGTGCGATCTGTAATGTATGAATTCCCGGTACTTTATACTCAGCGTAGTACTGTTTTTAAGGCTGCACCATTTGACTGCAAGTTTCCTGCATAACGGTGCCCCTTGCAACTACTGAAACATTTGTTAGACGTCTAACTTTACTTCGAATTTTTCCCCTATTTCTTTTTACTCAGCATTTTCCTTACAGTATATTTGCGATTCTCAATTTTTCAAGTCGCCACTTGCATCCAGCGACTCCCCGCGACCTTAACCAGAAAGTCGGTCCATCTAGTAGGGGGACGGCTCGGTACACGCTTCCCGATACGTGGTCGTCACTAGAGAACTTTTACTCCCCGTCGGTTATCGGTTCTTCCAGAGATGTGGCCTGCCCATTGCCACTTCAGCTCACTGACTCGTCCCTCTTGGTGTCTTTAGCGTAGACAAAGGTCTCGATGAGAACTTAATTTTTGATGACAGCTGTCAAACTAAAACAGTCATATCGGTAGAATATTGTTCCGGCACTTTGATGTCCGATTGTCCGAAATCCCCCGACGGATTTTTTCGGACTTATTATTGTAATAATATGTAAGCTTCTTTTTATCTAGTTACTTACTTCCATTTAGTCGAGGGTTTCTCCAAAAAATTATTTAACCCTTTCCGGTTACAACATTTACATTTGTCGTGGGTATTTTCAAAATTTTTATTTTTATCTCATCACACTTTCATGCAAGCTATTAGGGCTTACCAGTGGTACGGAGGAAGGGAAGTCACACACCCGCACATCTCCTGCATTACGCATACAGGAATACAATAGCACTCGTTTGCGGAGTCGCGCTATACGTAATCTTGCTCGCGACGTTGGATGTAGAGTTGTAAATCTAAAAATCGTCCAAGTGCGAGTCGATTCGTCAAATCAAATTTAGTATTAAACAGTTAGATCTCTCAAGTACTACAAAATGACAATTTAAACTCTTTTTAATTAGTTCCAAGCTGGCTATCCATTTTGATAGAAAATATTTTTATCTAGTTGTTGATTATTATTATTCTCGTTGTTAAGTATTATCAATTTAAATTTCTCTAAGTTACTCAGTTTTGAGTAAATTCTCCGTGACAGACATATGGATATAGTAGTGATTTTATGTTAGGCACGGAAAAATGACCCTAAATTGACTTTCATTTTGTTGCGTTCCAAACCATACCGAATAATAGTACGTTTTCGATAACTAATCAGTTCTGTGGTGAAAACATTACTAGAAAATTACTGTGTCGACCTGTCGCGAACAAATACAGTAAGTGTATCTTAGCTACGTACGAGTATCAATGTAGGTTAATATTGCTTTATTGTAAAAGCTTCATTACATACGATTTTTAATCAAATGAAATAAAAGAGTACTGCGCGTGGAATGTATACATAAGATGTACAGGACTGATAAGAAATCTGACATGGAAGGTTATACTGAGTGGCTGCCTGTTTTAGCTATCAACAATATTTGAGTGATGACGACCCTGCATAGGGACTTCGGCATAGGGGCGATCGTTCAATATTTCGCTTTCATTATTTCCCCATTATCTCGCCTGTGATTTCAAAGCTAAGAACCATTATGAAACCAAATTTAACTAGGTTACATGAGACAGGGATGGTCGGCAGCATCCATCACTGCAACATTGAATATGTCGAACACATTCACTAAGTTGATAAATAATAATAATAGAAGAATAGACGTTTAAAGATTTGATGATACCGAATCGCCTTCATTTTCATCAGTTGAACACGTCCACGTCCAAATTGCTTTCGATACGGAAGTTGGATGGCAAGCGTGTGCACCCCATAAGTCTCAAGCTGATGAGGAGCTGGCTTTGCTTTCTTTCATACCGTGTGGTACGTACGGCACGTACCAGCACTTGACGTGGTGGTAGCTCGCCAGGCGGACATAGAAAATGTCCTACTACGTACCACCTACCAAACAGAGTACCGATAGGTACCCCCACTGGGAATCGAACCCGGGACCTCCGGATTGTTAGTTGAACATTTAGCTTTAAAGATAACGCAGTTAACGTTTTCTTTTGTTCAAATGAGACTTTATCCAACACACACTGTAATATCAGATAATGGCAAATCGCACGGTACCCAATGGTTTAAAGAAATAAAGCTCACTGTAGTTACAATTGCTCTTATTGTTTCAAGTAAAAGTATATCACACGTTTATATAGGTAGGTCCATTTCTACGAATACTTACAGTATGTTGCGCTCGTCAGTCTATCGATCGTGTCTTGCTTCAGTTTGGAATTCTTCTTGCCCATTTTCGGTGTTGTCTGACAGCTGTGTTCCACTGACACTGTTCGTATCGTCTCTAGGCGACACACACGCGGCACTAGCGAGTTACGTAGTCCTCGACCCTTGGCCGCCACGAACCACCTGCAAACAGATTTCATGTTACAAATTTACAATACAACACAGAAAAATAATATCCTGACAGTCGCTACTTTACAAACGAGAACGCCGCGCCGAACCGATTTTAGAGCTTTCGCACGAAAATGATCGATTTGCTGGTTTCTTTTCATCTACCGTTACAAGTTGCATTATGTTACGTATTGCGCAAGAGATTAATGTTTTAGGTTATGTATAGTCGAACTCGACTCTCACCTGTCTCTATCAAGTATACATCACTTTGGCAAGTTTCATTTGATTTATTTGATCTATTTATCAACTATGTGACTTGCGATTACGGAAATCCGTGATTTTATTTTTTAAGCAACCTGTTTATTTCTAAACTTAAGAAGGGTGCAATTTTAACTCACTTCTAAATCTCTGAACTGAAAGTTTTGTTGTCTTAATCATGTTTGGAGTTATCACTATGCACTCGTAGGTATGGGAAAAAAGTGAATTAGTTTAAACACCTTTTATTGAGATGCAGTCTAGATATCAACCTCTATCTGGGGACAGTGACGTCATTTGTCCACTTAATTAGGTATTAAAACTTTCAGTTCAGAGATTTAGAAGTGAGTTAAAATTGCACCCTTCTTAAGTTTAGAAATAAACAGGTTGCTTAAAAAATAAAATCACGGATTTCCGTAATCGCAAGTCACATAGTTGATAAATAGATCAAATAAATCAAATGAAACTTGCCAAAGTGATGTATACTTGATAGAGAATAGCTTGAGGATATTTTTATATAAAAATGTCGATAAAGATACTGGAAAAAGGTCTAATACTGAATAATTTTATACTCGTGTAATGTATAAGCAACGGAAAATGCCGATGGATTAATTTTAATCCGATTCTTGATACTATAATCAGTGGATTTTTGGAAAAGGCTCATACCTTTATATAACTTGTTTAGCGTAAATATCTTGTTTATTAAGAAGATTGTTGCAGATTAACTCCACCTACTCGTTCTATACTTATTTATTTTAATATCCGGAAGATCTTTTCGTTATTTTTAAAATTAATCATAGAAATTTCCTAGCGTCGTTCTAGTGTTACTTGGTAAAGGGATTATGTACTATGAACCAACTATGATGTTGAGTGGCCGCCATTGCTTTATTGTCGGTACACAACTACGCTAAACGTGGTGCGATATAAAATAGCGTTCACATTCTTGTATTGGTAGTTGGTAAAATAATAATGAAAACATGTGTGCAATTCACACGTGATAGAAGTGAAACCTTCAAAAATTTTGTAATTCACGAACACGGCCCGTTGTACTTCTTGCTGTCTTTTTAATCTTGTTTTACCTATTTTTCTTAGATAATCGCGACAATATTCTGCATTAGTTTTCGGCATATTTGAAGAATTTTATTATACGTACACGTTTAGAAAACACCGCGCACAGACACGTATTAACACACATAAAACGCTGATGCCCAAGCAAACTCCCACTATGCCTTGGTAAACACGAGTGGAGGGGGAACGAAGCAGAGCACAAAGAGAACCACCAACATACTCGTAAGAAACACTTCCTATCTCATTTTCTCCCACGTTAAAACTTATGAATTTATGTGCCTGTCTCTTTTTACTGTCGCTTTTTCGTTTCATCGACTTTCAAATCACAACGTTGCTAAAGAAGTTTTCACTTCAAAAAGTTATATTAGTTTGGTCAAATCAGACCTAAGGGATAAAACGGAGATCGGTAGCAGCACGAACAAAATCTTACTACCGCTAACTACTATCAACCCGTCTGACCTCTGCTTGGTATAATTTACTAAAAGAAAGTCGATCGTGGCGATAATGAGGGAGACTTATGTCCAACAGTGGCTTTTAAAATTAATTTTATGATAATTTTGACAGCCTTTTAAGCCTTATTTGAAGATATGTTACAAAGTGTAATACGTATTCTTTAAAGGCAAGTGAAACTGGCGATGCCGTACCAACTAAATGCACGCAATACACTTAGCCTTTACCTCAACTGATGGTAAGTAATAATAAGGTATTAGTTGACAAAATAAAATAATACTAAATAATGAATACGCAGTGGTAATGAACCGGGCAGACATATATTCCAAAACCAATCCAACCGAGTACCGGAGCAGTATTCTGCCGTCCTAATTAAATTAAATAGTTTATAAAAGTTCAAATTTTAGTTCCTTCAGGAACGGAAATGGCAGCCCCCGACGGATTTTTTCAGACTTACTTACTATTGTAATAATATGTAAGCTTCTTTTTATCTAGTTACGTACTTCCATTTAGTCGAGGGTTTCTCATAAAATTATTTAACCCTTTTCCGATTACAATCTTTACATTTGTCGTGCGTATTTTCAAAATTTTTTATTTTAAGCTTTTTAGAGAATTCATATGTTGTAGTCTAAATATCGTGACGTGTATCTTTTCAGGCACAGTTTATTCGCCATGTTCTTTCACAAAGTTCCCCTCAAAGTTATTCTACTCAATCATCAGACCCTCAAAAGTTCATGTGCAGGTTCTGCTCACCAAACACTCTCAAAAGAGCCCAAACACGGCTTTCTAGGTATTTGCCTTCGTAAGATTCCCTTCAACGTCGTTCTGATCCATCATCAGACCCTCAAAAGTTCATGTGCAAGTTTTGCTCATCAAACACTCCCAAAAGAACCCAAACACGGTTTACTAGGTATTTGCCTTCGCAAGATTCCCTTCAACGTCGTTCTGATCCATCATCAGACCCTCAAAAGTTCATGTGCAGGTTCTGCTCACCAAACACTTTCAAAAGAGCCCTAACACGGCCTAGTAGCTTTAAGCCTTCGCAAAGTTCTCTGTCCCTCATTTTAATGAGTGGAAATCTTGATTGCAACGCCCCCTGGTGAAATAGCGCCATACCACCTATCTAAGAACCATCGCTGACATATCAGCAACCCTTTACAAAAAACCGTATGTAAATCGGTCAAACCGTTCTGGAGATAAGTGGCAACATTGGTTTGTATTTACACACAAACAAACAAACATCCTCTCACCCTAAACGCATACACTGTCTCCGTTCCGTCGCGGGTAAAAAATGCAAATAAAAATATAAGGAAGCAACGAGTTCAGTAAAGAGGTCTAACAAATCTACTGAAAATACCAAGCATTTGGTGACATTGTATTTTAGCCCGTTCTTCACGTTCATCTGCATTCTTCATGTTGTACACAAATGCAAACAGTCAGTGGATTTCCTCAACAGTACCATGTCGTTAGCAAGTTAGACTTTTAATCAAAACGGGGACTGAAATAGGTGCAGTACCTCTTTCAAATCAGAGCGTGGTACAGGTGTAGGCAACATAGAGGAAGCTAACAGTCGCCAGGCTATTCTCTAAAGTTGGTAATATTTCCGACAGTATCATGCCAGGCGGCCACCTACAACCCACCAATTATCGTTGGTGTGGGTAACAGGGGGAAAACTGTTGCGTGGGCGATGTAAAGGGAGGCGGGTGTGTGTGTGTGTGTGGGGGGGGGTGTAGTGAGTGCATACAATTTCCACCCCATCCGTTCACGCTGGTTGCTTGCTGGCCAGAGGACCTTAGTAAGGCTATGGCGGGGGTAACAAGCTTTGAGCCAATCTGAGTGCAGGCTCGACTGACGACAGTCATTACAATACACAGTGCAATCCGTTAGTTAGGTCCACCTGTCAACGTTCATTACACGGCCAGTCTAGGGTCAGAATTGCGAAGCTGAATCCCTATTGAAAATTTAAGATTTGTCTTAAGGAGTCAGAGAGTCAGCCTTTCATTTCATCTCGCTTATACGGGTTTTAATTAAGTAAGAATAGAAAAGCTCGCTAGACCCTCGCCGATGAATCATCGTTTTGTCTTCTATCAAGTGGAATTGATTGAATCATGTTTTGGTGGCCATAATTTATATATTTTTAGATGCCTAAAAGTAAATTTATATTTTATGTACGAACATATTTCACTTTAATAATCTCTTTAAGGCGAGAGTCCTGCAGGCCTTCTCATCTAGCTGATGGCTGAAATAATTTCCTTTGCCGTAAAATGAAAATTGTACCTTCGATCTGTTTATAAAAAGTATTCGCATCTTTATAAAAAACCGTCAAAGTGCGAATCAGTTCATTTTCCCGACCGCAAAACTAAGTTTGTCAAGGGTTTTGATTATATCTCGATTAACTATACTAGGTATAAATCTACGTAAATATTTTATCGATTATTTCAGTTTCGGCACCTCTGGGTCACCATTTCCCATAACGATTCCAAATTTCAAGTCAATAGCGGTAGTAGTTTCTGAGATAATCGGCTGTGACAAACCAGAGTGAGATTATGTTTGGAACCCTGGATATAAAAACATTGCAGTCATCAAAGTTGCGTTCAGATTATATTGAGGTTCACTCAAAGAGCAAATTACATTTTGAAATACTTCGTTTCATTTAGTTTTTCGCCTACCCGCACGTTCCGATTAAACTCAATAATGTCATCTGGCTTTAATCACCAAACTACCCCAGGCACAGTGCAGTTTGTAATTTAAGAGGCTATGTTGGTTAGACCACGTGGCCACGTACAAATTTGGATTGTTTTGTAGCTGTCCCTATCCGAGCCCTATCCTACCCGAGCGCGTACGGTGAGACAGCATACACTACGCGAAGTTATCCACCCGTTATTTGGATGTTTCGTAGTCCAGGGATCATTTGAAGGATACAGTGTATTATGTAACCATTTTTTTTAATACAGTATACTAATAAAATTTTAGATGTCGGTGGTTTTTCCAAATTGTTCTAAATCGATTCATACTCTTGTAAATCAGGTTCAAAGTTGGGGCTTTTTACTACCGTAAAATACAATACTTTGACGCCCTGTAACTCTGGAAGTATATATTTAAACGAAAATCTGACTCACCACCGACACAGATATTTGTTTCTAGATTGTGTCTTGAAAATTTCATAGATTTTCATAGCTTAATACTCAAAATATATCTGGACTACGTTTGTATGGGCGCTTTGACAACAGCATACCCTCTTAACTATGCTTCCAATATGGGGAAATTAAAAATTCAGCTTTAGCGCGACCTCGTCTACTTGAATTTCATATTCTCCCTTGTGAACACTTTTTTGAAATAAAATTTATTATTGTATGTAAAGTATATATTATTATTATTGACATGTAATATATTAGTTTGTTTTTGTATCTCGTATTTATGTAATCGTTTATAATATTTATTATATCGTTCACACCTAACTGCCCTCCTCTCTTCACTATTTCTCTCTTGACCCAGGACTGCTGTAAGAAATTTCTTTTAGAAATAAAAGGAACAGCTTTTGTATATATTTTTCTGTTTTTGTGTTACGTAAATATTTTCCGTGTACAATAAACTGTTTTAATGAATAAATAAATTAAGAAGTGTATTTTGTAGATATGAAAGCCTTTTGTTATTGTGCTATTTACTCGTAATTCCTAAAACAACCGTCGGCGTAATGATAGCGGAAATGAGTGGTTACTCGTACCAAATGGTTACGCAAAAAGGGAACTGAAGGGATTTTACACGTTTTTTTCCATTATGAATTTTGATTCTGTGGTCTTTCAACTTTGTTTTGGTGTAATCAGAATATTTTTACGTGCCCTAGTTGTTTTTCTCGGTGAGCCTAGGCAGTTTCGGAACTCATTGCGACTCAAAACTTCAAAACGAAATCAATTATTTTTAATCAAACGATTTTGCAAGGACTAAATTTCTCAAAAATTTTGTTTCTCGAATAGTAAAATGCTTATTAGATTTAGTTTTCTCATTGCATTTCAAAAATTTTGTTATAGGGGTATATAACACATAAAAACATTATTTTACGAGATAACTCTAAATATCGAACAAGCTCCATACATTTTAACGCTCTAAAAACAGGTGTGACGTCACAAATGTCACCCGATTTTTATGGAATTTTTTAGCACCGCGCGACTAGAATTACTTTTGGGCGGGATGTACTAAAAAAGTATTAGTCGTATCGAGAAAAATATTGATAGAGTTTTTTACCTTTTAACATGGACTATCGATTCAGACAAAAATATTTTTCCATGCATCTTCCCCATTTTCAATTCAGTTATGGATTTAAATTTCGAACGTGGATACTTTTTACCGTTTTCATTTCTCTATGCAGTTGTAACTCCCATTCGCTTTGTGGCTATCCTATATTACATTTACCTTGTTTATTAATTCTGAAGTTAAGAAGTATCGATTTAACAATCAGCCCGTAGCGCTGGTGATTTCTCTTAGTTTTTCTTTAAAAATATGTAATTTAAACGATACTCCAACAAGTTTACATAATCTGTTTTACATGACAAAGTACAAATGATGATGTTTATAATAGAAACTCGTAGATGCTCTACAGCGGGTAGAGTGTTCTGCAAATAATCTCTTTGAGAAATGTTCATATAAGGATATTACAAAATTCAAAGCTTTGCTTACAAGCGCAAAGTTAAAAGTCGCGTATCTTTCTACATATATTCCACACAGGTTCTTTTTTCTTCATAATTTTTTCACATAAAACTTTTATATGTATTTTGACGTCGACACGTTAATACTGTTTTTTGTAACAGGCAAACAGGGCTTCATCATCTCTATGGTCTGGTCCACTTAGCGATAGCTAGGGCGTATTGTAGGGATTACCGGGGATTCTTTAAATTGAGGATAATTAGAAGATATCTGATTCAGGTTAACGATGGGTAGTAAGAGTTCTCGAGTGATGAAGATTTACCGAGACACGTGTACCAAGCCGTCCCCACCTGGTAAAGGTATGCCAGGGGTCGGTAAACACGTACGCCCGATGAGCAACAATAACAATATCGACTTCGTGAATTTCACAGACCCAAAGTTTGTGTTTCAAATAAAGTGAGTAAAGAAAGGAAACATATATTTATAAACATAACGACCCGCGAGCACAACTTGCAATGCTTGCTATCAAATAACATGAAACCCTTTTAAATGCATCTCAGGCAAGAGCCGTGGACAAACAAGTAATCTGTGGCGAGACTGTAGTTAGTTTCTGCAAAATACTAGTAAATGTTGCAAAGTAAACAGTGGGTTTGTTTGCGTGGGACTCCCGCGGCCACGTAATTATATATTTTAAATATTGTAAATTTTGATGAAAGGTTTCATTTTTTTTTTTAAATGTACGGCATTTAGTCATTATTTTGTAATACAGTTGTTAAACTTGCCTTCAGAGGCTAATAATTATGATTCGAAAATTGAACTTTTTGCATAGGCACCTTTTTTACGCGGTCGTGACTATCTTTCTTTTGCGTTGATAAAGCGGTTCGATGAGCCAGACACGCCAAGATCAATAAATATAAAATTTTTCCAGGTGTCAGCAATGCATTAGGTCTAGCGCGCACAGCTTACTTTTGTCAGCGTGACATTAAAGTGTTTGTCATTGTCACGTCACGTTTCCAAAGCGGAGTGCGCTCACGACGGGTGACAGTGACAAAACCTTTTTAAAATCGATGCGTCATTTGCCGATATGGATTTCGGAGAGACGGTCGTTCTGTGTGAACATCAGACTCAGAAGAAAAAGAAAACGAAAATAATACTGGGTACACCTTCCTTTTGAGTGATAGTTTTATACTATGTTTTATAAACATAGAGAGCATTGGAAAATATTATTCTACTTATTTCTTCCCACGCTTTAATTTTCAAATTAATACCTGAATACTGTTTCAACTTTTTATCATAAAGTGCTGGTCGCTTTGTCATCTCTTCTATAAGGACATCATTATCAATATCGTCTTCACGAATGTTTACGTTTTGCGTAGATGACGACGACATTTTGCGTGCGCCAAAGTCGGTAGTCTGAATGCAAATAGCGACCGACCGACGCGGAGAGTGACAATTTTGTCACCCGGTCGCGCACTGCTATGAAAACCTAACGGCGCGGTGACAGTTTCGTCACGGGCGTACATAAATGTCACCCAGTTGTCACGTCGTAACGTGCGCGCATCTCTATGCGTATCCACGTCACATAAGAGTGACGAAACAGTCACGGTGACAAAAGTTGCCAGTGCGCGCTAGCTCAAATAGTAGTGACTTTAATTTACTAAATCTCGTGCAGTACTTACTTAAGTGTTATTCAGGACTATGTGTAGGCGTTAAAACCATTATTTTCTGTAAACTCCACGGTGCGTGAACATCTTAGTTGCACTGCACTTATCTTAACACCTTGTTGCTTCAGCAAATCAGTTAATTAACATTGATTTAGAAAATAATGTATGTTCCTTGGAGGTTAGCTCGTTATTCTACTGATTCTTCATTAGTATTTCTAAGATTCAGTCATTTTCTTATTATCTCGACGACAAACAGGATGCAGTTAACGAGCTTTGTTTCATTACTTCGTAAGTTTTATAAAAAGTCCGGATGTATTGTATCCGTTGTCTAGAAATCTTCAAATAGTATATTTATTTTACACGAAATTCGATATTTTTATGACATGGCCTGATTACTGAAACGTCGTATTCTAAGTTTGATATTGTTCTAATGCTAAGGAATAAATTACACTTCAAATTCAATCCAATTTATTAGCGGACAGGTCGAAGAGGAGTTACCAAAGTTGTAGTTGAAAACCAGTCTGTGCATTGCGGCGTTTTGACCTTCGGTGGGTGACTGCTGCAGATATCGGATCTGTGCAGCGCTCGTCGGGGTTAGCTATTCAAATGATGAAGGATTATAACCCCAGTTTAGATTACTTATTCCTATAGAAAGTCAATTCAAGTCAAAGTTTATGAAAAGGTTTTATCCCTTTCGGTCTGTTAGGTCCCAGTCGCAGGGGTATGACGGATGAGACGCTTGAAAGCGGCGAGAGTGATATTTTTTCATATCAACGTCAAATTGAATCGTTAAATGTGACATATCTGACACACTCTCATGCGTCTCAAGCTATCCCCGTAGTTTTTGATAGGTCCACTGTCATTGTAATTTTCAGAAATTTACCTACGCTGGAATTTACTTAAGACACCTTAAGATGGATTGCCAATGGCGCCCTAACTCCTTATTTGAAACTAGCTTTTGCCTGAAACTTTGTCCTCGTGGACTTAGGAAAGTAGACCACGGTAGTTACATACTTGATCGCGATAAAAAAAGCCTATGCCCTTTTTAGGTCTTCCAACTATTCCTGTTACCGACGACCGGACTGTAACTGACGGTGGAGGTCTCGTAGGCGAAATAAAAACTAACTTTTTTATCTTGAGACAAGACTTTTACTCCAAAACTGACATAAGAAACATACACAAAAAACAATGTCAAAGACAATATGTATCAAAAAGTTATAATGAAGCTGCCAGTTGTCTACAATTCCTATGCAAAAAATCAAGTCATTCTGACTCCCCGTTAAGACGAGAAATGAGGAAAAAACAAACAAACAAACATTTATAATATTAGTATGGATTATCAGTAATTCCAAAAACTAAACTTGTTTTCATTTAACCATAATTTTATGGAGTCCAGTTTATATTTGGTGTAACTAATAATTGAACCGCGCAATGAGAGAGTGGCCACTTGTAACGTTCTTTTGATAGGAACAGCACAGAATCAAAATATGAGTAAATCAATGCAATCACTTGCAAAGAGTAATTGGAAGGAACGCTGGGCTATTTGAGTTGTTGTATAGTTGTTGAGAGATTTAAAAAAGAATGAGTTAGGCAAGCGGGCCCTTTGGGGTTTTCCTAGCCACACTGGAGCTACCAGCTCGAATTGGGTTTATCGTCACACACACAAGGGTTATTTAACAATTAATTCAGATTCACGGGGCGAGACATTGTTCTCGATAACTTTATTCCCTGTTTGTTTGCTTTGAACGGGTCGTAGGCATTAAAAGGAATGAAAACAGCGACTCATCTGATAGCAGACTGTAAAATGACTGTTATGCGATATGACAGTGTTAGTTGTTAGGACCAGAGTGCAAAATAACTCCCTAGGGTTCAACCGTCGAATAAAGTATAATTATTGAGAGCAAAGATGCAATTGTGTCCCTGACGCCTTTTTAAAATTAAACGTCCACTGCTGGACATAGGCCTCACTCACGGCACGCCACATCGACCGGTCTCGAGCCACCTGCATCCAGCGACTCCAACCAGGTCTTGGGTCCATCTAGTAGGGGGACGGCCTGGTAGACGTTTCCCGGTACGTGGTCGCCACTCGAGAACCTTTACTCCCCACCGGAGTACACACTAGAGGTACGGAGCGATTAAACGTCCTGAGTTAGACAGCTTAAACTTTGAAGAGAGTTGAAGAGGGGTCTTGAATGGGCATGCAGTCTTTGTCTTACGAATTATTCCCATGTCTGCTCGGTTGACTAAGACATGAAATGCTAGGGTGGCTGTGGTAATTGGCAATCAAAGAGATTTAAATATATATTTGGCAATATAACTAGAATCAGAAAACAAGCAGTCTTGATCGGAGCGCCCGGCAGCACGGTCCCGGTTGCCATGGACACGCTGCGGACTAATTAGTCTGGGGAATTAACGATGTACTCTAGCAACATTCTATTTCTCTTATCAACCTTTATAAAATAAGTGAACGATTGCTCTCAATGACTAATAAAGAGTATGAACAATGTCAGGCCGCAAAATTACATTACACATAGATTTAAAAAGAAAAACCAGTGAAGTGCATGTCGGGCCACGCGCAGTGTAGGGTCCCGTAGATAAACTGGTTTTAGAAAAAGTAATTTTGAGTGAAATTTGTACGATGTTTTTATTTTGACGACTCTAAGTACATTTTATAGTTTAGTCGAATATTACTGGTTAGCTTGTAAATCCACCTTAGTGGTGATAGTTTTAACAGATTTTATTCCACCACTTTGTAGACGTGATTAATATGTATACCCGTACCAAATTACAGCTGTCTAGTAGTAAGGGTCTATGCGCTAAGCCGCGGACGGACAGATGGACAGAGTGAAACTATAAGGGTTCCTTGTTTGACCACGGAACCCTAAAACAAATAAAAAAGCTTTTTTTCGCTCAGTTATTTTGTGAAAAAGAAAAAAAGTTGATTTCTTGAACCTTAATCTAAAACAGCATGCAAGGTCTTAATTTCATTTTAAGTATAAGTAATGCAGCAGATCTTAACAATATCACTTAATTCAAAACGACAACGATAGAAGCGTGCCTACACCCACGTAGTGAAGCACTTTCATAGATTAATTTATATTGAAAATGCTGCAGTTTTTTTAAAATATGGTGGGTTATCGTATGTAGACAGGCGGCCCTTTAGTACTCGTAATATCCCATAGATTTCAACAAGACCCACATTAAATTTCAACAAGTGTGTGTCCATGTGCTTGGGTTGTACATACCAAAATTAGTCATTTCAATGTACTTAACTAATTCAGCGTTTTTCATCAAAATTTCATGCAGTGTTTTCATAAGAAACAAGTATTGAACTCAATTTATATCAAGTCTGTTACATCATGAGCCTGGTAAAAGGTAGCTACCATAGAAATCTACACATCCTTTTTAAAATAATGCGATTAAATGGATTGACATCGTGGAGCGAGTTCCAGAAGTAATTAATTAATACCATCAGAAGCGCTTCATCCCCAGGCACGGTAGTTTTTTAACGTTTTTTCAGAGCACCCTCGTTCGGAAAAACGTCTGATGTAGGCTGATTTTTTATTCGAGGTACTGAAAACGACCAAGTGTAAATTGAACTCGTGACAACGTTTTTATTATTATATGTATTTATAATAATAATTATTTCTGTTGACATACTGAATGTCTTAAGAATGTTAATAAAAACAAATTGCAGTTTTTAATTTAAATCAACTCATTTTTGTATGCCCTGAGAAAGAAGTGGCGCACTGTCAATGCCTGGACTTTCTTCATATGTTTGTTTTATCTATTTCTAGTCAATAAACTACTTTGACTTTGCACCAAGGGTCCCGACTGATGGAAATAATTTCTTATATAAGAAATAAAGTCCATTTTACCGACCGCGTATAACTCAGTTTGTCAAAGTATTTTTATTATTAAGAAATATTTAATTATCCGATAATATGTTGTTGGGTAATTTAAAAACAAACCCAGTACAGACGCTTTGGCATTTATAACTCTATTCTATCCCGCCATAGAAAGATTATTCTTATCAACCACTAACAAAGACTTTCATAGATAATTGTAACATCTTTGTATACTAACAAACACTTACTAATACTATATACACGGATACCCCCTTCTTTTCAAACACACGAAAATGCAAATATTTAAAATGAGATATCCGGTTACCCAAGTATCAATGCCGTGTGGTCCGCTTTTATTGAAAGCAGCTGGGAAAAACTGTTTCACTGACCCTCGACAACAAACTGGAAAACAAATAATTCAAGTGAGATTGCAACGAGAGATCCAAGCGTATATATTTCCGTTGAATTAAATTATTTGAAAATACAACTGTTTTCTGATTATTCTTTGTGAAGAAGTTTGTCCTGTATCAGGCCCCTTACATATATTTGATATTTATGTTTTCAGCGAACTGATTTATTTTATTTTTATTTTAATATTTTTGGGTGCCTTACAGCTATCAATTCAGAACATAGACATACATAGAGTAAAAAATTAATGACTAACAGCCGTTGATAAGCCTCCATGTATGGCTTTTCATTTAAGTATAAATTTACAATTATACATACTAATAAATAATATCAATATTTAAACTAGAGTCAACATATGTATTAGGACAACAAAAGATAATAATAATAGTTAATCATACAACACATGGTAACATTTACACAATAGACAACAGTGATAGAAGAAATAATTTTCTGAAACCACAAGAAAGCCGTGGTCAAGCCCCCATCCTTCCTGTATGCTTTATTGATTAGTCAGATACTGTATTACTATTTATTTATCATATTTATTTCGAATAAGACTACCCCATATCGTACCGTGGGCGTAAAAGGCGAAATATTCAGGAGAGGGGCATCACAGTCTTTCTATATAACAACAACATATTACTGCGATCCCCAATATGTCTGCCAACCATCTATTAGGGGGACGGCCAGGTAGACGTTTCCCGGTACGTGGTCGCCACTCGAGAACTTTTACTCCCCGTCGGTTATCGGTTCTTCGAGCGATGTGTCCTGCCCATTGCCACTTCAGCTCACTGACTCGGCGAGCTGTGTCGGTGACCTTCGTTCGTTTACGGATTTCCTCATTCCCCGTACTAGATGTACCGACGACCTGGTTAGAGTCGCGGGGAGACGCTGGATGCAGGAGGCTCGGGACCGGTCGATGTGGCGTACCATGAGGTAGGCCTATGTCCAGCAGTGGACGTTTCCCGGCTGATGATGATGACTGTACAAATCTAGCTATTATATTTTAAAAGATTATAGCAACAGAAATTTAGTAAGAAACTGATGGAGGTAGGACTTAGGCTTTAAGTAGTGAGCGTGAGATTGTATGCAAGTACGATGATCTGTTGATGAGGTGACGCCTCCTCCGCCTCCAGGTTTACGTTACATACATTAATTTGTATGGTTTGCGTTATATTTTGGATTTGTCTTCAACAGGACGTCGCGGCGGTGAGGGAATGAGCTCTGTCCCACAGAAAGGGTCCATCCTTCGGTTTTATTTCTCGTTTCGACCTACTAACCTTGAATGCCTACCCTTATTCACCCTAAATAGACGCTTCGTGTCGTCGCAGGTGTAACTATGGAAACCAGACGAAATTTAATATCCTCCGGCCGTTTATTCATTTATGTTGTCAGATGTAAAATTCGCTGCAGAACGCCCGCCGACGAGGGCTGAACATCAAGGGGCTTGGTATTAAGGGTTAAAGTGTGACGTTTTTTCTATGCCGGCTAATTTTGACTTTAAGAGCTATTGCGTGCCAAAACTCTCTACTTATCGATATACAAACATTTAAGTTAAAAAAGCACACTTCTGGATATACCGGTTTGGCCTAGTCTATACTAAGTCTACTAAGAATATGGATGTATGTCTGATATAAATAAATAATAATATACTAGTTTTGCCAAGTGATTATCGAGACCTCACTTACTGTAATTATCCTTTGAAGAGACCCACTTTCTACTTCCTGGGCTCATCATCAAACCCATTTCACCACCAGTGTACTACTTTTAATGGGGAAACCCGGCAAACTAACAAAATGGGGGTCACCCCCAATTCCAGGGGTTTACTAGTACCCATTGAAGAATTCCTCATACACGTTATGACTCAAGGGGACAATCAGCTCGATGGTAGCAAATTATTGTATTGACACCCGAATTACATACGATCGCAAAGTTTCTAATTGATACGACAGAAGTAGATTAAAATTTACGTCCCAGATTTGTTTATATAAATCGTGAGTAAAACAAAAAATAATGTATACATTACATTATTTTTTGGCAACGTACAAGTGCATCTATTTTAAAGCGTGTAAAAATGGCTACTTCAAAACCCTCCTACCAAAATGACAGGTGAATTGGCGATTAAAGTCTCAGTAACGGCACTGTTGTGTTATTGTAATAAGTAGATACGAGTAACATAGCCATTAGCTCAAAGCTTCTGGGTGAGTACGATTCCGTCCGACGGCACTTGATTTCAGGTGACATGAAGGCCAAGTCATACATACCCTTTTTACCTACCGTATAAATTAAGCCGAAACGATCAAAAGGTGCGTGTAGTTCGTCCCACTAACTACCAAATAAATACTTTCGATGAATATACTCGTAATAAAGGCGATGACAAAAGAAATATCTCGCACTTCACGGACAGCGACGTGTCAGAGCGGACGCGTTACAATATAAACATAAACATTTCCTATAAAATTCTCGTTATTTATGGAAAAAGCTGGAAATAAATAAACACTATTATTTGTTTGATGCGATACAATTAAAAATATAATTCATCTTCTCTTTGTCTCTAAGAAATGCCTGACGGTAGAATTCAGCTCGTTATCGCAAATATCTTTTCTGTTGTTATTGATTAATTAGAGTAGCGCTCTTATTAGAAATATCGATGTTATATTTAATTTATGGTAATGTATTTCAGGTGAAAGTTTTTCAAGTAATAACAACGTAGCAACAACAATAAAGTCAATAACAACGAGTATTCTTAGAACTACTACGAGTAATTAGCGGTGTCACCAATCACATCGAACATCATAGTGCTGTCGTCCTTTAACATTAGGATATCTGTCTGTGTCTGGTCCATCCATCAACGCAGAGATAGACAGGCTAGTTTATAGTAGTAATAGTTTCTTGGGACTGGCAATATCATCATCATCAGCCGGGAAACGTCCACTGCTGGACATAGGCCACCTTCATAGTAAGCCACATCGACCGGTCCCGAGACACCTGCATTCAGCGACTCCCCGCGACTCTAACCAGGTCGTCAGTCCGTCGGGGACTGGGACCGGGGACACAAAATCTCCCTTAACGAAAAATATTACAAAAGATTCCACTTATTCATTTATATTATTATTTATTAATATAATTATTAATACGCCTATTTTGCGTGTTGGGGTGGCATGAATAAGGCACGCCACCCCAACACGCAAAATAGGCGCATCTGACGTCGAGTTGCGGAAACCTGCCCCGATTACGAATACGAATATTTTATTTGATCTCAGCACGTTATATTTTATTTCCCTTATTAGAGACGGTTTCAGACCTTTTTTTAACACGCTTTTATTAGCTTCACCTGTATGTTTGTGGGCTTGTTAGTTTGTGGGTTTGTGGCATTCGCACACACAAAGTCTTTTTATAACAACGACCTTCTTAGTTGAAAAAGACATAATTGAATCGATATTAAAATATATATGAATACGAGTCGGGATAGGCCAACGTGCATGTCGCTTCGGCCCTATTAATTTGTGCAGCAGGAAATTAACTATCCAGTAAAACAACTTCATTATAATCATCACCTGAATCGACGCACGCGCACAAACACCTTGGGATTGTGATCAAATGGTATATTTGAAGAGCGCCCTAAAGTAAAATATCCCATATTCTATTATTTGGTTGTTACAGCAACCAAAACTCGAATAAATGCGAAAAATCGTGTTATTCGAGTGACAAAAAGCTTCTTTTGTTTTTTTATTGCATTTGGAACGACTTCTAATAAAGGTGTATGCCACATCCAAACAGTTTTAAGAAATTACTCAAATATCGTTACAAGGGTCATCCTATTTATGTAAAACGTTTTACTTTACTTTTACTTTTCGACAAGTTGTGTTAGGAAAACTATTTATTAGTCTCAATTAAAAATTTATCTTTTCAAGAGAACAAAATAGTATATTTAAATTCAATTATTTCGAGTAAATTACGTAGTTGATGTACTGGTCAAGCCATATATGTGTATTCTGAGACCCTTACTACTAATTGGGGTCTAGGAAGTGACGCAATATTGAAAGGGGATTAGCCCAGCCCGCCGCACCCAACCGAACTAGTTGGTTTGAACAATTCATAGTGTTTTGATTGATGGGTAAAAGCTAGTAGATAACATTTTGTTAAATTATTGTAGAAAATATAAAAAATCTTAAAATTACATGTATATTTTAAAAGTAGTCGCTTTGATAGCTCAGGAGACAGTCATTATACAATTTTTTTAAATATAAAATGTTCTACGGCGATTTTATGCAAAGTAAAAATAAGTTTTATTTATTCATTCAGAAAATATTTTTTTGAAAAAAGAATAAAAGGCAAATCTATAGCTGTATCTTAACAACCAACGGTGTTTGAGTGCTTGGGTTGGGCTCAATTTGATAGCACACAGAGATTTCTTAACAAAATTCCAGAAGACCACAATACCAGACATACACGAAAAATGCTTCCTTGCGCCAGTTTTTTTCTCGAAAACACATGCATAACAAATACATCTGGACTACAGAGATAGGTGTGTAGTGGGACGTTGAACAGAGGGAAGATACGCCTGCCTTGGGAACTCCCTTTGTTCTAATAGACAGGTTTGCCGCCCTTTAAATGTGCCTCCAGAAATATTGCCGAATACTGAAAAGAAAGGAGTCGACATTGGAGTGGGCGAAAAGTGAGGAGACCGGTTTCAGACGCAGTTTCGCGCCATTTGAGACGTCCTTCCCGAGCACACAATTCTAACGTGCCCACACTGGCCGGCCAATTATGGTAAGCCAGAGGTGAGAGTCCCGCAGGCCCTCTGCCATCCACCTCAGCATCACCCTTATCAAGCATTATGACAAAAAATATTATTCTCTGATTGGCGTGATTAATATGTACACCCGTACCAAATTACAGCTTTCTAGTAGTAAGGGTCTCTGAGCTGAGCCGCGGACGGACAGGCGGACAGTGCGAAACTAGAAGGGTTCCTTGTTTGACTACGGAATTCTAATAATCGAACCATTCTATTTCATAAAAATAAATTCCTGTGAAATATTATCCAAGCTTTTATTGATAGCAAAGCTACGCTAATTTACTATCGCATTAGATGAAGTATGAGTGCAAAGTGATTGTACCAAAATAATGTCATCTATTTCTTCGAAAATATTTTATTTACATGAATATCTATAATTAACCCAGACCAATTCTGATTTGGAAGGTATTTGATGCGTATAAATGAAAAAGAAAGGGCAGACAGGACTTTGATCCCAGACAGCCCTACCTCCAATGGCTTAATTAATTTCTTTGTATAGAACTTGTAAGCCGCGGCGAGACGACCGCGTACTTCCATTACTGAGTATTGATTTTTATCTGTTGTGGCTATGAAGTGGAAAGTGGAGTGGAGTGATGAAGGAAAGTGATCCATTGATGTATAGTTTGGGCTGGATAAACTATCTACGTAGAAAATAGACACCGTCAAATCTTCATCATCACTCCTAGACGACACTTTGAGTAGTTTGTTATTTGCAGACTAACATACGAGTATTTCAGGTAAAACAAAGAGGGCGGCTAGCACGCTCATTAAAATAATGGTGATGTAGAAAAAAATAGCTGTGGTAGCTTAGTTGTGTAGAGCGTCAGTCCTGGAACAATCGAGGTCTGGGTTCGATCCTCCCATGAGAAAACGATACAAATCGTAAATTTGCCGGGGGCCCCTAACTTATTTAGCTCATAGAACACATGACCATTTTTCTGCTCTGAGTAGAACCCCTGAGTTTCTAATATTGAATTTCACAAATTCATTTCATATGTGTTTTTTTCACTCTGATAAGTTTAATTCTAAGCAGAAAACTAAAGTTTTCTTTGTTTCTGCTTGCATTTTATCTAAATATTTTATTACACGCACAAAATATTTTGAAATAACACAAAATAAAGATATGCATACAAAAGGTTATGCTTATTTCTATTAGAAATTTCTCACAGTAGTTCATGTGACGATAGGGGGGCAGTTAGGCGTGGACATCCGATTACAAATATAATAAACGATTACGTAATCACCATATACAGACACATACAGTAAACCACTGGCAATACAAACAAATATACAATTATTATATATTAAAGTATATACTGTTTATAAGAGACAGAAAATTCTCCTGTGTTCCTTAAAATGTTAAATGTGATTGTAAAATAAAGGCATACGAAAATTTTCTGTTAGTTGTTAACAATGTTATCCCCTTTTTCCATGAAGCTTAACAGGACTTCCTGTGCCCCCGCAGACGATAATTAGGTTACCTTCGTGCCTTTTTTCAAAGCTGGGGGACTCCACTGGGGGTAGGCTGGTATTGATCATAATTTTGTTTTAGTATGGTGAGTTTGCACTTGCCCTTCATCTCGCCTGACGGTAAGTGACGACACGCCTACTGGATGGTAAGCTTATACAACCAGAAGTCTCATCCTATAAGGTGCTGGCTGTGATAACTTTTCATACCGGAACACAATAGTGCTATTAACACTGCTGTTTTGGCGGCAGACTTAGGAAACAACAGTAGCTAGCTTGGCGGACGTAAAAAATGCTTTACCACCTACCACGCCGAGTACCGATAGGTACCCTCTCTGAGACCACCGGATTCAGTCCAAAGGCGGTTAACTATACAACACTGGCTTCAAGCTGCTGGGTGAGCATGCCTCCATTCCATGTTATAATCGTCACCATGAGGCGATAATTTTTTAAATTTATTTATCACTTTATTTCAGGCACTAGACCCACACATAGTATTTTTACAAATAGTATTTATAATTATAGACTTAATTGGTAAAATAATAACTCAATCACTCACATAATTTATAAATATCAAAATATTCACATGTCAAAGATACATATTTTAAATTAAATTTGTTAGTAAACTTTGCCTAGATTAGTAATGAAATTATAACTCTCACTCACTCACCTATCATCATTGACACATGATTGTCATTCGATGACCAGCATATGTCAATGCTGTTGAAGATATATTCTGACAATTTCATCATTACTGCGTTTTTGCTTGTGATCACTCTGTCTCTTATCGAGTATATTCGTTTTCTTATTATACTAAATAGTCATATATCCAGGCCTCTGCAAACATGAACACAAAAACACAAAAACACAAACTGCGCTACAGAATCTAGGCGCTACCGAATTAAGCCAAGTGTGAAACCGTTTTGCAGAAAAAATGTCTAGAAGACTTTGTGTGCTAATGAAGTCGGTTAATGTGAATAATCATCTTCAGACGCGAAATGTCCACTGCTGGACATAGTCCTCAATGGTATGCCACATTGACCGGTGCAGAGACGCCTGCATCCACCGACTACTAGGGTACGGTCGACGCGGTAACTGTAGCTATCTCGGTGACCCTTGTTCGTCTACGGTTTTCCTCATTCCGGATTTTATCACGTAGAGAAATCCTAAGCTTATTCCATAACTCTTTAATTTGAATAGATCTATTTAATACCGGTTTTATTGTTGCGGACAGAACAGAACGTGTTTCATGGAAAATCGAAGAGATTAAAATATAGGTTACAGTTTACAGAGGCAGGGGGTGTTAGGAAAATTTTCTCCTCGGTGGCCTAATGTCTGCCACCTGGACGAACAACCCTATCAAAACCTGTACATTTTGTATGTCATTCTAGCCTTCTTGACTCCGGTTGGTCTGGGAAGATCGGAACAGCGATGACAGGCGTGTCCATGTAATTCCATCGACGTCGCATTCTCCTTCATTAAATGTTGTTCTTTAAGGAGAATCTCAAATAATAAAGCGTCGCCTTATTTATCTTATATTTAATGTATAATGGGTTTGCACTTGGCCTTCATCTGCTGCTGATATTAACACTGCTGTTAGGTTACATGGGTAACAAGACATTGTTGTGTTCCGGCATGATAGGTAGCAGAGTGAGCGCGTTATTAGCTCGAGGCTTCTGTGTGCGCACGCGCACCATACAACGGCCTTATCGTCACTTACCATCAGGTGATATGAAGGTCAAGTGCAAACCCATCGTACAGTTAAAAAAATGCTCGAGATGTGAAGCCCGGATGTCCCGGAAATAGACAGCGAACACTATTTAACAGGATAAATAAATGTTAAGGAATTCCAGACACCTATAGATGCCTATAGGGTAAATGACAAGCAATCAGATTTGGGATAAATTGTGTTTTATACTATAAAGGTCGTTATAAAATTTAAAATGTCTAATATTATTTAATTTTTTACTGGATTTTTACAGCATATAGAGTAGTAGTAGATAAATTCCGAGCATAGCTCGTTCCATAGCTCGCTGAGTGACTTTAAGCTTGTTTATTCGGCCCACATAAAAGGACCACGCGTCGGTTCCGTATGTCATCACTGGCAACACGCACTGATCAAAGTCTTGTTTACATGACGTAAACAACATATTCCGCTTGTAAATGACTATATTTTGCACGAGGTATCGTCCCCGTGGAATTCAGTACTTGTCCACGGGAACTACTTCCTCGATCGATTTCCTTTTTCATCTCTTGCTGGCCCTTCAACTATCTCTATACAAGAAATAGAGTCATTCTGTCTCTGTTATGACGTAAAGGTCGTTTCATTTTTTAAGTAGCACAATGTAAGTCTCTACTACGAGTATACAGAACAGAGTTAAGTATTGAAAATGCCGCCCATTCTTCCGAACTTATTATAACTCTAACGCTCCTAGAACATGTATCCACTGAAATCAATAATACAGAAAATATAAATATATATCGAAAACACATAATGTCATGTCAATGCCTTCACCATTCTTGGCAGGCGGATTGGTGATCGCAGTAAGTTATTGTCGATATACTGGTAATCGTCGTCACTGCCCGTCTTCTGACGTCTTTTTTTCCCTTAGTCGCTTTTTACGACACCTTCAGAGCAAAAACGGGTCCCTATTACTGATACTTCGCTGTCCGTCTGTCCGTCTGTCGCCAGGCTGTATCTCATGTACCGTGATAGTTAGACAGTTGAAATTTTCACAGATGATGTATTACTGTTGCCGCTATAACAACAATGACTAAAAACCAGAATAAAATGAATATTTAAGGGGGCTACCATTAGTAGTCAGTAGTTTTTGCCTGATATGGATAACGGCAACAAAAGTAAGAAAAAAACTTTAGGGAATTTTCATCCAGCTGTTTAGATAATGAACTGCCTACTTTTAGAACAGGAAATATTAAAAATACTTTGAAGTACCAGGACTTAGTACCAGATACGACAGTATTATAGTACTGTGTGGTACCAGCTATCACAAACAGCAGAAGTTTGTCTCACATGAGATGCTCCGCGCGGGTTTCACTTCAGTCAGTTTAATTCTCGAAACGAGAACCGTCGCGTGGCTTCTGTTTTTATTAAAATCTACATAGCTCTCCGTTCCGCTCACGTCCCGCTTTACTTGACTGCATTGCTGTCAGAAGCGTGTGTTTAGTTTTTAAATTATTTATTGAACTTATTAATTTGTAATAACTTTCGCAATAGTGCAATCGTTGCTATGAATAAATGATATGATGTCATGTCGACTCAGACGACTAATGTTGACTTTAAGTAAACATTGTGAAGGCGGCGCCGGCCACACACGGAAAGGGGTTGCAAAATATCTTAAATGTACTAAATGGATTATTGGGGTATTGAATGTCTAATCTAGCGACGAATATAATTTTTCAAATGCACTACGAATAGGTGTTTGAATAAATAAATATTTCGGACTGTCATATCGTAGCGTTACAGCATAGATTCTCAGGTTTGTTTGACCACACTTGGTGTTATTTTTAACCTTCATTTAAATCCTTATGCTGCAACCTCCTATCCAAGGGATTTGAGGATTCTTCGATTTTGAATTTTTGCTTTGCACTTTAACAAGCTGGGACGGGGAAGCTGGGACAGGGGACGGCCTGGTAGACGTTTCCCGGCACGTGGTCGCCACTCGAGAACCTTTACTCCCCACCGGTTATCGGTTCTTCGAGCGATGTGGCCTGCCCATTGCCACTTCAGCTCACTGACTCGTCGAGCTATGTCGGTGACCTTCGTTCGTCTACGGATTTCCTCATTCCGGACCTTATCACGTAGAGAAATTCCGAGCATAGCTCGTTCCATTGCTCGCTGAGTGACTTTGAGCTTGTTTATTCGGCCCACAGTAAAAGACCACGTTTCGGTTCCGTATGTCATCACTGGCAACACGCACTGATCAAAGACTTTGTCTTTAGACGCTGAGGTATTTTGGACGAGAAGATATGCCGTAATTTCCCGAACGCTGCCCAGCCGAGTTGGATTCTTCGGTTGACCTCTTTGTCGAAGTTGGACCTACCTAGTTGAACGATCTGTCCCAGGTATACATACTCGTCTACAACTTCGATTGTAGTGTTCCCAACCACTACCGGCATAGGTGCAACATGGACATTTGACATGATTTTCGTCTTGTCCATGTTCATTTTTAAACCTACCTGTTGGGAAACTCTGTTGAGGTCATTGAGCATTACGTCCAGATCCTCCAAGGATTCTGCCGTTATGACTATGTCATCGGCAAATCGAAGGTGAGTGATGTAGTCGCCGTTGATGTTGATGCCCAGTCCTTTCCAGTTCAGAAGCTTGAAAACATCTTCCAGTGCAGTGGTGAAGAGTTTCGGGGATATAACGTAACCCTGTCTTACACCTTTCTGCACTTGGATCGGTTTCGTGCATTCATCCTGTACTCGGACGGAGATTGTGGCTTTATTGTATAAACATTTCAACACGCTTGGACCGACGACCTGGTTAGAGTCGCTAGGAGTCGCTGGATGCAGGTGGCTCAGGACCGGTCGATGTGGCGTACCATGAGGGAGGCCTATGTCCAGCAGTGGACGTTTCCCCGCTGATGATGATGACTTTAACAAGCTAGGTCAATTTTGACAGATCTTAGATCTCCAACATGCAAGTGTATCTTAGCGAAACCGTGGAAGGTGTGGATTATCTATTTTAGAATTATAACTTTGAGCATCAAGAAAAGTCACTCACTGATCTCCTGTTCCCAACTCTTCACACCTGATGCTGCATGGATAAGACTGCCTAAACTGAAAGACTCGAGTCTGCTCATATGAAATGGGTATTTAAGGCATCAAGCAGAGACTTGATAATTCATATCACAGTCCTGACTCCTTAGTGTACTGAGGCCTTTTATATATGCAGCCAAACAGCAGTGTTAATAGCACTCTTGTGTTCCGGTATGAAAGGTAGCAGATCCAGAGCCTCATTCGCTTGAGTGGTTCTGGGTGCGCACGCGCACCATCCAGCGTCCTTATCGTCACTTGCCATCAGGTGAGATAAAGGCCGAGTGAAAACCCATCGTACACAAAAAATAAATACGTATATCGCTCTTCATTACATTGACTATGAGCGTGCCTGAGTACATAACGGTTCTAACAAGTTTTATTTATTTATTTATAAAATATAATTTGTTACAAAAAAATTGTTAAAGTGTACTTAATCCTATATGTTAGCTGTTTAGTTGTAAAAAACTGGCCAAGTGCTAGTCAGAATCGCGTACCGAGGGTTCCGTACAGAATATAAATATTTAACATACTGAAAATCTTCGGTAAAATTGTCTGTCTAAAATCAATTTGTAACGAACAGTGAAACAGTTTGTAATCATCAAATTTTAATGAGATATAATTAAAAAATTAAACTGTAATTGTGCTAATTGTTGCTAAATTTCATGATTCTAGGCCAGTGTGAAGTACTCTTCAGGCCTTTATGCCTTCTACGACGAAAAATACGACAAGCTTGATTTTTTTTACAGCTCCAAGATATTGCTATCTTGCGTATTCAATATTAATTTCAACTTGATACCTCTGTGCGTTTCTGAGTAAAATAGTCTTAACAGACCGTCACACAAACAAACAAAACAAACAAAAAGTATTTATATAGACAGACAGACGGCCAAAAAAGTAATCCTGTAAGGGTTCATTTTTCCTATTGATGTACGGAACCCTAAAAAGGAGACAATGAAGCAGAGACCTTACGAGAAGTGTTAGTGACCTACGACTAAACGAAACACGTATCGATAGTTACCCCGCTGAGTATTGAATTCGCGACTGATCTCCTAATTCGGTCGTAGACGGTTGCATATATTTATTTTTAAAATATTTTTGTACAATTGTGTGCATGAACAATGCATTTCGTATCAGTAACCATTAATGTCCGCATCTTCGCATTTTACGGTTCATTTTCCTGTGCTTTTTCCCGACTCATCGTAACCAATGGCAACGGTTCCTTATCAAGACTCGAACGCCCACCTGTTGTTCCTTGGAACATCCTTCGACTCACTCACTGAGTACATCAGTTGAAGCATATAATTAGCTATATATAAGTAGCTTAAATAAATAAATACACGGCTGAAACGATCTAGATGACACGGATAGAATATGTTTTGGACAAAAACATAACCACTTCCGTAGCCGTGCTTTGATTCCCAGGGGGTTGATTTATTTATAAAGGCTTACCAACTAATTATACACAATAACAAAAAACTAAACTTACAAAACAATAGTGTCGTATATGCAACTAACTTAAAGGTAAACACAGCGTTGTATCGATAATAAGAAAAATAAATTTACAAAAAATACTTACAAATCTACATTAGAAAATTCAGTTCGAAAACTACTTTTAACGGAGTTTTGAAATTTAAACAAATAATTGCAAAAAACATCCATATTATTGTTTTTTCCCTTACAGAGGTATTATAAGTTTTACACATAGTCAATACTGGGGAATTGGAGCCGAATGCAGTATGTCTGAAGTTGACACAAATCTGGTTGTTGGGGATTACTTGGTACTTCGTTGCCTCCCACAGCCTTATTCGACTGACAGGAAGTTATATCTTTTGAAAGGTTGTCCAAAGTCCAGATGTTATTTAGTTTTTGGGTAGAAAAGGACAGACAAGGTAGGACAAATGGATGGACCCTAATTTTTTATTTACTGAAATAATTCAATTTTCATTTCTAGCCTGTCCCATGGGTTTGGGATAGAAGGTGCAGGTGTGTGTGTGTGTGTTTGTGGTTGGATAGATTTGTAGTATCACATGTGTGACGTCATCTGCAAGTTTTATAATTTAACGGTTTTCTTGTTGCAATTTTTACAATGTTGTCCATTGAATTTAAACAAAAACATTTACGCGGTGTTTCTCTTTGTCCGCAGTCTTGGTCCCTGGTCGGTATAGTGCTCATGATCTCCACAGGGCTGGTCATGTTTACGTACAAGGCTACGCAGTTCAATCTCCTCGGCTTCAATTTTCTTCTGCTGGCATCGTTCGCGGCGGGCCTGCGGTGGTCCTTCGCACAGCTCCTCATGCAGAAATCGAAGCTCGGTCTTCACAATCCCGTGGACATGGTCTTCCACGTACAGCCGTGGATGTTTGTCTCCTTGCTACCATTCACGCTGATGTTTGAAGGTGAGTTCATTGATTGATGAAGGATGTTGGATGAGGAGTTTTAACTTACTCCGTGGCCTAATGGCTAAATGTTGGATTCACAATCTGGAGGTCCCCGGTTTGATTCCCAGTACGGTTTGGTTGGTGGTAGGGAATTTTCTATGTCCGCCTGGCTAGCTACCATCATGCTACCTAAGTCTGCCGGCAAACAGCAGTGTTACTAGCACAGTTGTGTTCCAGTATGAAAGATAGCATAACCAGCGCCTCATTAGGTTGAGGCTTCTGGGTGCGCACGCGCACCATACAACGGCCTTATCGTCACTTATCATCAGGTGAGACGAAGGCCAAGGGCAAACCCATCGTACAATTTATTTAAAAAAAGACAAACAGACAAGCTCACTTGGCCCGCTTTGCCCGACTACGGCCAAACCGAAAGAAGAGTCTGTTATTATGTTAGCAAACGTTCAAACGTCATGGTTCCTCATTCGTATCTCCTTAAGAGGGTATGCTGTTGTCAAAGCGCCCATACAAACGTAGTCCAGTCATATTTTGAGTATTAAGCTATAAAAATCTATGAAATTTTCAAGACACAATCTAGAAACAAATATCTTGTGTCGGTGGTGAGTCAGATTTTCGTTTAAATATATACTTCCAGAGTTACAGGGCGTCAAAGTATTGTATTTTTCGGTAATAAAAAGCCCCAACTTTGAACCTGATTTACAAGAGTATGAATCAATTTAAAACAATTTGGAAAAACCACCGACATCTGAAATTTCATTAGTATACTGTATTAAAAAAACGGTTACATAATATACTGTATCCTTCAAATGATCCCTGGACTACGAAACATCCAAATAACGGGTGGATAACTTCGCGTAGTGTATGCTGTCTCACCGTACGCGCTCGGGTAGGATAGGGCTCGGAGAGGGACAGCTACAAAACAATGCAACCTTGAAACCGACCACGTGGTCTTACCAACATAGCCTCTTAACTATTCATCGTGTTTTGACAAATGAAATGAGATGATGTCACATAAAATCCAAAATGGCGGCTTGTATGGGACTGGACAAGTTGTGTAAAAATAATAATAAAAGCTTACAGTATCGTGTTTGAACCGTTAAATGAAAGGTTTTGATGATTTTTGAAATTGGTTACATGGACATACATAGACCTCACAAAATGAAAATATTTGTATGTTTCTTGTAGTAGTTTTTCAGTTGTATCTTTCTTATTATTAAGTGTTACAGTAACTGACGTGCATATATATGTAAGTTTGATGCGTTTGCACTTGGCCTTCATCTCACCTGTTTGTGTGAGACGGTGATGCTGTTCCATGGAGTTCACCCTCAAGATAATTATGCACTGGCCCTTCGAATCGGCATAAAACAGCCTGTTTATTAACAATGTTCTTTGGCAGTTAATTACGTATAGTATGGTAATATCGGATAGCCAGGCCACTCGTGCAGCAAGGCGGACAGGTAACTCCCAAAACTGGGAACACGCGAGACGACACCAAATCAGATATGCTACGTCTGTTTACGCACCATTTTCGAAGAAGGAATCAAAGCCTATATAGTTCTTCCCTTTGTCCTATAATCATGAAATTTGACAAGAAGCAAGGTCTTACAGCACAAGTACAGGAATGTCTTTATCTAATATTTTTAAATTATATCTCATCTCATCTGTCGTGATTTGTATTTCAATGTTTAAATTACCATTTGCTTGTGTTTTTCACCAGGCAGAACTTATAAAAATACTCGTATTCTATACGACAACCTCGGTGCACGAGCCTGACTCGCACTTGGCCGTTTGTGGGATTATTTCGTTGTTAAACCAAAGGTAGCTGCAGTAATATCTTGATTCTTTCCATCGCCTTTTCATACAGCACCGGACAGCGTGGTATATAAGCGTGTAAAGTATATACGGGCAGCACGAGCACATAAGGGCATTATAACTCCCTCCACTATTGCAAACGCAATGCAGGTGGTTCTATAAAATATTTAATAAGCCCCATGTTGTAGAGGTACATAGTGGGCGTCTTTTGTCCCGGGCCGCCCGGGTGTTGCAGCTGCATCGATCCTTTCTCCCCACCCCACATGTACTCCCTGCGGTCTCGTCCTACAAGCTCAGCATCCTGAGTGCACTTAGCCCACCATCCCCCACCCCCATCCCCCTACTAGTTCCAGTCAGGGGATACTGTTACTAGAAAAGTCGATGGGAATTTTTTAAATAATCAAACTACAAAGAGACGAAACGTATTTACAAATCTACGTTGTAAATATTTATAGATTTTTGACAACTCAATCCGCCTTCAATTTAGAACAGGCGTTGGGTGAAAAAATGTATACAATGCTTAAAATCATCTTTTAAAGAAACTGTGTGCGTGAATGTCTATGAAAGAAATATGTCCATGGCCAGAGGATGAATGCTGTACACTTTTAAGGCAGTTAAAGTTGGTTACCAGTTCTTTTTGATCGCATTAATTATTTTAAATGCGTCCGAATCGTTAATGGCAATAGAAGAATGGTCCATTCTAATATACTAATGTATACTATCTACACAAATATTAAAAGTGACTTTGTTTCTTTGTCTTTCCTGTCCGTCTTGAATGACTGACTTGACTTTTTGTGACGTGATAGTCGATAGGTCGGTAAAGGACATGGGCCACCTTTATCCTGACCGAGCACATAGATCCCGTGGGATACTTGCCAAATCGAATTACTGTATCACTTTTATACCATTATCATCACCTGGGCAGTGTCCAAAGTGAGTGACTGAAGAAAGAATTAACAACGATTTTATTAAATGATTTGATGAAAATATAATTTGAGCTTACATTATGTCATTTTCTTTATTCGTTGTTTGTCATTGTATTTTATATGTATAGATAAACGCAATGTATTTGTTCCTTTGTTTGAACAATAGAAATATATATACTCGTAGTTTATTACATACTCGTACGTGATGGATGACCCACCACCCTCTTCTTCCCACTTCTATGGAAACCTTGGGTAGATGATGGATACCATCCCTCTCTTTCTATGATTTGGAGACTGGACATTGTACATAATACCCTTATATATTTCTACCTCCCTCCCTACGTTAAAACACAGAGACGGATTAAGGGAGGGGATCGCGTAGAAAACCCATCATTCCGACATCGAACGATACCTTTGTTATTATATAGCTACCACCATTAAATAAGCGGGCTATGGAACGAGCTATGATCGGAATTTCTCTACGTAATAAAATCCGGACTGAGGAAATCCGTAGACGAACGTAGGTCATCGACATAGCTCGACGAGTCAGTGAGCTGAAGTGGCAATGGGCAGGCCACATCGTTCAAGAACCGTAAGCCGGTGGGGAGTAAAGGTTCTCGAGTGGCGACCACGTACCGGGAAACGTCTACCGGACCGTCCCCCTACTAGATGTACCGACGACCTAGTTAAGGTCGCGGGGAGTCGCTGGATGCAAGTGTCTCAGGACCGGTCAATGTCTCATACCATGAAGCAGGCCTATGTCCAGCAGTAGACGTCTCCTGGCTGATGATGATGATTATTATTAAATAGGACATGAGCCTCATGCAAGTATGAATACATACATACGTGTACATACGTGGCCTCTTACCTAAGACAGAGGTAACTTTTATAGCCGAAATAGGATTCTTGTGGCATAATGTTGCACACATAAAGCTTGTTTGACATTGTATGTGTAGTAATGATATAATTTCACATCACATCATCAACAACCTTTATATGTCCCCACTGCAGGGCGCAGGCCTACTCTCCTACAGAGAGTGTGTGGGACATAGTACACCACGCGGGCCCAGTGCGCATTGGCGGACTTCACATGCCTGTTCAAGACATGCAGGTTTCCTCACGATGTTTTCCTTCACCGTTAAGCAATCGGATAGTGTACTTGAATTGAAAAACAACTCATAGGTACACGGCTGTATTCGAACCCGGAACCCTCAGATTGAGAGTCCGCGTCTTATCCACTGCGGCACGGACGCTTTTTTATACTTCATTCGGGCGTATATTTTGATGGCAATCAGTGTTGGCCCTAAACATCACATTTACGCAAATTTCGTTAATTAATTGTGTATTTTTTCTATTCTAAATAATTGAGCACGCAATGTATCAATTAGATCTAAAGCTATCGAATGATTGACGGTTCTTTTTACACTTCATATCTGACAGTTCAATAAACCGTTTATCCTATTATTTGTGCGGTCGTAAACTATATCTGAATAAATTACACGTCCGTATAAACATAACATAATTGATTTTAATAATAATTTTTAATATATTTCTACGTTATATGAGTATAACCCCTCAAAACATGGACATCAGGACTGCATCCGGTACTGTGTGCTATATACCTTTTGCCCATTGAATAAGGCGCATGCGTGGGGGGAGGATATTTTCGCTTTAGGAATGGGCCGGGAGACCGAGGACATAAAGCTGGCTGCTGGCTGGAACACGGCACAGTCTCGCGCGCTTTTCCTCTGGTAACCTCCGCAGCTTTGTTACCGAGAATCTACCGGGAGTGTACCAAATAGTCAATCTAAAATTTTGAAAATGCGCTATATGCCTTGCCCAATTTCGTGCGAGTGGAAAACTAGGCTCTTTTGCTGTGAATTCAAGATGTGGGGCGAATTATTTTATTTATCGCTCCATGCGACTCATGACGGGGATCCTTTGACGGATAAAGTACCGCTAGCTAACCTGGTGTTGAGGTTTTATATAAGAAAAATTTTCGCCAGCTTTTTGTCCTCCGGCAGAGCAGTCGCTAAGTACTATGAGCGGGTTATTTACCATGGTGATGTTGAAACTGTCATCATATCACTGACCAGGCGCAAATATAATAGCCGGTTCTAAGGCCCCGGCCTTACAATTCTTGTCTCGCTGTTTCCTCTTCATTTCCTCTTCTGCCATAAATAACAACACAATTCTTCAACAAAAGAGACTTTGCAAGTCAGCACAAGTAGGCTGGTGAATGTTGAACATCGTGGAGAGACAGCGATGGATAACATCTGTGAGTATTGTTTAATTTTTTTCCATAGTCTTAATAGTCACAAGTTTGCACCGCAGTAGGATCATGCTCAATGGGATAGCGTTTGGCCTTCATCTCACCTAATGGTAAGTAACCGTAAGCCTCTTATTATAGAATCGTGCTCCTTTAGAAGCCTGAAGAAAAAGCCACTGCATCATCTGAGAGGGGTGGGTGAGACAAAGGTATTTTAGTAACTGTTACTTACTAGATATTTCTAACGGTTTTATGAAACCGGCCAAGTGCGAATCATTTAAAGTTATGAGAAACATACGAGTATATCCGAAATTAAGTAACTGCATTTTTTTTCGACTGCATAACCGAGCTTTTCCTGTTTTCTCTAAAACTATGACAGAATACATTGCTTGTAATGTATAAATATAGAATCCTCGTCATCATCATCAACAACCTATATATGTCCCCACTGCAGGCCTACTATCATACAGAGAGTGTATAGGACATAGTCCACCATCAGTCCACGAGTGTGCAGGTTTCCCCACGATGTTTTCGTTCACGGAAAAGCCAATAGTAATTATTTTTATCATTCGTACATAAATTCCAAATAACAAACGTCGAACATCGACATAGCTCGACGAGTCAGAGAGCTGAAGCGTTGTTGTTCCACTGCTGAAGCACGGCAAATCACCCGGTCATGACGGGCTCAGTCTCGAGCACATTCTCGCGGCGGGCGACACCCTGTACGCTAAACTATGATGTCGTTATAATTTGTGTATTAGGTTCTCGTACCTATCTGCAGACCTCATGGAAACAAGTATAGTTCCCATAGTTAAGAGGTTATGCTGTTGTCAAAGCGCCCATACAAACGTAGTCCAGTCATATTTTGAGTATTAAGCTATGAAAATCTATGAAATTTTCAAGACACAATCTAGAAACAAATATCTGTGTCGGTGGTGAGTCAGATTTTCGTTTAAATATATACTTCCAGAGTTACAGGGCGTCAAAGTATTGTATTTTTCGGTAATAAAAAGCCCCAACTTTGAACCAGATTTACAAGAGTATGAATCAATTTAGAACAATTTGGAAAAACCACCGACATCTGAAATTTCATTAGTATACTGTATTAAAAAATGGTTACATAATATACTGTATCCTTCAAATGATCCCTGGACTACGAAACATCCAAATAACGGGTGGATAATATCGCATAATGTATGCTGTCTCACCGTACGCGCTCGGGTAGGATAGGGCTCGGAGAAGGACAGCTACAAAATAATTTAACCTTGAAACCGACCACGTGGTCTTTACCAACATAGCCTCTTAAGAATTGGACTGGAGACGGGTACGATAATAGGTAAGGTCTTGGAGCGGTTGTTGCAGCCCGAACTGCAGAATAACGTTAAGATTGATTTATTTTTATTTTATTTATTTTATTTATTTGTTTTTGGAAAACTTACAGGCTAATAACAAAAATAGAAATTACAAACTAACTTAAAACTATTCCTAATTACAAGTTTCCACCTATGGGTGTCTACATAATCTAACGTTATTCTTTAAAATAATGATGTTACATTTAACAGTGTATAGTGAACAAGTATAGAGATATAAATGTAAATAAGACAACTAGAAGAAAGAGAAATAGAGAGAACGAAATAGTGTTTAGACAAACGAAACTTAAAATAAATCCAATAATAATAATTCATACATACATATGTACACTGAACAGTAGTAACACATACTATTTATATTTTATTATTATTTATCTTGGAAGAAAGCATTAGCGAGCCTTCTAGCAACTACAGATGTGCTGGTGCAGTACAGATCAATGTCTAGCTCCATTGACACGTCGTTGAAGTAGCTAGCGCTGCGCAACAGGAAGGAATTTGCTCTGTAGTTTGTGTTTGCTGGTGGCACATGTAGCATGATGATGCGCAGTTTGGCTTCCGTCCCGGTCTATCAACAGATTCCGCCATTATCAGCTTAAAACACACCGTCAATTATTACGTTGATCGTAACACGTCTGTGTACGCGTGTTTCCTGGATTTGAGTCGGGCATTTGATCTAGTGAATTATGAAATTCTCTGGAAAAAATTGCTCGACTCCAGTGTTCCTAACTAGGTTGTGAATACTGAGATGATGATATTTAGAGCTGGATTAAACGGTTCTGCAGTTCGGGTTGTGCAACTGTTTAAATACTCAGGGCACGTGCTGACTGACGACCGGAAAGACGACGAGAGAGAGAGAAGGGCTCTCTCTATAAGGTGCAACATGCTCGCACGTAGGTTTGGCAAGTGTAGCGACGCTGTGAATGTAACGCTGTTTCAAGCTTACTGCCAGTGCTTCTACACTTGACCAACTACCTGAGAAGGTCGATGAGCACCATCAGGGTGCAGTACAACGACGAGTTCCGCATCCTGATGGGGCTGCCGCGTCGGTGCAGCGCGTCGGGCATGTTCGCCGAGGCGAGGGCTCATTTATTATTTGTCATCAGGACACGAGTGTCCTCTTTCTGGGAGGGGTTGCAAACAGCAGATAATGCCAATATTAAGGCTGTAGTGGAAGGGGTATCCAGCCCTATTTTTGGTTACTCTGGCTCTCCGTGCACCATGCAAATCAAAAATAGCGTACATTAGGTATTCATAGTATTTAGTTTCGTGTAGTTTTATTTAATTTTAATGCTTTTTTTTAAAGACTTTCGTCTTTAGACACTGAGGTATTTTAGACGGGTAGATAGCCGCAGCTTCCGTAGACTGCGTATACATTATACAAAGTCTAAAGTTTGGTAATTTCTGCAGGTTTGGAGTGCTTCGAAAGACTGCAGAGTCTACCTCCCGCGGAATTGATGCCGACTATACTGAAGGTGTCAGTTGGAGCTACCATCGCGTTTGCTATGGAAGTCAGCGAGTTCCTTGTTGTTACCTATACGTCCAGTTTGACATTGTCAATCGCCGGTATTTTTAAGGTAAGTGCGTTCATTAATTCAGCCCTGGGTCAAGTGAGAAATACTGAAGTAATTAATCAACTGCTCGAGAAATGTACAGCATTCATCCCCTAATATGTTATCCCTTAGAGGAAGCTCTGAAGTATGATCCACCAAACCAACCAACCAAAAGAGTCAAAGTATTTCCACATTTGACAACGAGTTCTCGGTTGGCTCCCGGTATCAGAAACCGACTGAATTTACCCAAATATCAAATGTATAATGTAGAACTGTAATAAGTGTTTGTAAGCGCTCACGTAATTTGTTTAGCAGATTCAGGTCTTTTTAATTTTGCCGGGCTATGAAATGACAAGTGCCACCCCTCGTCAGTCGTATGATCTCGGAAATGTTGGTACTTATGACGTTATTATAACCTTAAAAATTGATGTTTCGTGAATCTGCTACACAAATAAATTCTGTGATTGTACATACCGTACCATATAGATTTTTTGTTGGATAACTTGTTGCCATCTTACGTGACCCTAGAAATGGGAACTCATTTATTGTCAGTGATGATAACGTATGACAACAATCAAAGTAGACTAGGTAGAATATCCTGCTAGTTTCCATGTTCTCACATATGTAGTTACAATTTGGGAGTCTTCAAACTTCCTATACAACAAGAAATATATGGAGAAAAATAAAGAGTTTATTGTAACGTACGTTGATGAGGTCGCGAGCAACAGCTAGTATAAATATAAAATGATGTACAGGTAGAAAATGTCATGAAAAAGAATTGAGACTTGGTTGGGATAGGTAACGTTTGCACAATTTTGTGGCGTCTAGACTCATTGCAATAGTCTTTACAACCGTAATAAAAATAAGTCGGAGAGCAATTATCACTACATGTGTAATTATTAATCCGGACACTTAGAGACACGTCCCTTGAACGGCCACTGAGAATTATATCAAACATCATCAAGAAGAAGAAGAAAAGTGAAGTGAAGACGAAGAAAGAAGATGTGATTGACTCGGTGGTTAATTGACGTCGTTAATCGATCTGTGATTTATTGGTCAGAGGGTAAATGACGCATCAATTAACAACTAAGTCTAACTTCATCGAACAGAAGTATCATCTGCCAGAGAGCCGTTGGTTCTCACTTGGCCAATATACGACAGACTTATTTGGTCAGTGATGGATGTCAGCGGTTGCAACGTAAGTGTCGTCGTGCTTTTGCCTGTGCTAATAATAAAACGAGTGTGCTTAGACCATACGACTATAAAACTTCTTAATATGTGAGAAAGAGAGAAAGAAAATGTGTACTCGCACCTCTCTCTTGCCCCTACAGTATATACGAAACGTAACTCCCTCTCTTTATCTTCACTAACTTATATCTTCCTCTCTATCTCACCCGATCACATTTTTCGTAACGCTCTCGGGAGAAGTGCATCAAATCTGGCTAAAACATAACAATAAGTTTTGATAAAGAAAATTCATATGTTGTAGTCTAAATATCGTGACGTGTGAAGTATCATTTCATGACAAACAATATGTGCAATTGGATTAAAAATCAAGGATGGATTGAAAAAAATTTAAAAATCAATTAATCAAATGTATAATTTCGACCATCAGGAGTTCAAGTACAGATGCTAATCACTAAACACTCTACAAAGAGCTCAGGCACAGTTTATTCGCCATGTTCCATCACAAAGTTCCCCTCAAAGTTATTCTGCTCAATTATCAGACCCTCAAAAGTTCATGTGCAGGTTCTGCTCACCAAACACTTTCAAAAGAGCCCAAACTCGGCTTTCTAGGTATTTGCCTTCGTAAGATTCCCTTCAACGTCGTTCTGATCCATCATCAGACCCTCAGAAGTTCATGTGCAGGTTCTGATCACCAAACACTTTGCATTCCTGACATTGTGATACTGAGACAGCGCCATTTTGTAATGACGTTCGTTTGACAGCTGGATGTCACAAAATGGCGCCGTCTAGTGCTTATTAAAATAGTCACAACACGCACGCAGTCACACAATAAGTTCATATTTATTTGGTGGTGCTGCAATGCCAAAATGGACCTGTCACAGCATATGCGCTGATTTTCATACCGGTCCTGAGTTATTGATGACCACTGTTTTTAACAATTGTGCATATTTAATAATAATAAATAACAATTGGTTTTTAAATAGACGCAGGATCAATCGTTTAGGAAACGTGCACCGAGGGTTACAACTGGATACAGATATCGCTTTTATAAATAAATTCCTGTTTAAGTGTTTTTAACTGTGGAAACTTCGGAGATAGAGGTGTGCTCTGAGTAGATGGTAAAGGGATGATAAATCAAAAATTATGATGAAAAGAAATTACCAAAAATCTGTTTTAGAATGTACACTTGAGTAAAAATATGTATCCACTTTTGAACCACGTCACCTTCACCTTTATTTGACATTTCCCTCAGCACACTACATAGGAACAAGCAAGAGTGAATGTGACATGGTACAGAAGTGGATACATATTTTTGTACTCGAGTGTACAAAAAAAATCCTTTCATATGATATTCCACTTGGGGGTCACCCCTTGGCTACATGTGGAATTTCGCAATTTGTTTCACATCTCTAAATCACGTAGTTTTATAGAAATTTTACAAAATCAGTTACAAACCAAATTACTTATACCTTGAGATCTTGGCGCGAACTTGAAAAATGGTGGTTCATTGCAATTTTGTTAATTGAATAATAATACTGTTATGTGTGTTTTTTGTGTTATAATGGTGTGATATAGTGCAAAAAGTGTCATGGACGGTGTTATAGTATCAATTACGCAAAATTGCGAGGGTTTCGACGCGATCCGGAGAGTTTATCATGTCGAGTACATTCGGCATATGGATTCTTTCGGATAATGTTGAAACCAAGGCTGGCCTTTGAAGTTCTCGTCAAGAATCCAAATTAAGCGATAAAATGTACACATTATACATTTTATTGAGAAAGCTGAAAAAATGGCTTCGGCATAGTTTATAACCTCAAAATTTGTTCACCTAATTTTACTCGTCATTGGCTAGATAACCACTGGTTAAAGCCATTATTTAAAATAATAATAATAATACTTATACCTTTATTGCTTCCAAGGTCGGAAACGTATGGACTCGCACTTGACCGATTTTAGTTCGAAAATGGACAAATTGAAACACTGGACAATATGGACCGGAGCGTAATAATAATGCTTGTATTTTCGAAGACATTTTCCTGACATCACGTAGTGTATATATATATTCGATCTTGTTACACCTGTGTCAATATTTCGTTATTTTGACCAAGGTTACTAGATTCGAAATTCGAAGGTAACAGTGTCATATAAAATATATTTTGCTATAATATTTTCAAGTAGGATAGCTAGCTTTGCGCAGTAATTACCTAAAAATAGGACGTCGGGTTTTAATTTCGCGAAATGATATTAATATACATGTTCATAGTGAATCTCAATTGCTCAAAACGTCATCTAAGGACCATCAGCTGCGTAACGGCTATTCCCGGCATTATAAACCGATCTCTTATTTTTAGGTAATTATTGCATATTTATCAAAGCCAGCTATTCTATTTTAAAAGATTACGTGAAAATAAATTTTGTATGGAAGTATTGTGAGCTGATTCCCGTCACTAAAAGAGCAGCCAAATGCGTGTCGGGTCACACGCAGTGTAGGGTTCCGTAGTTTTGTAAAAAGTAATTTTGAATGAAATTTGTACGAAATTTTCATTTTGACCACTACATGTGTATATTTTATAATTTGGTCGTCTGTTATTCAATAACACGTGAAGCCTCCTTGGTCGTGATACTTTTCCTTTAAACTTAAGTATTACATTACTACTGTGAATTCTTTTCGATTTTTAAAGTTTAGTAGATAGAGGAGAGAGAGGGGGGGACGGGACGCTCAACTATGACAAACATTATCACTTTAAAGCGTAATATTTTGCAAACAGATCCCTAAATCGAAGCGGACCGTACCTATTTTTGATAGATCTTTTCAACGATACCCCACACAATGGGGTGGACGCGAAAAAATAATTAATCCCATACCAAATTACAGCTTTCTAGTAGTAAGGGTCTCTGAGCTAAGCCGCGGACGGACAGAGCGAAACTATAAGGGTTCCTTGTTTGACTACGGAATCCAAAAAACAAATTCTATACTGTAGGTAGAATAGATATGAAGTGTGTTTATATGTTTGTATACTGTTTATGTAACTTCTGGTGTTTTCTGTATTATATATTAACATGTTTGTAAAATTGGTATTGTACAGTAGCATGAAACTATTCTGGGGACCAATAGAATAGTTTAATTATAACCTCAGGGGTGAAACTAATAAAATACATTTTGAGCGTTAAATGGAATAAAGCAGGTTTAGACTGCGCTATACTATTGTGCTATATCATCATCAATCATCAACAGCCTATACACGTCCCCACTGCAGGGGCTCATCCCTACTCTCCTACAGAGAGTGTATGGGACATAGTACACCGCGCGGGCCCAGTGCGGATCGGCGGACTTCACATGCCTGTTCAAGACATGCAGGTTTCCCCACGATGTTTTCCTTCACCGTTAAGCAATCGGATAATGTACTTGAATTGAAAAACAACTCATAGGTACATGGCTGGATTCGAACCCGGAGCCCTCACATTGAGAGTCTGTTAACGATAATGATTAATGACATTGACGTATGTGTACAATAATTGCTCGTTCATCATCATCATTAGCCAGTAAACTAGGTTGTAGGTAGATCTAGTAGGGAGACGGCCTGCTAGTCGTTTCCCGGTATGTTGTCGCCACTCGTGAACTCTCACTGCTCTCTACTGGTTATTTCTTCATTCCGCATTTATCATGTAGAGAAATTCCGAGCATAGCTCGTTTTCGTTTCGTATGTCATCACTGGCAACACGCACTGATCAAAGACTTTTGTCTTTAGACGCTGAGGTATTTTGGACGAGAAGATATGCCGTAACTTCCCGAACGCTGCCCAGCCGAGTTGGATTCTTCGGTTGACCTCTTTGTCGAAGTTGGACCTACCTAGTTGAACGATCTGTCCCAGGTATACATACTCGTCTACAACTTCGATTGTAGTGTTCCCAACCACTACCGGCATAGGTGCAACATGGACATTTGACATGATTATCGTCTTGTCCATGTTCATTTTTAAACCTACCTGTTGGGAAACTCTGTTGAGGTCATTGAGCATTGAATTCAGAACCTCCAAGGAATGCTCGTTATGTGGTGTAAGATTAAACCTGTTGTTTCTTCTTCTGTAGGAAATGTGCATCTTGGTGCTGGCAGTGGAGGTGAGCGGAGACCAGATCAGCCCGATCAATGTGGTCGGTCTCTCGGTGTGCTTGCTCGGCATCATCGGCCACATAGTACACAAAGTTCTCGTCATCAAGTAAGTTGCATGCATTTAGTCCGCCCAAATTGCCATTACCTTTACAAGTGTACTTTTAATATTAGTCGACACAGTTCAATTTGTTTAATTTTATAATGTGATGGCCTTTTGTACGAATGTATATTTTAAATAATTTTCTCTATATAAAGTCATGATAATATTTTGTGTAAACGTGTTATGTTTTGTATTAATCTGCATATATTACAGATGCGTATTTTTTTTGAATTGAATTGCATTTTGCAACAAATATCTTTTTGAACTGAATATTTCTCTCACATGTTATTTATTTCAGGATTCATGAAATTGAACAAAAACATTATAATAACATACATAACGAACATATGTCAATTTCTGATTTTTAAATTGACTGCTACTTTGTATAAATTGTGTATAAAACATACAATTAGTAATTTAGTACCAGCTTGCGTTGTCTACAAGATTTTAACACAGAACGAACGTAATTCAGGTGCGAGAGTAACCACACAATCGTTCGTTTAATCAAAAGTCATACACACACATTCGTTTTAGCTGTGGTAATATAAAGCGGTATGATAATCGTAATTCTGAAGTATCTAAGTCCAAATTGTAGAACCAACCTTACGATTTATAAACGGTTGTTGCTGTGTTATCTTCGCAAACAACGAATGTAAAAAAAAAGTAAACAGCAATAGTGATTTAGTCAAAACTCTAACTTTTGTACGGAACTGACCCATATCATGTAAAAAGCGATCAAGGTACAACTGATCGAGATATGGGCAGTATCAACTACATATTTAACAACATATTAATGCGATCACCAATCCGTCTGCCAAGCGTGGTGGTGGCGACAAATCATCTCGTGAACGTCCTAAAGAAGAGGCCCATGTTGAACAGTGGACAGCAGATGGTTACGATGGTTGAGCACAGTATTCAGTTATTCTACTCAATTTAAGCTTTCAATTAATGATAAGTTGCCCGTATTGGCAGATAGTTGTGGTGTTTCTACACCCCATGACGTCACGTTTGTTCATGATTATGTTAAAGTCCTTCACGAGAAGTTTCTTTGTGGTTATCTATGAAAGACTTTACTCATAAGAAATGACTTTAAGCGCATACTCATTGCCTCCTGAGCACCATTATGCACTAGCGCTGCCGGACCTTCTGCATTTAATACTTGTACGATGCAATGCGATTTGTTTTATTTTTGTTTTTTCTTGTTTTGTTCATGTTTAAGTTTATATCCTTTTCAATTTTATATTTTATTGTGTGAATTAGATAGACCTATTTCCTGAAATCTTTATTTTCTCGTTTTTTCGTTTAATTCACATTTTTTTCCTTATCTCTACTTAATTTTTTTTTAATTTAGTTTCAGTATGTGTACGAGTCCATTTTATGTTCTCATTGATTCTGTTATACATTCCTATGCGTAGGCATAATGCCAGTTGATAACATATACGTTTATTCTTATTTCATTTAAATAACATAAAAATACATATACCCTAGATGCACAGAACCTTGCGTTTAGGATACAGTTTATAATGAATATAATGATAGTGATTCCGTCCGTCGTTGGTCCAGTTTCGCTTTTCAACTGACCTCTACTCGTGTATTGATGCAAAAGAGTTCAGTTGTTTCTACATAATGTGAAACAGCCAGTGGCGGAAGTCACTATTGAACATAAGGTGCAAGACTATGGCTACTGTAAAATTAAGGTTAATATCTTAAGTTTGAATTATAATGACTATGAATACTGCACACGTGCATACCACACCGCATACAGAGATCTCAGGCGATATAGGTAACTTTTAACCACCTCTGAGCCGTAATAAAGCTTTAGAAAACATAATATGATGACAGATTTATGCCCAATTAAGATATGTACATTATCTTATCTAACTCTATATATGTAACTCAGCGAGCAATGGAACGAGCTATGCTCGGGATTTCTATACGTGATAAAATCCGGATGAGGAAATCCGTCCCTGGATGTGGTTGGCTCGGGACCGGTCGATGTGACCATGAAGAAGGGCTATGTCCAGCAGTGGACGTTTCTTGGCTGCTGACGATCTTATCTAAACTAGCGAATGTATGTGACATAACTCTGCTGCTAGGTGGAGTATCAAGATGAAACATGCTTAAGTTAGACCTATTGAATACAACTATTGAATCTGTATCCAGTTTCATGTTGTCGTTTTTGCGTGACGCGCGTACAGATATACAGACAGAAGGACAGACAACAATTCTATTTCTCTTATAAAGGGGCCCACGTGTTATTTTTTCTTAAATATCTGCGCTAAGATCATATAAGCTGTGGGGAAAAAGTATTTAAGGAAAGGATAATTCGTTAAAAAATGTGAAGGGACGAAAGGACGATTGACGTACACTATGTCTCAGGAAATGGGTCTAAGAAAAGGAAGTCAACCTGCAACTATCAATACACAAGTATACTCCCTCCCTCGCGCCTGCGCATCCATCATATACTTGACAAAACTTAGCTGTGGCGGGTTATAATATTTGTAGCTTGTTTCTTTCTAGGGCGGTTGCAGGAACAGTTCGTGCGTTAGAAACCGACGACTTCGAAACAATAAGTAGAAAGAGAACAACCAAAGAAGGAGCGAAGGATCAAAATGAACCATTGCTCGAAGAGACAGACAAGAAATGGCATAGTGAGGAGAGTGACATAGACTCGAATGTGGTGCTGTTCGAAGTTTTACAGAGACGGGACGGTAGATGAATGACGTTTGTGTTCTGGAAGGTTCAACTATTACAAATAAAATGCATTGTTAATTGAGTGGGAATTGTGCATATCTCGCGCCAATCGGCCTACAGCTTCCCGCGCAGTCATGGTCCAGTCCGGATCTTATGTGCATAATCCATAATTATTAATTACCGATCTCAGAAATTTCTATTACTTCAATAGATTCTGTAACTCTACTTGACTATGTATACAACTTAACCGACTTGTAACCTGGACTATGTATACAACTTAACCGACTTGTAACCTGGACTATGTATACATCTTAACCGACTTGTAACCTGGACTATGTATACAACTTAACCGACTTGTAACCTGGACTATGTATACATCTTAACCGACTTGTAACCTGGACTATGTATACAACTTAACCGACTTGTAACCTGGACTATGTATACATCTTAACCGACTTGTAACCTGGACTATGTATACATCTTAACCGACTTGTAACCTGGACTATGTATACAACTTAACCGACTTGTAACCTGGACTATGTATACATCTTAACCGACTTGTAACCTGGACTATGTATACAACTTAACCGACTTGTAACCTGGACTATGTATACATCTTAACCGACTTGTAACCTGGACTATGTATACAACTTAACCGACTTGTAACCTGGACTATGTATACATCTTAACCGACTTGTAACCTGGACTATGTATACATCTTAACCGACTTGTAACCTGGACTATGTATACATCTTAACCGACTTGTAACCTGGACTATGTATACATCTTAACCGACTTGTAACCTGGACTATGTATACATCTTAACCGACTTGTAACCTGGACTATGTATACATCTTAACCGACTTGTAACCTGGACTATGTATACAACTTAACCGACTTGTAACCTGGACTATGTATACATCTTAACCGACTTGTAACCTGGACTATGTATACATCTTAACCGACTTGTAACCTGGACTATGTATACATCTTAACCGACTTGTAACCTGGACTATGTATACATCTTAACCGACTTGTAACTTGCGTGAAACTACTGATGCCATGCGAATATATTTAGAATACATATTAGATTAGACAGCGACCTGGCAACACTTGCTTTTACTATTCCTGGTTATAACGAAGCGATATTGCTGTGCGTCACGTCAAGTTTTATTATTAACAAATGCCTGTAAGATGAAAGCGACCTCACATCGCATTGTTTTAAAACAACTGAAATACTTATCTTTAGTAAATGCGTGTCACTGCTCTTACAAGTACATTGCAGTTTCCTACTTCATTTTTGGAGGTTCTATTCACTATTCAAAGTTGGACTTACTACAACTGTTGCTCTGCTTGTAACGATATTATTGTACACTTGTAATTGTAATATTACTCTATAATACTTGTAATATTACTCTATAACAATTGTAATATTACGCTATAACACGCGTATTACTCGGCTATAGCAATTTTAATATTGCTTCGTGAAATTCTTCTTTATATAATTTGTTTATACAACAGGTGCTATGTATATTTGGGTCATATTTTTTTGCATTTAACTACGACAGCATTTTTTATTTATTTTTAAATTCAAATTATCCGATGGAGAATTTATATTTTTCAGAGGTCAAGATTTGACGTGTAATACTGACTGAGAATAAGGTTTTTTGTTTTTGTTTTCCATGAGCCTTAGGGAATCACAAATAAAATAAGTATTGTAATATGTACATGAGAAGAGTTTATCAATATACGTCCATAACGTTAAATACATGTTTTAAAGAAATATACTATAGAGAGCATGTAAATAACAGACTAATTAATTACTGTAGACTATGTGGAAAATAAACTTAACAAAAAAAGTGAAGTAAAAAAACATAAAATAAAATAAAATTCCCAAAAAATCGGTGTTAGATTTAAAAAGTGATACATTATTCTTCGTACGAATATTTAAAACAGATTAAACGCATCACGGCACTACCACAACACAAATTATATATTTGCTGTAAAAAGAATAAATATAGATGTCGTGTAAAAAAAAGTAAATATCATGCATTCCATAAATTATTCAAATGTATTAAGATCGTAAAAATAATATATTATAGCAAATTATTAAGTGTTTAATAATAAAATTAATTTTAGTACTAGGTACATAAAAGTGCATATTAAGCTTAAATATAAACCAAACAGTACACATTTTGGAACAGTTATTTTTTAAATAATACATTGGAAGTACTGTGACAAATTTATTTAATATATGTACACGTGCATAAAAAATATCGCTATATCATAATATATATATATATTGAGCAGATTGCTCGGAGGGTTAGTTTTTAACAACTGTGCTTTATCACTACGGCATTAGCGGTGCCTTATTAAAATGAGGCTCTTGGGTGAGCACAGCCTTCACACCGTCTCCATCAGCTTAGACGAGGGCCAAGTGCAAACCCGTAGAAAATGTAGGTAGAGTTCGATTGTATTTTTTATGAAATTAGTTCCTTAAGAACATAGTAAATGGCGACCTTAAATATCGGCATGCCGTCACAAGGCTAGAGCGAAGTTTATTTTTGTACGTATACATAAATATACTAATGTATCTCTTTACATACTGCACTGTGACCTGTCTTTAAGATGACTTGCATGAGGATATAGGTCCAAAACGTAAAAGCCTCTTCGAGGACGCATATATCCTCACAGGCCCGCCCAGAGACGACCCGGGCAAGGTCCTAGGGCTTTTTATGACTTTGTTTGTTATTATTTATTAATATTATCGCGGCCCTTGTCCCGCACAAAATAGGTAAGTAGTTTAGAGATTCCGGCTCATTTATTTTCTATTTAAAAGTTGTTGCAATGTCGTTTGTCGGAAAAATATTTTATATAAGTATTGTGATAATCATAAATACATCCATCGGTACTTTTACACGAGGCGTAATACACTTCTCATCAGAAAAATGGAAACACCTTGCAAGTCTATGTTTTGTAAGGATTATCAGTAAAACCTATGTAAATTTAATTTGAATTTAGAACATTAACATTAGGATTTGAAAACCTCATATTGTTAGTTATTAATCGTCATTTGACATATATTCCTCAATATACATTATACACATTAAAACACAAACTTGATAGGTGTTTTGATTTTTCTAATGAGAAGTATATATTGTATTTTATAGTATATTTGAAGAGTACTATTTATTTATAAATATGTAATATCAAAAACTACTATAGTATAACGTTTAGATGTATAGTTAACTGTTATACTGACTAATTAATCGGGTATTTTATAAAAAAAAGTAGTGTCAATTAAGCGTGTAATCCCTTTTTAGGATTCCGTGGTCAAACAAGGAACCATTATAGTTTCACTCTGTCCGTCTGTCCGTCCGCGGCTTAGCGCATAGACCCTTACTACTAGAAAGCTGTAATTTGGTACGGGTGTACATATTAATCACATCGACAAAATGGTAAAATAAAATCTAGAAAAAATATTTTGTTAGGGGTGGCTCCCATACACGTAACGTGAGGATTAATTTTTTTTCACGTCTTCTCCTGTGTGTGGGGTATTGAGTAGGTCCTTCAAAACCATTGATGGTCTACGAGCACCACTTTCGATTCAGGTATCCGTTTGCAAAATATTAAGCTTGAAAGTGGTAATTTTTGTCAGAGTAGGCCCCTCCCCCTCTATTTATGAACTCAAAACTAAAACCATTAATTTCGTATGTAAAGCTTCTAATTATATCATGACTACAAGTTCCACCACAATGTCGTGTAGTCTTAGCTTCAGATAGACTACCCCATGTCACCCCGTGGGTGTCGCAAAAAATGACCAAGGGCGATAGATCATCGTCATGCGGTGTATCAATCACATCTTATTGAGATCACCAATACAGCGATGAAAAACAGCAAAGCTTGCAGATTATGGCAAAGTTAAGTGGTCGTCTTTCTGTCTGTCTATCCGGGCCTTAGTTCAGAAACCCTTGCTACTAGAAAGGTGTAATTTAGTACGGGTATACATGTTAATCACGTCGACAAAATGGTAGGATAAAATCTTGAAAAATATATTTTTAAGGGTGGCTCCCATATACGTAACTTGAGGATGAAATATTGTTTTCGCGTTGAATAGGTCTTTTAAAATCATCGAGGGTCGAGGAACACCACTTTTCGATTGAGGGATCCGTTTGCGAAATATAAAGCTTTAAAGAGATAATTTTGGTCAGAGTACGGCGTCTCCCCGCCCCTCAATCTGCCAGACTGATGCTTTTGAAAATCTGAAAAAATTCACAGTAGTAATACATATGCTAACGTTGAAAGTAAAACTATCACGACTAAGATTTTAATTATTTAATAAAGGTAATTCACGAGTAATAGGCGACCAAATTATAAAATAAATACTTACGAGTGGTCAAAATGAAAATTTCGTACAAATTTCACTCAAAATTACTTTTTATAAAACCAGTTGAACTACGGACCCCTACACTGCGCGTGGGCAGACACGTACTTGACCGGTGTTTTGAACATTGTGTGCTCATGTTATCTGGGATGAAGTATAAGCTCGTAGTCCGTAATGTACCTGCGTTTACGTGCATTTATAAGAGAAGGAATTCTAGCATTTTCGGTATTCACTTGAGTATTATATTATATCATTCTGTCAATCTTACTTTTCTTAATAAATGTGTTTGTTACCTTTTAATCATGTATGTTAGCTATATTAAGAATTATTGTTAATAGTTATATTTGTCTCTTTCTTCCTACTTTTGTTATATTTAGTGGTGGATGTTTTGAAAAATGCTGTAGGTTAGGGCATGGGCAGGTATATAATATTATAATGCATAAATAGGGTATTTTTTGAAATGTTTGAAAACTTTAAAAAATGTGTTATGGGATTTACACTTGGCCTTTAACTCACCTGATGGTGACGATACGATCATTGGATGGTGCGCGTGCGCACCAGGAAGGCTCAATCTAATGAGGTGCGGTGTTCAGTCGCGACACGACTGTTATAGTCTTATCCTCTCTTATGTATGAATATAATTATCGATACCAGGAATATAATAATATTAGGGTTCATCTTGGGGGTTTCTGGAGATTTTACATGCGGTCTCTGCTACTTTTTATACCGTAACACAACAGTGCTATTAACATCGCTTTTTGGCGGCAGACTTTGGTAACATAGTGGTAACTAGCCAGCTCTACCACCAACTAAACCTGGTTGGAAATCGAAATTTTTCAATTTGTTTCAATTTGAATATTAGAATGAAATATTTTTTAATTGTATTTATATAATATTTTTCAATTAAAAGCGCCTAGAATCAAATTTACTGTTATTAAATGTCATGAAATAATGGACATAAATATATTGTTTTGTGTTATCTATAAATACCAATCTATAAATTAAAACAGTTTTTAAATTTTTAAAAAAATACCCTATTTATTTTACGACATAATAGATGGTAAGACTTTTTTTAATGACATGTTTTTTTTGACGTTGTATCACTATATTATCACTACTTACTTGACATTGAAATTTAAAAATTGGTTAATTTTTTGTTGTATTTTTGTTGTTATACTTGTTTATACTATGATTAATTCCTTATGTAAACACCTGCTACTATAGCAAAAAACTTTCGTACGTCCATAATACGGCACATATAATACACTTATTCGAGCTATATCCATCTTTAACATCTATACCAGTAACTGAGTTTTACGAATTGAATAAAGTTGATTTTAATTTGAATAATCTATGTAATAGGAAAACGATGTAAAATAATTTTGAAACAAATACAGCTTTTTGCTATTTTATAATATCACAATGCGTCTGCGTGTTGCCAGTGATGATATGCTGAATAAACAAACTCAAAGTCACTCAGCGAGCGAGAAAAAGCTATGCTCGGAATTTATCTACGTTATAAAATCCCGAATGAGGATATTCGTAGACGAACTAAGGCTACTGACATAGCTCGACGAGTCAGTGAGGCTGTAAAAGTTCTCGAGTATCGACCACGTACCGGGAAACGTCTACCGGGCCGTCCCGCTACAAGATGGACTGACGACCTAGTTAAGAGGGTATGCTGGTGTCAAAGCGCCCATACAAACGTAGTCCAGTCATATTTTGAGTATTAAGCTATGAAAATCTATGAAATTCTCAAGACACAACCTAGAAACAAATATCTGTGTCGGTGGTGAGTCAGATTTTCGTTTAAATATATACTTCCAGAGTTACAGGGCGTCAAAGTATTGTATTTTTCGGTAGTAAAAAACCCCAACTTTGAACTTGTTTTACAAGAGTATGAATCAATTTAGAACAATTTGGAAAAACCACCGACATCTGAAATTTTATTAATATACTGTACTGAAAAAATGGTTACATAATATACTGTATCCTTCAAATGATCCCTGGACTACGAAACATCCAAATAACGGGTGGATAACATCGCGTAGTGTATGCTGTCTCACCGTACGCACTCGGGTAGGATAGGGCTCGGATAGGGACAGCTACAAAACAATGCGACCTTGAACGCGGCCACGTGCTCTAAACAGACAATCCTCTTAAGGTCGCGGGGAGTCGCTGGATGCAAGTGGCTCGGATCAATGTGGCGTACCATAGAGGAGGCGTATGTTCAACAGTGGACGTTTCCTGGCTGATGATGATACTAAAAATATCTCAAAACGTATCGGTGTCGTGGCCTGTGTTGAGTTGTGGCATTACTTACAGATAAGTACCAACTATTGTATACTTTCATTACAACTAGTATGGCATTCATCACGCTGTCTGCAGCATTTTTCAATTCTTGTCCCGATTATATTGTATTCTAAGGAACAATATCAATAATGTGAATTTAAGTTATTTGAACAAAGCATTTTTTTGCTTAGCATTTTATAATGAGTGTATATTTTTTCGAAACTATTATTAGATATAGTTGTAAATGTCATTAATGTAGGAATATTTTATCGGAGATGTTGTTTGTAATAAATAGTAATAGACCGATGAAACGTTGTATTTTTTTAAATGTTTGATCACCGTCATATTGTTTACTTACAATAGGTTATATCAACGTCATACTTCACACAATTAGGACTAGAGTTTATCACAAACACGCGTTTAATAAGTGTACAAGAAGGATGTAAAAGGTTAATATAATTTCTAAGTCGGCGTGGATAGCTCCGCATACTTGTAATACAACTCATAGCGAGCGAGAGAAAGAGAGAGAAATATGGAAGGGGAGGGGGGGTGTTGGTGGGGGGGGGGGGGGTTTGGAAGACTGAGGGATGAATGCGAGAGAAAGATAAGGATTTAAAAGTGTTCACAATCATTTGGTGACATTATACACCTCGTCTTACACGCAAACTTTGTCTGCCATACGCTTTATATTTACACATTTTTTAATAAACGCAGTATTCTTAAAGATTTATTCATGTCTTTTTAACTTTATGTACATTGTTTTCCAAATAAAGTATTTCCATTCCATGAAACCGATGTTTGCATTCCTTAAGAGGATTTGCTGTTGTCAAAGCGCCCATACAAACGTAGTACCGTCATATTTTGAGTAATAAGCGATGAAAGTCAATGAAATTTTCAAGACACAATCTAGAACTAAATATCTGTGTAGGTGGCGAGTCAGATTTTCGTTAAAAAATAAACTTTCAGAGTTACAGGGCGTCAAAGAATTGTATTTTACGGTAATAAAAAGCCCCAACTTTGAACCTGATTTACAAGAGTATGAATCAATTTAGAACAATTTGGAAAAACCACCGACATCTGAAATTTCATTAGTATACTGTATTTAAAAAAATGGTTACATAATATACTGTATCCTTCAAATGATCCCTGGACTACGAAACATCCATATAACTGGTGGATAACTTCGCGTAGTGTATGCTGTCTCACCGTACGCGCTCCGGTAGGATAGGGCTCCGATAGGGACAGGTACAAAACAATGCAAACTTGAACGCGGCTACGTGCTATAAACAGACAATTCTCTTAACGTTTATATTTAGTAGTTCTAAAGTGTGTTTGTAGCACGATGAGAGGGAACCTTATCTGATGCTCAGACTGATATGCACGTTACTGAGGCCTGCCGCCAAACAGCACTGTTGTGTTCCGATGCGAATGGTAGCAGAGGTCTTCAGGTTGAGGCTTCTAGGTGAGCACGGTTTTCATCAAGGCAAAAAGCAAGCATTTTTGTATAAATATAACAAAGTCGGACTACTCAAGAAAGGCTTGACCGATTTTTGGGAATTTGTGTCCGCCCCGAATAGCACAATATCTATTAAAGCTTGGGATAATTTCACTCAAAAATTCATTTTCTCATACATTCAGCACCTAACAAAATGTCAGAATGACTTGATTGTTTTGTAGAGGAATAGTTTGCAGGCTGAGGAAGAACATAGGCTACTTTACACTTAGGAACGAGTAGTTTTCAAGTCAACGCGGGCAAAGCTGAGGACAGGAGCTAGTTATCTACACTAATATTATAAAGAGGAAAGATTTGTAACTATTTTTGTATGTTTGTAATGAATAGGCTCAAAAAGTACTGGGCCGATTTAAAAAATTCTTTCACCAATAGAATGCTACATTCTTCCAATTTGACATAGGCTACATTTCATTTTGAAAAAAATTAGGGATCCTTGGTAAAATTTGAACAATGTAACCGAAGGTGTAGAAAAATGAGTCTTAAAATGTCTTTCGTCGAATGCGCTGCCGAAACTATTAGCGATAGAACAAAATAATGTACAACAATATTGAAGAACATCATAATGCCTACAAAAAACTCCACGGTAGCATATGTCCAACTATTGTAGTTATGTCACTACAACACCTTTTTTCATTTTAAACATTAATCAAAATGCAAACCAAATTCAAACCATGCTATTTATGTGTTTATATTAATCCTTATCCAAATAAATTATTTTATGGTCAAGACCATTTAACTACCTATAAAATAGTTTTTAAATTATTTAAATTGGACTTTCCATTCAAAAGATATTACGAATTAAAAAATTCAAACAGTAAACAAAACCGCCATAGCGCCGTGGCCGTTGTTTGCGATGCAGTCTGAAAAGCGCGCCGGGCATCGCGGCGGGCGGGGTGGAGGGGGCACTGAAATATTTTTTTTTAAATAGATAATTAATAAATAATAATTTTTTAATAAATAAAAATATTTGTGAAAAAAAGTGTTTTATATCCAAATTTCCAAAAATAAATAATTGTCTACCCCGTGCGAAGCCGGGACGGGCTGCTAGTTATACATATAAAATAAAAGCCAATGTGCCCGCACGTGTGCGGGAACCGTGCTCATCTTGAAGTCTCAAGTCAAATATTTTTTAAATACCCAAAGACAAATGCCGAGTTTTCCTACCGGTTTCAGCCGGTTAAACGTAATAAACATAAAATAACACTAAACAAAAGATATACAGGCTTTGTATCCGGGAGTGTGCGCTAGAACTACGAGACCTGATGCCCCTCATCCTTCCACAAGCGATCGACAACAAAAACGGTTGGGTTCCACCGCACCGCAAGTTGGTAAAATGAATATTCGTAACAGTAAGGTCATGTAAGGTCTGCAGGCAGGCAGGTAGACAAGTTACAATTTTCATTTAAGTAACAAAACTTTGTTGACGTAAAGGGCGTCTAAAAGAAGAAATAAAACAGGCAACATCATACCTATCGATGTGCTAATCACATCTTAAGGCGCTACATGGAAACCCTAATCGGCGTGGCTTGTGTAGGTAGATGAGAACTATCAAAACAATATTATTGTTTCATATTAATTAAAGCAATTTCATATAATTACGGAACCTGCTCACAAAATTTCACGAGAATCGGTTGAAACATGCCCCTGGGACCGCATGGTCCGACTGCTCAATCCGATTACTCGGACCACACGGATTTTTTTTTCGTGCGGTCCGACTATCGAGATACGAGAACTTTTTATTGCGTGCGTGGTCCGATGGAGGAGTTAGACCAAGCGGTCTCAGGGAAAAATGCGACCAGTAGTGCGATTCTATAAGGTAAAAGTTGGTTCTCATCGCTGTCTCACTTGGTGAGTATGAAATTTCCGATTCCATACGCAAGTGAAAACTATGTCGGTGAAAACTTTTGTGAAAACTCAAATGAGTGAAAACTTTGACATTTTTACAGGCGTTGACGTCTGAAATGCGATTCCATACCGTGTTTTACGATATTTTGCTACTAATCTCGAAAGTCATCGGTGAAATCTTATGTTAAATTAAATATTCTTGGTGAAAAATTAATGAAACATCGTTTTGATTGATTTAGCAACTTGATTGACTGTTTCATCCTGATTTAATAGTACAAATGCATGTTTATACGAGGAAACCAACACATGCTCATATTGGCCCATATTGTCCTAAGAAGCACAAATTTATGCCTCGAACTCTACAAGAAAATTAATATCACAAGTGGTGTATAAGAAATCAAAAGTCAGAAATCAGTGTTCACTGCACATGAGGTATGTGAACACACACACACATTGACGATGATATGAAAATCGCAAATGCAGATACTTTAGAAAAAGAGTTTAAATTAAAATACGATACTTTTTATATTAAATACGGGTTTATGAGTCCATTGTCGGACGTTTGTGTCCCCAAAAGATGTTCTAAGCATAATATACGAGATTTGCTGAAGAGATTGAAGAATCTAAGAACAATTCAAGTGATTTCAAGTTAAAAGGAAATATCTCACCAGTTTCCTGAATCCAACACATGTGCCGTTCGCGCAGAGATAACACACAGTTCGACAAAGAGCTTGACACATTAGAAGAAGCGGGAATATCCTGGAATATTACAGACTTCATAGTAGGTGTCCCTGATGTTCCAGACGGTAAATCTGAAAGGACCGTCCCATCGAACACTAAATTATCCTATCATCGCATTACTATCGAAACAATCAAATTTCACATTATAGCATTCGATGCTTTGTCTCACGCGTTTATGTAACTCTTTGGGGTCACGCATGAGGAATCTTTTACATGTATTCTGTAAACAATATTTTGCATTTTTCATCTTTAGACGGTTAAAGTTGGCTGTTGAACATAGGCCTCCCCCATGGTAGAATATTTTGTATCCAGCCATTTGCGTGTTGTTTTTCCTATGCCGTTTTCGCAATGGTTTGCGTAATTCATGTGCATATTGTCTCACATACGAGTCGCTTCACCGTCTTGTAGGTGATCCCGTATCGTGTTATTATCAAATCATTAAAATGTCACCTTGATGCATTAATGCCTATTTTCCAAATGGCTCGTATTGCATTCAGTGTCACTTCACAGTTTTTATATGAAATTTATTAAAAATTAATGCTTCGAGCTTTATATGCCTATGTCGCATATTTTATTCAATGAAATCTTGTGACAGTTTTTTACAGATACCTTGCGCATTAAACGTTTTTGCACATATTTGCAAAGTCCATGTGCGTGTCTCTTAGAACCGGAGCCTTTTGCCCGTGCATAGCGCATTGCCGTTCCTTGTGGCATATTGTCATTTGATCCATGGGCTCTCCCGTCCTGTGTTGATAGCCCGCTTCACACGCTTCCTCTTCCTTCAAAATAGAGAAGAGATAACGAGAGATATAGCAAGAAAAGAGAGAGAGAGAGAGAGAGAGAGCGCACAAACCCGAGGGAGAAGCTAAGAAGCACAAATTTATGCCACGAACTCTACAAGAAAATTAATAGCACAAGTGGTGAAGAAGAAATCAAAAGTCAGAAATCAGTGTTCACTGCACATGAGGTATGTGAACACACACACACATTGACGATGATATGAAAATCGCAAATGCAGATACTTTAGAAAAAGAGTTAAAATTAAAATACGATACTTTTTATATTACATACGGGTTTATGAGTCCATTGTCGGACGTTTGTGTCCCCAAAAGATGTTCTAAGCATAATATACGAGATTTGCTGAAGAGATTGAAGAATCTAAGAACAATTCAAGTGATTTCAAGTTAAAAGGAAATATCTCACCAGTTTCCTGAATCCAACACATGTGCCGTTCGCGCAGAGATAACACACAGTTCGACAAAGAGCTTGACACATTAGAAGAAGCGGGAATATCCTGGAATATTACAGACTTCATAGTAGGTGTCCCTGATGTTCCAGTCGGTAAATCTGAAAGGACCGTCCCATCGAACACTAAATTATCCTATCATCGCATTACTATCGAAACAATCAAATTTCACATTATAGCATTCGATGCTTTGTCTCACGCGTTTATGTAACTCTTTGGGGTCACGCATGAGGAATCTTTTACATGTATTCTGTAAACAATATTTTGCATTTTTCATCTTTAGACGGTTAAAGTTGGCTGTTGAACATAGGCCTCCCCCATGGTAGAATATTTTGTATCCAGCCATTTGCGTGTTGTTTTTCCTATGCCGTTTTCGCAATGGTTTGCGTAATTCATGTGCATATTGTCTCACATACGAGTCGCTTCACCGTCTTGTAGGTGATCCCGTATCGTGTTATTATCAAATCATTAAAATGTCACCTTGATGCATTAATGCCTATTTTCCAAATGGCTCGTATTGCATTCAGTGTCACTTCACAGTTTTTATATGAAATTTATTAAAAATTAATGCTTCGAGCTTTATATGCCTATGTCGCATATTTTATTCAATGAAATCTTGTGACAGTTTTTTACAGATACCTTGCGCATTAAACGTTTTTGCACATATTTGCAAAGTCCATGTGCGTGTCTCTTAGAACCGGAGCCTTTTGCCCGTGCATAGCGCATTGCCGTTCCTTGTGGCATATTGTCATTTGATCCATGGGCTCTCCCGTCCTGTGTTGATAGCCCGCTTCACACGCTTCCTCTTCCTTCAAAATAGAGAAGAGATAACGAGAGATATAGCAAGAAAAGAGAGAGAGAGAGAGAGAGAGCGCACAAACCCGAGGGAGAAGCTAAGAAGCACAAATTTATGCCACGAACTCTACAAGAAAATTAATAGCACAAGTGGTGAAGAAGAAATCAAAAGTCAGAAATCAGTGTTCACTGCACATGAGGTATGTGAACACACACACACATTGACGATGATATGAAAATCGCAAATGCAGATACTTTAGAAAAAGAGTTAAAATTAAAATACGATACTTTTTATATTACATACGGGTTTATGAGTCCATTGTCGGACGTTTGTGTCCCCAAAAGATGTTCTAAGCATAATATACGAGATTTGCTGAAGAGATTGAAGAATCTAAGAACAATTCAAGTGATTTCAAGTTAAAAGGAAATATCTCACCAGTTTCCTGAATCCAACACATGTGCCGTTCGCGCAGAGATAACACACAGTTCGACAAAGAGCTTGACACATTAGAAGAAGCGGGAATATCCTGGAATATTACAGACTTCATAGTAGGTGTCCCTGATGTTCCAGTCGGTAAATCTGAAAGGACCGTCCCATCGAACACTAAATTATCCTATCATCGCATTACTATCGAAACAATCAAATTTCACATTATAGCATTCGATGCTTTGTCTCACGCGTTTATGTAACTCTTTGGGGTCACGCATGAGGAATCTTTTACATGTATTCTGTAAACAATATTTTGCATTTTTCATCTTTAGACGGTTAAAGTTGGCTGTTGAACATAGGCCTCCCCCATGGTAGAATATTTTGTATCCAGCCATTTGCGTGTTGTTTTTCCTATGCCGTTTTCGCAATGGTTTGCGTAATTCATGTGCATATTGTCTCACATACGAGTCGCTTCACCGTCTTGTAGGTGATCCCGTATCGTGTTATTATCAAATCATTAAAATGTCACCTTGATGCATTAATGCCTATTTTCCAAATGGCTCGTATTGCATTCAGTGTCACTTCACAGTTTTTATATGAAATTTATTAAAAATTAATGCTTCGAGCTTTATATGCCTATGTCGCATATTTTATTCAATGAAATCTTGTGACAGTTTTTTACAGATACCTTGCGCATTAAACGTTTTTGCACATATTTGCAAAGTCCATGTGCGTGTCTCTTAGAACCGGAGCCTTTTGCCCGTGCATAGCGCATTGCCGTTCCTTGTGGCATATTGTCATTTGATCCATGGGCTCTCCCGTCCTGTGTTGATAGCCCGCTTCACACGCTTCCTCTTCCTTCAAAATAGAGAAGAGATAACGAGAGATATAGCAAGAAAAGAGAGAGAGAGAGAGAGAGAGCGCACAAACCCGAGGGAGAAGCTAAGAAGCACAAATTTATGCCACGAACTCTACAAGAAAATTAATAGCACAAGTGGTGAAGAAGAAATCAAAAGTCAGAAATCAGTGTTCACTGCACATGAGGTATGTGAACACACACACACATTGACGATGATATGAAAATCGCAAATGCAGATACTTTAGAAAAAGAGTTTAAATTAAAATACGATACTTTTTATATTAAATACGGGTTTTTGAGTCCATTGTTGGACGTTTGTGTCCCCAAAAGATGTTCTAAGCATAATTTACGAGATTTGCTGAAGAGATTGAAGAATCTAAGAACAATTCAAGTGATTTCAAGTTAAAAGGAAATATCTCACCAGTTTCCTGAATCCAACACATGCGCCGTTCGCGCAGAGATAACACACAGTTCGACAAAGAGCTTGACACATTAGAAGAAGCGGGAATATCCTGGAATATTACAGACTTCATAGTAGGTGTCCCTGATGTTCCAGTCGGTAAATCTGAAAGGACCGTCCCATCGAACACTAAATTATCCTATCATCGCATTACTATCGAAACAATCAAATTTCACATTATAGCATTCGATGCTTTGTCTCACGCGTTTATGTAACTCTTTGGGGTCACGCATGAGGAATCTTTTACATGTATTCTGTAAACAATATTTTGCATTTTTCATCTTTAGACGGTTAAAGTTCGCTGTTGAACATAGGCCTCCCCCATGGTAGAATATTTTGTATCCAGCCATTTGCGTGTTGTTTTTCCTATGCCGTTTTCGCAATGGTTTGCGTAATTCATGTGCATATTGTCTCACATACGAGTCGCTTCACCGTCTTGTAGGTGATCCCGTATCGTGTTATTATCAAATCATTAAAATGTCACCTTGATGCATTAATGCCTATTTTCCAAATGGCTCGTATTGCATTCAGTGTCACTTCACAGTTTTTATATGAAATTTATTAAAAATTAATGCTTCGAGCTTTATATGCCTATGTCGCATATTTTATTCAATGAAATCTTGAGCCAGTTTTTTACAGATACCTTGCGCATTAAACGTTTTTGCACATATTTGCAAAGTCCATGTGCGTGTCTCTTAGAACCGGAGCCTTTTGCTCGTGCATAGCGCATTGCCGTTCCTTGTGGCATATTGTCCTTTGATCCATGGGCTCTCCCGTCCTGTGTTGATAGCCCGCTTCACACGCTTCCTCTTCCTTCAAAATAGAGAAGAGATAACGAGAGGTATAGCAAGAAAAGAGAGAGAGAGAGAGAGAGAGAGCGCACAAACCCGAGGGAGAAGCTAAGAAGCACAAATTTATGCCACGAACTCTACAAGAAAATTAATAGCACAAGTGGTGAAGAAGAAATCAAAAGTCAGAAATCAGTGTTCACTGCACATGAGGTATGTGAACACACACACACACACATTGACGATGATATGAAAATCGCAAATGCAGATACTTTAGAAAAAGAGTTTAAATTAAAATACGATACTTTTTATATTAAATACGGGTTTATGAGTCCATTGTCGGACGTTTGTGTCCCCAAAAGATGTTCTAAGCATAATATACGAGATTTGCTGAAGAGATTGAAGAATCTAAGAACAATTCAAGTGATTTCAAGTTAAAAGGAAATATCTCACCAGTTTCCTGAATCCAACACATGCGCCGTTCGCGCAGAGATAACACACAGTTCGACAAAGAGCTTGACACATTAGAAGAAGCGGGAATATCCTGGAATATTACAGACTTCATAGTAGGTGTCCCTGATGTTCCAGTCGGTAAATCTGAAAGGACCGTCCCATCGAACACTAAATTATCCTATCATCGCATTACTATCGAAACAATCAAATTTCACATTATAACATTCGATGCTTTGTCTCACGCGTTTATGTAACTCTTTGGGGTCACGCATGAGGAATCTTTTACATGTATTCTGTAAACAATATTTTGCATTTTTCATCTTTAGACGGTTAAAGTTCGCTGTTGAACATAGGCCTCCCCCATGGTAGAATATTTTGTATCCAGCCATTTGCGTGTTGTTTTTCCTATGCCGTTTTCGCAATGGTTTGCGTAATTCATGTGCATATTGTCTCACATACGAGTCGCTTCACCGTCTTGTAGGTGATCCCGTATCGTGTTATTATCAAATCATTAAAATGTCACCTTGATGCATTAATGCCTATTTTCCAAATGGCTCGTATTGCATTCAGTGTCACTTCACAGTTTTTATATGAAATTTATTAAAAATTAATGCTTCGAGCTTTATATGCCTATGTCGCATATTTTATTCAATGAAATCTTGTGACAGTTTTTTACAGATACCTTGCGCATTAAACGTTTTTGCACATATTTGCAAAGTCCATGTGCGTGTCTCTTAGAACCGGAGCCTTTTGCCCGTGCATAGCGCATTGCCGTTCCTTGTGGCATATTGTCCTTTGATCCATGGGCTCTCCCGTCCTGTGTTGATAGCCCGCTTCACACGCTTCCTCTTCCTTCAAAATAGAGAAGAGATAACGAGAGGTATAGCAAGAAAAGAGAGAGAGAGAGAGAGAGAGAGAGCGCACAAACCCGAGGGAGAAGCTAAGAAGCACAAATTTATGCCACGAACTCTACAAGAAAATTAATAGCACAAGTGGTGAAGAAGAAATCAAAAGTCAGAAATCAGTGTTCACTGCACATGAGGTATGTGAACACACACACACACATTGACGATGATATGAAAATCGCAAATGCAGATACTTTAGAAAAAGAGTTTAAATTAAAATACGATACTTTTTATATTAAATACGGGTTTATGAGTCCATTGTCGGACGTTTGTGTCCCCAAAAGATGTTCTAAGCATAATATACGAGATTTGCTGAAGAGATTGAAGAATCTAAGAACAATTCAAGTGATTTCAAGTTAAAAGGAAATATCTCACCAGTTTCCTGAATCCAACACATGCGCCGTTCGCGCAGAGATAACACACAGTTCGACAAAGAGCTTGACACATTAGAAGAAGCGGGAATATCCTGGAATATTACAGACTTCATAGTAGGTGTCCCTGATGTTCCAGTCGGTAAATCTGAAAGGACCGTCCCATCGAACACTAAATTATCCTATCATCGCATTACTATCGAAACAATCAAATTTCACATTATAACATTCGATGCTTTGTCTCACGCGTTTATGTAACTCTTTGGGGTCACGCATGAGGAATCTTTTACATGTATTCTGTAAACAATATTTTGCATTTTTCATCTTTAGACGGTTAAAGTTCGCTGTTGAACATAGGCCTCCCCCATGGTAGAATATTTTGTATCCAGCCATTTGCGTGTTGTTTTTCCTATGCCGTTTTCGCAATGGTTTGCGTAATTCATGTGCATATTGTCTCACATACGAGTCGCTTCACCGTCTTGTAGGTGATCCCGTATCGTGTTATTATCAAATCATTAAAATGTCACCTTGATGCATTAATGCCTATTTTCCAAATGGCTCGTATTGCATTCAGTGTCACTTCACAGTTTTTATATGAAATTTATTAAAAATTAATGCTTCGAGCTTTATATGCCTATGTCGCATATTTTATTCAATGAAATCTTGTGACAGTTTTTTACAGATACCTTGCGCATTAAACGTTTTTGCACATATTTGCAAAGTCCATGTGCGTGTCTCTTAGAACCGGAGCCTTTTGCCCGTGCATAGCGCATTGCCGTTCCTTGTGGCATATTGTCATTTGATCCATGGGCTCTCCCGTCCTGTGTTGATAGCCCGCTTCACACGCTTCCTCTTCCTTCAAAATAGAGAAGAGATAACGAGAGGTATAGCAAGAAAAGAGAGAGAGAGAGAGCGCACAAACCCGAGGGAGAAGCTAAGAAGCACAAATTTATGCCACGAACTCTACAAGAAAATTAATAGCACAAGTGGTGAAAAAGAAATCAAAAGTCAGAAATCAGTGTTCACTGCACATGAGGTATGTGAACACACACACACACATTGACGATGATATGAAAATCGCAAATGCAGATACTTTAGAAAAAGAGTTTAAATTAAAATACGATACTTTTTATATTAAATACGGGTTTATGAGTCCATTGTCGGACGTTTGTGTCCCCAAAAGATGTTCTAAGCATAATATACGAGATTTGCTGAAGAGATTGAAGAATCTAAGAACAATTCAAGTGATTTCAAGTTAAAAGGAAATATCTCACCAGTTTCCTGAATCCAACACATGTGCCGTTCGCGCAGAGATAACACACAGTTCGACAAAGAGCTTGACACATTAGAAGAAGCGGGAATATCCTGGAATATTACAGACTTCATAGTAGGTGTCCCTGATGTTCCAGACGGTAAATCTGAAAGGACCGTCCCATCGAACACTAAATTATCCTATCATCGCATTACTATCGAAACAATCAAATTTCACATTATAACATTCGATGCTTTGTCTCACGCGTTTATGTAACTCTTTGGGGTCACGCATGAGGAATCTTTTACATGTATTCTGTAAACAATATTTTGCATTTTTCATCTTTAGACGGTTAAAGTTGGCTGTTGAACATAGGCCTCCCCCATGGTAGAATATTTTGTATCCAGCCATTTGCGTGTTGTTTTTCCTATGCCGTTTTCGCAATGGTTTGCGTAATTCATGTGCATATTGTCTCACATACGAGTCGCTTCACCGTCTTGTAGGTGATCCCGTATCGTGTTATTATCAAATCATTAAAATGTCACCTTGATGCATTAATGCCTATTTTCCAAATGGCTCGTATTGCATTCAGTGTCACTTCACAGTTTTTATATGAAATTTATTAAAAATTAATGCTTCGAGCTTTATATGCCTATGTCGCATATTTTATTCAATGAAATCTTGTGACAGTTTTTTACAGATACCTTGCGCATTAAACGTTTTTGCACATATTTGCAAAGTCCATGTGCGTGTCTCTTAGAACCGGAGCCTTTTGCCCGTGCATAGCGCATTGCCGTTCCTTGTGGCATATTGTCCTTTGATCCATGGGCTCTCCCGTCCTGTGTTGATAGCCCGCTTCACACGCTTCCTCTTCCTTCAAAATAGAGAAGAGATAACGAGAGGTATAGCAAGAAAAGAGAGAGAGAGAGAGAGAGAGAGAGCGCACAAACCCGAGGGAGAAGCTAAGAAGCACAAATTTATGCCACGAACTCTACAAGAAAATTAATAGCACAAGTGGTGAAGAAGAAATCAAAAGTCAGAAATCAGTGTTCACTGCACATGAGGTATGTGAACACACACACACACATTGACGATGATATGAAAATCGCAAATGCAGATACTTTAGAAAAAGAGTTTAAATTAAAATACGATACTTTTTATATTAAATACGGGTTTATGAGTCCATTGTCGGACGTTTGTGTCCCCAAAAGATGTTCTAAGCATAATATACGAGATTTGCTGAAGAGATTGAAGAATCTAAGAACAATTCAAGTGATTTCAAGTTAAAAGGAAATATCTCACCAGTTTCCTGAATCCAACACATGCGCCGTTCGCGCAGAGATAACACACAGTTCGACAAAGAGCTTGACACATTAGAAGAAGCGGGAATATCCTGGAATATTACAGACTTCATAGTAGGTGTCCCTGATGTTCCAGTCGGTAAATCTGAAAGGACCGTCCCATCGAACACTAAATTATCCTATCATCGCATTACTATCGAAACAATCAAATTTCACATTATAACATTCGATGCTTTGTCTCACGCGTTTATGTAACTCTTTGGGGTCACGCATGAGGAATCTTTTACATGTATTCTGTAAACAATATTTTGCATTTTTCATCTTTAGACGGTTAAAGTTCGCTGTTGAACATAGGCCTCCCCCATGGTAGAATATTTTGTATCCAGCCATTTGCGTGTTGTTTTTCCTATGCCGTTTTCGCAATGGTTTGCGTAATTCATGTGCATATTGTCTCACATACGAGTCGCTTCACCGTCTTGTAGGTGATCCCGTATCGTGTTATTATCAAATCATTAAAATGTCACCTTGATGCATTAATGCCTATTTTCCAAATGGCTCGTATTGCATTCAGTGTCACTTCACAGTTTTTATATGAAATTTATTAAAAATTAATGCTTCGAGCTTTATATGCCTATGTCGCATATTTTATTCAATGAAATCTTGTGACAGTTTTTTACAGATACCTTGCGCATTAAACGTTTTTGCACATATTTGCAAAGTCCATGTGCGTGTCTCTTAGAACCGGAGCCTTTTGCCCGTGCATAGCGCATTGCCGTTCCTTGTGGCATATTGTCATTTGATCCATGGGCTCTCCCGTCCTGTGTTGATAGCCCGCTTCACACGCTTCCTCTTCCTTCAAAATAGAGAAGAGATAACGAGAGGTATAGCAAGAAAAGAGAGAGAGAGAGAGCGCACAAACCCGAGGGAGAAGCTAAGAAGCACAAATTTATGCCACGAACTCTACAAGAAAATTAATAGCACAAGTGGTGAAAAAGAAATCAAAAGTCAGAAATCAGTGTTCACTGCACATGAGGTATGTGAACACACACACACACATTGACGATGATATGAAAATCGCAAATGCAGATACTTTAGAAAAAGAGTTTAAATTAAAATACGATACTTTTTATATTAAATACGGGTTTATGAGTCCATTGTCGGACGTTTGTGTCCCCAAAAGATGTTCTAAGCATAATATACGAGATTTGCTGAAGAGATTGAAGAATCTAAGAACAATTCAAGTGATTTCAAGTTAAAAGGAAATATCTCACCAGTTTCCTGAATCCAACACATGTGCCGTTCGCGCAGAGATAACACACAGTTCGACAAAGAGCTTGACACATTAGAAGAAGCGGGAATATCCTGGAATATTACAGACTTCATAGTAGGTGTCCCTGATGTTCCAGACGGTAAATCTGAAAGGACCGTCCCATCGAACACTAAATTATCCTATCATCGCATTACTATCGAAACAATCAAATTTCACATTATAGCATTCGATGCTTTGTCTCACGCGTTTATGTAACTCTTTGGGGTCACGCATGAGGAATCTTTTACATGTATTCTGTAAACAATATTTTGCATTTTTCATCTTTAGACGGTTAAAGTTGGCTGTTGAACATAGGCCTCCCCCATGGTAGAATATTTTGTATCCAGCCATTTGCGTGTTGTTTTTCCTATGCCGTTTTCGCAATGGTTTGCGTAATTCATGTGCATATTGTCTCACATACGAGTCGCTTCACCGTCTTGTAGGTGATCCCGTATCGTGTTATTATCAAATCATTAAAATGTCACCTTGATGCATTAATGCCTATTTTCCAAATGGCTCGTATTGCATTCAGTGTCACTTCACAGTTTTTATATGAAATTTATTAAAAATTAATGCTTCGAGCTTTATATGCCTATGTCGCATATTTTATTCAATGAAATCTTGTGACAGTTTTTTACAGATACCTTGCGCATTAAACGTTTTTGCACATATTTGCAAAGTCCATGTGCGTGTCTCTTAGAACCGGAGCCTTTTGCCCGTGCATAGCGCATTGCCGTTCCTTGTGGCATATTGTCCTTTGATCCATGGGCTCTCCCGTCCTGTGTTGATAGCCCGCTTCACACGCTTCCTCTTCCTTCAAAATAGAGAAGAGATAACGAGAGGTATAGCAAGAAAAGAGAGAGAGAGAGAGAGAGAGAGCGCACAAACCCGAGGGAGAAGCTAAGAAGCACAAATTTATGCCACGAACTCTACAAGAAAATTAATAGCACAAGTGGTGAAGAAGAAATCAAAAGTCAGAAATCAGTGTTCACTGCACATGAGATATGTGAACACACACACACATTGACGATGATATGAAAATCGCAAATGCAGATACTTTAGAAAAAGAGTTTAAATTAAAATACGATACTTTTTATATTAAATACGGGTTTATGAGTCCATTGTCGGACGTTTGTGTCCCCAAAAGATGTTCTAAGCATAATATACGAGATTTGCTGAAGAGATTGAAGAATCTAAGAACAATTCAAGTGATTTCAAGTTAAAAGGAAATATCTCACCAGTTTCCTGAATCCAACACATGTGCCGTTCGCGCAGAGATAACACACAGTTCGACAAAGAGCTTGACACATTAGAAGAAGCGGGAATATCCTGGAATATTACAGACTTCATAGTAGGTGTCCCTGATGTTCCAGTCGGTAAATCTGAAAGGACCGTCCCATCGAACACTAAATTATCCTATCATCGCATTACTATCGAAACAATCAAATTTCACATTATAGCATTCGATGCTTTGTCTCACGCGTTTATGTAACTCTTTGGGGTCACGCATGAGGAATCTTTTACATGTATTCTGTAAACAATATTTTGCATTTTTCATCTTTAGACGGTTAAAGTTGGCTGTTGAACATAGGCCTCCCCCATGGTAGAATATTTTGTATCCAGCCATTTGCGTGTTGTTTTTCCTATGCCGTTTTCGCAATGGTTTGCGTAATTCATGTGCATATTGTCTCACATACGAGTCGCTTCACCGTCTTGTAGGTGATCCCGTATCGTGTTATTATCAAATCATTAAAATGTCACCTTGATGCATTAATGCCTATTTTCCAAATGGCTCGTATTGCATTCAGTGTCACTTCACAGTTTTTATATGAAATTTATTAAAAATTAATGCTTCGAGCTTTATATGCCTATGTCGCATATTTTATTCAATGAAATCTTGTGACAGTTTTTTACAGATACCTTGCGCATTAAACGTTTTTGCACATATTTGCAAAGTCCATGTGCGTGTCTCTTAGAACCGGAGCCTTTTGCCCGTGCATAGCGCATTGCCGTTCCTTGTGGCATATTGTCATTTGATCCATGGGCTCTCCCGTCCTGTGTTGATAGCCCGCTTCACACGCTTCCTCTTCCTTCAAAATAGAGAAGAGATAACGAGAGATATAGCAAGAAAAGAGAGAGAGAGAGAGAGAGAGCGCACAAACCCGAGGGAGAAGCTAAGAAGCACAAATTTATGCCACGAACTCTACAAGAAAATTAATAGCACAAGTGGTGAAGAAGAAATCAAAAGTCAGAAATCAGTGTTCACTGCACATGAGGTATGTGAACACACACACACATTGACGATGATATGAAAATCGCAAATGCAGATACTTTAGAAAAAGAGTTTAAATTAAAATACGATACTTTTTATATTAAATACGGGTTTTTGAGTCCATTGTTGGACGTTTGTGTCCCCAAAAGATGTTCTAAGCATAATTTACGAGATTTGCTGAAGAGATTGAAGAATCTAAGAACAATTCAAGTGATTTCAAGTTAAAAGGAAATATCTCACCAGTTTCCTGAATCCAACACATGCGCCGTTCGCGCAGAGATAACACACAGTTCGACAAAGAGCTTGACACATTAGAAGAAGCGGGAATATCCTGGAATATTACAGACTTCATAGTAGGTGTCCCTGATGTTCCAGTCGGTAAATCTGAAAGGACCGTCCCATCGAACACTAAATTATCCTATCATCGCATTACTATCGAAACAATCAAATTTCACATTATAGCATTCGATGCTTTGTCTCACGCGTTTATGTAACTCTTTGGGGTCACGCATGAGGAATCTTTTACATGTATTCTGTAAACAATATTTTGCATTTTTCATCTTTAGACGGTTAAAGTTCGCTGTTGAACATAGGCCTCCCCCATGGTAGAATATTTTGTATCCAGCCATTTGCGTGTTGTTTTTCCTATGCCGTTTTCGCAATGGTTTGCGTAATTCATGTGCATATTGTCTCACATACGAGTCGCTTCACCGTCTTGTAGGTGATCCCGTATCGTGTTATTATCAAATCATTAAAATGTCACCTTGATGCATTAATGCCTATTTTCCAAATGGCTCGTATTGCATTCAGTGTCACTTCACAGTTTTTATATGAAATTTATTAAAAATTAATGCTTCGAGCTTTATATGCCTATGTCGCATATTTTATTCAATGAAATCTTGAGCCAGTTTTTTACAGATACCTTGCGCATTAAACGTTTTTGCACATATTTGCAAAGTCCATGTGCGTGTCTCTTAGAACCGGAGCCTTTTGCCCGTGCATAGCGCATTGCCGTTCCTTGTGGCATATTGTCCTTTGATCCATGGGCTCTCCCGTCCTGTGTTGATAGCCCGCTTCACACGCTTCCTCTTCCTTCAAAATAGAGAAGAGATAACGAGAGGTATAGCAAGAAAAGAGAGAGAGAGAGAGAGAGAGAGCGCACAAACCCGAGGGAGAAGCTAAGAAGCACAAATTTATGCCACGAACTCTACAAGAAAATTAATAGCACAAGTGGTGAAGAAGAAATCAAAAGTCAGAAATCAGTGTTCACTGCACATGAGGTATGTGAACACACACACACACACATTGACGATGATATGAAAATCGCAAATGCAGATACTTTAGAAAAAGAGTTTAAATTAAAATACGATACTTTTTATATTAAATACGGGTTTATGAGTCCATTGTCGGACGTTTGTGTCCCCAAAAGATGTTCTAAGCATAATATACGAGATTTGCTGAAGAGATTGAAGAATCTAAGAACAATTCAAGTGATTTCAAGTTAAAAGGAAATATCTCACCAGTTTCCTGAATCCAACACATGCGCCGTTCGCGCAGAGATAACACACAGTTCGACAAAGAGCTTGACACATTAGAAGAAGCGGGAATATCCTGGAATATTACAGACTTCATAGTAGGTGTCCCTGATGTTCCAGTCGGTAAATCTGAAAGGACCGTCCCATCGAACACTAAATTATCCTATCATCGCATTACTATCGAAACAATCAAATTTCACATTATAACATTCGATGCTTTGTCTCACGCGTTTATGTAACTCTTTGGGGTCACGCATGAGGAATCTTTTACATGTATTCTGTAAACAATATTTTGCATTTTTCATCTTTAGACGGTTAAAGTTCGCTGTTGAACATAGGCCTCCCCCATGGTAGAATATTTTGTATCCAGCCATTTGCGTGTTGTTTTTCCTATGCCGTTTTCGCAATGGTTTGCGTAATTCATGTGCATATTGTCTCACATACGAGTCGCTTCACCGTCTTGTAGGTGATCCCGTATCGTGTTATTATCAAATCATTAAAATGTCACCTTGATGCATTAATGCCTATTTTCCAAATGGCTCGTATTGCATTCAGTGTCACTTCACAGTTTTTATATGAAATTTATTAAAAATTAATGCTTCGAGCTTTATATGCCTATGTCGCATATTTTATTCAATGAAATCTTGTGACAGTTTTTTACAGATACCTTGCGCATTAAACGTTTTTGCACATATTTGCAAAGTCCATGTGCGTGTCTCTTAGAACCGGAGCCTTTTGCCCGTGCATAGCGCATTGCCGTTCCTTGTGGCATATTGTCCTTTGATCCATGGGCTCTCCCGTCCTGTGTTGATAGCCCGCTTCACACGCTTCCTCTTCCTTCAAAATAGAGAAGAGATAACGAGAGGTATAGCAAGAAAAGAGAGAGAGAGAGAGAGAGAGAGCGCACAAACCCGAGGGAGAAGCTAAGAAGCACAAATTTATGCCACGAACTCTACAAGAAAATTAATAGCACAAGTGGTGAAGAAGAAATCAAAAGTCAGAAATCAGTGTTCACTGCACATGAGGTATGTGAACACACACACACACACACATTGACGATGATATGAAAATCGCAAATGCAGATACTTTAGAAAAAGAGTTTAAATTAAAATACGATACTTTTTATATTAAATACGGGTTTATGAGTCCATTGTCGGACGTTTGTGTCCCCAAAAGATGTTCTAAGCATAATTTACGAGATTTGCTGAAGAGATTGAAGAATCTAAGAACAATTCAAGTGATTTCAAGTTAAAAGGAAATATCTCACCAGTTTCCTGAATCCAACACATGTGCCGTTCGCGCAGAGATAACACACAGTTCGACAAAGAGCTTGACACATTAGAAGAAGCGGGAATATCCTGGAATATTACAGACTTCATAGTAGGTGTCCCTGATGTTCCAGTCGGTAAATCTGAAAGGACCGTCCCATCGAACACTAAATTATCCTATCATCGCATTACTATCGAAACAATCAAATTTCACATTATAGCATTCGATGCTTTGTCTCACGCGTTTATGTAACTCTTTGGGGTCACGCATGAGGAATCTTTTACATGTATTCTGTAAACAATATTTTGCATTTTTCATCTTTAGACGGTTAAAGTTGGCTGTTGAACATAGGCCTCCCCCATGGTAGAATATTTTGTATCCAGCCATTTGCGTGTTGTTTTTCCTATGCCGTTTTCGCAATGGTTTGCGTAATTCATGTGCATATTGTCTCACATACGAGTCGCTTCACCGTCTTGTAGGTGATCCCGTATCGTGTTATTATCAAATCATTAAAATGTCACCTTGATGCATTAATGCCTATTTTCCAAATGGCTCGTATTGCATTCAGTGTCACTTCACAGTTTTTATATGAAATTTATTAAAAATTAATGCTTCGAGCTTTATATGCCTATGTCGCATATTTTATTCAATGAAATCTTGTGACAGTTTTTTACAGATACCTTGCGCATTAAACGTTTTTGCACATATTTGCAAAGTCCATGTGCGTGTCTCTTAGAACCGGAGCCTTTTGCCCGTGCATAGCGCATTGCCGTTCCTTGTGGCATATTGTCATTTGATCCATGGGCTCTCCCGTCCTGTGTTGATAGCCCGCTTCACACGCTTCCTCTTCCTTCAAAATAGAGAAGAGATAACGAGAGATATAGCAAGAAAAGAGAGAGAGAGAGAGAGAGAGAGCGCACAAACCCGAGGGAGAAGCTAAGAAGCACAAATTTATGCCACGAACTCTACAAGAAAATTAATAGCACAAGTGGTGAAGAAGAAATCAAAAGTCAGAAATCAGTGTTCACTGCACATGAGGTATGTGAACACACACACACATTGACGATGATATGAAAATCGCAAATGCAGATACTTTAGAAAAAGAGTTTAAATTAAAATACGATACTTTTTATATTAAATACGGGTTTTTGAGTCCATTGTTGGACGTTTGTGTCCCCAAAAGATGTTCTAAGCATAATTTACGAGATTTGCTGAAGAGATTGAAGAATCTAAGAACAATTCAAGTGATTTCAAGTTAAAAGGAAATATCTCACCAGTTTCCTGAATCCAACACATGCGCCGTTCGCGCAGAGATAACACACAGTTCGACAAAGAGCTTGACACATTAGAAGAAGCGGGAATATCCTGGAATATTACAGACTTCATAGTAGGTGTCCCTGATGTTCCAGTCGGTAAATCTGAAAGGACCGTCCCATCGAACACTAAATTATCCTATCATCGCATTACTATCGAAACAATCAAATTTCACATTATAGCATTCGATGCTTTGTCTCACGCGTTTATGTAACTCTTTGGGGTCACGCATGAGGAATCTTTTACATGTATTCTGTAAACAATATTTTGCATTTTTCATCTTTAGACGGTTAAAGTTCGCTGTTGAACATAGGCCTCCCCCATGGTAGAATATTTTGTATCCAGCCATTTGCGTGTTGTTTTTCCTATGCCGTTTTCGCAATGGTTTGCGTAATTCATGTGCATATTGTCTCACATACGAGTCGCTTCACCGTCTTGTAGGTGATCCCGTATCGTGTTATTATCAAATCATTAAAATGTCACCTTGATGCATTAATGCCTATTTTCCAAATGGCTCGTATTGCATTCAGTGTCACTTCACAGTTTTTATATGAAATTTATTAAAAATTAATGCTTCGAGCTTTATATGCCTATGTCGCATATTTTATTCAATGAAATCTTGAGCCAGTTTTTTACAGATACCTTGCGCATTAAACGTTTTTGCACATATTTGCAAAGTCCATGTGCGTGTCTCTTAGAACCGGAGCCTTTTGCCCGTGCATAGCGCATTGCCGTTCCTTGTGGCATATTGTCCTTTGATCCATGGGCTCTCCCGTCCTGTGTTGATAGCCCGCTTCACACGCTTCCTCTTCCTTCAAAATAGAGAAGAGATAACGAGAGGTATAGCAAGAAAAGAGAGAGAGAGAGAGAGAGAGAGAGCGCACAAACCCGAGGGAGAAGCTAAGAAGCACAAATTTATGCCACGAACTCTACAAGAAAATTAATAGCACAAGTGGTGAAGAAGAAATCAAAAGTCAGAAATCAGTGTTCACTGCACATGAGGTATGTGAACACACACACACACATTGACGATGATATGAAAATCGCAAATGCAGATACTTTAGAAAAAGAGTTTAAATTAAAATACGATACTTTTTATATTAAATACGGGTTTATGCGTCCATTGTCGGACGTTTGTGTCCCCAAAAGATGTTCTAAGCATAATATACGAGATTTGCTGAAGAGATTGAAGAATCTAAGAACAATTCAAGTGATTTCAAGTTAAAAGGAAATATCTCACCAGTTTCCTGAATCCAACACATGCGCCGTTCGCGCAGAGATAACACACAGTTCGACAAAGAGCTTGACACATTAGAAGAAGCGGGAATATCCTGGAATATTACAGACTTCATAGTAGGTGTCCCTGATGTTCCAGTCGGTAAATCTGAAAGGACCGTCCCATCGAACACTAAATTATCCTATCATCGCATTACTATCGAAACAATCAAATTTCACATTATAACATTCGATGCTTTGTCTCACGCGTTTATGTAACTCTTTGGGGTCACGCATGAGGAATCTTTTACATGTATTCTGTAAACAATATTTTGCATTTTTCATCTTTAGACGGTTAAAGTTCGCTGTTGAACATAGGCCTCCCCCATGGTAGAATATTTTGTATCCAGCCATTTGCGTGTTGTTTTTCCTATGCCGTTTTCGCAATGGTTTGCGTAATTCATGTGCATATTGTCTCACATACGAGTCGCTTCACCGTCTTGTAGGTGATCCCGTATCGTGTTATTATCAAATCATTAAAATGTCACCTTGATGCATTAATGCCTATTTTCCAAATGGCTCGTATTGCATTCAGTGTCACTTCACAGTTTTTATATGAAATTTATTAAAAATTAATGCTTCGAGCTTTATATGCCTATGTCGCATATTTTATTCAATGAAATCTTGTGACAGTTTTTTACAGATACCTTGCGCATTAAACGTTTTTGCACATATTTGCAAAGTCCATGTGCGTGTCTCTTAGAACCGGAGCCTTTTGCCCGTGCATAGCGCATTGCCGTTCCTTGTGGCATATTGTCATTTGATCCATGGGCTCTCCCGTCCTGTGTTGATAGCCCGCTTCACACGCTTCCTCTTCCTTCAAAATAGAGAAGAGATAACGAGAGGTATAGCAAGAAAAGAGAGAGAGAGAGAGCGCACAAACCCGAGGGAGAAGCTAAGAAGCACAAATTTATGCCACGAACTCTACAAGAAAATTAATAGCACAAGTGGTGAAAAAGAAATCAAAAGTCAGAAATCAGTGTTCACTGCACATGAGGTATGTGAACACACACACACACATTGACGATGATATGAAAATCGCAAATGCAGATACTTTAGAAAAAGAGTTTAAATTAAAATACGATACTTTTTATATTAAATACGGGTTTATGAGTCCATTGTCGGACGTTTGTGTCCCCAAAAGATGTTCTAAGCATAATATACGAGATTTGCTGAAGAGATTGAAGAATCTAAGAACAATTCAAGTGATTTCAAGTTAAAAGGAAATATCTCACCAGTTTCCTGAATCCAACACATGTGCCGTTCGCGCAGAGATAACACACAGTTCGACAAAGAGCTTGACACATTAGAAGAAGCGGGAATATCCTGGAATATTACAGACTTCATAGTAGGTGTCCCTGATGTTCCAGACGGTAAATCTGAAAGGACCGTCCCATCGAACACTAAATTATCCTATCATCGCATTACTATCGAAACAATCAAATTTCACATTATAGCATTCGATGCTTTGTCTCACGCGTTTATGTAACTCTTTGGGGTCACGCATGAGGAATCTTTTACATGTATTCTGTAAACAATATTTTGCATTTTTCATCTTTAGACGGTTAAAGTTGGCTGTTGAACATAGGCCTCCCCCATGGTAGAATATTTTGTATCCAGCCATTTGCGTGTTGTTTTTCCTATGCCGTTTTCGCAATGGTTTGCGTAATTCATGTGCATATTGTCTCACATACGAGTCGCTTCACCGTCTTGTAGGTGATCCCGTATCGTGTTATTATCAAATCATTAAAATGTCACCTTGATGCATTAATGCCTATTTTCCAAATGGCTCGTATTGCATTCAGTGTCACTTCACAGTTTTTATATGAAATTTATTAAAAATTAATGCTTCGAGCTTTATATGCCTATGTCGCATATTTTATTCAATGAAATCTTGTGACAGTTTTTTACAGATACCTTGCGCATTAAACGTTTTTGCACATATTTGCAAAGTCCATGTGCGTGTCTCTTAGAACCGGAGCCTTTTGCCCGTGCATAGCGCATTGCCGTTCCTTGTGGCATATTGTCCTTTGATCCATGGGCTCTCCCGTCCTGTGTTGATAGCCCGCTTCACACGCTTCCTCTTCCTTCAAAATAGAGAAGAGATAACGAGAGGTATAGCAAGAAAAGAGAGAGAGAGAGAGAGAGAGAGCGCACAAACCCGAGGGAGAAGCTAAGAAGCACAAATTTATGCCACGAACTCTACAAGAAAATTAATAGCACAAGTGGTGAAGAAGAAATCAAAAGTCAGAAATCAGTGTTCACTGCACATGAGATATGTGAACACACACACACATTGACGATGATATGAAAATCGCAAATGCAGATACTTTAGAAAAAGAGTTTAAATTAAAATACGATACTTTTTATATTAAATACGGGTTTATGAGTCCATTGTCGGACGTTTGTGTCCCCAAAAGATGTTCTAAGCATAATATACGAGATTTGCTGAAGAGATTGAAGAATCTAAGAACAATTCAAGTGATTTCAAGTTAAAAGGAAATATCTCACCAGTTTCCTGAATCCAACACATGTGCCGTTCGCGCAGAGATAACACACAGTTCGACAAAGAGCTTGACACATTAGAAGAAGCGGGAATATCCTGGAATATTACAGACTTCATAGTAGGTGTCCCTGATGTTCCAGACGGTAAATCTGAAAGGACCGTCCCATCGAACACTAAATTATCCTATCATCGCATTACTATCGAAACAATCAAGTTTCACATTATAGCATTCGATGCTTTGTCTCACGCGTTTATGTAACTCTTTGGGGTCACGCATGAGGAATCTTTTACATGTATTCTGTAAACAATATTTTGCATTATTCATCTTCAGACGGTTAAAGTTGGCTGTTGAACATAGGCCTCCCCCATGGTAGAATATTTTGTATCTAGCCATTTGCGTGTTGTTTTTCCTATGCCGTTTTCGCAATGGTTTGCGTAATTCATGTGCATATTGTCTCACATACGAGTCGCTTCACCGTCTTGTAGGTGATCCCGTATCGTGTTATTATCAAATCATTAAAATGTCACCTTGATGCATTAATGCCTATTTTCCAAATGGCTCGTATTGCATTCAGTGTCACTTCACAGTTTTTATATGAAATTTATTAAAAATTAATGCTTCGAGCTTTATATGCCTATGTCGCATATTTTATTCAATGAAATCTTGTGACAGTTTTTTACAGATACCTTGCGCATTAAACGTTTTTGCACATATTTGCAAAGTCCATGTGCGTGTCTCTTAGAACCGGAGCCTTTTGCCCGTGCATAGCGCATTGCCGTTCCTTGTGGCATATTGTCCTTTGATCCATGGGCTCTCCCGTCCTGTGTTGATAGCCCGCTTCACACGCTTCCTCTTCCTTCAAAATAGAGAAGAGATAACGAGAGGTATAGCAAGAAAAGAGAGAGAGAGAGAGAGCGCGCACAAACCCGAGGGAGAAGCTAAGAAGCACAAATTTATGCCACGAACTCTACAAGAAAATTAATAGCACAAGTGGTGAAGAAGAAATCAAAAGTCAGAAATCAGTGTTCACTGCACATGAGGTATGTGAACACACACACACATTGACGATGATATGAAAATCGCAAATGCAGATACTTTAGAAAAAGAGTTTAAATTAAAATACGATACTTTTTATATTAAATACGGGTTTATGAGTCCATTGTTGGACGTTTGTGTCCCCAAAAGATGTTCTAAGCATAATATACGAGATTTGCTGAAGAGATTGAAGAATCTAAGAACAATTCAAGTGATTTCAAGTTAAAAGGAAATATCTCACCAGTTTCCTGAATCCAACACATGTGCCGTTCGCGCAGAGATAACACACAGTTCGACAAAGAGCTTGACACATTAGAAGAAGCGGGAATATCCTGGAATATTACAGACTTCATAGTAGGTGTCCCTGATGTTCCAGTCGGTAAATCTGAAAGGACCGTCCCATCGAACACTAAATTATCCTATCATCGCATTACTATCGAAACAATCAAATTTCACATTATAGCATTCGATGCTTTGTCTCACGCGTTTATGTAACTCTTTGGGGTCACGCATGAGGAATCTTTTACATGTATTCTGTAAACAATATTTTGCATTTTTCATCTTTAGACGGTTAAAGTTGGCTGTTGAACATAGGCCTCCCCCATGGTAGAATATTTTGTATCCAGCCATTTGCGTGTTGTTTTTCCTATGCCGTTTTCGCAATGGTTTGCGTAATTCATGTGCATATTGTCTCACATACGAGTCGCTTCACCGTCTTGTAGGTGATCCCGTATCGTGTTATTATCAAATCATTAAAATGTCACCTTGATGCATTAATGCCTATTTTCCAAATGGCTCGTATTGCATTCAGTGTCACTTCACAGTTTTTATATGAAATTTATTAAAAATTAATGCTTCGAGCTTTATATGCCTATGTCGCATATTTTATTCAATGAAATCTTGAGCCAGTTTTTTACAGATACCTTGCGCATTAAACGTTTTTGCACATATTTGCAAAGTCCATGTGCGTGTCTCTTAGAACCGGAGCCTTTTGCCCGTGCATAGCGCATTGCCGTTCCTTGTGGCATATTGTCCTTTGATCCATGGGCTCTCCCGTCCTGTGTTGATAGCCCGCTTCACACGCTTCCTCTTCCTTCAAAATAGAGAAGAGATAACGAGAGGTATAGCAAGAAAAGAGAGAGAGAGAGAGAGAGAGAGAGAGCGCACAAACCCGAGGGAGAAGCTAAGAAGCACAAATTTATGCCACGAACTCTACAAGAAAATTAATAGCACAAGTGGTGAAGAAGAAATCAAAAGTCAGAAATCAGTGTTCACTGCACATGAGGTATGTGAACACACACACACATTGACGATGATATGAAAATCGCAAATGCAGATACTTTAGAAAAAGAGTTTAAATTAAAATACGATACTTTTTATATTAAATACGGGTTTATGAGTCCATTGTCGGACGTTTGTGTCCCCAAAAGATGTTCTAAGCATAATTTACGAGATTTGCTGAAGAGATTGAAGAATCTAAGAACAATTCAAGTGATTTCAAGTTAAAAGGAAATATCTCACCAGTTTCCTGAATCCAACACATGTGCCGTTCGCGCAGAGATAACACACAGTTCGACAAAGAGCTTGACACATTAGAAGAAGCGGGAATATCCTGGAATATTACAGACTTCATAGTAGGTGTCCCTGATGTTCCAGTCGGTAAATCTGAAAGGACCGTCCCATCGAACACTAAATTATCCTATCATCGCATTACTATCGAAACAATCAAATTTCACATTATAGCATTCGATGCTTTGTCTCACGCGTTTATGTAACTCTTTGGGGTCACGCATGAGGAATCTTTTACATGTATTCTGTAAACAATATTTTGCATTTTTCATCTTTAGACGGTTAAAGTTGGCTGTTGAACATAGGCCTCCCCCATGGTAGAATATTTTGTATCCAGCCATTTGCGTGTTGTTTTTCCTATGCCGTTTTCGCAATGGTTTGCGTAATTCATGTGCATATTGTCTCACATACGAGTCGCTTCACCGTCTTGTAGGTGATCCCGTATCGTGTTATTATCAAATCATTAAAATGTCACCTTGATGCATTAATGCCTATTTTCCAAATGGCTCGTATTGCATTCAGTGTCACTTCACAGTTTTTATATGAAATTTATTAAAAATTAATGCTTCGAGCTTTATATGCCTATGTCGCATATTTTATTCAATGAAATCTTGTGACAGTTTTTTACAGATACCTTGCGCATTAAACGTTTTTGCACATATTTGCAAAGTCCATGTGCGTGTCTCTTAGAACCGGAGCCTTTTGCCCGTGCATAGCGCATTGCCGTTCCTTGTGGCATATTGTCATTTGATCCATGGGCTCTCCCGTCCTGTGTTGATAGCCCGCTTCACACGCTTCCTCTTCCTTCAAAATAGAGAAGAGATAACGAGAGATATAGCAAGAAAAGAGAGAGAGAGAGAGAGAGAGCGCACAAACCCGAGGGAGAAGCTAAGAAGCACAAATTTATGCCACGAACTCTACAAGAAAATTAATAGCACAAGTGGTGAAGATGAAATCAAAAGTCAGAAATCAGTGTTCACTGCACATGAGGTATGTGAACACACACACACATTGACGATGATATGAAAATCGCAAATGCAGATACTTTAGAAAAAGAGTTTAAATTAAAATACGATACTTTTTATATTACATACGGGTTTATGAGTCCATTGTCGGACGTTTGTGTCCCCAAAAGATGTTCTAAGCATAATATACGAGATTTGCTGAAGAGATTGAAGAATCTAAGAACAATTCAAGTGATTTCAAGTTAAAAGGAAATATCTCACCAGTTTCCTGAATCCAACACATGTGCCGTTCGCGCAGAGATAACACACAGTTCGACAAAGAGCTTGACACATTAGAAGAAGCGGGAATATCCTGGAATATTACAGACTTCATAGTAGGTGTCCCTGATGTTCCAGACGGTAAATCTGAAAGGACCGTCCCATCGAACACTAAATTATCCTATCATCGCATTACTATCGAAACAATCAAGTTTCACATTATAGCATTCGATGCTTTGTCTCACGCGTTTATGTAACTCTTTGGGGTCACGCATGAGGAATCTTTTACATGTATTCTGTAAACAATATTTTGCATTATTCATCTTCAGACGGTTAAAGTTGGCTGTTGAACATAGGCCTCCCCCATGGTAGAATATTTTGTATCTAGCCATTTGCGTGTTGTTTTTCCTATGCCGTTTTCGCAATGGTTTGCGTAATTCATGTGCATATTGTCTCACATACGAGTCGCTTCACCGTCTTGTAGGTGATCCCGTATCGTGTTATTATCAAATCATTAAAATGTCACCTTGATGCATTAATGCCTATTTTCCAAATGGCTCGTATTGCATTCAGTGTCACTTCACAGTTTTTATATGAAATTTATTAAAAATTAATGCTTCGAGCTTTATATGCCTATGTCGCATATTTTATTCAATGAAATCTTGTGACAGTTTTTTACAGATACCTTGCGCATTAAACGTTTTTGCACATATTTGCAAAGTCCATGTGCGTGTCTCTTAGAACCGGAGCCTTTTGCCCGTGCATAGCGCATTGCCGTTCCTTGTGGCATATTGTCATTTGATCCATGGGCTCTCCCGTCCTGTGTTGATAGCCCGCTTCACACGCTTCCTCTTCCTTCAAAATAGAGAAGAGATAACGAGAGGTATAGCAAGAAAAGAGAGAGAGAGAGAGAGAGAGAGAGAGCGCACAAACCCGAGGGAGAAGCTAAGAAGCACAAATTTATGCCACGAACTCTACAAGAAAATTAATAGCACAAGTGGTGAAAAAGAAATCAAAAGTCAGAAATCAGTGTTCACTGCACATGAGGTATGTGAACACACACACACACATTGACGATGATATGAAAATCGCAAATGCAGATACTTTAGAAAAAGAGTTTAAATTAAAATACGATACTTTTTATATTAAATACGGGTTTATGAGTCCATTGTCGGACGTTTGTGTCCCCAAAAGATGTTCTAAGCATAATATACGAGATTTGCTGAAGAGATTGAAGAATCTAAGAACAATTCAAGTGATTTCAAGTTAAAAGGAAATATCTCACCAGTTTCCTGAATCCAACACATGTGCCGTTCGCGCAGAGATAACACACAGTTCGACAAAGAGCTTGACACATTAGAAGAAGCGGGAATATCCTGGAATATTACAGACTTCATAGTAGGTGTCCCTGATGTTCCAGACGGTAAATCTGAAAGGACCGTCCCATCGAACACTAAATTATCCTATCATCGCATTACTATCGAAACAATCAAGTTTCACATTATAGCATTCGATGCTTTGTCTCACGCGTTTATGTAACTCTTTGGGGTCACGCATGAGGAATCTTTTACATGTATTCTGTAAACAATATTTTGCATTATTCATCTTCAGACGGTTAAAGTTGGCTGTTGAACATAGGCCTCCCCCATGGTAGAATATTTTGTATCTAGCCATTTGCGTGTTGTTTTTCCTATGCCGTTTTCGCAATGGTTTGCGTAATTCATGTGCATATTGTCTCACATACGAGTCGCTTCACCGTCTTGTAGGTGATCCCGTATCGTGTTATTATCAAATCATTAAAATGTCACCTTGATGCATTAATGCCTATTTTCCAAATGGCTCGTATTGCATTCAGTGTCACTTCACAGTTTTTATATGAAATTTATTAAAAATTAATGCTTCGAGCTTTATATGCCTATGTCGCATATTTTATTCAATGAAATCTTGTGACAGTTTTTTACAGATACCTTGCGCATTAAACGTTTTTGCACATATTTGCAAAGTCCATGTGCGTGTCTCTTAGAACCGGAGCCTTTTGCCCGTGCATAGCGCATTGCCGTTCCTTGTGGCATATTGTCCTTTGATCCATGGGCTCTCCCGTCCTGTGTTGATAGCCCGCTTCACACGCTTCCTCTTCCTTCAAAATAGAGAAGAGATAACGAGAGGTATAGCAAGAAAAGAGAGAGAGAGAGAGAGCGCGCACAAACCCGAGGGAGAAGCTAAGAAGCACAAATTTATGCCACGAACTCTACAAGAAAATTAATAGCACAAGTGGTGAAGAAGAAATCAAAAGTCAGAAATCAGTGTTCACTGCACATGAGGTATGTGAACACACACACACATTGACGATGATATGAAAATCGCAAATGCAGATACTTTAGGAAAAGAGTTTAAATTAAAATACGATACTTTTTATATTACATACGGGTTTATGAGTCCATTGTTGGACGTTTGTGTCCCAAAAAGATGTTCTAAGCATAATATACGAGATTTGCTGAAGAGATTGAAGAATCTAAGAACAATTCAAGTGATTTCAAGTTAAAAGGAGGGGGTGTACAGTCCTATTTTTGTCTACTGGCTCTCCGTGCACCGGGATGCAAACCGAAAATAGCATAGGTAATCCTAGTATTTAGTTTAGTTTAATTTAATTATAATTATTGTTAAATTGTTATTTTTTGTTGGTTTTTATGCCTTCGCAATAAATGATTATTATTATTAATATATTTACATCAATACAACATATTTCAATTGGTTGAAATAAATATAAAAGCAGAGATTTAAAAAAATTGTATATCATCGTCAGCCAGAAATCATCCACTGCTGAATATAGGTCTCCTTCAAGGTTTCTTACAATTATCCTTCGTGAGGCAGTTGCACCCTCCGACTGTAGTCCAAGGGGAGGCCCTGGTACTAGGTTTCCGGTTTACATGTCCCTAAGAGTCTTGAATACAGCTCTTGAGTCTATTTCCAGGCCCAGTACGGTCATGCATAGACTCTCGTCCGTCTTTTCGGTGTTTTCGCTTGCTTTCAACTAGCTGCTTTAGAGACGGTGGCGTGTCGAGCTTTTAGTCTGATTGGCAACGGTGTGCTAATTAATTAAGGTGAAGCCTCGAACATGTACGTCAGGTTGGCTGTGTATCAGTATTTTACAGTATATTTTGGAGATTGTTAGAAGGAGCTATTTTTGTTGATTCTGCCTTCGCCATTCAAGTGACGGTGAAACAGAAGAACAGCAGACCTTCACCCGTGTACTTTGGATGTTCCTACAGCTCGCACCAAGCATTTCGCTTCTACATTCATCATGCGTACAGGTAGTTGTAAAATATGGAACACACTACCGGTTGCCATGTTCTCCGAAAATTTCAAATATTTATTTAACGCCATCTCTATTTATACAACTTTAGTTGTGTGCTTCAACGATATAATTATGCATTTTTAAGTACCACGAGCCGCTTTCTACTATACGAGTTTATAGTTTTTTTACAAAGCTTATGATGTTCTTTTCTGCCTTATCAATTGCTTTCCAGATGTACGCTGCTACGCGAATGCGGGGCGCAGTCGCAAACTGCGCATCATATCTTGTGGGAATGTAATTTGTGGAGTCAGGAACGCGAGTTCATGCTGGACAGTATCGATTCGGGTGGTCATCCGGTCTACTACGGCGATCTCGTCTCAACGCGCCGCAACTTCCGAGCATTCAAGCGCTTCTGCCATGAGTACTAGTGATCGTACTACTCAAAGTAGCCTTCTGCTACCCGTACTCACTGCATGGCGCTGTCCGTGGTGTCTCCTAGTAAGCCGAGTTTGGGCTATTATGAGAGTGTTTGGTGAGCAGAACCTGCACATGAACTTTTGAGGGTCTGATGATGGATCAGAACGACGTTGAAGGGAATCTTACGAAGGCAAATACCTAGTAAGCCGAGTTTGGGCTCTTTTGAGAGTGTTTAATGGGCAGAACCTGCACATGAACTTTTGAGGGTCTGATGATGGATCAGAACGATGTTGAAGGGAACCTTGCGAAGGCTTTTTTCGCACTTATTATTGTAATAATATGTAAGCTTCTTTTTAACTAGTTATTCAATTCCATTTAGTCGAGGGTTACTCAAAAAATTATTTAACCCTTTTCCAATTACGTTTACATTTGTCGCCAGTTTTTTCAATTTTTTTTATGAAAGATGTAGTTTGATCTCCCGCAGTGGTGGAGGGTTAGCGCTGGACGGGATGGCTAACATCGAAGGTGTGCGCAGTGGATGGAGCTCACCTTCCCAACCACATTGCAATTGCTTCTGCAATGGTGGTTGGCACCGTATTCACAGGGGCATGTGAATGGTGGGAGATAACTGATGTTTAAAACATCAACATATTTCTCTTAATACAATTGTAGTATCTTATACAATGTTTCATGGAGTGTAATAATACGAAAATTATAATACGAGCCGACTAAAATATCGTATTAATGGATTCTTATGAATTAACTATCTCGACTAGAGACCAAAACCTATATGAGAATATAAAGGTATTTAAGTTCCTTAATTAGCATGTTCAATTCTTTGTCTGATCAAAAGGTGAATATTGGAAGGGATTTATAAGGCAAAATAGCACCGTTCAGTACTACGGCACCTAAAATATTCTGATTAGTCATAAACAATGCTGACAGACCACAGAATCAAAATTTATGAAAAATATACCGTTTCCAATCCCTTCAGGTCCCCTTTTGCAGAACTACTCGCATAAAACACGAAGGCGGGCTAATTATACGCGTCGGTTTATAACTCGACGGGTATGTTTTAAAAAAATATTTGTTACCTCAGAACTTTTGACTGGGTGAACCTGGGTGATGATTCTTTTACATAAATTAAAACTGTGTTATAAAAATTTATTAACAAATTAAAATATTTGCACGCCTCTCAAGGTGGAATGTGAGAAACTAAAATTTTCTGACTGACATCATATGTACAGTACCCGTATTAACGTATAAATGGGAAGCAAGGCAAGTTAGCGGGTGGAAAGAAATGCTCTAATGTTTTATCTCATTCAGGGATAGTTAGTATCGAAAATAATCGACTGTACATTTGGGGAATTCCGGAGCGCCTAACTTCAAAGGGGCAAACATGTCGAGCAAGGGCCGAACCATGCTTGATGCAAATACTTATCTTTATCATAGGCGACTTTTCATCCCGATTGAACGAGTAGTTCCCATTAGATAAATCATAAAGTCCACAGGGACTAAGCCGCGGGCAGAAGCTAGTATAAGTCATTATAAAAGAAGCATTAAGAAATTTACAATCAATTTGAACTGTTTTTTTATATGTTGTACATTATCCGCCAAACTGAATCCGCAGTTTGTTTGAAAATAAACTTTCGTTTTTAGCGACAACAAGAAGCTCGTATACCCGTAGTTTCACGATTTTCACGTATTTCCTATCCGCGGTTTAAGAAAGACTTAATTGGTACTAAAAAGCTTTAATTTGGCACAGTTATACATACAAAGCCGTGGTAGCTCAGTTGAGAAGAGCATCAGTCTTTGGACGAATGATAAAAATAATTACCATTGCCTTTTCGGTGAAGGAAAACATCGTGAGGAAACCTGCACACTCCTGATAAGAAATTCAAAGGTGTGTGAAGTCTACCAATCGGCGCTGGTCCCGCGTGGTGGACTATGACCCTTTCACTGTAGGAGAGTTCACTGTTGATGATGATATAGCAATGGCTTTTGTTTAGAATAGAACCACGCCTCATCATACCGCGGGCGTCGTAAAGGCGACTATGTGAAAAATACTCAGCATCTACTGTTGTAACATAAACATGATGTTGCGATCACACACCCGCTTGAGAAGCTGAAGGTTTAGCTGTAGCTGTAGAAAATCTACTCATAGAAAGAACACAACACTTTTTTCGTTGACCTCCTGTGTACGTAAAACTGTAATAATTTTGTAATTCATTATTCCATTGTGTGGGTGGTCGTCGGATAGGATTTTCAAAAATTCTTAGGGTGTACGGAAAACATTTTTCGATTTAGGAAACCATTTGCGAAATACGAGTAGTAACCTTCGTTGAACATAACAAGATAATCCGTTGTTTAGGATATTAAAAAAATTGCGTCAGTAGTATATAAATATATATGTTATGGATAAAGGAATTTTGAAAATGTCTGGTCAGTATGAATAATGACAAGTTAAATCGGGTCAAGTAATAAATATAACGTCTTTATTAATCACAGATCATTAGACCTCGCTACACCATTCTTTGTCAGTCCGTGTTTAACCTTGTTAAGCCTTTGTAAAGCTTTTAAAGCCTTGTTAAGATTGCTTATGCCTTGTTACGCCTTTACGCCTGGTTAAACCTTTTTACATCTAGTTTAGCCTTGTTAAGCCCTGTTGAGCCTTGTAAAGCTTGCTTATGCCTTGCTACGCCTTTACGCCTTGTTTAGCCTTGTTAAGTCTTTTCAAGCCATGTGAAGCCTTGTTACGCTTAGTTACGCGTTGTTTACACTTGTTTACAATACAAGTCGCGACAAGCTTTTATAGCATATAAATGGTTCAATGTAATCAATTGATGGGTTTGATTTAATTTAAAGTTTATTTTCTTCTTTTTAGAGCATTTAAATAAAAGCTTCTTTATGAATTTTTTATCTTTTTTTTTTGTTATCGCTTTGTAAATGTTTCTTAAGACTTAAAAAACTCTAGTTAAATTACTGAATCTATTTCAATTTAAAAAAGCATCCCAGTGCAAATTAGCCCCACCCAGGACTATGTAACGTTGCTAAGCGTTGTTAAGCGTTCTTAAGCATTGTTAAGCATTGTTGAGCGTTGTTAAGCATTGTTAATCATTGTTGAGCGTTGTTAAGCATTGTTAAGCATTGTTAAGCATTGTTAAGCATTGTTAAGCATTGTTAAGCATTGTTAAGCATTGTTAAGCATTGTTAAGCATTGTTAAGCATTGTTAAGCATTGTTAAGCATTGTTAAGCATTGTTAAGCATTGTTAAGCATTGTTAAGCATTGTTAAGCATTGTTAAGCATTATTAAGCATTGTTAAGCATTGTTGAGCGTTGTTGAGCGTTGTTGAGCGTTGTTAAGCGTTGTTAAGCGTTGTTAAGCGTTGTTAAGCATTGTTAAGCATTGTTAAGCATTGTTAAGCATTGTTAAGCATTGTTAAGCATTGTTAAGCATTGTTAAGCATTGTTAAGCATTGTTAAGCATTATTAAGCATTGTTAAGCATTGTTAAGCATTGTTGAGCATTGTTGAGCGTTGTTGAGCGTTGTTGAGCGTTGTTAAGCGTTGTTAAGCGTTGTTAAGCATTGTTAAGCGTTGTTAAGCGTTGTTAAGCATTGTTAAGCGTTGTTTAGCGTTGTTAAGAATTGTTAAGCGTTGTTAAGCATTGTTAATCATTGTTAACCCATGTTAAGTGTTGTTGAGCGTTTTTGAGCGCTGTTGAGCTTTGTCGAGCGTTGTCGAGCGTTTTTGAGCATTGTTAAGCGTTGTTAATCGTTGTTAATCATTGTTACGCTTTTGCTCCTGGTTAAACCTTTTTAAGCACTGTTAATCTTGCTAAAATTGGCTAAACTTCTTAAATCTGGTATGCCTTGTTAAACTCGTTACGCCTCGTTAAACTTTTAAACTTGTTGAAAAGAATTTGTTAAAACTTGTTTCACTGTATTAGACAGACATTTAACGTTACACCTTGTTATACTTTGTTACACCCTAATACACCTTGGTACACCTTGATTGACCTTGTTGTACCTTGTAAAACCTTGTATGACTTTGTTAGACCTTGCTAGACGACCTTGTGTTACCTTGTTGTATTTTCCTCCATTATATGTCTTGTTGAACTCAATTTAGCCTAGTTAGACCTCATTTTGCTATTTGGAAAGTTAATTTGTCCTAGCCATTACTAAACTACGAAATTTTGGACACTTGCTTGCCTTCAATACCAAACCGTTATTTCGTAACAATGAGTAACGTCAAACATTACAAGAATTTAATAAATTTCGTTTTTTATTACTTTGCCCAGATAAGATAAGATAAACCTTTATTTGCAATAAATGTGGTACATTTCAGATGTTCAAGTAAATTATTCTAGATCATACATTTAGCCAATGTTTTGACATGCAAACAGTAATTGACAGTAATCATACCGAGCATTTAAATTATACAATTATAGGATGTCAAGACACGTTCCTAATTGATATCTATTCATATATATGGATATATATCCAGGAGAAGGCATTATTAATATTGCCCGTTCCATGAAATATTTTCAATTGTTGTTTTCATACTGTCATACTGGACATTTTTATAATGCCTAACTAGATCAATAACATATATAATTTTGACGAAGGTAAAAGTAAAGCTATCACATTTTCATCAACTAATCAATGAACTGAAATGAAAGTTACGTTTAGGCTAACGAATAAATACGTAAGCCTAAAAATGATGCGTTAAATATACATGTGTATTGGAAACCCTTCTAGGCCCGACCCATAATCACGTTTAAAGTTGAGGGTTTCCTTGTTGGAATAGAAGGGGTCATTTCAACTTTCTATTGGTTTAGTCCAGTTGTATGAATTAAATAAATAATGATAATACATGTTTATAAACTCTGTAAAACTGAATATTATCTGTCACGTATTAATTAGCAAGTAGTCTTAGTAATATTATATAAGTTTTGGAGTTATCCGCAAAAACTCAGTAAGAAACCATGTTAATGTATAATTATAATATATAAGGACACAATTAAACAAGTGGACTCAATAAATCGAAGCTTCGCTCACTGACAGCCAGGAACGTAAAATCTCAATTTAAAAAAGGAAGTGTAATATGTAAAAGTATATACAGAAACAATAGGAAAAGCAGAACTTTTTTAAAATAATGCCGACAGAGTTCCTACAGGTTTTTAATCGGTTTTTAATACTCAAAGAAATATATAGATACTATAGAGATATTCATACACATTCATTTTGATGATAATATTTCCAACCGATTTCAAAAAGAAGGAGGTTCTCAATTGGACGGGTGTTTTTTCAAAACGTTTGTTACCTCATAACTTTCGTCTGGGAGAAACTGCTGCTTCCCGTGTGGTCGCAATTCGGTCCAGTTCTGACCACGGCATCCATGAGAAAACAATGTAAGTAACAGTGTAGACTTTTAGGGCAGTTGAAGTTGTATTCTAGTTCTTTTTGAACGCGTTAACTTGTATAAAATCATAACAAAATTATTCAGAAATGTATCTAAATTGTGTTATACTTTGTATGTATATGCAGGTGTATCACAATGCAGTTTTCTTTCATTTTGCGAATAAATATTACCATACCATATACGATAATATTGTACTTCTCGTATGTCTGTTAAGAAATAATTGTCTATGTCTATGATATGTAAAACTTGAATGTGTATTGTGCACTCGCTTTATGTTGCTCAAACTTTTTGCTTCTAATTTAATGTAAATTAATTATCTTATCGTAACAACGCCAATAGGGAAATTCCAAACCAAATCTGTCAGGAGTGAAGTGAAAAGCGCACGTTCTCGTATGTTATACAATTACATTACAATATCTTGTATTGCTGAGAATAAAATGTACTTCTCACCGCACTAACGTTTCTATTCTGAAAGTTCTTCGCTTCAAAGGCTTTCGTCGATTGTCAAGCGCGAATCCTAAAGATGTTTGGACACGTCACCCGCAACGAAAGCTCACTGCAACGATTAGTGGTACGAGTATGTACAAGGAAGAGTAGAAGGTCAACGTTCTCGCGGCCGGTCAACAACAAGATGCACAGATCTGATTAAGTCGTCCACGAAGTGTTCTCTTACTGAGTGCACTCGGAGTGACACAAATAGAGGGAGATGGAGAACTCTCGCAACAGCCGCGACCAACACAGCAGACGATATATGTATAACTGCGACCACTACGTCTAAGATTTTGTATTATTTGTATTACATTACTTCATTGCAGTATCCGGGTTCTATATGGTTCGAGTACAGACTCACTTTGTAGTCGTTAGAATAGAATAGAATATAAAATATTTAATCTTATAAATAAGAATTGTAATAGAATATAGTTATATATATTTTGTACTGCCTGGTAGCTTCATGGTATTGTAGAGGAGTTTTCTATTTGAGCTGGTTTTAGATGTTCTGGGGGAACGTAGCCGCGGTACTCGAGTCTAAAACAGGGAAATGCCCAGATATGACTAGAATATGAGGAATACAGACGGGCACGCGAACTCCACTTTTATAATTCGATGTTCTCCATCAAAATCAATTGAAGACTGATCTTGTCTTGATAAATTTCATTTGTCGTTAGCGACATATTCTGCACTCAAAATATAATTGTACAGTTCTAGAGAACCGTGCTAGCTAGTGCGCACCCACGGAGGCGCGAGCATGAAGAGAGAACTTCTCTACAGTATTGTTTTTCCTACATTTACTTCTAAGTTGTGGTTTAAAAAATTGTTTTTTATGTGTAATAATAATGTAATAAATGTCATTGTCAGTAAAAATTTACTTTTATTTTGTCACCCAATTATGAATTCTCTGATGAATTAATTTCAGATCAAACTTTAAAAAAAGGGTTTACACTCTATCTTAATCTCTCGTGATAGTAAGTGATGATAAGGCCACAGGATGGTGCGCGTGCGCACCCTGAAGCCTCAACCTAATGAGGCGCTTGCTCTGATACCTAAGAACATAACAGTGCTTTTAACACTGCTGTTTGTCAGCTGACTTAGGTAAAATGATGGCGGTTAAACTTAAATTTATTGACAAATGAAATTGATTTCTATTTGCAGTAGTTTTTAAATTAAAGAGAAGCTGTAGATCAATGAGGCATCGATTTTTGAAAACAACAACAATGACAAAAAAATGATCAGCTGCATCGACCTACATCTTACTGCGATTACCAATTCGCCTGACACGCGTGGTGATTATGGCGAATCGTCTCATGGAAGGTCATATGTAGCGATCTATGGGAGAGGTAAAAGTCCAACAGTGGACTATATGGCCCGACGATCTGGTAAAGGTTGCGGGTAGTGTGGCTCGGGTCTGGTTACCGTGGCATAACATAACAGACCTATGTTCAGCAGCTGATGGTGAAGAATTCTATCAGCAATGTAATCTGCTATGCCACCTAATTTTTTAACGATTATAGGAATATACGAAGTTTTTAACAAACATATTTGACAAGGGAATTTGCTCAAAATTCTCCGTTTCAATTTTCCTTCATAATCTTTTAAAATAGTATTTTAGTATTTATGCTTATCAAGCATAAAATAACTAAAAATATAATATCGGACTATGATAATTTTAATGTGAGCTACAGCAGCCGTGACGCAGTTAATGTTCCCTCAATGGTACTAGTAGTAACAACAACAAGCATGCAGGCGTCCTCACGGTGTCTTCCTTCACCGTTAAGCAATCGGATAATGTACTTGAATTGAAAAACAACTCATAGGTACACCGCTCCAACCCGGAACCCTCAGATTGAGTGTCCACGCCTTATCCACTGCGCCACCGACGCTTCTAATGATTATGGTAAAAGAAATTTAGCATTCAACTTTTATAGTGCGACTATCATACACATAATTTTATTGACAAACACAATACGTACAGAAATATAGACAAAGTTCCAAAATAAATAAATAAGTGTAAATTTTACATTTTCATCAAAAAGAAAATATGACGATATATGATATATAAGACAAAAGAATAATGTTGTGATGTATTGGGCTTGTCAACTGGGACCCCAAACTCCGCATGCGCTGAAGCGGAGACTGCAGCTATGGTGGACAGCCGGAACCCAGGGTGGCGACGCGCGACCTTTTGGCAACACCAACTCAAGAATATTCCAGGTCCTGCGATGGCGGCAAGGAGGAGATCCGTCGAAGGCTCAATCATCGACAGGCAACGTTTGTAAATCCTTGCAACAAGTATCCTAAGGTTAGATAGTAACGATTTCACAACTTTAGAAAGCTTCTCACACGGACAGAACATATTCTGGATTTACATATATATAGGAATGTTTTTATGGTTCCGTACCCAAAGGGTAAAAACGAGACCCTATTGCTGATACTTCGCTGTCCGTCTGTCCATCTGTCACCAGGCTGTATCTCATGTACCGTGATAGACAGCTGAATTATTCATAGATGATATATTTCTATTGCCGCTATAACAACTTAAATGAGCCTTTTTCAGTCTCGGAAAACGGCAGCGGACCTGCTAGGAATACACGCCTACCGCGACCACGTACCGGGAAGCGTCTACCGGGCCCTCCCCCTACTAGATGGACCGATGACCTAGTTAAGGTCGCGGGTAGTCGCTGGATGCAGGTGGCTCGGGACCGGTCGATGTGGCGTACCATGAAGGAGGCCTATGTCCAGCAGTGGACGTTTCCCGGCTGATGATGATGACATATCCATCCTTATATCTCGTAGTAAACTACACTCGCAATCCCCCAAAAATTATCAATCCAACGTTGCAACGACGCTACTTGGGGGAAAATAATTAGTATTTGTAAATTAGTTACAAATTTAATATCATTTAAACGATCATAAGTTTTAAAATCAAATAAAAGCAAAAATAACCAGCGAATACATTTTTAAGGTTCCGTACCTCAAAAGAGAAAAGTAACCCCTATAGGATCACTTTGTCGTGTGTGGAGTGTCGTGTGTCTGTGGAGACAGTCCCATAGAGCTCCCATAATACTTACGTTGCATAATTTTAATTTGATTTGATCGAATTTGGTAGCATTGCGAAACTGTTGCCGCGATTCTCTACGTCGTGGTGTTGGTACCACAGGCAAATGTTTAATCAAGTGGGTCAGATTCTGAAGTCCACGCAAGAAAGTTTGTTATGCAGTTTGCAAATTTTAACTTAAGAGGGTATGCTGATGTCAAAGCGCCCATACAAACGTAGTCCAGTCATATTTTGAGTATTAAGCTATGAAAATCTATGAAATTTTCAAGAGACAATCTAGAAACAAATATCTGTGTCGGTGGTGAGTCACATTTTCGTTTAAATATATACTTCCAGAGTTACAGGGCGTCAAAGAATTGTATTTTACGGTAATAAAAAGCCCCAACTGTGAACCTGATTTACAAGAGTATGAATCAATTTAGAACAATTTGGAAAAACCACCGACATCTGAAATTTCATTAGTATACTGTATAAAAAAAATGGTTACATAATATACTGTATCCTTCAAATGATCCCTGGACTACGAAACATCCAAATTACTGGTGGATAACTTCGCGTAGTGTATGCTGTCTCACCGTACGCGCTCGGGTAGGATAGGGCTCGGATAGGGACAGCTACAAAACAATGCAACCTTGAACGCGACCACGTGGTCTAACCAACATAGCCTCACCCTTGGTATGCTGGTGTAGGTATTCATCAACAGCCTGTATTATGTCCCCACTGCGGGGACTCAGGCATACTCTCCTACAGAGAGTGTATGGGACGTATTCCTTTGAATTTTTTCTCAGGAGTGTGCAGGTTTCCTTACAATGTTTTCCTTTACCGAAAAGCCAATGCTAATGATTTTTATCATTGGTACATTCCAAATAACAAATTGTAACTCATTGGTACGAGCCAGGATCGAACCCAGACCTCGATTGTTCCCTCAAGGACTAACGATCTAACCAGTGTAGGTATTATAAATTATAATTATGGTTTTTTTTGTATAGAATGTACGAAATTAAATACAACGATCATTATAAAGCCTTGTCAATTAGCACGACGTGTCAGTTACATAGGCTAGAGGTATTGTAAGTGAAGGCATATTTTTTAAATAATATCCATAATTATATACAACTTCATTTTTGGCACGATTTTAATTGATGCATATATAAAGTACGTTATACCAAATTATTTTCAACAAATTTAATAATAATTCGTTTTACGCTTTTTAAACAAATATACCAAAGTCATATTTTTAAAACGAAAAAAAAAGCTTTTTACGTAATAATTTTTAAAAACTAAATAATCAAAAATCTCAATCTAAAATGTTGTCTCCATCGCTTTATTTTCTATTTTATTTTCTTCATCTTTTCCTTTTATTAAATATGAATAGGTCCCGAGACGAAGCTCAGTTGTGAAGACAGTGGTGACTTCGATTTGACGGAGAGTTGACCGCTCAGCCTGAAAAGTTTTCCGTTAAGAGAAGAGGCTGCTTCCATCTTCCTTAAAAACAAATTCCTGGAAGATGTGATGTTCGGTGTCTTGTCAATCAGTGTCTTATCATTTGAGTCCAATAAGTTCATCAAAGAGTCCATATCGCCATCAACGTTGAATAGATTTGCATGCGATTCTTCGTGCCAAAGCTTCTGCAAGTTAAGCGCCATCAGTTCTAGCTGGACCTGTGACAGCTCTCTTATCACGTCGATTTGCATTGACATCACGCTGTCGCATGACTTTAGCAGAGAATTGAGTGCCTCCAGGACGTCAGCTCTTCGCTTCTGTAAGCTGTACTGATTGTCAATATTCCTCTCAAAGAATGCCAAGTGCTCGTACAGTTCCGCCAGTTGCAGCGAGCACGTCATGTACTGCGAGGGCTGATTCTCGAAGTTGTAGTAGTGCTTGGCTCTCATTAGCCATTTGTAAGTAAAGGCGAATAGATTGCGCGCCTCCTCCACGCCACACACCGGTTCAAGGGGCACTTTATTTTCTACATCTTTAATAGCTAGCGTCGGGAATAAAAATATTTTTTCCGCTATGTCGCCTTTGCCTTCTTTCTCACCCCCCACGTCCTTTGCGTTTTCTTCTTCAAATTTCTCGAGGGGTGGGTCAAAGACATCCATAGTCTTCCAAAGGTCAGCTTTTGAATTCGATTGTTGTGTGAAATAGCGAGCTAGCACTCTTTTCTTGGATGTCTTGAATAAAGTGAGACCGTACTTAACCCAGTGGTGACTAAGTTCTAGGAAGTATATTTCAAAATCAGCCTTCTGCACCTGAAACTCAGAGGTCACTAACCTGCAGTTGTCATGACAGGATTTCAGTACATGGTACGCAACGCAAAGGTGGTTTCTTGCGTTCTTAAGTTGATTGAGATGCGTGAAGTAGTTCCCGAGTCTGGCCGTCTTCAGGGCCCACTCCTGTGGCGTACCATCTTTCATCTCAAGCTGCCGCCTCAGTGCCGTGTGTTGGTACAGCACATATTTGTCCTTTAAGTTTAACTTGTTGTATATAAACGCTTGCATCTGAACGTTATTCGTTATCACTTTGTCGATCTTATCTGGATTGACTCGCTTGATCTTGTGCAAGGGCTCAGCAGTGAACAGGTCTTCTGCGTCTAGATACCTATCAGTTTGTCCATCGTAAACACTGTCATATAGCTCCTCCGTACTCTCCAATATGCTCTGAGTGAGAGTAATTTGGTCGAGGTGTATCAGGAAGTAGCACAGTAGATTCTGTACTCTGAGGTAAATAAATAGACATTCTGGTTTAGTCGAGTGCGGCTTTAACTTGTCCAATGCTGTTTTCAGCAGGGTTGTTTTCTCTGATAGTGACATTGGTATTATTTTAGCAGAGAGTAGGGCAAGATATGCCTCCATCGCGAGGGATCTGACATAGTTGTCAGGATGTTCCTGCCCGAACACCGTCAATTCACTGTTCAGTTTCTGAAACTCCTTCTTCAAGCTCGTGATCTTTTCTGTCGGTGATTTCGTCTTGATTATGTTCCTAACATTATCGAAAGTATTTGATATGCGTGATAAAGTGTACATTCTTTAAATCGCACGTAAAATTTATAAAATCTTTAAATTTCTCTACTGATGGCAAATTGATGGTATAGAATTGCTTTTTTCTGTTTACGAATGTTTCTTTTTCGTCTGTTTTGTCAATCCCTAAGATGAGTAACGTCTGCCAGGCTCAAGATCTTTATTACTTACAAGGAGATGTAATACTTAATGAAATGATATCTTTTTTAAATTCATATAAAGTATTGTATAAAAATATCATATATTATTGTCGTAAATAATTAGAACACGAAATCTTATATATACATCACACAAAACATGATATCAAGAGTTGTGGTCTGGCTTTAAACAATAATAATAATCATAAACCAACAGGCCCTCATTCCCAGCGACGGCGACGGCAGTCTTTGGCGTATCTTGGTCTACGCTGAGGAGCTACTTTCTGTTGCTGGATGGCTATGTGCAATGGTGTAATAATAAGGATCGATGTCTATATTCAGGCACGCTACTTGGTCGCAGGCAGTCTGGCCGTGCAGCTCCGTTTTCAGTTTTACCCATGTCTATTACTTACTCATTTCCGCAGAAAATTCTGAAGAGACATGCTACTTTGGTTATGTTTTGTAACTACTATATGTCGTTGTGCTTTTTGAACAGCTTCTAGGGACGCAGCTGGCAATAACTATCAGCGATGTTGAGTATTGCTGTGTTAGCATAAGTAAAATTATAACAAACTATACTAGACAGCAATGCTTACTTCGCTATAGAACTGCACGACTGCACTGCACAGTGCACACGCTGCGGAGATGACGAACTTAAATTATAACAAACTATACTAGACAGCAATGCTTACTTCGCTATAGAACTGCACGACTGCACTGCACAGTGCACACGCTGCGGAGATGACGAACTTAAATTATAACAAACTATACTAGACAGCAATGCTTACTTCGCTATAGAACTGCACGACTGCACTGCACACGCTGCGGAGATGACGAACTTAAATTATAACAAACTATACTAGACAGCAATGCTTACTTCGCTATAGAACTGCACGACTGCACTGCACAGTGCACACGCTGCGGAGATGACGAACTTAAATTATAACAAACTATACTAGACAGCAATGCTTACTTCGCTATAGAACTGCACGACTGCACTGCACAGTGCACACGCTGCGGAGATGACGAACTTAAATTATAACAAACTATACTAGACAGCAATGCTTACTTCGCTATAGAACTGCACGACTGCACTGCACAGTGCACACGCTGCGGAGATGACGAACTTAAATTATAACAAACTATACTAGACAGCAATGCTTACTTCGCTATAGAACTGCACGACTGCACTGCACAGTGCACACGCTGCGGAGATGACGAACTTAAATTATAACAAACTATACTAGACAGCAATGCTTACTTCGCTATAGAACTGCACGACTGCACTGCACAGTGCACACGCTGCGGAGATGACGAACTTAAATTATAACAAACTATACTAGACAGCAATGCTTACTTCGCTATAGAACTGCACGACTGCACTGCACAGTGCACACGCTGCGGAGATGACGAACTTAAATTATAACAAACTATACTAGACAGCAATGCTTACTTCGCTATAGAACTGCACGACTGCACTGCACAGTGCACACGCTGCGGAGATGACGAACTTAAATTATAACAAACTATACTAGACAGCAATGCTTACTTCGCTATAGAACTGCACGACTGCACTGCACACGCTGCGGAGATGACGAACTTAAATTATAACAAACTATACTAGACAGCAATGCTTACTTCGCTATAGAACTGCACGACTGCACTGCACAGTGCACACGCTGCGGAGATGACGAACTTAAATTATAACAAACTATACTAGACAGCAATGCTTACTTCGCTATAGAACTGCACGACTGCACTGCACAGTGCACACGCTGCGGAGATGACGAACTTAAATTATAACAAACTATACTAGACAGCAATGCTTACTTCGCTATAGAACTGCACGACTGCACTGCACACGCTGCGGAGATGACGAACTTAAATTATAACAAACTATACTAGACAGCAATGCTTACTTCGCTATAGAACTGCACGACTGCACTGCACAGTGCACACGCTGCGGAGATGACGAACTTAAATTATAACAAACTATACTAGACAGCAATGCTTACTTCGCTATAGAACTGCACGACTGCACTGCACACGCTGCGGAGATGACGAACTTAAATTATAACAAACTATACTAGACAGCAATGCTTACTTCGCTATAGAACTGCACGACTGCACTGCACAGTGCACACGCTGCGGAGATGACGAACTTAAATTATAACAAACTATACTAGACAGCAATGCTTACTTCGCTATAGAACTGCACGACTGCACTGCACAGTGCACACGCTGCGGAGATGACGAACTTAAATTATAACAAACTATACTAGACAGCAATGCTTACTTCGCTATAGAACTGCACGACTGCACTGCACACGCTGCGGAGATGACGAACTTAAATTATAACAAACTATACTAGACAGCAATGCTTACTTCGCTATAGAACTGCACGACTGCACTGCACAGTGCACACGCTGCGGAGATGACGAACTTAAATTATAACAAACTATACTAGACAGCAATGCTTACTTCGCTATAGAACTGCACGACTGCACTGCACACGCTGCGGAGATGACGAACTTAAATTATAACAAACTATACTAGACAGCAATGCTTACTTCGCTATAGAACTGCACGACTGCACTGCACACGCTGCGGAGATGACGAACTTAAATTATAACAAACTATACTAGACAGCAATGCTTACTTCGCTATAGAACTGCACGACTGCACTGCACAGTGCACACGCTGCGGAGATGACGAACTTAAATTATAACAAACTATACTAGACAGCAATGCTTACTTCGCTATAGAACTGCACGACTGCACTGCACAGTGCACACGCTGCGGAGATGACGAACTTAAATTATAACAAACTATACTAGACAGCAATGCTTACTTCGCTATAGAACTGCACGACTGCACTGCACAGTGCACACGCTGCGGAGATGACGAACTTAAATTATAACAAACTATACTAGACAGCAATGCTTACTTCGCTATAGAACTGCACGACTGCACTGCACAGTGCACACGCTGCGGAGATGACGAACTTAAATTATAACAAACTATACTAGACAGCAATGCTTACTTCGCTATAGAACTGCACGACTGCACTGCACAGTGCACACGCTGCGGAGATGACGAACTTAAATTATAACAAACTATACTAGACAGCAATGCTTACTTCGCTATAGAACTGCACGACTGCACTGCACAGTGCACACGCTGCGGAGATGACGAACTTAAATTATAACAAACTATACTAGACAGCAATGCTTACTTCGCTATAGAACTGCACGACTGCACTGCACAGTGCACACGCTGCGGAGATGACGAACTTAAATTATAACAAACTATACTAGACAGCAATGCTTACTTCGCTATAGAACTGCACGACTGCACTGCACACGCTGCGGAGATGACGAACTTAAATTATAACAAACTATACTAGACAGCAATGCTTACTTCGCTATAGAACTGCACGACTGCACTGCACAGTGCACACGCTGCGGAGATGACGAACTTAAATTATAACAAACTATACTAGACAGCAATGCTTACTTCGCTATAGAACTGCACGACTGCACTGCACAGTGCACACGCTGCGGAGATGACGAACTTAAATTATAACAAACTATACTAGACAGCAATGCTTACTTCGCTATAGAACTGCACGACTGCACTGCACACGCTGCGGAGATGACGAACTTAAATTATAACAAACTATACTAGACAGCAATGCTTACTTCGCTATAGAACTGCACGACTGCACTGCACACGCTGCGGAGATGACGAACTTAAATTATAACAAACTATACTAGACAGCAATGCTTACTTCGCTATAGAACTGCACGACTGCACTGCACACGCTGCGGAGATGACGAACTTAAATTATAACAAACTATACTAGACAGCAATGCTTACTTCGCTATAGAACTGCACGACTGCACTGCACACGCTGCGGAGATGACGAACTTAAATTATAACAAACTATACTAGACAGCAATGCTTACTTCGCTATAGAACTGCACGACTGCACTGCACACGCTGCGGAGATGACGAACTTAAATTAAGAAGAAAAATTAAGAAGAATGAAAATGTTGAATAATATGGTAGCTCAATAACGGAGAGAAAAACACACGATAGTATGTTGTGATAAACATCTCTTATTCAGTTAATATTATTAATGTAAAAATTAAATTTTTTTTAATGTGATATAATGTTTAATTACGCATAAACGTATCAACTGCTGTAGATGAAAATTGACAAATTACGAAGAATTTGTATTTATAATATATGACACTATTGTCCCACGAATGTTTGACAATCTAACAGTTGTAGTCGCAGGGAACAAAAAGCAAAGTTTTTTACACAGTTTTCGTTCCGTCGTGCGTAAAAAGGCAAGGCAATGTTAAATGGATGAAAACTTTACCACAAAATAAGATACAGGTATTGCCACGACAACGGCCAAACATTACATATTTTTTTTCTTCAAATAGATCGTTCGTAATGGCCCCAAAATTATTTAATAAATTACCTGACTGCTTAAAAGAATTGACATTGAAAAAAATTAAATTTAAATTAAACAATTTACTTATTGACAAATGCTATTATAATATAAATGATTTTTTGAGTGACGACTTTTAGAGCTTATAGCATAAGATAAAATTAAGACTGTACTTATAATGGCAAACCAGGTGACATGTATATTTTATTATTTCTTCCACAAATTTATTATTTTATTGTATTAATTTCTTTTGACATTTCTAATATTGTACGCCTTCGGGTAAGAATTGTAGAACCTCTGTAATAGTTAGTTATACACCTGAGACCCCTGCACCACCCAGGTCTGCAATAAACAATTCTGATTTTGAAGCGCAACGTGCGTTTGTAGATTTGCGGCGCAGTAGAGATACAGAGAAGAATCATAAATTAATTGTCAGTGAATTTGGGATCTGTCACATTGTGTTTTAGATATAGTAAACAACAATATAACAGTTTCAAAATATCACTAGCTATTGAACAACCACGGAAATATGAAAAATCGACCACGAAGATATATTGCAATGCTATAAATTCGTTATAGCGCCTGAAGAGTTTGTAATTGTAAAGTTGCAATTTTACTGTAATATAATTAATAAGTGTACTTACTTGTGCTACAAGAACTTGCTACTTGCCCAAAGACATTTAATATTAATAGACCGGACAAAGCAAACAAACATTTTGATCCTAAACTTATTACCAATTGGTAATAAGTTACTCAATCTAGTGTCACATCACGTCACGCGGCCGTACAAGATATTTGACATACCGTTGACTTTTGAGATCAAAATGTTTATATGAAACGTTTCCCAATGACCGCTCTATAACCTATTACTATATTATTATTATCTCTCTGGGCATAAACGTTCCAATCTTTTTATTGCGTTGACTAGATGGAACGTCCACATGGTTAGGTTCGCGGGGAGTCGATGGATGCAAGTTGCTCGGAACCGGTCAATGTTTTTTTTCATTTGCTTTGTGTCATCTCTAGTGAGACTCCACGTGACCCGTGCTTTTGAAAGACGTAGTTTGATCCCCCGCAGTGGTGGAGGGTTAGCGCTGGACGGGATGGCTAACATCGAAGGTGTGCGCAGTGGATGGAGCTCACCTTCCCAACCACATTGCAATTGCTTCTGCAATGGTGGTTGGCACCGTATTCACACGGGCATGTCAATGGTGGGAGATAACTGATGTTTAAAACATCAAGATAGTTCTCTTAATACAATAAATCGAATTAATGTGCTATAATAGCTGAACTCAAATGGTAGAGTCTATTTGAAAAGCTGATGTTATTTTCCGTTCTTTTATTAGAATGTATATTCCTTAAGCTAAGTGTAAGCTGAACTTTCAGGTTATAATACAAAAATTTACATCCACTTGTGAACCACGTCACACTCACCTTTAAATGACATTTCCTTCAACTCACTACACTCTACATAAGAACAAGCAAGAGTGAATGTGACATGGTTCAAAAGTGGATACATACGAGTATTTTTGTACTGGAGTTGACTGCGTTGGGTTTCTCAATTTGAACACTCACAGTGTTCAACACTGCTAACCAAACCTTACTTAAGTGTAGGTCTGACATGTTGTTACTCTGTTCAAAGCCAGATATCCAATGCATATTTATCAAAGAAGACCTTATTGAGTAGACTCGGTATGATACAGGTACAAACCAAAATAATACATAGGAGAACATACTTAGTGAACGTTTGAGATCCATATAATCAATTTTTGAGGATAATTAAATTGTTAATATGTGTATCTCGAATGTCTCTATGTACTCAACAACGGGACCACAGCAGTTCAACAACGAAGACAAGCATTTATCATCTCATTATCATCTCTCTCTCATTATCATCATCGAACTTAATTAAAAAGTGTAAAATAATGACAAAACTTTTTTTTATATAACAATACTTGCTTTTAATGCTGTATTTGAACCTAAAATGTGCCGTTATTATGTGTATTTTATATTATTATTATTATAAAGTTGTCCGCCGTTTGTGTACGCGCACAATGATATGTTCGGCTCATTTCACAAAATATGACTTTGTAAACACGTCAGCTCACAATTAGATAAGTTACTTTACGTAATAAGCTTAATTTTTTTTGTGGATTACGCCGTAAGCGAAAAACAATGTTTGTATTGCTTACTATACTATAAATATTGCATTCGATTCTGAAACGAGCCGTTATGTGGATTGTATATGTAATATGTATAACATTTCAATTCAGTGTTCATTCGTCATTAGATTTTACTTTTATAGGTGATCGGTGAATTGAATTGAATCACGGTTTAGATACTTAGTAAAATTAAAAGGACTAATGTCAAGGTGGTGGAAACTAGTGTGGGGTTCGGAAATCTACTTTACGGTAAAGACGAGAGAAGTGACGAAAGATACATAAATACACAAGTAATTAGTGAGTATCATGCGTGTAACTAAAATATGACATACACTAACAGTACAAAAATACAGAAGATCAGAAAAGGCAGAAGAGAGAAGGCACATAAATTGTATAGACAGTGGCTTGCGAGATATCGCAGAGTCATTTTAATGTATTACAAATGGATATGCGATATTCCGAAATGCCACTGGCTACTTTCAACGTGAACATGGAGGCTAAAGCACGGAGAAAAACAAACTGGTTGATACATTTATTAGTTATAGACGCTCACCAAAATCATTTCTCTGCTTGATTGTATTACCGCCTGTTACCAGCATAGCTTATCGTCGAACGCGGCATCTTATATATTTAGAATATCTGCTTAGTGCGTAGTAAATAACTTAATCTATTACTTTAAAAACTCATTTTATCGGTCATTAATTTTTCTTTGTATAAGTTATCGGCAGTAATTTGTAAATTAAATGGACTTATGTCTAAGTGGTGAAAACTGTACTATATTGCGCCTCAGAACCGTAATATGCATTTAGTGTATTTACTTTAAGGCACGGAGAAACAGAAAGACAGAAGATACATAAATAAGCAGTCAGTGATGTTTAGTTAAGCCGCGATGACATATTTAAGGATAATAATTGTCAAAACGACTACTGTGAAATATCACTGGCTACATAACGACGGAAACACGGAACCTCTGTAACGAAGATTCACATTGAGTGAAGTTACTACGTGCGGAGTAGACTGATATTTAATCTTATCAGCTCATTTCACTTCTTGCGTTACCACAACTGTCACAGAATAACGTGTCATTTTTATAGAGTTGCTGCTCTAGTGTGTATTACATCAGCATAATGGCTTGATATTACTTTGGAAAATACTTTTAAATGTAATCAGTTTTAATTTGTATTGTTATACACTACGAAAACCAAAGTCTGTAGCATAAACTTCACGCTTCCTGTGTATCGGTATTTTGATTATGATTTGTCATTGCGTTGCATTTTACAAAGTAGTTACCTATATTGAGATGTTTTGTAGAATGGATTATCTGCAAACATAAAAAAACGTTTCTTGAAAGATTACCATATAAATAAATAACTTTTATGTCACTTAAACTTGGATCATTTTCTGTCATAATCCTGGCGTTATTCGTTAACATTGACGAACTACATTCTGCTTTGGACGCCATTTTTGCTATACAGAGCCACGAATGGCAAAATTTCGAGCAAACATTTTTCAATTTGATGTTTCATTTCAACTGCAACGATGAATGCAAGGCAACACGTTTATTCAATTCCGCTATTATGACAAATCGCTTTACGTCATTCATCTGTTTTAAATAAAGGAGCTGTATAGTGAAACAGCTAGCGGCTATGTATTAAATCTGCGACATATACATAGAGTAACGTCGAACGCGGCAACTTCTTTGTTTAGAACATCTGCTGTAAAGGCTAATTATTGTTAAATTAAAATGTTGAAAACTACATGATAAGGCGCTTGAGAAGCGCAGTGTTCGTTTTGTGTATTTGCTATATGGCACAGAGGGACAGAAGTGACACAAGACACATAAATGAGCAGTCAGTGATGTTTAGTTCCGTCGAAGTGTCAGTTTTAAGGATAATAAATGACAAAACGACTGCTCTAAAATGACACTGGCTGCATAACGACATTGGAAGACAGCGAGGAGCGAGTGGATGAGAAGGACTGAGGACCGTCGGGAGTGGCATCGTCGGGAGAGACATCTTCAGCAGCGGAGAGACTCGGACTGATAAGTGAGACATAACGACGGAATCTCTATTACGTCATTTGATCTTAATACAACGCGCTCCAACTCATTGTTGTAGATTAATATGACATTTGTATAGAGTTGATAGTTGGATAGAGAAATTGGAGTGTCCTCCTGTCCTGCCGTCACAATTATGATGGCCAGTTCAGTGTTACAGTAAGTCCTACTAAACTATAAGGAGTCCTTGTTTGATTTCGGAACCCTAAAAAAGAACGCATTCCTATATCTCGTTTAGTGTCAAATTATTGTAATAATGTATGTATATGTATATGTAAATAATTTATATACAAGACTTCATGTTATGTAACCCACTTACTGTTGTATCGATTATCGCAAAGACGAGTACTTTGCTCGCACAGGGTTTGCTGCTTCGTCCGCCAAATTAACAGCACTAGGAATAGTAGGAGCATTAAACCAATTGAAAAAAATGTTTAAATAAGCTCCGTAAGCATCGGCGGCTCTCATTCCAGTAATCCATTTCGTCGACACCTTGTCGCATTTCAAGAGCATCGGATTGGTAGGATCGGTTTCACATACTGTACAAGCATCGTAGACGTCTTTACAGTAGAAATATTTGCACGCGTCGTTTTTTACTTGACAGATTGTGTGGATCTTCATTCGCTTCGGTGGTTTCCTTTTTATATGGAACGTGTCTGATAGTCCGTGGACGAGCGGACGATGGTGCAGTGTTGGTTTCGAGAATGTCTTACAAACGTCTCCCTGCGGAATGCTTTTAGATGTGAAACTGCCGTCAGCGTTAAACACGAAGATACTGTGAGGGCGGTTCCGGAATGACCAAGGGCTGCGGAATTCCTCCTGAAAGTAAATAGAGTATAGTTATTGTCAATAAGGTTTAAATGTCTTTCTCATCCGCCACTGCATCCACATACTCTTTGCCAGATACAAACGTCCAACTGCAAAAATCTGCATCTGTAAAGTCCAGGTTTAAAAGTGTCCAACTGTAAAAATTGCCAAATTTCGAAACCTCACTGCCCTCCTCTCATCGCTTTCTTGCCTTGGACTGCTGTAAGAAATTTCTTACCCATAGAAATAATATGTTCCAGATTTCAAATTACAAAGAAAATTGTTGAGTAGATTTTTCTTAGTCTTTTGTGTTTTGTAAATATTTTCTGGTCAGTTTTAATATTGAGTTTTATTATAGTTTTGTATTCAGGATGAGCTCATATACCCAATGCAATAAATAATTGCAAATTTTCAAACCGATGCGCCAGTTAAAAGTAAATTAAAATTGACTTTTTATTGCCAGTAGACTGTTAACATACAAGTGCATAGAGACTTCTGATAATTAGTTTATCAGTGACATATTGCACCCGATATCACAGAGGACTGCAATACTATCTAATATAAAACGCGTAAAAACAGCTTTGTTTGTTTTCGTTCAGATGTATATGAATACTAAACGCGGGGAAGGACTTGCTGAGGAGTACTGAGGACCGGAAGGAGTGACGCACGTTTGGAGAGGAACCTATTCAGCAGTGGAGTCAAGTCGGTAGTCTCGAATGTAGAATGGGTAGTCATTGTCATATCATGTTAGCGCGTGCGGGTGTCGGAAAAGGCGACTAAGGGACAGTTCATTGTTGCATACCATGGAGGAGGCCCATGTCCAGCAGTGGACGTTGCCTAGCTGATGATGATGATATTCTATGTTATGATTGTGAAAGTTTGTGAGTTTGAATGTTTTGGACTGTCACGCATAATCGTTGAATATGTTCCAGATAAATTGACAATTATTTTGATCGCAATGAAATGTTTTCAAAGGCTTGTATTATTTATCTTTTTCTTCAACTTTAAATCTAGAAATTCGAATTGTTGCGTAAATTCATAATTGGATTATCATCTGTAAAGTGTGAAGCGAGCGGTTGAATTTGTAAAGGCGCTGTGTAACGAAGCTTATTTGGTGGCCTTTCAGGAGTGATGGTTGCTGGAGCATGAGCTGTCATTCCTGGGCACCATTGCCGCCGTGAGCCAGGGCTGGCAACACCAGGGTGATTTACTCCTCGACGGGCGTTACTGTAATGTTGCAGGCCGACTGCAGCGACACTCGGTGAGCGGTCATAAAGAAAGTATTATTATTTAGGATAGAAACTGTCACATCCAATCTAAACAAACAGACAAGATGACGACCATTAAGAAGTCTACATTTGAAAACGAATAGAACTCAATTTTTTTTGCCAATTACAAGTAAAGACATTATCATAGCAACTGTCTGAACTTTTAAATTATTTATTTAGTGTTTATTTTATTATTTAAACATTTGATTAGAAAATACTAATGCCAAAAGAAATGTAAAATAAGACCAGCTTTGTTTTGAACATGTATTAATTATTCATTGTTTTTTAAAGAAAGTATCTAGACGATGAGCCTAATTACGAACTAGTAGGCAATGGAGTCAATGCTCCTGTCAAAACTCTTACCAACTTTACAGTTAAGCGATTTGAGGTAAATATTTTTCGTTGTGGTGTGGTGCTTTAAGTTCGTGCCGCCCCAGATCAGGTGCATCAGATATCACAAGCTTGTTTGTGTTGTTGAAGGCATCTAGGAGATATGAGCTATGTTGAACGTAGTGAGAACTGCAACGATTTCCTAGTACGAGCACGCACTGAGTAAAGACTTTTGTCTTTAGACGCTGAGGTATTTTGGACGAGAAGATATGCCGTAATTTCCCGAACGCTGCCCAGCCGAGTTGGATTCTTCGGTTGACCTCTTTGTCGAAGTTGGACCTACCTAGTTGAACGATCTGTCCCAGGTATACATATTCGTCCACAACTTCAACCTACTTTCCAGTTAGGTAACTTGTTACAAATGTTATGATCGTTCCCTGATACCACGCCTTCATTGATTTAAGGGGCTGGAGTTTGAAGAATTGGCTTCTGAGAAGGCCAATGAGATGCGGTGTAGTTGGAGGCAGCGCTTGGCCGCAGTGCCGGTCACCCTGGGCAGACAATGGTATGCGCGGGCGCTGCTTCTGCTGAATAGGACTCCAGGGAACGAAGATCCGCGTGGAAGTGTGCGTACTTCCTTTACATTAGTTCTAAATTTGTTAAACCCAAATATTGCCACTAGTTTAACTAAGGTTAAATTAAAATCCCCGTTTTACATCAATCGCGTAAGCCCAGATAAGTGCCAACTCTGTATCTCCGGAGCGGATATTTAATTTGTTCCAATTAAAATGTTTACTGTAAGCTTAATTTGTATAATTTACATGAAATAAGCATTTGTTGTACTGATTCTTGTTGTTATAATTTGTGTGTGGCGAAACGAGCGGACTTTCTGTCATTTTCATTCGATGAATAATGTTTGTAAATATCGTTAAATTGCAACAAGGAGGCTATTGTCAATGATTTAGTATGTATTCCTTAGGATTGTAAATAATAAGTAACTATTAAGTAATGTAAGGGAATTTGTAAAATATATCGGTAATGTGTGTGCTGTGCTAAACAAAATGAAAATGTAGTAATAATTAACTATGAAAATAAAGAACTTGATTTACTATCTGTGTTTTTATTAAGAACTATCATACGCCTACTGGTTTTACAACTCGCTTGAAGAATCATTGATTTTGACAATATATATTACAGAGAATGAATGTACAGTGGCGCTAGTAGAATGCGTCAATTTGACAACTTCACAATGAATCATAATTTACATTTTAAACACTTTCTTTCGATTATTGTTCAAAGCGCCATCTAGTAACCATTAGCTGCGTAATGGCTATTGTAGCTAACTATAAAGTTGTAAATTAATGATATTTATTTCACCACACTATAATTTCATCTACTATTTTTAGGTAATTACTTATCGAAGCCAGCTGTTCTATTTTAAAAGATTATGATAACAGAAATTTAGTAAGGAAGCACTAGGAGAGGGATAACGTTAATGTCTATTATTGCTTGTAGCAGAGGTTTACTGTTTACAGACACTGGGAAAGACAATGAAAGGCGCTCGCGGGGAAAAGGAAAAATCAAATCTGACGAACCTTTTCATATTACTATTACAAAAATTTCTAGGGGTCTGAATTTTTTATCATTTAATATCATCATATAAAATATCTCTCTCAAATAATGTCGTTTCAAAGAAGTTCAAGATTGACAAATATTTTCTTACCATTATGCAATGGTACAAAAAACAAACAAAAAAGCTATAAACTTACCCCGGCGGCAGTACAAGCAATTACCGCAAGCATTGTTATATATACATTATATGCATCTGGGCACATAAATAACTTGTTTGAATTTGTAATTTTGAGAAGCAAAATGTCATATCCTTTATATTATTATTTTAAACACTTCGTTGGAAATTCTTGTGCAGAACATGAAGACCGACGTGTTCGTTGTATTAGTTATTTTAAAAAATGTTGCAGATGTTCTAGTAAATTTTGGCGTTTTAAACTTTGAATTGGATCACAGTAAAACATATGACCTTGAAATCGTTAGTCGTTCTAAGCACAGCTCACAATTACTATCGATTTTATAGTCTATAAGTAATCGCTAATTAACTTGAGTAGAGGTTTGAACACCCACAATACTCAAGGAAATATGTAGAGGTTAAATTCTAGATGCAAATCATATTGTTTATAGTCGATTTTGTTTTTGTCATTTCCGCAGAGACAATAGGAAAGGTATTAAAGCAAAAATGGATAGAAATTCCATTTATGTAAAATATTATAGTTATAAAACAAAATGCAGCATTGGAAATTCCCCGATCACACATGATTTCTGTAAAAATTGAGATTGGGCTTGGACTAGTAATATGAAATCTGGAACATGTAGAAGTGTACCTTCATCAAGAAACAACTTCACACACAGGCAAAGCTTTTGGCTGAATATCATCACCAGCCAGGAAACGTCCACTGCTGGACATAGGCCTCCCTCATGGTACGTCACATCGACCGGTCCCGAGCCACCTGCATCCAGCGACTTCTCGTGACTTAAATCAGGTCGTTGGTCCATCTAGAAGGGGACGGCCAGGTAGAAGTTTCCTGGTACGTGGTCGCCACTCGAGAACTCTTAGTACCCATCTGTTATCGGTTCTTAGAGCGATGTGGCCTGCCCATTGCCACTACTGACTATACTTTTATATAAATGAGAAGAAGAAGAAAGGGAATTCGCTCAGAATACTTTCATACAAAAGTTCTATTGCCATAGAAAAGCTTGCTTTTATAAGTAATCCGATATGAATAACGTACAACTTTAATGTCAGCTGCAACATACATTCTGAAGCTAATGGTCTTTAGATGGCGCTTTTAATAATAAAAAAATACTGTGTAAAAATTAAAATTGTGATCCACCGTGAAGTTGTATGTTGATGATACTCATTTCGCGACATTAAAATCCGATGTCCTATTTAAAAAGATACGATACGAAAATATGATACTTTTAACGGCAAAATCACCTGAAAGATACTCACCTCCCTCAACGCGTAATGTTGAATATAATGTCACCCTCGCACTTGATGGTAGATATGACGTTGTTGTGCTAAACCTAAAGATTCTGACACATAATTAAAGCGTTCAAAAAGAACTTCGATCAACAATAACCAATTGGTTGGTTATTGTTGATCGAAGAAAAAGAACTAAGAAACCTACTTCAACTGTCCCAAGTCTGCAGCATTCATCCCCTAAAATGTTCACCCGTAGAGGTAGAAATAATCTGGGTATATATTTTCTTTTTGTTGATTTTCTCAAAAAGCGCTCAATCTATTTCGATAAAAAAATATGGGTCCACTTCTGAAGCTACCAAACAAAAAAGAACCATCAAAATAGTTTCATAATTGGCGGAGTTATCGTGTAACATACATACAAGAAAAAACATACCGTCGAATTGAGAACTCCTTTTTGCAGGCGGTTGAAAACGACCAGGGAAAGCTGTTAAGTGGACAACTGTTATGTTAGCCAGTCAAGAGTCGATAGAAAAGTGTAACAAGGGATTTTATTACAAACGGGAGGTGGCCTCATGTAATTAACCAACCACAGTGATCGTCCACAGTGCGCATGCGCTGGATTAGTCGAAAAGGCCCAACCCTCGAAGATATTTCAGAGAAATTCCGATGCCGCTAACCTTTTCACCGCCTCCGTGAATTTGAAACAACGTTTCGTTCCTGGCTGCATGTACTGGGTGCCGTTTGTCAAGAAGTACTCGTAAGTATTTTATCGTGTTCATCTTTTTTGTTACTCTTATTCTTTTGATATTTGATGATAGCAAACAACTTTGTTTGCAAACTGTACTTTTGGGATCAGCAGCTCTATTCTTTATTGGCAAAGCTAATTCTTATCAGTAAATCCGTGGTGAGATTATCTCTCCATAGCAATATTAGAGTGAGAATAAAAAGTAAGTTTGTTTATTTGTTTGTCCTATCTTCAAGTTTAACTAAGAGTCGGAATAACTTGATATTTTTGTCCAGGGATGTTAGAAGGGATGTCGGGTCCTTTACTCATAGTCAAAAAAACTAACGAAATGATAACATAAAAAAATTGAGAAAATTTTTATTCCTGTTTTGAACTATTACATAATTAAGAAGTTAGGTAGGGTGCAGATATAGTACTCTTATTATTGTATGTTAGCTTTGTAAAATGTGACCTTTTACATACCGTAAAAGGTCACATCTGCTTTGTAGAAAAAAGTCTTTGGTGTAGTGAAGCATCTTTATAGTGAAGCAAAAGTGATTTACGATTTGGGGTGAAGATCGTTAGAAAATATAGCGTTACTGCTAACAATGATTATATAGCAAATGAGCTATATAAGTATTAGTGCTGTTAACTTTGATCGCTAGCGAAGCTACTTCAGGGAAGCAAAAGTGGTTTTCAATATAGGTTGCGGGATGAAGTATATCGTTAAAGAAAAGCATTGCTGGCTTACAATATTTACATATCCAGTTACATAGCAACTTTAGGGAAGCAAAGTGGTTTTCTATTTAGGTTGCAGGGTAATGTATAGCGTTAAAGCTGGTGAAGTCTGACTAACAATGATTACATAGCCAGTGGCGATAAATACGATCGCAAGTGTAGCAACTTTAGTGAATCAAAGGTGGTTATCGAAGTTGTGGGGTGAAGTATATCGTTAAAGATTAGCATTAATGGCTCCAATCGGGATCGTACTTTAGTGTGTAAAATAAAACACATTTAAAACTCGTAATTATATTTTATTCGGCACAGCGTGCGTCGTTCCATCGTTAACAACAAAGATGAACCTTAGCCCCTCTCTAACGTTCGTAACATATTAACTAACGGCATCTTTGCAATTCTTTAAAACATGTATAATAAGTATTCCTGCGAAACAATCAGATCCATTATAAGTTTGCCTTAGAAGCTACAAAAAAGGTATCTTACATTAAAATACCGTGTTTGGGGGAATACCGGGAGTTTGCAAAATGTCTAAATTGCTACTTAAGCTGCAACTTTAAAATATAAACAGCTTCTTTTTTAAATATAATTCTATGAATCCACGCTAAAAAAACTATACGAAAAGAAGAAACAAAAACTTAACAATTTTTGATAAAATCTACGTTCTTGTATTAGGCCGAATCAAATAACGATTTCTACAGAAAATGCATAAAATTATAAGAAAACAAAATTACTAAACCAAGTCCACTCGCTTCCGTCCACTGCTAAAACCTGAAATAGTAAATATTACTTAGTTAAAAGGCATTGTTCATAGAGAACAAACTTGTAAAATACGCTTCTGATCTATTTATTTTAAGATCATCTATAATTGAGGAACACAATCGCATTAGCTTTGTAAAATTGGGCACCCAAAAATTCGCATTGCAAAACTAAATAGATAAAATCGCATAACAATAAATTAGAAACTAATAAATCAATGTAGCTTGGGATTTAAATGATACTAATAATCGTATCCAAAATTGAATTAACCTCGACGATATAAGAAAATTGAAGTGTACAGACTAAATTAGTAATTTAGACATTAATTTGATTAATTTTCCAAATTGTCAGTGTTAACTTTATTAAAACACGTCGTTTTCACACAGAATGGGTACGTCTCATTTCGCGTGTGTCATTTTGCGTAAGTGTCATTTTGCATAAGTGTCATTTTGTGTGTGCCATTGACATTGACGTGTCATTGACATTGTATAAATTGTATAAATTGACATTGCCTCTTTGGACACCAGATTTTGGCAGAATTACCATGAAGTTGGTAGTTGCCATAAATATCAAGAATTGAATTGACATTGTGTAAATTATAGCTTATTACTAACACTAGGTTAAAATTGACTTTATTTTATTTACTAACAAAAATATGGATTATGTCTGAAACAAATAAATAATAATAACAATAATTTTGCGTAAGTGTCATTTTGTGTGGCCGAAATATATCATTATGCGTCGATACCCTGCAATCTTTGACAAATACAGTAGCATTTCAAAACAACTAAAAACAGTGAAAATAGAAAATTACTAACAAAAATTACTAGATCTGTTTGAATTGCGACTTTTAATTATACAGTGCTCTAATAATATCATCTCTAAAGTTCAAATACAAGACATCGCAAATATCCATGCGAGGAGGGCACTCGTATTATTCTAATATATAAACACGTCGATTGTTGTACCCGAGTCAAGAGACGAGACCTTCGTAGATAGCCACGACGTTGATAAGGAAGCTGATGCCATCATCTTGAAATATTCCTCAACTCGGATAATACTCTTCGACTCTTCAGGCTAATATTCTTTAATAGTGTCTTTTACATGAAGTGAACAAATAACAAACAATAAGATCATACAGTGGGTGACATAAACCGGTACCTATATCTAACAATGGACATTTGGACTTATTCAGTTGAATTGATTCGTTGCCGCATATTTCTAAATTGTTCCTTCATATTTATCACATCAAGAGCCTATACACGTCCCCACCTCAGGGTCTCAGGCCTTCTCTCCTACAGACAGTGTATGTGTCCACCACGCGGGACCAGTGCGGGTTGGTAGACTTCACACACACCTTTGAATTTCTTCTCAGGAGTGTGAAGGTTTCCTCACGATGTTTTCCCTCACCAAAAAGCCAATGGTAATGATTTTTATCATTCGTAAATAAAACCCAAATAACAAATTGTAACTCATTGGTACGAGCCAGGATTGAACCCAGATCTCGATTGTTTAAGGACTGACGCTCTACCCAACCGAGCTACCACGGCCATAACAATATTTATAGGTATGTTATTTATTATTGTACATATCACCTTAGAAATGCTATCAAGTATCAATACGATTTGTCTGTTATCAAGTGAAAATATGAAATGGTCTTTGTACGACAATATTTTTATTTTTACAATCCCAGCATTCTTAAATATTATTTATTTCTGTTGGTACAATGGACGTATGCATACAGTCGATTACGAGAACAAATTTTGTCTGACATGTTTGTTTATTTTTTAATGTTATAAGTGATATTCTATTTATAATCCGTTGTGTATGTAAATGTGATATAACAATAAATAAATGTAATAACTAACAATGGCAACAATAATTTTCAAATAATATGAATGTGAGATATTCTGTTTTGAAAATGGGATGAGCTACACATCCGGCTCCGGCTGACAATTGAGCTACATAAATATAAGAAATAAATAAAAAAGGTTGTAAAGGATGTTACAGATGTGTTCACGACGCCGCTGGGCAAGTTGATTTGGTGGTAAGTACAACCACGGACGGACTCTATCCTGTATTTTAAAACGATAGTTCCCAGACTAACATATGTACCTATGACGATATTTTACATAAAACGAAAAAAGCTACACATCGACACAGAACAAACAAAAGAAGACAGACATTTTGACATAAACTTTTTTCTAATAAAAAGAAATGTTGTCTGTTTAGCCAGCAACAGATGTGTTCATGTATTTGAGTTACTCGTATATGTGAGTACTTACTTACTTAATTATATTAGCTTTATCAGCACGAACAATACGAGAACGTAGACCCGCGAGCCCACAGTGGCTTTGGTCTCATGTCAAAATATTTAAATAATTCAAATATGCTAAATAGGCGGGGCGGGGCTTACACAAATTTAACTCATCCAAATTTTTCGTGGACCTAGATTTGAGTCTAACCCGTAATCCGTTATGCGAGTAAAGGGCTTAGTACACATTATAATTTTCAGTCCCAAGTGTATTTATTCATGAACAATTTTATTACAATTATGACTGAAAATCGTAATGTGTACTAAGCTTATTACGCACCTTTAACGTGTTTAACTTAATTCGACTGTGAACTTTGTGTTTTAAATATAGTTTTCTTCACTTGCCACACTCTTCCGTCAACACGTCATCGCTAGATCCGAAAACATGCGCCTTCAAGCAAAGATATTTTAGGCTACACACGACTTTTTACCAAACACAGTGAATATTCTGACAAAAAATGAATAGTGATGTGAAGTTCTAGCATCACAGGGGGACCTACATACTGTATCTTATATTATTTGGTAGCAAAACACGACAAATTTTAGCGCAGGTCGTAGAACTAATATGATATACTATGCCTACCACGTCAAAATTTCTTTTCTAACCTTTGTTAACTATTCTGTGATAGCAACGATAAAGTAAAACTTACTTCATAAAACCAAGCGTATCCTCACACGTCGCCACACTCATTCAGTCTTGTCTCGAGGCGGAAGGTGCTCGTCTTCTGCCCAAAGACCTCATCGGGGACGGGCTGTAGGCTCTCACTCCTGCATAAAACTTTCCCTCTCTCGTTATAACTTCAAGCCTGGCCGAGGCCTCGACTCTGCCGTAGTCATTTTCCAGGGTGATCCTGTACACCCCGACGTCTTCTATAGTAACTTCCTCTATCTCCAAGATACGAAGCATTTCGTCCTTCTCTTTGATTGTGATGCGGGAAGAGGGCGAGATTATCACCCCGTCCTTGTCCCACGTGGCCCAGGGCGCAGGGAGACCTTTCACGGCGCATTGGAAGACGACAGTCGCACCCACTTCGACCACCTTGTTGCAGGGGTACGTGTAGAACTTGGGGGCTGCTTGGCGGGACGGACTGCACAGGCGCCTCGTGTCCGGACCTGGTCACCATAAATTATTAGTTTAAGATCAATTGTGATATATCAGTTTTGAGTTACTTTTTTGTAGTAAAAAAGGAAAGCAATGTATATATGTAGCAGGTGTATATGTAAGCAAATATGTAGTCCGGTTCCAAGACGGACGGCCAAAGGGCAAAGTAAGTATGTAAATAGTAATTTTCGTTTACGGACGGCAGACATGCCCACATAAACCGTTAGGGCTGCTCCGCATCTAGTAGGAAAATCATATAAATTTAACATTACTACTGATAGACCAGACAACACGAACAAACCTTTTAATATAAATTTATTACCAACTGGTAATATGTCATTCAGTCTTGTCAATGTCATATCACGTCACGCGCTCTTATAAGACATTTGATATTTTTTCTATGATAAGTATAATAAATACCGCTTTATAGCCTATTTGCAATGTTAAAATGACTCTGAACAAATTTTTTTTACAAAAAAACTTTGCCTCTCTGACCGTAATCGAATAGAAAAAGGTATCCAATATGCCTCCAACGGGCAATAATGGTCTAAGTATCATATTTAAACTGGGGAAAAACAACGAAACAAATCTTCCGCTTTAAAAAACCATTTTCAACGAAAATCTCCAACCAAGGAATTTTCGGGAAAAAAATATCTACCTGTCGTAGATCAAACCTCAAACAACTGTCAAAGTCGTGGCAGGTGACATGACAATTTATTTGTCATAGTTCAGCACTGTTGTTGTTTTCTAGAAAAGTACGGAATTTAATTTATTTATGCATTATCTAAGGCTGGTATCTCCGTCGTGTCGAGCGCCGCTAGCACGGGCGTTCACGATCACCGGTTGTTTGGGAGCCGGCCGGTGGTGCCCCGACGCGGAGTACGTGCAGCAGTTCAACCATTCAGTGATGTATCCAACCCCACTCACAGAGAACATCAAAATGATATACAACGGGAAAATTCCACCAGTTGAGAGGAAATTCAAGAACATGTGGATTAATTTTGGCCCCCAACACCCAGCCGCCCACGGCGTGCTCCGTCTCATTCTCGAGCTAGACGGCGAAACTGTCGTGCGGGCTGATACTCACATCGGCTTCCTGCACAGGGCTACCGAAAAACTCATGGAGCACAAACATTACAACCAAAGTCTCCCGTACATGGACCGCATGGACTACGTGTCGACCATGTCCAACGAACAAGGATTCTCCATAGCTGTGGAAAAGCTGCTCAATATTACTGTACCGCCACGAGCGCAAGCCATTCGCGTCCTGTGCGCTGAAATCTGCAGAATCACTAACCATATGTTGAATGTATCGGGAACTGTTTTGGACGCCGGCGGTATTACACCATTCTTCTGGATGTGTGAGGAAAGAGAGAAAATTTACGAATATTTCGAGAGGCTCTGTGGTGCCCGCGTCCACAACGCATACATTCGTCCCGGTGGCGTATCACAAGACCTGCCCATCGGCTTTTTGGATGACATTTATGAGTTTTGTGCGAAGTTAGGCGAAAGATTTGACGAAACAGAGGACTTGGTTACTGGAAACAGGTTGTACTACGCTAGGACTGCTGGTATTGGCGCCATCAGTGCACATGAGGCGATAAGTATGGGATTCACGGGACCCATGCTGCGCTGCACCGGCGTCAAGTGGGACCTGAGGATCGCGGACCCGTACGACGGGTACGACCAGTACGACTTTGACTGCGTGGTCGGCACATTCGGAGACAGCTACGACCGACACCTCCTGCGCCTTGAAGAGATGAGACAATCATTGAGGATTATCAACCAAGTGATAGACACTATGCCACCAGGGGAGTACAAAACTGATGATTCAAAAGTATGTTTACCCTCACGGAAGGAGATGAAAACATCAATGGAGTCGCTCATACACCATTTCAAGCTGTGCAGTGAAGGGTATCCGGTACCGCCTGGTGCCACCTACACGGCAACAGAAGCCCCTAAAGGTGAACTAGGTCTGTACATGGTTGCCGACGGCACATCGAAGCCGTACCGTGTGCATCTGCGCGCCTGCTCCCTGCCCCATGTGATGGGGATAGAAGTGCTCGGTAGACGTATGATGATCGCAGACATTGCTGTCATAATCGCTTCCATTGATATTGTTTTTGGTGACATCGATCGTTGATTTTAAACTCTGTGTATAGTTTTAAATTATTTCTCTGAAATAAATAGTTTTGAAGTATTCTTACCTGGTGTTCTTGAGACGGAGCGAGCGGGGGTGCTGCGAGGGGTGGAGCGAGGGGTAGACGCGGCGGAAAGCAACGCCGGGGGGCGGCGCAAGCGTTGACTCAGCGTGTTAGGCTCGCCGGGAGCTGCAACCGAACACATTTTTGAAATGAATGATTGCACTTGGCCTTTATCTCATCTGATTGTAAGTGATGACAAGGGCTTTGGATGGGGTGTGATACAAATTTGAAATACTCTTTCAGGCTTCCGTGTTCCCGGAAAATTATAGAATCAGCTGTACACGGTGACTGTTATCATCATCTACAACTTGCGGCAGTCTGCTACTGGAGATAGGCCTCTTCTAAGGTGCGCCACTAACTACTCTGTTCTCATCCATTCATACATATATGGGTACTCTACACAAAGCGGCTGTCCACCTGGCGGGAGGTCATACTACACGCTTGCCATTCTTGTCTCAACTCGATGACTCATCTGCTCACTTTCTGCGCTTGCGCATGGTCAGCAACCACACTTATCTAAGGTTGCGGCAATAAACAAGCTGGATGTATCATCTTGTGCGGAGTCTCATCGAATAATTTAGTGTAATTTCTAGCCCTCCAAAATACTCATGAACGTAAAAACAAGATGAAAATATAAATAGTTTATCGTTTGTGGTTACAATTACAAGATGGTTAACAAAGATGGCTTACGACACCATAGCTTTGTTGACCATATATTAAAAACGAAAGCATAGACTTCAGATTAGATAGATTAATTTCAATTTAATACCACCACGTGTTTTTAAGCAAAAGGGTATTGACAGACAGTCAAGTTTCTTTTTCCCTTTTGAGGTACGAACCCCTGAAAAACATGGACACACTTCATTTGGATAGAGTGTTCATGGAGTCGTCGGTGCTCTTGTTCTCTATCCAACAGTCTTGTCTTTCCCCCAGTTAGATGAAGGCTAAGTGAAAAACTCGTTATAAGACTTACGATATACGACCAGGCAAGCGCTTGAAGTCGCCTTGCCGAGGCAATTCGACGCCTCGCACATGTAGGTGCCTTCATCGTCAGCCGTCACCTGTTTGATCTTAAGCCTGGCCGCACCTTCTTCGAAGGACGTCTCGAAGTCTTGACATTCTCTGATCAACTGTAAATACACACACATATACAGAAACAGACATTACAACGATTACTTTTGTCAGGTATTTTCTCTGAATAACCTTTACAAATTAGCCTAAGACTCACCTAACAAAAACATCCAAAATCCAACTCTATTTAGACTGTCATGAAAAACTAACGGGCGTATAAACTGTTCCAATAAGACAGAAAACATTCAGTTGCAAAGGAAAATTTTAATACTCAACTAAATACAAAGAGCTATTTTTAAAAGCTTTTTATGTGTGAGTACTATTGCTTCCTTTGTGTTCTATCGATATATCGAATCACAAAAATCGAATAAATATCAAATTTTGATAGTTGTTATTCACGGAATATATTGTTTATTCATTTTATTTATGTACTCGTATTTGTATCAAATTTCAACAAGACGGGTTGTGCAAGGATCGGGCGAACATAAATAAGTGATTTCAATGTATTTAACTACAGGTTAAATACATTATAATAAATTTAAATCAGTTTTGCCGTTTAGTAGTTACGAGGACACATAGAGTCGGACTTACATACAGGTCGAACACATAATCCTCATTTTGAGCTTTGTCGCAGTCGGGTGATTAACAAAGGAACTGTCTTTCGCGAGTGTTTGTACAGTATTCTAAATGGCCGATCCCCATATTTTAGGCTTATATAAGTTTGTGTAAACTGACCTCGCTGTAATGGAACCACCGGATGTCGGGCTCGGGGTTGCCAGTGACGTGGCATTCGAACTCAATAGCATCGCCATCGTAGCTCAGCAAATCCCTCAGGGTCCGCACGAAGCGAGGAATTACCTCCACACGCCTAAAGTAAATAAACTAATCAGATAACGAAAATGCCTTACGTAATGTCGGTACACCCGAACGTAATATGTGGTTATTCTAGTTTAAAAAACGGTCAAGTGCGAGTCGGACTCGCGCACCGAGGGTTCCGTACAGAATATGAATAATTAACATACGGAAAATCATAAATAATAGGCAACGCTCTCCCTATGTCTGACCGAGTGCCCCGCCCTGTGCCCCTGGCTGACTTACCCGTATTTCACGCTATGATCGTCCGCGGAGCTGGGATCTGTGAACACCGGGACAAAATTAATTTCGATACACAATTTTTTAAGAGTTCAATTGCATATTTATAAGTACATTTCTATTATATGGTCAACTTGATACAGGTTTACAGTTTGCTTTCGACAGACCACTGCTAAGAAGATTTTAAATAAATATTAGTCGAGACATTTTGAATTTTTTGCGAATAGATTGACTATCGTAATATATATAATAAGTCGGGTTTGTTCCAACACCTATAACTCGAGAACGACTGCACCGAATTTTATCGTTTTTGATTTATTGTATTTGTCTCAGTCTCTAATAACTAATACAATATTTGGTAAACTTGCAAAAAAATATTTGTTCATACTTTCACGACCTAACACAAAGTTTCAAATGACTTGATTTTCTTGTAGGAGAATAGTTGAAAGGCCAAGGAAGGACATAGTCTACTTTTTATCGCGATCGAACGAGCAGTTCCCACGGATTACAATCCACGCGGGCCAAGCTGCGGGCAGAAGCTAGTAGATAGAAGTAGATAATATTTTCGGTTTCTTACACTCGTACTCCTTTTTTATTAATCTCTATTATGTACAAAATTTTGTAAACTACGATTAAACATTGGAACTAGTTTCTAGCGACATAGAAACAATCGATATGGAACTTTTGTAGCACTTTGAATACCTTAACGTACCTCTAGCTAATATCTGCAAAGATATAATGGCCTTGGCTTCTCCGTGCGCATTTTTGGCGACAACAGAGTAAGCACCGGTGTAGTCCAGCTTCGCATGCGGTATCTCAAACCGGTATTCGGGTCCATCACCAACTCTTTTGAAGTGTGTCGCATCTCTGTAGTAATCCGGCTACAATAATAAAAGTTACACTGTAAAATATTAATTAGCCATCAACAAACATACAGTGTCCTCATACATATCGGGGATCAGGTTGAGAGCCGTAGATAATTAAAACCAGTTGGTTATCCATTTATCACGTAATGATTTATTTCACTGTAATAATTTTAGCAACACTTCACACAGTATAACTTTTATATTCAACGACTACCCAGTTATAGCGAAACTACGACTAGCAGCGTAACAGCTGTGAGAACTGTATCGTGGCACGGCCTCAGACTGAATGCCCGCTCGTTTTTTTTTCGAATGGACTTGATGCTGTTGGTCCTGCGACCTCTACAGCTTCACCCGGACAATGGCGAGCGCGGAAGGCGCTCTACCGGTATTATTATTAATAGCAACAGGCCTAAGGGCGCCCGCTCGGGCTCGTCCTCGGCTTAGGGCGTTGCTTTGTGGTGAAGAGATCGGAGAGAATCGGCCCGGAATGGGCCGATATCTGCGGTAAGCGCCAGGATTATTGCTCGTCGTGGGGAAGGTGTGTCTTTGCCGTCTCCGCCGGCGGAGACGGTGTATTTGCAAAGTGTCGGTTTGAGGACGGATCGATAGTGCTTGAAGAGCCAAGGTGATCGGATCATCGGGGTCGTTGAGGACGTCCCGGGGGCGCCTCTTACGGCCGGGAATCGGCACGTAAGACGACGCTTTACGTGCAAACGGATTGGTGCCCGCTCGTTGCGGCTCGCTCGCTATTTAAGCCCACCAGCCAGCTGTGCGTGGGTAGTAGGACGACCCGTCTGGCCGCCACGTGCAGCGTAGCGTGACTGGACGCGTGCTAGTGTGCGTAAGACCGGCCCGGTCGCCTGGTTGCACCTGCCGTTCAGTGACGATGCACCGACATACATATACTGACATATGCATAGGCAATAGGCAGAACACATGATAATATTTTTGGTGGAATAAGTATTTCTGAAAGTTTCAGGTCCCGAATACGAATCATCGATAAGTGCGAATTACACTGCAAATAATATCTTAGCTGAATTCGCCTGTCTTAGAAAAATAAAGACGTTTAGGTACCTTGAGGAAGTCTCTCAGCCAGTATACATCAGGCTTGGGGTCACCGCTGACCTCGCACGCTATGATCACCGTGTCCCCTTCGTACGCCTCGCTTGAGCGTGGCTTGCGAACAAACATGGGCTCCTTGGAATATCTGCAACAGAAGGTACAAATACAGACTCAGGAAAAGAAGGTGCCGAGAGCAACTGTTTTCTTATCGTGCTTACGTACCCCGCGCAACCCCATTACAAAGCCTACACAGTCCGTCCGTCTCCATATTGAACTGTAACAGTTACACACTAGAAATTTCCACAGAATGTTGATTACGAGTACGAGCGACGAATGGTGATTCTCGTTTTCAAATACCGTTCTTCGATAAGCGTTCTTCCTTTCTAACCTCAATTTTAAGGGATCTGTACGTCAACAGGAAAAAAGAAACATTGACTCTGAAGGAACCTTTAAAGAATCATTTGGTTGTCCGTCCGTCCGTCTGTTTGTCTGACAAGACCTTTTTTCTCAGAAGCTTGTGGAGGTATCACATCGAAATTAATATCAATGTTGCAATTTCTTTGACCTGTGAAGAAATCAAACTTCTAAGTCAACAGAATAAAAATAAACGGCCGTTTCTGCCACTTATTTGTCAATTTCTCCAGCAAGCGCAAGGAACGCTGCAGGAAAACCCGATAGGGTACTTCAAATAGACCTGAATCATGAAACTTGGCATATGGCTATAAATCTGAAAAGATTTTTTAAATTATCTCACATTAAAATGGCCAGCTGACAAGCATGACAAGCTTTTATAGCATATAAACTTTGTGATGTAATCACTTAATGGGTTTGATTTAATTTAATGTTTGATTTGTAATGTTATATATTATTATAATATAATGTTATATGTTATATAATGTTTGTTTAATGAAATAAAAAAATATTATTATTTAAATAAAAGCTTCTTTATGATTTTTTTTGATTTTTTTGTTATCGCTGTATCTAAATGTTTCTTGACCGGTTCATTTCATTTAAAGCGTCATTGTTGACTATTCGTTTGCCAGTTAATTTAAAACAGTCTAATTCTAATTTAGTTGAATTGCAAACTTCTTTTTTGAAGTCGATCGAAAATCATAGCCCTTGCTTTGTAATAGTCGGGCAAAAAACCGTCTACCTCTCAAAAATATTTCGGAAATAGATTTACTCACGGGACATCAGGACTGATAACCATAGGCGGGGACTTCTTTTTCTCAAACTCATCTCCAATTACTTCCACCTTGCCTGAAGTAGACGCTCTGCCCACTTCGTTCGAGGCGGTACAGGTGTACACTCCACTGTCTCTGAAGGTCACAGCGGCCAAGGCCAGCTCGATCTGCCCATCATGGTCCAAGGTCATGACAGTTCGGCGACTGGTTCTCAGCCGGACGCCGTCGCGATACCATGTCACTCCGACTGAGGGGTACGCCTCTACTACAGCTGTTATCCGAAGTTCTTCACCTGGTAATGACATACACTATTATACATTGTACAAGTACAGTTTCATACCAACACCGATTTGTCACAAGAAGAAAGTAAAACAATTAACGCGTTCAAAAAGAACTAAACACCGACTTCAATTTCCTTAAAAATATTCACACTTAGAGGTACATATTTAGTTTTTGTTGATTTTCTCAAATAGTGCTTAATCATTTTCGATAAAATTTATATGGGACCACTTATGAAGTATGTTCTACCAAACAAACAAAAAACCATCAAAATCGGACCGACGTCTTACAACCTACACGATAAGAGAAGAATAATTAAGTTTATTATTTATTATAAACTTACCCTCAGAGAGTCTATACAATGGCTCCAGTCCACAGCAGAATTCTGGCGCTACATATGCTCTGATCCCTTTGTCTACCACCAGGCTGCAACGACAGCTGACTGCCCCACTGGAGTTCCTGGCCATGGCTTCGTAAACCCCAGCGTCTTCCAAGGTCGTCGGCGCGATCTCCAATGTGTGGAAATGTTCGTCTTGTGAAGCTGTACGGCGGGCTGAAATAAAGGTAATCGTCTAAAGTTCATTTCAGTTTTACGATATGAAACGGAAAATACTTATGTTTCAAGGCAAGTTCCCAAATGTTATATCACATTCTTCAACTTTCAAACACCGTACGCCATCACGCAGCACGCCCACATCACCTGAGACACGCGCCATGCGCTGCCATGAGGCAGCTCGACAATAGTTTTTGACATTGTAATGCAAAGCTCTCTAAACCTCACCGGAATAGTCATTTGTAGAGTGATGTTTGAATAATAGAGTAATGTGTAATGGTACGATGCGCAGTCGGGTTATGTAATGCGTAATGCATCAACCGCATTACTTACGCATTTCTAATGAATATACCTGAGATAATATGTAGCATTTTTAAAGCGTTGTCATACACCTATCCACAAGTCTACGAACTTTCATGGACATTATTGAGATATTTTATTGGAAAATACACACGTTTTTAAATGTGAAATTATTATTTGAATTATCATTATTGTGTTATTACTGAAAGGCAATTAAAACAATCGTAGACAAAATGCTCAGCTCATGCCCCGTACCCATTAATTTATTTATTTTATTTTATTTTATTTTATTAGGGTGGCTTACAGCTATAAAATCGGAACATAGTGTAAAATTAATGACGAACAGCCATTGACAAGCCTCCGCATATGGCTTTTTTATCAGCTATAAGTTCACAATTATATATACTTACTAATAAGTAACATAAATTCCTAAATAATATTAAAACTAAAGTCAATATATATGTATATAAATAAATAATAGCATCCAAGAAAATTACAAATAATAATAACATAAACAGGAAAACAAAGAGAATACTAATATCCGAGCATACAAGACATACTCGTAGGTATCAGCTATACAACAGACAAGAAGTAGTTCCGGCAGTTCTGTCAGATTAGTTTTCACCGTGCTTACATTACTACAGAAGAGGTCTAAATTTGAATCAATTTCAGATATTTCATTGAAAGAGTTACATGCTCGCCTTATGAAAATGTTTTTTTCATAATTTAATCGGCTGCGTGGTGTGGTTAAAGCTTAAGAAAAATTAAGCTACAAAGTCGTCACTGTGCCGCCCGGGCGATAATCTTTTTACCTTCATGCCCATTTGCCATTAGTATAATTTTTTCAGACTCTAATGACCTGCCTTAGATATTAAAGTCGGAATCTCACACGCAGGGTTTCTTATCACCGTACAATATTTGAGACAAGAATAGTGTGGTAATGAAATGATAGGAACTCACCATCTAAAGCAAGTTCTTCTCCGTCGCGGTACCAGGTGACGGCGGGCGCGGGTCGTCCCACCACCTGGCAGGTGAGCCGCACCGGATACGTGGCCTGGACGCGCCGGTCGCGGAGCCGCATCGTAAACTGGGGCGGGTAGTCTCCGCTCGCTTCCTCCGATCGTTCCCTGATTTAATGAACAAAACAATAATTAAAATAAGCTAAATATCAAATGCGCAATTTTTAAATGTATAGAAATGTCAGTGTTATATGTATACTTGTTTATATACATTAACAGTCTGCTATGAGTACACGAGTCAGGATAAAGGTTCTATTGAAATCAGTGCTGCACTTCATTTCCGGTTGTTTCTCTCCGATCTCGTCACCACAAGCAACATATCCCTAAGCCAAGGCTGAGCCCCAGGGTCCGCCCGTAGTCCAGTTGCTAGTATAATATTAACTGTTTGAGTAACTTCCGCACTCGACAAACTGTCCGAGTGAAGCTGTAGTTGGCGCAGGAACAATAGCATTAAGTCAAATCGGATAAAAAGTTCCAGTTGAAGCGCAGCTTTAAATGCTGAGTTCTCTCAGCTATAGGAACTGGTTTTATGTTTAATGGTTTGCACTTGGCCTTCATCTCACCTCATAAAAAGTCACGATAAGGCTGTTTGATGGAAATAATGGCCGCCCACAAAACTTAAACTAATGAGGCGTTGGCTATATTCTTAAAATGCCTTTACACCAACCACACCGAACCCAGCACCTCCAGATTACGAGTACAACTGTGAAGCCACTAGACCACAGAAGCGATTTAATGAGAAAATGAGATATGCAATGAATTATTAGCGTTGAAGTTCACAAGTAGACGAAATTGCAGGTAGGTAGGGTTTTTAATCGATTGAAAACACCTTACCTTTTAAGCTTAGCATCCGCTTCCCAAATGAGTCTGTCGGTGACCACTGCCAGCCTGGCGTAAGTGGACGCCCTTCCGTGAGCATTGGATGCTTCACAACTGTACCTCGCTTCATCCTCTATCTTAATGTTCCTTATCGTCAAACAACAGTTGAATCCATTGAATGTCGTCTTAGCCCTGCTGTCCTCGTCTTCAATCTCGTGCCCATTCCTCATCCAGGTAACTTCTGGAATCGGCTTCCCTTTGACACTACAGCTCAAGTTTGCCGTTTCACCGAGTAAAACCTTCAATTGTCCAGGGAGTATATCAACGAATTCAGGCGTGTCGCCTGCTAGCCCGACTCCGACAGGGACGAGTGTCTGCACAGATTCTCCCCAGCCGTACCTATTGCGAGGGGTCACGCGGAAGTGGTATTCTTCTCCTTGTTTCAGATTGAAAGCGTCGAAAGAAGTGAGAGGTGTGATGCCAAGTTCCATCCAACGTGCACCCCCTTCCTTTCCAAGTAACCAAGACTCCACTTTGTAGGCGAGCACTGGCGCTGACTTACCCAAGTCAGGCTTAGGCCACGCGATAGAAACCCAGTTGTTACCACTGTCCACTACACTCGGCTCGCCCGGGATGCGATCCGGCACAGCTGCAACAAGTTTCATTATCAATGACCTTTAGCTGGTACTTGAATGGGTGCCAGATGCAAATGTGCCAATGTAAATTCGCATCATCGATTTTGATTAAGATGACACGGTACGTTAAAAAATATTATAGCGTGTTTTATTATAGCTCTACTGGATTTCGTATTTAGAGTTGTCGAGTGAAGTTTTCAGAATACTGCCATGTGCGGGAGGTTTACAATCTGATTTATATTACGAGTTCAATCATCATCATCAACAGCCTATATACGTCCCCACTGCAGGGGCTCAGGCCTACTCTCATACAGAGAGTGTATGTGTCCACCACGCGGGACCAGTGCGGGTTGGTAGACTACACGCAGACCTTTGAATTTCTTCTCAGGAGAGTGCAGTATTCATTCGATGATTCTCACGATGTTTTCCTTCACCGAAAAGCCAATGGTGATGATTTTTATCATTCGTACATGAATTCCAAATAAAAATTTGGAACTCTGGAAGGACTGACGCTCTATCAAACTGAGCCACCATGGAGTTGAATCACATCAGTATAATGCACCCGTGAGAAGCAAGGGCAGGTCGCTAGTATAAAATAAAATATATCTTCAAACTCGGTAATAAACCTATTTTGCCTTAATTATCTATTATAATTTTCGTGTAAATCTTACTCATTCAATAGTATCCCTGTTATACGCTGGCAATAGGGTCATATTGATCGAGACTTTCTTAAACCATTAGGGAAGTTGACTACCTCCTTAATAAAATACATACAAACGTACGATTGTCTCGGAACTAAAGATAGTGTTGAGTCAACTGCGACATTGTTGATACCTACATTTATTATATCGCTCTGATATCGATGTTGATGACTCGTCCATGGGATATGTCCAGTCTGATATCAAGTTGTCTGATGAAGCCCGTTGCCTGACCTAAAAATGAAACAATATTTACTGATTTAATTTTCATAAATGGAACTACCAGGAAGCAACTCTGCAACTCTTCACTCTGCATTAGATAAATTACTAAGTGAAGAATGTAAAGAAAGCACATATGAATTAATATATAGGGACTGTATTCAAAGGATTATTTGATCCGCAAACTGATCGAAGAGTCGAATTTGAGGTTGGGTTTCAGATACGACTCTGTGATCTCAGGATTCTATAGATCTTACTTGCCTCAACTGTAACAAACGCCCTGTCACAACCATAAGCGTTTCTTGCAAATATGCAGTATGTACCGGCGTCGGACACCACTGATCTCTTCATGGTAAATTTGACGTAGTCATCCGAAGTCATCTTACATACTCGCTGATTGTTTGTCAGGTCCCGAATGCCCTTCATAAACATAACTGCAAAAAATGATTCTCCCATTACAAATTGAAGGCAATATGAAACATATTGTTGAGAAAAGTGTTGGAAATTGGATCCGGATGTGAAGTTGATACAATATTTTTTGTATAATTCATGCGCGTTCAAAAAGAACTTAAAAACGGACTTCAATGACCCCGCGAAACTATTTAAATAGGCTATATACAATACATAGTATATTAAAATAGGTTAAAGTAAAATGACATAAAATAGAACACAATGCATTTATTTTTATTCTTAGAAATGAAATATTGTCTACAAAATTAAATAGAACCACCCGCGAGATATGTGGTTGGATTAGTAAGGATCATCGAAATCGGTTCACAACTGGCGAAAGTATGAGGGAATACCCAAATTGATTCGAATTGAGAACGTTCTCCTTTTTAGCGTCGGTTGAAGTAGGGAAAAGCACAGATTAGCCGATTACTTCTTAGAGCGTAGTTCTTTTCATAGAGCACTGTGACTTTGCGCGACGTAAAGGATTTTGAAAATCCTTTGACCTTAGTCTGATTCAGCAGTGTTTATTTATAATACGTCTAGATACACGTCAGTTTTGATTTGAAAAAAACTCACCTTTTGGTCTAGGTTCGCCTTGAACCCTAAACGAAATATTCAAGTCTTCCCCAACAGAAATCAAAACATCTTTTTCGGGTCGTCCAACAATCATTGCAGGTTTTCCTTCCATGTCGTTCGGTGGCACCACAGTTATAGCGGCATTCATGTCCACCGTGCCATGAGAGCTCCAAGCTCTACATGTGTAGAGTCCCGATTCTTTCTCAGTGACGTCGGCTAAAGCTAGAGTGTACAGGCCTTGTTCAACAAAGGTGCGCGCATTTCTGTAACTCTCAATTACTGAACACCCTTCTCGTAGCCATTCTACTCTTGTAGGAGATCCTCTAATCTCAACTTGCAGCCCAATTGTACCGCCTTTAGCAACTTGGTAATCAGTAAGAACGTTACCGAAATGAGGTCGGCGGGACTCCATAGCTTGCCGTGTAAATCGTGATCGCTCTATCGTTGCTATGTTCGGACTTAAACGGCTTTCTCTGCCTGAAATAAGTATTTGAAATCGTTCAAATTCTTTGAACAAAACAATTACGTCTAGAAGTGTTATACTTACCAGTAAAGTTGACGACATGTGTAATTTGATCAGACCACACAGAGTTTTCCGCTTTGCAAGTGTATTTGCCGCTATCTTCGGGAGTTGGTGAGCTGATAGCTAGTCGACAGACACCGTCTGCGAGGTAGTAAGCCTGGAAGCGATCGTTCGCTGTAATCAGTCTATCGTCTTTCATCCAGGAGATAGCAGGAAGAGGCTGACCGCGGATACGACATTCCAGAACCAGCTCGTTTTCAGCCAAGTGAAAAGTGTCTATAAAAATAATACAAAGGTCATTTCATTATGTACAGTATGCATATACAATTACTAGTCATCAAATTACGATAACGGTTTGACTTACCGCGTATAGACCGAGTAAAAGTCGGCGGAATTGGCGAAGCTTCAAAACTTGGATATACTTTCAAGTTAGCAGCGCAGCTCACAGAGCCGTTCTCATTTTCTACTGTACAACTATATTCAGCTGAGTCACTGGGTACTGCATTCAGAACTTCGAGGGTGATTAGCCCATCCACAAATTTAGTTCGATATTTTAATTTGTTATCCAAAACGACGCCATTTTTGTACCAAGTGATTGTAGGATCACTTGAGGACAAAACACTACAAGTCAATTTTACTCGCGACCTTTCTACGGCTGTTCTGTCTGTCAAGTAAGTAGAAAATACTGGCTTTCTTTTAAGGTCTCTCGGCACACTTCGCCTTTCAGATAACGTACTTCGAGCTTCACTTACTGCTTTAGACCTGTGTCTCACTTCTGATCTACGTTCAATTGCTTCAGACTTACGCTCAAGTTCGCTACTTCGAGTAATATCTGGTAATGGAGGAAGAGAAGATCGCAGCTGAGAATCTAGAACTATAGTTTGAGCTTTGTAAATAGTAGGGCTTCTTCCATACCGATCTCTTTCAAAGAGAATGTTTCGATCATCAAAAGATTTTTCCGTGTAACCAGAAGGCTTTGCAAATTCCATAGTATAATCTCTGTGACTATGATCCACAAATCTAATTTTATCTTTCTCTGTGTTTTTTCTTCTAGCAGATAATTCTTCTTCATTTAATTTTGGACTCTCCATTCTACACTCTAAAAGGTCGTCATAAGCATGTGGCTTTGTAAAATTAGATTCTTCCTTTCGACGGACTCTTGATTTGCAAAAGCGATCTTCATTTTTATCCGAAAGCATTTCGCCTTTCTTCGATTTTACATCTTCACCGTTTTGTCTAGGGATCCTATCAACTAGTACATTAAACGTTTCGTCAGATTCTCTTCTTGCAAAATCTTTTTCGTTTCCAGTATGAATCAATTCTCCCTCTTTGTACGTGATGTCAACCTCATGTTTTATCTCAGGCTCATGTTTATTTTCTTCTACTTTCTCTTTTCCTACTTTCTGTTCTTCTTTTATTCGTTCTGTATCTTTCAAAACTTTCTCGGCTTCTTGCTTTTTTCTCTCTTTTTTTATTTTCTGCTCCTGGTTTTCTTGTTCTTTGCCTTCATAGTCAGCTTTAAGATTTTCGTGTTCCTCTTTATATTTTTTTGCAATTCTGTCTTCTTTGTTACTGAGCTTATTATCAACTTCTAACTTTTCTAATATTTGTTTGTTTTTATCTTCTTCTTTTCTTTGTGCGAGTTCATCTTCTTTATTGCGATTCATCTCAGCATCGGATTTACCATTTTTAGTTTTTTCTTTCTTTGCACGCTTCTGTTCTTCTTTTTTGAGTTTATTCTCAGCTTCTAGATTTTCTGTTTCTTGCCTTGCCTTCTCTTCTTCCTCTTTTCGTTTGTTTTCAACTTCTTGCCTCTCACTCTCTTCTTTTTCTTTCTTTGCGAGCTCTTCTCGTTCTTTCTTTTTCATCTCAGCTTCGTGTTTCTCCTTGTCTTCTTTCTCTTTCTTGAGTTTTTTCTCAGCTTCAAGCTTTTCTGTTTCTTGCCTTGCCTTCTCTTCTTCCTCTTTTCGTTTGTTTTCAGCTTCTTGTCTCTCGCTCTCTTCTTTTTCTTTCTTTGCGAGCTCTTCTCGTTCTTTCTTGAGTTTATTCTCAGCTTCAAGCTTTTCTGTTTCTTGCCTTGCCTTCTCTTCTTCCCCTTTACGTTTGTTTTCAGCTTCTTGTCTCTCAGTCTCTTCTTTCTTCGCAAGCTCTTCTTGTTCTTTTCGTTTTACTTCAGCATCAAGTTTATCTTTTTGTTTTTTATCTTTCTTGAGCTTTTTCTTAGCTTCAAGCTTTTCTGTTTCTTGCCTAGCCTTCTCTTCTTCCTCTTTTAGTTTGTTTTCAGCTTCTTGTCTCTCGCTCTCTTCTTTCTCTTTCTTTGCGAGCTCTTCTCGTTCTTTCTTGAGTTTATTCTCAGCTTCAAGCTTTTCTGTTTCTTGCCTTGCCTTCTCTTCTTCCTCTTTTCGTTTGTTTTTAGCTTCTTGTCTCTCGCTCTCTTCTTTCTCTTTCTTTGCGAGCTCTTCTCGTTCTTTCTTGAGTTTTTTCTCAGCTTCAAGCTTTTCAGTTTCTTGCCTTGCCTTCTCTTCTTCCTCTTTTCGTTTGTTTTCAGCTTCTTGTCTCTCGTTCTCTTCTTTCTCTTTCTTTGCTAGCTCTGCTTGTTCTTTCTGTTTCATCTCGGCTTCGTGTTTCTCCTTGTCTTCTTTCTCTTTCTTGAGTTTATTCTCAGCTTCAAGCTTTTCTGTTTCTTGCCTTGCCTGCTCTTCTTCTTGTTTTCGTTTGTTTTCAGCTTCTTGCCTCTCGCTCTCTTCTTTCTCTTTCTTTGCTAGCTCTTCTTGTTCTTTCTGTTTCATCTCAGCTTCGTGTTTCTCTTTGTCTTCTTTCTCTTTCTTGAGTTTATTCTCAGCTTCAAGCTTTTCTGTTTCTTGCCTTGCTTGCTCTTCTTCTTGTTTTCGTTTGTTTTCAGCTTCTTGCCTCTCGCTCTCTTCTTTCTCTTTCTTTGCTAGCTCTTCTTGTTCTTTCTGTTTCATCTCAGCTTCGTGTTTCTCTTTGTCTTCTTTGTCTTTTTTCAGTTTTTTCTCAGCTTCAAGCTTTTCTGTTTCTTGCCTTGCCTTCTCTTCTTCCTCTTTTCGTTTGTTTTCAGCTTCTTGTCTCTCACTCTCTTCTTTCTCTTTCTTTGCAAGCTCTTCTTTTTCTTTCTGTTTCATCTGAGCTTCGTGTTTCTCTTTGGCTTCTTTCTCTTTCTTAAGTTTTTTCTCAGCTTTAAGTTTTTCTGTTTGTAGCCTTGCCTTCTCTTCTTCTTCTTTTCGTTTGTTTTCAGCTTCTTGTCTCTCGCTCTCTTCTTTCTCTTTCTTTGCGAGCTCTTCTCGTTCTTTCTTGAGTTTTTTCTTAGCTTCAAGCTTTTCTGTTTCTTGCCTTGCCTTCTCTTCTTCCTCTTTTCGTTTGTTTTCAGCTTCTAGCCTCTCGCTTTCTTTTTTCTGTTTCATCTCAGCTTCGTGTTTCTCCTTGTCTTCTTTCTCTTTCTTGATTTTATTCTCAGCTTCAAGCTTTTCTGTTTCTTGCCTTGCCTTCTCTTCTTCTTGTTTTCGTTTGTTTTCAGCTTCTAGTCTCTCGCTCTCTTCTTTCTCTTTCCTTGCGATTTCTTCTCGTTCTTTCTTGAGTTTTTTCTCAGCTTCAAGCTTTTCTGTTTCTTGTCTTGCCTTCTCTTCTTCCTCTTTTCGTTTGTTTTTAGCTTCTTGTCTCTCGCTCTCTTCTTTCTCTTTCATCTCAGCTTCGTGTTTCTCCTTGTCTTCTTTCTCTTTCTTGATTTTATTCTCAGCTTCAAGCTTTTCTGTTTCTTGCCTTGCCTTCTCTTCTTCTTGTTTTCGTTTGTTTTCAGCTTCTAGTCTCTCGCTCTCTTCTTTCTCTTTCCTTGCGATTTCTTCTCGTTCTTTCTTGAGTTTTTTCTCAGCTTCAAGCTTTTCTGTTTCTTGCCTTGCCTTCTCTTCTTCCTCTTTTCGTTTGTTTTTAGCTTCTTGTCTCTCGCTCTCTTCTTTCTCTTTCATCTCAGCTTCGTGTTTCTCCTTGTCTTCTTTCTCTTTCTTGAGTTTTTTCTCAGCTTCAAGCTTTTCTGTTTCTTGCCTTGCCTTCTCTTCTTCCTCTTTTCGTTTGTTTTTAGCTTCTTGTCTCTCGGTCTCTTCTTTCTCTTTCATCTCAGCTTCGTGTTTCTCCTTGTCTTCTTTCTCTTTCTTGAGTTTTTTCTCAGCTTCAAGCTTTTCTGTTTCTTGCCTTGCCTTCTCTTCTTCCCGTTTTCGTTTGTTTTCAGCTTCTTGTATCTCGATCTCTTCTTTCTCTTTCTTTGCGAGCTCTTCTCGTTCTTTCTTCAGTTTTTTCTCAGCTTCAAGCTTTTCTGTTTCTTGCCTTGCCTTCTCTTCTTCCTCTTTTCGTTTGTTTTCAGCTTCTTGACTCTCGCTGTCTTCTTTCTGTTTCATCTCAGCTTCGTGTTTCTCCTTGTCTTCTTTCTCTTTCTTGAGTTTATTCTCAGCTTCAAGCTTTACTGTTTCTTGCCTTGCCTTCTCTTCTTCCTCTTTTCGTTTGTTTTCAGCTTCTTGTCTCTCGCTCTCTTCTTTCTCTTTCTTTGCGAGCTCTTCTCGTTCTTTCTGTTTCATCTCAGCTTCGTGTTTCTCCTTGTCTTCTTTCTCTTTTTTGAGTTTTTTCTCAGCTTCGAGCTTTTCTGTTTCTTGCCTTGCCTTCTCTTCTTCCTCTTTTCGTTTGTTTTCAGCTTCTTGTCTCTCGCTTTCTTCTTTATCTTTCTTTGCGAGTTCTTCTTGTTCGTTTTGTTTTATCTCAGCATCAAATTTCTCTTTTTCTTCTTTATCTTTATTAAGTTTTTTCTCAGATTCAAGCTTTGCCGTTTCTTGTCTTGTGTTGTCTTCTTCTTCTTTTTGTTTGTTTTCAGCGTCTTGTCTTTCCTCAGCTTCTTTTTCTTTCTTTGCAAAAGTTTCTTGTTCTTTTGGTTTCATCTCGCTTTTGTATTGGCTTATTTCATCTACTTCTAGATTTTCAGGTCTCGGTGTTGCTATTTCTTCTTTTTGTTTGCTCTCATCTTGTTGTCTTCCTTTTTGCTTTTCCCCTGCTCGCTTTTCCTCTTGGTAGATTGCAATGTCAGCTTTTAATATATCAGTTTCAGTATTATAGCGTTCTGCAGTTACATGTTTACTTGTCGATGGTTCATTTTCTCTATTTTCATTTTCAGGTTCCACTGAAGTCAATAAGCTTTCTGATTTCTGAACCATTTTTATTTCACTCTCTTCTGTTACTTGATCGCTCTGTGCTAGTATGTCATTCTTTTCTAGTTCAGTGCTAGTAGCATTCATTTTGTCTTGTAATCCTTTTTTAATAGACTCTGTAGTCTTGAGGATTTGGGATGATATTTCTTTCAGTATTGGAATTTTTTCTTTTACCTCCAAAGTAGATTGCAATTCAATGCTTTCAAGTATTTTGTTTAAACTTTTAAGGGAAGCTAGAGCGTTAGAACTTGCATTATTGTCTAAATTTCTAGAAAAAGGTATTACTACATTTGTTATATTATGTTTCAGTTCTTCAAGAATAATTTTAGTAAAAGTAGCATCGCTTGGTAGTCTGGCGGTTTTATCCAGATTTACATAAAATTTGATATCTTCGAAGTGATTTAAAATATTCCTGAGTGACTTTGAAAAAAATTTCCAACTGGATTTATTAGGTTCACATGCGTCGTCTTTGGAAATCACCGAAACGTTTTTAATGGAACGCAAAATAAATTCGGATTGTTTGCCATAATTGTCATATAAGTATTGTTTCTGAATACTTGATACTGTTCCCCGCATATTAGATATACTTCCGTAAACGGAATGTACTGCGGTTAAAATATTCTCTTTAACGGCTGGAACTAAAGTTTTCTCAGCGTCTAAGTCTTTTTCCAATGAAAATACTTTATCTTCTATAGTATTTAAAACTTGAATCACTTCCACGCCATTTTCAATAAGCGTCTCAGAATCACCCAAGAAATTTATTCTTAAGGATTTTAGAGTGTCTTTTAGAAGGTCGAGATTAGAAACGATAGAATCTAATTGGCTTCGACCTTTAGTTTCTAGCTTAGACGCTAGATCTAAAAGTTTTACTGTCTCTTCAGTTTCAGTAGAGCATTTTTCTAAGATATTTTTTTGCTTGCCCTCTTTAACTATAGTTTCCGTTATGCATACTTCTTGCGTTTCTTTCATGTTGCTTGCTAGTAATTGCAAAGTTGCACAGGCATCTTTGAGCAGATCTGGTGGACTGTCTTCACTAATTTGAAGTTGTACGCTTCTGACACTGCACTCCAGATCCTCTAGAGTTTCATTAAGAGTGTCATTTGTCCCATCGCAGTCCCTTTTTAATTTTATAATAACCGTTTGTACTTCATCTAAACTGTCTCTTAAAGCTTCTGTATCTTCTGCATTTGTATCCACTGAAGGTATTGTAATTTTTGCACTAATTTCTTGCAAAAGAGATTCAAGTTTTTTCATAGAGTCTTCTTCGGCAATTTCTTTTTCTGGTAACAAAAGTATAATTTTAATTTAAATGCTTAATTTAGTTTAAACGTTGTATATAAACTTTATCAACATCCATGCTATAAATATTCTACGAAGGGTTCTGAAACCGTTAGCTCAATGACTTCATAAAATCAACCAGTGTCATACTAACCAAAATGACATCAGATGAAATTATTTAATGTTATACGTTTCGCGAGTGTATGTAGCGCCGATCTGGACTTTGTACACTACTAATTTTAAAATTTCATAAAAAAATAAAATTGGTTTAATTACCAATTTTGAATATATATATATATTTTATATTTTCCTTTAGTTTTTTTATATAAAAATATTAAATATTCAATAAACAGGCAACGCTTAACCTACAAAATGAAGATGGCGTCTGTGAAAAAAGTGCAATAAAAATGACTTTGTCCACATAAACGATGACTACTTTGAATACGTTTGGATGTGTTTTTGGCAACCGGTAATTCTAAATTTCTTTAATGTTTCACCATGCTACGTGACTACCTCTAGTAGTAATAGTTGACTACTGTGGGCGCTGTTGCTATACTACTAAATATCGAATTGACTTTGTCCTAAAAATACTTATCTTTTGATATATCTTTACATTTTTCATTGATTAAACAATTATGTATTTTTTCACACCCATTTCACTATACATTTCGTACCCCTCATGATATACGTATCGGGAAACGTCTACTGGGCCTTCCCCCTACTAGGAGGAGGAGTCATATGTCCATTAGTAGACCTTTTCTGGCTGATTATGATTATTTACTTACCTATAGGAGCTATTTTAATATCTTCCGGAATACAGTGAATAGCTACTTTTAGATCGTCTTGTAAATGAGTGACCACCTTTGATGCATGCTGAAGGGCATCGCTGTTGATCGTAGATGCAGCTTTTTGAGAGGTATCAAATATTTGAGTCTGTAACGAAGTTAACGCGTCTTGCAACTTCTTCACTAACTCCACTTGTTCTGCCTTAACTTCATTTATAGGCAAGCTTTCTTCTACTGGAACTGAGTTAACTTTGGCTAAACTTTCACGAAGCTCCTTCGCTATGGTCACACTTTCCTTCAAATCATCGCCTTCCGTCACAGTTAACAGCTCGTTAGATACTTGGCTTGAAATGAAATCTTCTATGTGTTGGATAAGACTCGCAGGCTCTGTGAATTGAGACGACTGTTTTAAAACATTGATTGATTTTACACAAACATCAAAAAGGTCAAAAATACAAACTTTACTATGACGATCAACCGTAAACTAAGAAAATAATAATTTGTTGATTCATGCACTAAATGTGAATGAATTTGACATTTACTATAACTAAATTTAATTCATACAATTATTTCAAGAATAAATTTGATAATATTTTCAATATCAGTAAAGTTTATTTTCATTGTCCTACACTCGTAAAACGTTTTCAATTGACTTAAAAAAAGAAGGTTTTTTATTATGAATTCATGATTCTTTTTTTTTGGGTATACTTCAGAGATGGTCCCGTATTTTATCGAAGTAGATTTAGCGCTTTTTGAGAAAATCAACAAAAATCAAGTATATACCCAAATAATTCAACCTCTAAGAGTGAAAATTTTAGGGAATGCTGTAGACTTTTAAGGCAGTTGAAGTAGGTTCCTTAGTTAATTATATAAATATTGTATTAATAGGTATTACAGATGTAGTTCTACTACCTAGTTCTATTTAGTACCTATTAGAATAATCCTAAGAATAAATTCAAAGGCATTTAAAGGTAAATTCTAGCAATCTGCACTGGTCCCTTGGACACACTCTTTGTATGAGAGTAGGCCTGAGCTCCTGCAGCGGAGACATATAGGCTGTTGATGATAATTGGAACAGGATGACCGTCCTTTTCTCCCGTGGGAGTCATAAAAGACAACTAAGTAAACAAGCGAGCACCAGTGCACCTGCCCAACGTGATGCATACGGCAAATTATGGTAAGGACGGTCGTCTTTATCTGTAAGGTCTCATGTTGCTCAACGGTGTATTTTAGCATATGATTATGATGGTAGTTAAGTATTTAGTATCAAAAGTTGTTTCAACTAATATTGCTCATGGTGATTTGTTACATGCCTACTGATTCACGGATTAATATTTAGTTTTAACTAAATTAGACCTTTTTGAAACTGTATGATAGCTCTGCTGTGATATGTCAGTTTTCCTCAATCATACTGTTTATAAATTTGTTTGTGTTATGGCTGAGTTAAATACAATTTAAAAATGGTTTGCATTAGAACAATTTGGTTATGATTGCGTGTGGTACGTATATTATAAAATAATATCAACGTAATTTTAAATGTGTTGATACGTAATATACGTATGTGTTAACACTAACATTCTAATCCTTAAAGCTTTGATATTGAATAGGAGACTCCATCGTAAAAAAATTCTTTCCCGTAAAGAATAAATATGAGTCATCATTGGTATGAATTCCAAATGTTTCGGGGTAGATATTAAGATGTTTTTCTTTCATGACACCTACATGTCTTACTGGTTTATCCATTCATAAAGCCTCGAAGGGTATACTGCAACTCCCAGGCCACGTTACGAAGATGACTCTCATACTACCTTTTGCCACGTTTTGGAGGAAGCACAGCTCCAACTAAAAGTCGCAGACGTTAAAAATCTATAAAGTCGTATAAGCTGCATACCAAGTTTCATCCGGATCCATTGTAACATACGACCTGTATATGTACCAACAAACAGACAGACGCAAGCAAATTTGGCCAGACTTGAAGCAGACACGCTTCACACACTCGATTAATGATACTGTCGTATGAATGAATTTTAAATCTGCACTAATTTCTTAAAATACTGATAACGAATTTACCAATACAGAATAATCACATCAGTGACATCTCATTCTCGTAATAAGTAAACATACATTTGTAAAAAATAATGCATACCAGCAGGTTTCACCTCCTCGGCAGCAAGTTTTACTCCACTTAGTTCCACTTTATTAAGCATTTGAAGTTCAACATCATCGTCTTTAGTTTGTACTTCAACCGGTGTGATTTGAAGTTTTTCAGCTTTTTCCTCTTCGGTTAGTGGTTTTGGATGCTCTACAGTGATCGCTACCTCAGATTCAGCAGCAACATGTCGAAGTGTGTCAACCGTAGCTTCCTCAGCTTTTTCAGTCAGTGATTCACTATTCTCAATAGGAACCGTTTCTTCAACAGCTGTTGGATGGGATACTGCAGTGCCACTGAGTTGTTCGGTAATTTCAAATTGAACAGTATTGATGTTATCTTCTTCCAAGTTGATTTCTTTTGCATGTAGCTCAGACTGAATCTCTTCTACACTTTTAGCAGTTTTCATGACAGGTTCTACATGTATGTTTGGTTGATTAGCTACAACAGCAATAAGGTCATCGTGTAAATGGGAAACGATTTCGTTGACTTTTTGCAATGTGCCTTCATCAAGAAGAGGCGTCAGTTCGGACACGTTCTCGACCGCTTGAGTTTGCAAAGTGCATAAAGCGTGCAATAGTTGTTGTGCTAGCTGCGCTTGTTCAGCGGTCACTTGACTGGTCAGATCGTGGCTTGTTTCTGTCTCGACCCCCGATTCTGCTGCAGCGATGCTCTCACGCAGCTCTCGTGCTACGCTCACTGACTGCTTCAGCTCGTCCACGTGAACAGCATCACTCAACTTATTGATCACCTCCACTACGTCATCAGATATGTACTCGTCGATGTGTTGTTGCAGTGTGTCTGAAATGGGTGTATGTATTAGGTGAGTAGTGTTCAGAAAGAGTAATATCAGACACATGACACACGCATTTTCAGTATTAATACGTTAATAACATTTTCTGGCGACTAAACACTAGTTAAACGTTTAAAATGACAAGATTTAATGACGTAAAATATATGCAACAATTTTTTTGTAAGCCATATGCTGTGTGTTTTGCATGATTAATGTTCAAAGCATTTCTTATAATCAAACATAGCTTTCAAAGAGAAGTTGAAAATATTTTTCTTTAATCACTTTTTAGTCAAACGTTTTAAACATAAAATGCCACGAGTTTCCGTGAAGACAGAAATTTACGCAACTTTATTGTTGTAAGCTGCACGTATAATCACCCCGACTGACTTTGCCGACGTTGGAATTCGATGAACCATGTAAAATGATGGTTCCAATGCATAAAAAAGTCGATAACATGGGACTTACAATTCATTCTAAAGTATAATAATTCAAAAAATTGCAGTAACACTTAAATCACAGCCTTTTACATCCAATAAGTGTTTATATAACATTTGTAACATACATACTATCCGCCAGATTATACAGAAGACCAACGAGTATTAATCAGCCACTATTCCCGACGTTTGTGGACTACCAGCAAGCCTTTGATTCAATCGAGACTTAGGCAGTGCTACTGTACCTCCAAAGGTGACACGTTGACTATAGCTTTATCAAAGTGTTGAAATGTTTATACAACAAAGACACTATGTCCATCTGAGTACAGGATGAATGCTCGAAACCGATCACAGGGCAGAAAGGTGTAAAACACCGTTGAGTTATTCATATTCTCGACTCTTCACTACTGCACTGGAAGATATTTTTCAAACTACTGAACTGGAAAGGACTGGGCATCAACATCAACGGCGACTACATCACTCACCTTCGATTAGCCAATGACATAGTTATTACGGCAGGATCCTTGGAGCATCTAAAGGAATTATCAACAGAGTTTCCCAACTGGTAGCTTTAAAAATTAAAATGAACCAGACGAAAATCATGCAAAATTGCACCTAGTGTTTGGGAAGTCTATGATTGAAGTTGAAAATGAATATGTATACCTGGGACAGATTATATCCAATTTTGACAAAAAGGTTAAGCGAGAAATCCAACGCGTCTGGGCAACAATCCATGATTTGCGCTCGACCAAAATACATCAGCGTAATACGTCTAAAGGCAAAAGTTTAATCAGTGCGTGTTGCCAGTGATGACATACAAAAAGAAACATGTACTTAACTGACGGCCGAACTAGCTGAAACCAGCTATTCGCTCGAAGAACGGATAACCTTTGGGGAGTAAGTTGGCGACCAAGTACCAGGAAACGTGTACCGGGCCTTCCTGACCACCTGGTAATGGTAGCGAGAAGTCGATGGATGCAGGTTGCGTAACTGGTCATTGCGGTATACCATAGGGGCGGAGCGGACTATGTTCAACAGTTGTCATTTTACGGTTTATTTGTGTTTTTAATGTTTGTTAATAGTTTTCAACACAATTTATGCTGATTTATTCGAAAAGCACATAATATTTTAAAAATAATACCAGTCTTCAAATCCTTGGCAATGAGTTTGACTTCAATTTCTTGCACTAAATTAAGCATTTGAAGTTCAACATCATCGTCTTTAGTTTGTACTTCAACCGGTGTGATTTGAAGCTTTTCAGCTTTTTCCTCTTTGGTTAGTGGTTTTGGATGCTCTACAGTGATCGCTACCTCAGATTCAGCAGCAACATGTCGAAGTGTGTCAACCGTAGCTTCCTCAGCTTTTTCAGTCAGTAACTCACTATTCTCCATAGGAACCGTTTCTTCAACAGCTGTTGGATGGGATACTGCAGTGCCACTGAGTTGTTCGGTAATTTCAAATTGAACAGTATTGATGTTATCTTCTTCCAAGTTGATTTCTTTTGCATGTAGCTCAGACTGAATCTCTTCTACACTTTTAGCAGTTTTCATGACAGGTTCTACTTGTATGTTTGGTTCAAATTTTTCGGTCTGCACCTCTTCAATTAGTTGCTTTGTCACTTCTGCTGTGACTATAGGGTCAGACTCAGCAGCGATTAGTTGTAGTGTGTCAACTGAGGCTTCAGTAACTTTTTCTGTCAGTATTTGTCCATCTTCCACTGTTACTGCTTCTTCACAAATAAATGGATTAGAGATTTCAACTACGGTGTATTGTTCTGACATTGCTGCTTGAGCAGTACTAACATTGTCCTGCTCTATACCAATTTCTTGTGTTATTATCTCAGGGTGCATCTCATCTACACTTTCAGCTGTTGTTAACAAAGGCTCTACTTGTACGATTGGTTGATTAGCTACCACAGCAATAAGGTCATCGTGTAAATGGGAAACGATTTCGTTGACTTTTTGCAATGTGCCTTCATCAAGAAGAGGCGTCAGTTCGGACACGTTCTCGACCGCTTGAGTTTGCAAAGTGCATAAAGCGTGCAATAGTTGTTGTGCTAGCTGCGCTTGTTCAGCGGTCACTTGACTGGTCAGATCGTGGCTTGTTTCTGTCTCGACCCCCGATTCTGCTGCAGCGATGCTCTCACGCAGCTCTCGTGCTACGCTCACTGACTGCTTCAGCTCGTCCACGTGAACAGCATCACTCAACTTATTGATCACCTCCACTACGTCATCAGATATGTACTCGTCGATGTGTTGTTGCAGTGTGTCTGAAATGGGCATGTGTTTTGAGTAGCGGTATGATAACGATGATGACAGTATGGTGGTTTATGTATAGTGTAGTGTTGTAACAACAGCAATGAGCAATTTTAGCTGGTGGTATCACCATAACCATCTACATGAGTCCACTGTTGGACATGAGCCTCCCTCATAGATCGCAGCAATGGCTTTTTATGAGGAGATTTGACATAATCACCATGAGTGACAGACGGATTTATGAAAGCATTCCCACCTCCTCTCCGCTCCCACTGTTATTCCTGTTTTTTATTTTAGCCAGGATCTACAGCGGTACACTTGAAACGCGTCCACTGAAGGTGGATGAATTTCCTACGGACTCTAAAGCTATCTTGGGACCCCAGACTCGTTTAGAATAAAGAAATAGGGTGGAGTGGTAAAGACGTTCCCATTTATGAAAGCAGTGAGACGTTGTTGTTGTTACATCAGTTTTTCCTTAGTCGCCTTTTACGACACCCGCGGGATGGCATTGCATGGTCTAATTCTAAAGCCGACACCACAATTGTCTATATTTGGTAGTATAGTACTTCTGTGTGACTAAAACCTGAGTAGTCACTAAAACTTGGTACGTAATACTATTAATATCCTACCCCAGCGCGCGGTTATTTTTCCTATTTGGGAGTATATAGTCTCACACCAGTTTTAGTCTATTAGTCAAGTGCTTCGTTCTATAGGTGCAATTTGTAGTCATGTTGTCAAACCGTAATAAATAAATAAATAATACGCAGATATTAAATAAATAAATAAAAATGAAAATTTAATGAGTGCATATCTAATTTGTCGTTCATACGTAATGATTTATTTAATGATTAAATTAATCCCATTTAAAAGCAGATAGAATATAAGTCAACAAAACAGTGTCTGTCAGCATGTCGTGATTCCGACATAGTTAGAGCCATTTGTAAAGAAAATTATGGACCTAAAAGAAATATCCCCTAAAAGACATACAAATTTTAACAACAAATGCGTGAGTGTCGTGGTACACTCGGTAGTTAACACACCCTAAAGAAAGGCTCGTGACGGAAAACTCTTTTATCGCCTCGCCCCCATCGGCCGAGTCCGTACTTCGTTCCAAAAACATAAACCAAATGTGATCAATGTCAGCCATTCTCAAATAATGTAAACAACGCAAATGAAAATGGTATTTTTAAATATCTGTTGTTGAAATAGTGTGTATAAATCATGTGTCAAATCACTATTTGATCTACAGCACATAATTAATTTACTACTACGTACAGAACGGACGTTCAGTGCCTTTCATAGATCCGCGATACCTCACCTCTCCTCTCCCCGCAAGAAAGTTACCGGCTCAAGGATCGGTATTATGGCGCACGCAAATTTACTCCCATGCGTGTATACAAACATCATCCGTTCGATGTATGGGAATAAGAAACAAATTACCGACACTTATACGAAGTTTACAGTAAAATATATATAGAAATGAACGCGTCATAGTTACCTATATACAATAAAAAAGAATAATGTATTCAGTAAGCTATCCATTCCTGTAATAATTATCATTAGAAGCCAAGAAGATGAAAAACTGATCTGCATAAATCGCTATAGCCGATGAACACATTATCTTATGAAATGTATGAACAAATATGAACGATTAAATATCATAGCAAGCATCAGTTACATAACACACAACGTGAAGCACAACGGTTATTTACAATGGCGTCTTGCATCCATACACCGAAACTGTTATCTGTATTATTTACTGCTATTATATAACATGTACTGTAAAATGCATAATTATAACTACCAGTCAGCGTAACTTCTTCAGCGATAACTTTAATTTCACTTGGATCCTCGATCCTGGATGGCTTAAGATGTTTGTGTTGGCTGTTTTGAACGACATCTTGTAATTCAGCAGTCTGAATTTCTATATTTTCAACTTTAATCTTCTCAGAAAATGGCTGTGTATTTTCGGCTGTAGTATTTGTTTCCGATTCCGCATTTATTTGTTGCAGTTCATCAACTGCCACCTCAATTATTTTCTTAGGTAGTATATCTCTAATATCCTCTGGTAATGATCCAACAACATCAATTTGATGAAAAAGTGGCGCAGTACTGACATCATCCTGCTCCAAATTGATTTCTTGTGTTGGTATCTCGGACTGAATCTCTTCTTCTTCTACAGCTTCTTCACAAGCAATCTGACGACATATTCCTGCTACAGCGTGTTGTTCTGACATTGTTTTTTGAGCAGTGCTAACTGTGTCCCGCCCTAAGTCAAGTTCTTCTGTCAGTATCTCAGATCGCATCTCGTCTACACTTTCAACTATTTTCAAGACTGCTGCTGCTTGTACTCTCGGTTCATTAGCTACAACAGCAACGAGGTCTTCTTGTAAATTGGAAACGATTTCATTGACTTTTTGCAATGTGACTTCATCAAGAATAGGCGTCAGTTCAGACACGTTCTCAACAGCTTGCGTTTGAAAAGTGGATAAAGCGTTCAACAGTAGCTGTGCTAGCTGCGCTTGTTCAGCGCTCGCATGACTGGTGAGATCTTGACTTGTTTCTGTCTCGACCCTAGCTTCTGCTGCAGCGATGCTCTCACGCAGCTCTCGAGCTACGCTCACTGACTGCTTCAGCTCGTCCACGTGAATAGAATCACTCAACTTATTGATCACCTCAACTACATCATCAGATATATACTCGTCGATATGATGCAACAATGTGTCTGAAATATGTACAGGTTATATTATAACAGGTATTAGTGTACTAAGATAATACGTCGAGAAAACATGATTTTTTAGTGTTAATAAATACAAATACATTGACTCTTGAACTTATTGTTTTTACTGTGGCAACTCTACCAATTCGTACCAAGCACATCGGACGATATTTTCTATATTTTGTAAAAGTTTAAAATAAATAAAAGTTTCATTACATAAAATTTGAGTTCGTAATAATTTCTGTAAGAGCATACACTTAAATACATACAAATTAAATATAGTGGTTTGCATTTTAAAATTAATGTAATAAGAGTAGTTCAGTACATAAATGACTGGAATATCTGTTTTGCACGAGGTTAAGTTACTTTAGATTACTATTATGAATATACCGCTACTATCTGTGTCTGATGATTATGAGAATATTAATGATGTATTATGTAACAGTTATCAGTAGCTGTTATAATTATCATTAACACCCAGAAAAATAAACCGGTGGTAAATATTTGCAATTGTAGAGTGATATGTATTACCGTATGATTATGAGGAACAATTACAATTTTTGCAACGTTAGTAATAAAATATCATTGTTATTAAAGGCTCGTAAATAAATTATTTGGGTCAAAATTCAAACCGCAATTTTGAATTAAATAATGTGTACCAGCAGGTTTGAAATCCTTGCCAGCCTGCTTTGCTTCCAATAGTTCCACCGAATCCAGCGTTTGAAATTTGACATTACCATCTTCACTTTGTATTTTAACCGGTTCAATTTCAACTTTTACAGCTTCTACCACTTCATTTAGTGGTTCTGAAACCTGTACAATGATCACTGTATCTGATCCAGCAGCAACGTGTCGAAGCTTGTCTACCGTAGATTCAGTAGCTTTCTCTTCCATCCATTCTCTATCTTCTTCAATAGGTACCACTTCTTCAACAGCTTTGGGATGAGACAATGCAGTAACACTGAGTTTATCGTTCGGAGCATCTAGAGCACCTGTAATGTTATCCTCATCCAAGATGATTTCTTCTGCCATTATCTGTGGCTGTACGTCTTTAACAATTTCAGCTGTTTTCAAGACAGGTGCTACTTGTATGTTTGGTTGATTAGCCACAACAGCAACAAGGTCATCATGTAAATGGGACACGATTTCATTGACTTTATGCAGTGTCTTTTCATCAAGAAGAGGCGTCAGCTCGGACACGTTCTCGACCGCTTGAGTTTGTAATGTAGATATAGCATTCAGCAGCTGTTGTGCTAGCTGCGCTTGTTCAGCTCTCGCTTGACTGGTCAGATTTTGGCTTGTCTCTGTTTCAACCCCAGATTCTGGTGCAGCGATACTCTCACGCAGCTCTCGTGCTACGCTCACTGACTGCTTCAGCTCGTCCACGTGAACATCATCACTCAAAATATTGATCACCTCCACTACGTCATCAGATATGTACTCGTCGATGTGTTGTAATAGTGTGTCTGAAATGAGTATATGGTATGTATCGAGTAGATTTCTTACAAATGAGTTCTTATATAATAGTTGTGTTTCCATAAAATTTAATACCGATTACTTTAATGTTTGGTGCTGATTATATATTTTTTAAATATAAGTTAAATAAAATAAGCCTAATTATTAAACTAACGAAACGGTTTTTCCTAAGAACTAGATATCAGATCAGATTCCTTTGAAATCAGTACCTTTGATTGGCAAGAATATTTTTTAATTGTGTGGTTTGTTGAAAAAGTAATTTTATTATTATTGTTTTAAACAATAAAGAGAAGTCGTAATTAATTAGCTACAAATATAGTTACCGAGATGTATTTCTTTCTTGTCAAAATGCTCGTCTTTATTTTGATCCACCTTTTCCAGCTGTTGTAGGATATCCTTATTGCAATCTGCTAAGTTGACTGGCCTTGTTCCCAGATCCTCAGTATTAACAAGTTTGGTGAGAAGCTTAGACTCTTGCGTTGCTACTAAAGCTTCAGATTCAGCAGTGATTTGCCTAACAACTTCAACCGAAGGTTCGGCATCTTTATTTAAAATCAGTTCTATATCCTCAACTTTTTTGACTTCCCCATTGGCAGTTGGATAAGAGATTTCGGTTACAGTTTGTTTTTCGTACATTGCAATTTGATCTGTATTGCCATACTGCTGTTCTGGCGTGTCTTCTTCATGTGTCAATATTTCAGGCTGTATCCCATCTTCACTTGCAGCTGTTTTCTGGATAGTTGCTACTTGGACATTTGGTTGATTAGCTACAACAGCGACGAGGTCGTCGTGCAAATGGGATACTATTTCATTAACTCTTCGAAATGTGCACTCATCGTTGATTGGCGTCACTTCTGTCAAATCCTCGACCGCTTTCATTTGTATTGCCAACAGTGCATTCAATAGTAGTTGGGCAAGCTGTGTTTGTTCTGCGCTCGCAATATTAGTAAGTTCTTGTCTTGTTTCTGTCTTGACGCCAGATTCTGCTGAAGCTATACTCTCACGCAGTTCTCGTGCTATACTCACTGAATGTTTTAGCTCGTCTTCATGCACCACATAACCAAACTTTTTAATCATATCTAGTACGTCATCAGATATATACTCGTCGATGTGTTGTAACAGTGAGTCTGAAATAAGCGTGTGTATTAAGTAGTGTAATGTGTGTAAACAATTTGTGATGAATATTGTTTATGGTTGATCATAGTGCTAAATGTGGTAATAGTCAAATTTCAGTCATTTACAAGTATTAGTGGTGTGCAAGTGGTGGGTGAAGGTTTACAACTATTGTGCACAGTTTGATTAGATTGCTTACATCATAATCCTTAGCAATTTTCTTCTCAATTTATTTCGACTTAAGACGTACCAAAAAATAAACAACTGTTGTTGTAAAACGTATTGAAATTAATTCGTTTAATACAAAACCATCAAAAATAATTCATGACTGAAAACTACTTCAATCTATGCTAGTAGACAATTGTGTCTTTTTTGTTTTATTTTGCTTTTTATTTGTGCATCTTGCATGTATAGTTATACTTTTTAAAATGTTACTCATTTAAGAATTGGGAAAACGGTTTCTCGCGTAAAAAATTAGGTATTGATATGAAAAATCTGTGAAGCTTTCTGCATAAAAAAAGTAAATTAAATTAATTAACCTATTACATAGGTTTGGTTTTAATAACAGATCAAAATTTAAAGAACTGTTTAGAATATTAGTTCAAAAAGTAACATAAAATATCGTGTATTTACTTCTACTTATGAATGCTAAATATATCTATTTTTTCAATTAAAAAGTTATGTATAAACATTTTATGGCTATTATTAAAAACTGTTAAATAGTGCATTAATGATGATAGGTTAAAATATATACCGGTAATTGTTTCAATAACAATTCCTTCAACTGGTTCCACGTGCTCCACAATTTGGATTGTTGAGGGTTGGATTTCAAATTTTTCGGTCTGCACCTCTTCAATTAGTTGCTTTGTCACTTCCGCTGTGACTATAGGGTCAGACTCAGCAGCGATTAGTTGGAGTGTGTCAACTGAGGCTTCAGTAACTTTTTCTGACAATATTCGTCCATCTTCCACTGTTACTGCTTCTTCACAAGTAAATGGATGAGAGATTTCAGCTACAGTGTATTGTTCTGACATTGCTGCTTGAGCAGTACTAACATTGTCCTGCTCTATACCAATTTCTTGTGTTATTATCTCAGGGTGCATCTCATCTACACTTTCAGCTGTTGTTACCACAGGCTCTACTTGTACGGTTGTTTGATTAGCTACCACAGCAATGAGGTCATCATGTAAATGCAATACAATTTCATTGACTTTTTGCAGATTGACTTCATCAAGTATAGGTGTCAGTTCAGACACGTTTTCAACCGCTTGCGTTTGCAAAGTGCATAAAGCGTTTAACAGTTGTTGTGCTAGCTGCACTTGTTCAGCGGTCACTTGACTGGTCAGATCGTGGCTTGTTTCTGTCTCGACCCTAGCTTCTGCTGCAGCGATGCTCTCACGCAGCTCTCGTGCTACGCTCACTGACTGCTTCAGCTCGTCCACGTGAACAGCATCACTCAACTTATTGATCACCTCCACTACGTCATCAGATATGTACTCATCGATGTGTCTTTGCAGTGTGTCTGAAATGGGTGTATGTATTGAGTAGTGTTTTCTCAAATTGTGATGAAAAAATGAAGACTGTTTATTGTTAGTCTGGTGTCAATTCCGTCAACAGTCGCAAAGGTCAACAAAAGAATCCAACTCGGAAGTTCGGCATATCTTATCGTCCAAAATACCTCAGTGTCTTGACAAAATTATTTAATCAGGGCATGTTGATGACATACGGAACCAAAACGTGGTCCTTTACTGTGGACCGAATAATTAAGCTCACAGTCACTCAGCGAGCAATGGAACGAACTATGCTCGGAATATCTCTACGTGATATGGTCCGGAATGAGGAAACCCGTAGTCAGTAAGCTGAAGTGGGAATGGGCAGGCCACATCACTCGAAGAACCAATAACCGATGGGGAATAACAGTTTTCGAGTGGCCATCGCGTACCGGAAAGCTTGTACCGGGTTGGCCCCCCGTACTAGATGGACTGACAACCTGGTTAAAGTCACGGGGAGTCGATGGATGCAAGTGGCTCCGGACAGGTCAATGTGGCGTGCCATGAAGCAGGCCTATGTCCAGCAGTGGACGTTTCCCGGCTGGTAATAAGGACTAAAATTATTGTTTTATTGTTCACTATTTACACAGACCATACACATCTAATATTTATAATTTAAGGCAGCATTTGGTTAACAGCATGAATGGGTAAAATTTATGTGACATAATTTCAATACAACACCGTGCTCCTTGCGCCACAAAATTTGACATTGCTCAGTCATTTTAAGATATTTTGATGAAATTGACGTTTATAAATATCAAAAGAAAATCCGCATACCTTTTATACTAAACAAATTTACCGCAAATTGAGCGGTTTCTCAGTATATAAAAAATTAATACTTTCAAAATCGTTATTAAAAAATACATATTTAGTCAAATATTTTTTAAATATAATAGATACGCTTTAGGTGTTTGAGAATAAATTGAAGAGCATTTAATAAGCTTTCAAACGACACCATACACGAGTAAATAGACTTAATAGGTGCGATGTAATTAACGAAAAACTAAAACCCTCGGCGACCATGTCCATGACGTCACAGCTATCTCCTCCACCACTAAAAACATTACAACAGTTTCGTGATCTACACAACGCCCCGAACACATACATACCTGTTGTAGCTATACAGAAGAGATACCGACGAGATTTTTTAAAATGTGGCCGGTCTACTAGTATCCCTTCTTTGTAAATTAATGCTCTTTAGACTATTTGTTTTAGTTACTTAAACTAATGTTCTAATTATAAATATTGTGTTGTTTTGTAACTTACTAGAAATGATGTTTCGAATTATTAACGTAACTTACAACAATCAAAATAGTATAATTAGTTATTTTCTGCTACATCACATTTATGTTTAAATGTTTTTAATGCTAATTATAGGGTGCGTAAAAAATAAAATATATACTCGTACCAGTTGTTGTAACCACAACATTTTCGACACTTGGTTCCACTTGCTCTAGCACTTGGATCGTTGATGATTTGATTTCTGATTCGGTTTGCACCTCTACCGTTAGTTGCTTTAACACTTCTGTTGTGACCAAAGCCTCAGATTCAGCAGCCGTTTGTTCAAACAATGTGTCGGCTGTGGCTACCTTAACTTTCTCTGAGAGCAATTCCCTATCTTCAACAGCTACTGTTTCTTCAACAGCTGCTGGATGAGATACTGCAATGACAGTGAGTTGTTCGGAAATCGCAACTTGAGCAGTACTAACATTGTCCTGCTCTATACCAATTTCTTGTGTTATTATCTCAGGGTGCATCTCATCTACACTTTCAGCTGTTGTTACCACAGGCTCTACTTGTACGGTTGTTTGATTAGCTACCACAGCAATGAGGTCATCATGTAAATGCAATACAATTTCATTGACTTTTTGCAGATTGACTTCATCAAGTATAGGTGTCAGTTCAGACACGTTTTCAACCGCTTGCGTTTGCAAAGTGCATAAAGCGTTTAACAGTTGTTGTGCTAGCTGCACTTGTTCAGCGGTCACTTGACTGGTCAGATCGTGGCTTGTTTCTGTCTCGACCCTAGCTTCTGCTGCAGCGATGCTCTCACGCAGCTCTCGAGCTACGCTCACTGACTGCTTCAGCTCGTCCACGTGAATAGAATCACTCAACTTATTGATCACCTCCACTACGTCATCAGATATGTACTCGTCGATGTGTCTTTGCAGTGTGTCTGAAATGGGTGTATGTATTGAGTAGTGTTTACTTAAATTGTGATGAAAAAAAGGAAGACTGCTTATTGTTAGTCTGGTGTTAATTTTGGAAATAATTATATTTTGCAATTAAAGAACATTAGTGGAGCACGCGTGACGGATGTGAGCTTACGACTAGTATACACATTTTTAAAGAGTTTGCAAGCAAGTCAACCTAGTCTTCCTATTTACTTATTTTATAGGTATCATTGTACCAGTTTATTATAATAAATTAATGTTTAGCATAAATATTTTATATACTGCGTTTGAACCGAATAATATAAAAGTTTCAATGGCAGCAACATTTGTATGAAACATCAATTTATCATCAAATTTACGCCTAATCACATGCCTGGGTACACGCCGATTTTGTTAGCTAACAACCATTGTCAAAGATCTATGCAGTTGTCCTGAATGCGATTCAACGTTCAATCTGGACTTAATTTTTCGATTACGATAAACACTCGAGACACGTAATCGGATTCCCATTTCCATCATCATCTTCCTGCCCTTATCCCACTCGGAGCGGGTTCGCCACAACATGTTTTCTTCTTCCATTCGTCTCTATCAACCGTCATCTTTGTACTCACACCTTTCACACACAAATCATTTTTCACACAATCCATCCATACTTTCTTAGGTATTCCTCTAACCCTACATCCCTACATATGATCCATTGGGGACTGTCACAATAGACCTATACAGATCGCAGTGACACGCAGGACGATAGGACTGCGCCCCTCATGCCCAAATAAATAAATAAAAACTACATCCATCAGCATTCATGAAAATTCATCAATTTCCATATCGCTTCTCTGTAAATGAATGCTGTTTATACTATTTATCTTAGATTATGAAACTAATGTTTTACTTATAAATATTGTGTTGTCATATGACTTATTAAAAATTATGTTTAGAATTATAAAGGTAGCCTACAGCAATAAAAATAGTATAATTGGTTATATTATTGCTACATAGCATTTAGGTTGAAATGTTTTTAATGTTAAGTATAAGCTGCATAAAAAATAAAATATATACTCGTACCAGTTGTTGTAACCACAACATTTTCGAAACTTGGTTCCACTTGCTCTAGCACTTGGATCGTTGATGATTTGATTTCTGATTCGGTTTGCACCTCTTCCGTTAGTTGCTTTAACAATTCTGTTGTGACCAAAGCCTCAGATTCAGCAGCCGTTTGTTCAAACAATGTGTCGGCTGTAGCTACCTTAACTTTCTCTGAGAGCAATTCCCTATCTTCAACAGCTACTGTTTCTTCAACAGCTGCTGGATGAGATACTGCAATGACAGTGAGTTGTTCGGAAATCGCAACTTGAGCAGTATTAACATTGTCCTGCTCTATATCAATTTTTTGTGTTATTATCTCAGGGTGCATCTCATCTACACTTTCAGCTGTTGTTACCACAGGCTTTACTTGTACGGTTGGTTGATTAGCTACCACAGCAATGAGGTCATCATGTAAATGGGAAACGATTTCGTTGACTTTTTGCAGATTGACTTCATCAAGTATAGGTGTCAGTTTAGACACGTTCTCATCCGCTTGAATTTGTAATGTAGATATGGCATTCAGCAGTAGCTGTGCTAGCTGCGCTTGTTCGGCGGTCACGTGACTGGTCAGATCGTGGCTTGTTTCTGTCTCGACCCTAGCTTCTGCTGCAGCGATGCTCTCACGCAGCTCTCGAGCTACGCTCACTGACTGCTTCAGCTCGTCCACGTGAACAGCATCACTCAACTTATTGATCACCTCCACTACGTCATCAGATATGTACTCGTTGATGTGTTGTAATAGTGTGTCTGAAATAGGGACATGTTTTGAGTAGTGTTACAATAGCGATGATAACAATAAATAAATATGATTATCACAATATCTAACTTTTTAGATTAGTATTAACTAACTAGCTTGTATAATGAACTGCTTTTTGAGCTGTTTTGCGATTGCATACAATTTTTCTTTGCAAATAACACTCGTATATAAAATAGCTATAATTAATTTTTTACAATAAATGGTACTGCACTAGGTTTGAGTAGTATTGTTTAGTTCACTCTTTATTACTTTAATTTAAATGAAAATGAATTTATTTGTACGGGTGGATACGGATGTATATGTTTCAAAACCCTAAATCAAGGTACATAACTAGACATATTAGTATTGTATATAAAAAATAAAATGATGAATCAAATATATATAATAGGTACAAGTCATGAATAAAAATATATGTATACCAGTGGGCTTCTCCTCTATGCCTATAGTTTTTTCTGTGGTTTGATATATCTTTTCAAGTCCTTGGAGATCAATATTTTCAACAATTTCTTGTAATTCGACAGGTTTTACGTCAAACTTTTCAGCCTGTTCGTTGTCGGTGAGTGCTTTCAATTCTTCTGCAGTAATCACATTTTCCGATTCAGCACCAGCTGGTTGTAGCAGTTCATCTGTGGCTTCAGGTATTGATATTCTGTTATCTATCGATTCTTCGGAACCTATGTGATGAGACTCTTCAGTAACCGTGAATTGTTCAGATAATGAGACTTGAGCGTTATTGACTTTCTCCTGTGCCAAGTCAATTTGTTTTGCATGAATCTCAGGCTGTATATCTTTTACACTTTCAGCTGTTTTTACAATAGGCTCTACTTGTACGTTTGGTTGATTAGCTACCACAGCAATGAGGTCATCATGTAAATGCAACACGATTTCATTGACTTTTTGTAAACTGCCTTCATCAAGAAGAGGCGTCAGTTCGGACACGTTCTCGACCGCTTGAGTTTGCAAAGCGGATAGAGCGTGCAATAGTTGTTGTGCTAGCTGCGCTTGTTCAGCGGTCACTTGACTGGTCATGTCTCGACTTGTTTCTGTCTCGACCCTAGCTTCTGCTGCAGCGATGCTCTCACGCAGCTCTCGTGCTACGCTCACTGACTGCTTCAGCTCGTCCACGTGAACAGCATCACTCAACTTATTGATCACCTCCACTACGCCATCAGATATGAACTTATCAATATGGTATAACAGCATCTCTGAAATGGACATACTTCATGTAGTTTTTACCCATTGGCTACATATTATTTGTTAATAAGCATTAATTATTATTAAATAATATTAATTTAATATTAAACTTGATATCATGAATAAAAAGTCTAGATGTATTTTAGTAAAATCTCAAAATTAATCTAAGTAAATAAAAGTTATGTTCTTGTCACATAAAAAAATTAATCGCTCACCTTTAACTGCTACAGTTTCCAATTCTTTACTTTTAACTACTTCTCCTTCAACAGGAACTGCACCTATGCTGGTAACAGTGGCCGCATCTACAACTTCATTAGCAGCCTTGTCTTTTTTGATTTGGTTTTCCAGAAGGCTTTGCATATCGATGACTTCTTCCTTAGACAATTCAGTAACAATGTTTGATTCTGACGTGCAGACATCGACATTTTCACATTGGTTTTCTAGCTCGTTGAATTTCAACCCCTTGTTACCGACATTTTGTTGGCTTTCATTATCAATTTTCTGAGCTTCATTAGTATTTATTTGATCTACAGTACTTATTACTGGCTCAACTAATTGCGGATGAACCGTTGCATCCGCCAGTTGTTGCTCTGTGAAAACAACGCTCATCATTTGAGATTTTTCTAGTCCTTCAGTAGATGACGCCATTTCATAAATAGTTTCAGCTGGAGCTTCTACTGCCACTTGAACCGCAGTGACTGCGACTAAATTGGCTTGAAGCTGTGCTGTGACTTGAGCTATACGTTGCAAAACGTCGGCTCCAAGAGCTGGAGCAATTTCTTGCGCTGTATCAAACACTTGAACTTGAAGCGCAGATATAGATTTATGCAATTTTTGCGCCAGTTCTGCCTGGCTTAAAGTTATAGTGACTTGTAGTTCTCCATTAGCATCTTGAGCCGCTATTGCTTCTGAAGCAGCAATACTTTCTCGTAACTCTTTAGCTATGTCAACAGTTTCTTTTAAGTCGTCTATTCTTATAATAGCATAAACCTCTTCAACTATTTCTATTAATTCTATGTATTGATCAATTTGGTGTATGAGTTCTTTTGCTTTTTCTGAAAGTAGAATATAGTTATTTATATTAATAAAAAACGTCTTTTAATGACACGACAGTAATGCTAGCTATTGTTAAAATTAAGAAGCAGAGTCAACATAGACCACGTTCTCATTATAAAACGAGTACCTCAGAATCAGATGTCAATTATCACATATTACAAAAACAAATATAATAATACGAGTAAAAATACATTTTGTGAATGAGAAAAATTAACTGATGCCAATTGTACAAAGCGTTTCAACATGATTATTTAATGACAAAGCACTGTCTTTTAAATGTTATTCACACTATTTTTACCTTCAGATTTAAACCCAATCGATTCTATGTATTGTGTTTTAGAATTGCTAACGAGCTCTAGCTCGGCTAAGAGTTGATATGTTGTCAAAAATACTCGCTTCAATTTTTCTGTTTCTATAGTATTCTTTCCTTCGAAATATTTATCCGTATTCAACCAATCAAAACTAGATAATATTTTTTGAAGCTGAGAAATTTTTTCATTTTTCATCATAGTCACTTTTTGGGAGCAAATTTCTTCTAAACTGAGACTCAATAAGTTTTTTAGCTCAACCGCTACTTGTATACTTTGGTTTACATCAATATTTTCAAAAAGATAAGAAGTTGCCATTAAATCTATTTCGATGTTTATAAAACGTTCAACAGCATTCTCCAAAGAATCGATATTAGAATTGATATCTACAAAAAAAGTGTTTATATTTTAAAATAAATTTGTAAATTACTTAAATTAGTTATAAATTACAACAAAAATAGCTCACCTGTGGGGAGATTACCCTTGCCTTCACTGGCCTTATCCGAAGATAAAATGTGATGTAACGATTTTTCAATGTCTTGAATTGGCTTGGCAATCTCTTTGACCACTTCAGCAGCTTGTACATTCTCCATAGAACGTATGCTGTCTTGGATCGAATGAATCTCTTTGTCAACCTCCATAATAAGAGATATATCTTCACTATCAACTGCCGCATTTTTTGATTCCATTTGTTGAATCTCTTTATGGATATCTGACATGGTTTGGACAAGAGACTCAGTGGAAGGTACATCTATCGATATCGAATCTTCTTCTACGCCAGACAAAACTTGTTCCTGCACTTTTGTAATTTGACTGTGGAGTGCTTGAAGAGGCTCAAGCATTTCTGATAAAACGATTTTAAGAGTGCTTTCAGTGATTTTGTTTTCTGTAATAAGATGCTGAGACACAAGTAACTTCTCTTGTAGAATATCAGAGCACTCAGAAATGCATTTAAGTAGGATCAAGGCTTGCCCTGAACCACTAGCATCCTTATAGTCTTCGTGTTTACGTAAGCAATTTAACGTTTTTGATAAAATTTGTTCAGATTCATTATCAAAAACATTTGAATCGACTTGTTGTTCAATAAAAGTTGAAAAATCTTCAACTTTCTCTATCAAAACTAAGTCTTCATCCTTTGATATAAACTTAGAAGAGTCTTTTAATTCCTTAACAACTATATTTTCGAGTTTTTCAACGCATGGTTTAGCGGCTTCTATGACTTTTCCAAACTTTTTTAAAACATCTTTTACTACTTCTGACTTTTGAGTTCTAATTAACTCTTTAACAACGTCAGAACTTTTATCCAGCTTCTCTGCAGGAGTTTTAAACAACATATCCGATTGCGAGTGAACAACTTTTAATAGGGATTCTTGAACATTTTGAAGACATTCATCGGCATTAACAAGGAAATTTTCCAAAGCTCCATCAACATCTCTAGATAACTTCAACTCATTTTTCTTTGTCCTAAAATCTTTTGTTGCACTACGTAACGATACAAATTCTTGAAAAATCCTAATGATTTTTTTATGTGTCAATTGTTTGGCCATCAAACATCTTAATATTGTAAATTCACTCTTACATGTTTTGAAAAAATCTTCTACAATCATGAGATCTGCAACAGGAGTTTCTTGGTGTGATTCTTGAATTATAGCTACGGCATTTTGAACGATATCTTCAATTTGCATAAATGCCTCTGGTTCCAACTCTAATGCTTGTTGCGGTGAAGTACATGGAGTTATATCTGAAGCCCGTGAAAGTTCTACAAACTCATATTCTTCGAGAACAGCAATATTATTTTCAATTTCATCTATTGTCTGAATCAATTTTGCTTCTTGTGACAATGTTTCTGCACTTTGTGGTACAAATTGTATAATATCTTCTTGTACGGTTATAATATTTTGATACAGTTTTTCAGTTATATATTTTACTTGATCGATTTTAATTCCTTTAGAAACATCGGTAGCGTTGAGTAAACTGTTCACTGTCTCTTCCAAAGTAATCAATTCTAGTTTGACGGGTGAGCTAACAGTTGCAGCAGATTTTGTTGACTCAATAACAGTTTTTAAGTTTTCACAGACTTCCCTAAGATTTTCCACTTTATTTGATATTTCAATAGTTTTATCTGCTGTTTCCATAGCTGGAAATACTACTTGTAAACATTTTGACAAGTGTTCTTTGAAAACAGATATACATTGAAGAACAGATTGTATTTTTTCTCCTGATATTTCTAAGATGTGTTCGTATATTGGAATGTTACTAGTATCTAACACTGATAAGCTCTGTTGGAGTTCTAACATTGGTTCAGCAATAGCGGTCAATTTTGATGTGCTAACAAAGTTGCAAAGTTCGTTTGGAGATTCCATTACAACAGGATGCAAAATTTCTTCAATGCCTGAATGCAGTTCACCTAACCCCAAGACTACTGACTTAAGACTAGTATAGTCGCTGATCTCTGATAGAGTATCTAAAGCATCTACAATTTCAGGAGCTTGTAGAACTGTAATGTGATCGTTTAAGGTTTGTAACGCTTGAGCCGTAGCTGAAGTCACTAGCTCTTGATCTAAGGGCTCCAGTGCCAGCGCTGTCGTTGTTTCTGCACCAGTCGGCAGCACCAAGTGATCTGATGGGATTGTGTCAGCTGTAGTCTTAATTCCAGATATATCTTCTAAAGTTGACATTTCGTCAATAGCCTCTACTCCAGCATGTTCTTGAATCATTACTATACAGCTCCGAAGACTTTGTACTGCATTTGCCATATTGACACTTACGTTGTAAGAAATTTCATTTTCACCATACTGAGAAATAACATCCTGTTGGAGCACTTCTAGAGTCATATGTAGTTCATGTAGAGGCTCAGCCACTGCTGTAATAATATCACTATTATCTTTCATATTCTCAATATTTTCCACAATCATCTGGTTGAGGACTACAATATTTTTATTTAACTCGCATAGTGGTGTTGCTAAAGTAGTAATAAATGTAGCACCAGATATTTCCGAAACATGTTCTTCTTGGTCAATACCAGGTCTGATTGAAGCAATATTGTGTTTTAGTTCCTCTAGCACTGGGCAAATGTTTTCTAGTGTTGGAGTCAGAGATATTTTCGTATCTTTTGCAATTTCCATAGCTTTAATGCTACTTATTGCCGCTATGGTCTGCTCTATGTGCTCAATTATAATCTGAGCTTTAGTTTCTTCATAGGCGTGTATAGAAATGTCCTGTATTTGTTCAGAGTCAACGTGCAGACTTACTTCTTCAGCGTGGTTTACTGCTTCTTGTAAACCAACAATGACATCCGCTATGTTGCTCAAAATTGAGCAATTGAGTTGAGATTCAAACACGTTATTTACAAAAAAGTCTTGAACTATATTAAGTGTGTTACCAAGACTAGCCAGAGATAATACACTATCTGAATCAATGTTTTTGATTGAGGAATTCATTCTGTTAACAGTGTCACAAATTTCCATAAGAGTAAAATATTTCTTGGCATCGTTACTTTCAATAACGTTTTCTAAAACTTTTGTCAAGTTTTTATGAAAGACGTCCATATTAGTTTTAACTTCTGGTAATGATCCTAGTTTTGGAAGATTATTTTCTAAAGCAATGAGAATTTGAGCCATTTTTTGGAGCATTTCCAATTTGTTATCGCTCTGCAAGACATCAAATTTTCCAACTTTTTCCTCAATCATGTCAATCTGATTAGATATTTCATTTAAGTTTTGTTTGATTGATGTTAATGCTTTTTTGAGCACACTTTTGTCTTCTTCTGTTCTAGTTTCTGTTGATAACTGTTCAAAAGAGGTTCTCAATTTCAAAACTGAATCCATAACAGTTTCTATTATTTCAGTATTGTATTTGTGTAATGATGTTGTTGATTCCTTTACTGATAAACTTTCAATTTGTTCTAGTGCTGCTTGCAGATCTTGAATGGAAGCAGACATATCTATAAGTATAACTTCACTATTTTTTACTTTTGTCACATCTACTAATTTGCCACTATCAGCACTTTCAGTTATATATAGTAGAGAACTAAGAGGACTCTTTAATTCAAACACTGCTTTTTGAGTGTCTCTTAAATGTTTAGTTTCGAATGATGGTTCTTCTGTGTTCATTTCTATGGTTTCACTGAGCAAGTTTCTAGTTTTAATTGTGTCAACTGAATATTTAATAACAGCAACTATTTCGTTTGCCAATAATTTTATTTCTGATAATGTTTTGTCTTCAGTCAACAAGAAGTCTTTATTAGTTACCGAGCTAAGCTCCGACATTAACTTATGCATATCACTGTTGCATGTTTCAATGAAAGCTACGCAAGTTTTCTTAACAAGTGTCCTATTGTCACTCTCAACATCAATGCATTTTTCAACTATTGTTAACGATTGTTGAAGAGATTTTAGAGCTTTAGGTAGCCTGTTAAACAAAGTACTGCTGACTTCTTTAGATTCTAACACTGATTCTTTTGCTGCGTCAGTTATGCTGTGAATTTCAGAAAGAGGAGAAATCAGACTGCTTATAATTTCCAAACTTCGGGACGCAGTAGCAGCCGATGACATTAACTCTGATTTCAGGATAATGTCTCGTTCTATTACCTGAACATCATTTATAAGCTTTGAAAGTATTGAGCTAATATTAGTCATTTTGATCTTAAATTCTTCACTAGTCAGTGGTGCTTCCTTTGGAGTTTCATTTCCTTTCTGTATAATAGGTTCTAGGTCTTTGGTTTTTAATTCTTTGCTTAATGATTTTTCACTTCCAGAACTAGACCTTCTTGAACCGCGACTGCTACGACGTTCACGTTTAGGTTTAACAACAGGCATTTGCTCTGGTTCAGTCGAATACTTTTGAACTTCATCTTTAAATACAATAGACTTTGTTGGTTCTGGAGATTCTTTAACGTCTTCAACAGACGGTTTCGATGATTTCGATTTAGCTTTTCCTGAACTTCGTGCGCTAGCAAAACTTTCAGAGACTTGTGTGTCATCATCTCTTTTGTCTTCAGATAGTGATTGTTCTCGCGATAAGCTGAAGAAATCTTCTCCACTTCTCGCTGAGTCAGATTTTTTTCTGGAAATCTTTTTCGGAATGTCAGATTTTTCATCAGAGAGAATCGCCATTGTCTTCTCTAAATAGTCCTCACCTCCCAAGTCCGTATCCAACGATAGCTGAGGAGGTCCATTCTCATCAGCGATAGATATATCTTCAACATCGGCTTCTGTTCTTAAATCTTCTTCAGGTGTAGCAAAATATTCTGGTGAAACATCAATGATCACTGCTTCCATGACTAAGTTACCTGAAGTAGATGTTTCTTTCACAAACCTTAAAGGCGGAAGCTCGACAACGTTGTGTTCAGTAACGTTTTCCGAAAGTTGGTCTGCGTACATCTCAACAATTTGTAGTGCTTCTTCTTCAGTTAGATCTGGAGTTTCGTATAGTGAAACAGACACTTCTTTACCATCAAACGAAAATGAAATTTCTCCCTTATCATCTAATGTGATATCACCTACTGGAGTATCATACATTTGAGAGGTTCGTTCCTCATGGATTGTACTTAAGGATAGGTTTCTTTGAAGCGCTAGCTCTTCTTCTTTTTTCTTTTTAGCTTTCATGGAATCATCAAATCCAAGTAGCGAAGCTGAACTAGAAGCAATACCCATGCAGTTTTGGGCTTCACATGTGTACGTCCCAAGGCAACAAGTACCATCTTGACCAGATATAATTCTATGTATATCTCCTGGTTTCAATTCCTCTCCGTCTTTGTACCATTTAAGTACAGGTTGAGGTACGCCAATGACTTTACATTCTAAATTAACAGCTCCTTCCTCTGACATGATCGCTTGAAGATTTTCTAGGAAGCGTGGTTTTTTATAATGTCTTGGAATTACGAGTTTTAGGAAACAAGACGTGACGCTGTGTCCGAAATCGTTCATGGCTACACATTTCCACTCGGCCTGGTCTAGGAACTCGAGATTCTGTAAGTCAAGATGAAAGAGTCCCTTGTCTTCCTTCAGGTGGTGACAGCGCGCAGACTCGTCCACCGGCTGATCGTCGCGGTACCACAGCACGGAGGGCTCGGGCGGTATGCCAACTGGAACAATGTATAACATTTACATTCACGAAAGGTTAACCAACATTGAACGCTCAGATAAAGTTTTATAATAGAAATCAACATTATGTATCTCTTTTCACCCCTTCCCCCCTTCAAATACTTTTTTCTAAATACATACATAGTATTTCTATTAAATTGGTATCTAAAATAGAAGCTGAAAACCAGCAGCTTGCTTTTTATAGCTTGATTTCTGTATTATTCCTGTATGCCAAAAAACTATTCTTTCTATTTTCAAATATATTTTTTTACGATTGTGACCGAATTGTGGGAAAAGAGAGGTGAGGCGGACACTTGGCGGAAGTTCCAGAAATATGAAATATGGCCCAAAATTGAGCACTCTGGTAATAGTTTTTGATTGTGGAAATGTGACGTCTAATGAGTATGAGTAATGAGAGAGTCGTGCATGATACATTTAATTTACTATTACCGTAATTTTTAATTACCTTAATTTATTTTTACCTTTAATAGTAAAACGGAATGGCTCATCGATCTTCGCTTCTACACTTTTCAGGCCCTGGAGGAACTTGGGAGCCTGGTTTTTGGAGAAGAGCTGGAGCTTCTCCTCTTCATTCAGCTGGTTCTGGATGTCCTCGACTGTCAATTCGGCTGAGCTGCTGGCAGAGCCCATGCAGTTGCGAGCGATACAGCAGTAAGAACCTGTTAACAAAATCGAATCAAATATATTTAATTAATTATAGGACATCAGCGTAGGTGTATGGTATAACTTTCAAGTTAGGCATACCTAGTGAATTGGTGCCAGTGAGCTGGTACACATCTCCTGGTTTCAACTCCTGGCCATCCTTGAACCAGCTCAGCACAGGTGTTGGGAACCCGACCACCTTGCATTCGAAGGAAACCAGTCCTTCCTCCGTAAGAACCGCCTGGAGGTTCTCCATGAAGCGAGGTTTACGGTAGTTCTTGGGCACTGAAATAATCGTTTCTTTGTCATCATGAGCTGCATAATTTAGCATTGCTGGACCTTCCTCATATGCCATCACAATTAAGTTTTTAATGAGGAAATTTGCTATAATCTTCACGCTTGGAAGGCAGGGGTGCTTAAAGCCAGACGGAAATCATTCACATGCGACTGACGCCTGCCCGTACAGCTCTCCCTTAGTTGTCTGCTAATCCACGGGATGACATGGTTATATGTATGCTAAAGTATAAATAAACTACACCGCGTTATTTATTAGCTGTTTTCATGTTTTAAATATATAAGTTAAGATGTAAATAAAGAGTGATCAAACAAACAAACATTATCCCACCCAGGGTAATAGTAGAAATAGAAATTATAATTGACCGAGTGAGCGAAGCGAACAAAGGTCTCCCCTTCGACTACCAGGGCAAATAACTACTTTCCGTCAGTTGGTATACAGATTAAACGAACTTTCAGAATTTTTTTTTGATTGGAGGGGTACTTCCTCCAAGAAGTGGTAAACAGGGGGTACTGTATATCTCCAGCATATGATGTCTGATTTCGATACGGCTTTTTAATTATTTGAAAGTTTAGTTGAATTATGGAGTAGAGACAAAGTCAACAGTTGAAAAGATCGAAAAAGTCCAGCTTGGAAGCACCCGAGCCGAAGATTGGTAGTAACTACAAACATTGAGTAATAATAATGATATAAGCTGGTAGTACCAATCAATTTATTCCCATTGCCGTCTGAGTGAATTCATAAAGATAATATTACGGAAATGCCCTCACCGTCCATTGTGACGTAACAGGTTGAGATGCCAACTCGTCCGCCCGGACTTGTTGCCACGCACTTCCATTCTCCTTCATCGCAGAATTCTGCGGAGAGAACTTCTAGAAGATACCCGCCAACTCCATCTTCTAGGACGTGGTACCTGCAATAGTCAATAAATTAGAATACCATCTTTAGTCCAAGTCTATCGGGTAAATGGACGGGGCTGTATTTTTGAAATAAAAGGAATATTTCATGCAATCAATGCATTAAACGGTTGACGATTCGTGGCACTTTTCTTTGCACCATACTGAGAATCGAAGGCAGAAATCCAGACTTTGAGTCCAACTTGTGTTGAGGCTATTACCTTTCTCCGGCCTCGACTTTCCCCTCCTTGTTGTACCAGACGACGGTGCGCGGCCACGGCGGCACTACTAGGTGACAGCTGAGGGTCAGGTGCTCGCAGATCCTTACAAACTGCTCCTCCAACTCCTTCGTAAAGATCGGTGGTGGCTCTGGAGTTAAGCTGACGGACAAAAAAAGATGCTTAAATAGCGATTTAAGGTAATCTCTGCTCTCGGCTGTCTGAACGAATCTAGCAAGTCAAGTGTAGCTTAAGTATCGATTTGAAACTTTGCACATGTTTGTATGTAGTTCATATGACAATACAATGACTTTGCACTCTCGAGCTGATCTGACTCTTGAGCCAGGATGAGGATAGAGCAACTTGTATAATAATAAACCCTCTAGTTTGGAACACATTACACTTGGTGACGAGGGTCTGATGCTGGAGTCAGCGAGTTATTATTTTAAATCGATTACGGCAATAATGAGCTTTGTGAATACCCATAATAGCTCCACACAGCTTAAACCTGTAATGTCACATGTTATAATAACAAACAGTTGCATCTCAGCTTTAGAATCGGAACGCCCCTTATCATCATGCAGGTGTTGTTAAGGCCAATTATCCGTAGACAAGTAGTTACATCTATCTATGAGCAACATCTTACTGCGATCACTAATGCGGCTGCGGCGGTATTTATGGCAAATCTCTTCATGTAACTTCTGCAGTGCTCATGGTTTACGAGTAAAAGTATATTTTCCCAGATAACATAATGTGTGTATGAGTTAATTTGAAATTGTATTGCCATTGACGCAATGTTTTCACAGAATTTCGTTTTCCATTTACAATCGAACCACACAGTGCAGAAAAATAATTGTCCTTTTCATTAACCTGGCGTTCGTGAACAGTTGAATAAAACAGACCGCGTTGAAACACATACTGTCCCAGGACGAAACTAATTAAATATATTTAATGACCCACGGGACGCCTCGATTCGAGCGTTAATAATAAAATTGTTCTCAGTTGCAATTAAAGTGCTGCATGAGAATGAATTGCTGCAATGAGTATACAAATTAACAAGTTAGTAAAAATTTAATTTAAAAAAATAATAATTCAAAACTGACTTTGTACTTTACATTTACTTTCGAGGCTTAGTAGTAGTAGTAGTTATTGATAAATTATTGACCATCAATATATACGTATTAGTAATAATACGTACGTCCCCACTGCAGGGTCGCAGGCCTTTTTCTCATATAGAGAGTGTATGGGACATAGTCCACCACGCGGGACCAGTGCGCATTGGTAGACTTCACACACACCTTTGAATTTCTGTTCAGGAGTGTGCAGGTTTCCTCACGATGTTTTTGTTCCCCGAAAAGACAATGGTAATTATTTTTATCATTCGTACATACGTTTCAAATAACAAATTGTAACTCATTGGTACGAGCTAGGATTGAACCCAGACCTCGATTATTCATGGACTAAACCTCTACCCAACTGAGCTACCACGGCTTAATTATTATTGATACATAATCTTAAATGAATGGCGTACATTTGAACATTGCACTTTTGGGTAATTAAGGAACTGTTCCTATACTCCTCTAGTATATTTTATTAACTTTGTAGAACATGAACGTCTGTCTGATCTCGCCTCGTCGGACTTTCCATTAGAGGCTTTTACATAAGCACCACGCTTAGCAGGCGCATAGGGAATTGCAGTAAAATGTTGTGGGTTCTGGAGTGTTCGCGGAGGTCCCAGGGCTCCTCGACTTGCGCAGACGATGACCACCGAGGGGGTTTTAGTGGATTCAAATTCCACATTAAGAAGTCGGGTATATTTCAAAGATTTCTCCCTCGAAAAAAAAGGTCCCCTTGGCTTCATTTCACGATAGGCAAAATTTAATTTATAAATATTGGAGCTTGGTTGATCCTCACCTGGAGCTTGGTTTGACGGAGCCTTCCCTGCTGGCACGTCCAACGACGTGGACCTTGGAGGAGGAGTAGGCTCGCCCCATGCAGTTGGTGGCCTCGCAGGTGTAAGTGCCCAGCGACGTGGGGTCCTCAGCGTTCGCCGTCAACGCGAAAACATCGCCCGCTTTTATTTCACGGCTGTCCTGCATTCGTGAAATAATAAACAGGTTTTAAGACAAGCTTTTTTGTTGGCAGTCATTTATTTTTGTACCCATCAAGGCAAATAAAACGAGCCCAAACACGACAGGTTTATCATAGGTAGTTTAAGAGTTCCCCTGGCCACCTTCCGTCTTCCTCATCAGACCCTGGGCTCCACAAGGTTATAGTGTTCGTCCAGACAAATCAAACGAGCCTAAACGCGACGGGTTTATCATAGGTAGTTTAAGAGTTCCCCTGGCCACCTTCCGTCTTCCTCATCAGACCCTGGGCTCCACAAGGTTATAGTGTTCGTCCAGACAAATCAAACGAGCCTAAACGCGACGGGTTTATCATAGGTAGTTTAAGAGTTCCCCTGGCCACCTTCCGTCTTCCTCATCAGACCCTGGGCTCCACAAGGTTATAGTGTTCGTCCAGACAAATCAAACGAGCCTAAACGCGACGGGTTTATCATAGGTAGTTTAAGAGTTCCCCTGGCCACCTTCCGTCTTCCTCATCAGACCCTGGGCTCCACAAGGTTATAGTGTTTGTCCAGACAAATCAAACGAGCCTAAACGCGACGGGTTTACCATTCGTATGCTTCGATGCTTTCGTGTCCAGCACCAGACCAGCTCGATGGTACCATAAAATCGCATTGTCATCGAAACTGAATCAGCATGAAAAAATTCAACTCTGTAGGATCATAGAAGCGGCTCTCATTAATCTTGCAAGATTTGAACCGTAAAATCGTACATACATACTAACACTGCAAGTTTATAAACATTTATTCAATAAAAGCAATGATACAGACAGACCTGCGCGATGGCATACAGTGCCAAAAGGAGTCAAACCTATTGGGTATCGTTGGCATGTTCAAGATGCGGTTAGGTGCGACGCCCGCTCGGCAGCGACCAGCTTTTCTTTCTAAAAGTATGAATAGTCCGAAAGCTGCCAGTCTGCGCCGGAGTGGATATAGTTGCGAGCTACTATTTAAAATTACATACGTATAACGTAAAGCCCATGTTGACGAAGCGGTGGCTATGCTGTATTTCATCACCGGACACAAGACTGCTATTTAGCGGCAGTATGGCTATCTAACCAACCAGGCTGGCATAGAAAAAATACCCAACCATTAAACAAACTGCATATCAGGTAGGTACCACCCCGGTTAGGATAAAACCGACAATCTTTTAAATATCATCTCCTTAGCAATGTATTCTATTTTTAGTTACTGGCATCTACCGCAGCACCTTCGAGCTCCCACGCGAGATTCACAAAAAAGTTATATTACCAAGTAGTTGGCTGTGACGTCAACATACCTTGAACCACCTGAGCACTGGTGTGGGCACCCCCACGACCTTGCACTCCAGTGAGACGGTCCCTTGTTCTGTCAGCAGAGCTCGCAGTTCCTCGACAAACTCTGGTCGTTTATACGCCTTCGGAACTAGACGGTTATAACATAAAATTAATAAGCTATTGGCATTGGCTTCACCTACGAGTGGTCAACTCTGAAGAAAAATATACATACATATATCATTCAACATCATCAGCTAGGAAACGTTTACAGGTGAAAATAGTTCCCCCAACCACGGTATGCCTGAATGGCCGATCCCGAGCCGCTCGCATCCAGCAACTCACAGCTTTTTTCCAGCGACAAGTTTTGCGGTAAGTGGTCGCCAGACGAGAATTTTGTTAAATTGTACGATAAAGCCGTTGGATGGTAAGTGTGCGCACCCAGAATCCTCAACTTAATTAGGCGCTGGCTATGCTATGTTTCACACCGGAACACCACAGTGCTGTTAACATTTCTGTTTGCCGGCAGACTCAGGTAACACGGTGGTAGATAGCCAGGCAGACATAAGAAATACCTACCACCAACCAAACCGAGCACCGATATGTATCACTGGGAATCGAACCCTGGATCTCTGTATTGTTAGTCCGACGTAGAGTGCAGCTCACCGAGCACGTTGAGATGAGCACTGCAGCTGGCGCGCCCCCCGGCGTTCTCTGCAGTGCAGGTCCATCTTCCAGCATCGTCCACGCTGACCACGGATACATCCGCGCACCAGAAGTGGCCGTCTCTCGCCAGCGACACCCGGTCCGTCTCCATGAGACGACGCTCGTTGCGATACCATGTCACCTGACATAACACTTCTGTTACTAAGGCAATAGAAAGGGTAATAAATCTCGCACTCTATGGACGGTCGCATACAGTTATAATTTTGGCTTCAAGGTTTATAGTGTTGATAGAGCAGTTGCAAACATGGAAAATTTGCCGATAGTCGCTCAATCACTGCACGCTGTCTTACTCAATTATGGAACCAAAAAAACTTCCCGTGACATGGTCTGAATAGACTTCAAAAATCATCTCACCTTTAATCAGGGTAAAAGTAAGTTTATAAACTAACGCATGGAACTCCCTACCAGTGAGCGTGTTGTCTGAACAATATACCCAAGGAGTCTAAGTAGGACCTCGTCGACCTCGTCGTCACTCAGCATCAGGCGAGGTTGTGGTCAAGCGTTCTATCTTCAATACAATAACATGTCCCTGGCTGCCTCGTGATCTACGTGCAAGACAAATTTAATCAAAATCGGTTCAGCCGATTTGAAAAGAAACAGACAAACTTCCGCATATGTAATATTAGTGGTTGCATTGTACGCTAAGCTAAAACAAGAGTGTCGCATTTCATTTGTCTTATGGAAATTCTGGAAAAACAAAAGCAGAGATTAATATTTGTTCAGGTCCACCATTACGCATAAAGCGTTTTGCTTCTTGACTGGAAGTTGCTCAGGATTCTTCCACGCAACAGTTATTTTACCAAAACATTTTAAAATAGGATTGCTGGCTAAAAGTAATTAGTAATTAGAGGTAATTATCTAAAAATAGAACATCACATTATAATGGCGGAAAATGAATTTCATTTGTGTTTCTCGAATTAGGCATTTTTTAGTATGAGGTAAAGCTCAAGTGACGTCTAATATAGGCATTTACAAGTTTATAAAACAATATTAAAAAGACAGCAAGAAGTTAAACGGAACGTGTTCGTAATTTTCAAAATTTTTGAAGGTATCACTTCTACCACGTGCTAATTGCACACACGTTTTTTTATCTAACCCAAGGTCGATTCAATCCAGAGCTACGTGTGTATAATACAGATCTATAATAATCCGAAGCTACTCGTAAATCGCAAGCGGCTGCAATAATATTTCAAAGAAATATGATGCTTTCTGTTTCATTCTTACTGGCACACTTTTGTATACAGTACTTATCGGATCAATTGAATATATATGTCCATACAGTTAGTAGTATACGGCATTAATAGTAGCAGAGCCACTTCATGAGCATGAGCACTATGTGCCTCCGAGGTGCCCACGCTCACCATCCAACGGCCTTAACTTCACTTACCATCACTTGAAATTAAAGCAGAGTACAAACTCATTGTACATTTTTATAGGTTATGATGCGATACTTTAGTAATAAATTCACGTAAGCACAAATTCGCAAACGCAAGAGCCTTATAAATAAATTCAGATAAATTCGCAAACTGCAACAGGTTGACAATGAAGAGGATCCAGTTAATATTTGATGTTCATCAGGCATTTTAAATTTAATACTTGTTATTATGATTATTTTGCAATACTCGAAGTCATCAACAGACTATACACGTCCCCATTGCAGGAACTTAGGCCTACTCTCCTACAGAGAGTGTATGGGACATAGTCCACCACGCGGGACCAGTGCGGATCGGCGGACTTCACATGTCTGTTGAAGACATGCAGGTTTCCCCGCGATGTTTCCCTTCACCGTTAAGCAATCGCATAATGTACTTGAATTTAAAAGCAACCCATAGGCGGGGAACTCACGGCTGGATTCTAACCCGGAACCCTCAGATTGAGAGGGTATGCCGTATAGAACGGCAACATAATACTGTCCACGTGACAGCACCTCCTTTACATTGTTTACCTGGACGCTGTCAAAACAACAGCTTCTGTGTGCGAACTAAAAAGCACATTATAAATATACTAGCGGATGTCGAGATTTAAAATAGTAGCATTATGTCACTCGAGCGTGCGCATTCCGCGAACGCCCAAGGCCTATTCTCCGCCGTGTTCATTTGCTATAATGAACTTTTCGACAGTGATATGCCATTCGAGGTAAGGGCTAAATAAATGGGAGCTATTTCCGTTCGTTGTCAGTGCTGAGATTGCTTGTTGAGTTGTCGCTAAGAGGTCACCGTTTCTCGTATCCGAAAATTTGCTTTACATTTGGAACAAGAAAAATAACCAAGGGCCAGATTATTATAAATGTAAAATTAACCCAATGTCTTAAAAAAAGGAATGGATGTTCACCAAAGAGTAAAGTATTAAAGTATCGTTTACAATAAATCAGCCACATGATCGTCAGCCGCGAATAGTCAACACCTACAGTGACCCCACGGTACGACAAAATGACTGGTCCCGAACCATTTGCATCCGGCGACTCCCTGCGAACTTTACCAGGTCGTAGGGCCAGTTAGGGAGAGGTCGGCCAGGTATACTTCTCCCAGTACGTATGCCGCATCCGCCACATGGAAATAAATCTTATTCCGTTCGTGTTGTTTTTTTGCATTTATCGTCATCCCCTTCCGTATCCCATTTCTCAATCGTGGTCGTCTACGTAAACCTGAAGTATTGGCATAAGTACTAGCTTTTACTAAAGCGACTGCCATCTGACCGTCCAACCCTGATGGGAAATACTATAGTAGGGAATGAGGCTGTTAAAAGATCATCAAGCCACCCAAAGGCATCTAACTTGGCATAACGACAGCTGTCAGATAAAAAAAAATGACATTGTCTCCACCGGGAGTTGAACCCGGGAATCTGAATTCAATTCAATTCAATTCAAATAAACTTTATTGCACACACACACAAAATAAAAAAAAACAGAAAAGAAAAGAGAAGAACATAAAAGGTACAATCAAGGCGGCCTTATCGCTAAAAACGATCTCTTCCAGGCAACCTTGGGGCAGAAGAATCTCCGACAAATGCGCAACGGAGGCCGTTCGCTCGCTTCTCAAATTTAATTCAAATAATAAAAATCTCATTTAAATCCTCCACAAAGTTTTTACATTTTATAAAATCAACTGTGGGGTCTCGTGACTTTGTAAAGAATGGCTGCTCTCCACCACCGGACATTGATGTTCTTAGCGGGTTTTGAAATCACTCGAAGAACCGATAACCGGTGGGAAGTAAAGGTTCTCGAGTGGCGACCACGTACCGGGTCACGTCTACCAGGTCGTCCCGCTACTAGATGTACCGACGACCTGGCTAGAGTCGCGGGGAGTCGCTGTATGCAGGTGGCTCGGGACCGGTCCATGTGGCGTACGATGAGGGAGGCCTATGTCCAGCACAGGATATATGTATATAACACCACGTCTTAGCTTGTAAAAAAAACTAAAATATTTATGTTTAACGATTTTGATAAACAAATACTCATATTAGAGGGTTTGAGGTCTGCATCTATTTGTCAAGGTGTGCTGGAGGAAGTCAATGTGGAATTTAGCAAGAGCTAACACGAAGTTCAATGACCCCATCAGCTGATTGGAGAGTTGTGATCTGAAGCAACGCATTTTTGTTGTTCTGCGGTATCTTTATCACGCCTAAAACATTTATTACATAAATAGCTACCACGAACCCTACCCGCCACGGACGGCTTTGTTCCCCTTTTCTGTTACACTCTGTATATGTATATATTTTAATGATAAAATGAATTTCACGTCTTCTGCTGCATCTGTTTCTCGTGGGAAAAACGTGGGGCCCCCGAATGCAAGCACTATCCATACTTAAAAGTTTAGCCTCCACGTACTGTGTCTGTGTAAAGGTTTTGAATATAATTTTCTTTTTTTAATATTTTCGTCAATTTCGTCAACAATGGATGCCGCGTCGCTCTACAGATCCTCTGTTCCGTCCTCGCTCGTTAGGATTAGGATCTCTGCGAGCGAAACTAAATGTAAGCTGAAAAGCCCATCGATCGAGTCGGCGTAGCCCCTTAATTTAAGTTCCCCCTAGCTCTTTTTATACAAACCTACCTACTAACAAACAGTTAGATCTTATTTGAACGAAGGGGGAAATTCTGGACATGATCTAGAAACGAATATTTGTGTTTGTTGCCAAATCTTTGAGACCGTGTTTCATATCGTGAACATAGAAAAATTTAAATCGTTCCTTGACTATGTTTGAAAAACAGTTTAATGTAATCAATACTCTTTTAGATTAAATGCGCTAGCTCACTTTGGAAGAACTCTTCTCGAAGGGCCAAGGGTTGATCACTCAACTTATCTCCCTGGACATCCAGCATGGCAATGATACCGTCACGTTTGATCTGGGGGGTGGTTTCACATGCCAAGTAAAGTTTTCTGTACCTTGCACTCTGTAGAGCTGCCGATCTCAACGAGGAACCGTGTCCTCGTGCCCACCTTGACGGCGAGGTCCTGCAGCCGACGGAGGAACGTGGGGGGATCCTCGCCAGTCGGAGCCTCGTCTGGAGACACCTCCAGACGAACCCGAGCCGTGTCTGTACCGGCAGCATTGCTGGCCTGCATGGAACAAGTTAGATCATTGTTTATTTGTTATTCTGCCTGTGACTTTGTCTGCGGAACTACTACTACTACTACCGGCAGCATTGCTGGCCTGCATGGAACAAGTTAGATCATTGTTTATTTGTTATTCTGCCTGTGACTTTGTCTGCGGAACTACTACTACTACTACCGGCAGCATTGCTGGCCTGCATGGAACAAGTTAGATCATTGTTTATTTGTTATTCTGCCTGTGACTTTGTCTGCGGAACTACTACTACTACTACCGGCAGCATTGCTGGCCTGCATGGAACAAGTTAGATCATTGTTTATTTGTTATTCTGCCTGTGACTTTGTCTGCGGAACTACTACTACTACTACCGGCAGCATTGCTTGCCTGCATGGAACAAGTTAGATCATTGTTTATTTGTTATTCTGCCTGTGACTTTGTCTGCGGAACTACTACTACCGGCAGCATTGCTTGCCTGCATGGAACAAGTTAGATCATTGTTTATTTGTTATTCTGCCTGTGACTTTGTCTGCGGAACTACTACTACTACTACCGGCAGCATTGCTTGCCTGCATGGAACAAGTTAGATCATTGTTTATTTGTTATTCTGCCTGTGACTTTGTCTGCGGAACTACTACTACTACTACCGGCAGCATTGCTGGCCTGCATGGAACAAGTTAGATCATTGTTTATTTGTTATTCTGCCTGTGACTTTGTCTGCGGAACTACTACTACTACTACCGGCAGCATTGCTGGCCTGCATGGAACAAGTTAGATCATTGTTTATTTGTTATTCTGCCTGTGACTTTGTCTGCGGAACTACTACTACTACTACCGGCAGCATTGCTGGCCTGCATGGAACAAGTTAGATCATTGTTTATTTGTTATTCTGCCTGTGACTTTGTCTGCGGAACTACTACTACTACTACCGGCAGCATTGCTTGCCTGCATGGAACAAGTTAGATCATTGTTTATTTGTTATTCTGCCTGTGACTTTGTCTGCGGAACTACTACTACTACTACCGGCAGCATTGCTGGCCTGCATGGAACAAGTTAGATCATTGTTTATTTGTTATTCTGCCTGTGACTTTGTCTGCGGAACTACTACTACCGGCAGCATTGCTGGCCTGCATGGAACAAGTTAGATCATTGTTTTATTTGTTATTCTGCCTGTGACTTTGTCTGCGGAACTACTACTACTACTACCGGCAGCATTGCTTGCCTGCATGGAACAAGTTAGATCATTGTTTATTTGTTATTCTGCCTGTGACTTTGTCTGCGGAACTACTACTACTACTACCGGCAGCATTGCTGGCCTGCATGGAACAAGTTAGATCATTGTTTATTTGTTATTCTGCCTGTGACTTTGTCTGCGGAACTACTACTACTACTACCGGCAGCATTGCTTGCCTGCATGGAACAAGTTAGATCATTGTTTATTTGTTATTCTGCCTGTGACTTTGTCTGCGGAACTACTACTACTACTACCGGCAGCATTGCTGGCCTGCATGGAACAAGTTAGATCATTGTTTTATTTGTTATTCTGCCTGTGACTTTGTCTGCGGAACTACTACTACTACTACCGGCAGCATTGCTGGCCTGCATGGAACAAGTTAGATCATTGTTTTATTTGTTATTCTGCCTGTGACTTTGTCTGCGGAACTACTACTACCGGCAGCATTGCTGGCCTGCATGGAACAAGTTAGATCATTGTTTTATTTGTTATTCTGCCTGTGACTTTGTCTGCGGAACTACTACTACTACTACCGGCAGCATTGCTGGCCTGCATGGAACAAGTTAGATCATTGTTTATTTGTTATTCTGCCTGTGACTTTGTCTGCGGAACTACTACTACTACTACCGGCAGCATTGCTGGCCTGCATGGAACAAGTTAGATCATTGTTTATTTGTTATTCTGCCTGTGACTTTGTCTGCGGAACTACTACTACTACTACCGGCAGCATTGCTTGCCTGCATGGAACAAGTTAGATCATTGTTTTATTTGTTATTCTGCCTGTGACTTTGTCTGCGGAACTACTACTACTACTACCGGCAGCATTGCTGGCCTGCATGGAACAAGTTAGATCATTGTTTATTTGTTATTCTGCCTGTGACTTTGTCTGCGGAACTACTACTACTACTACCGGCAGCATTGCTGGCCTGCATGGAACAAGTTAGATCATTGTTTATTTGTTATTCTGCCTGTGACTTTGTCTGCGGAACTACTACTACTACTACCGGCAGCATTGCTGGCCTGCATGGAACAAGTTAGATCATTGTTTATTTGTTATTCTGCCTGTGACTTTGTCTGCGGAACTACTACTACTACTACCGGCAGCATTGCTTGCCTGCATGGAACAAGTTAGATCATTGTTTATTTGTTATTCTGCCTGTGACTTTGTCTGCGGAACTACTACTACTACTACCGGCAGCATTGCTGGCCTGCATGGAACAAGTTAGATCATTGTTTATTTGTTATTCTGCCTGTGACTTTGTCTGCGGAACTACTACTACTACTACCGGCAGCATTGCTGGCCTGCATGGAACAAGTTAGATCATTGTTTTATTTGTTATTCTGCCTGTGACTTTGTCTGCGGAACTACTACTACTACTACCGGCAGCATTGCTGGCCTGCATGGAACAAGTTAGATCATTGTTTATTTGTTATTCTGCCTGTGACTTTGTCTGCGGAACTACTACTACTACTACCGGCAGCATTGCTGGCCTGCATGGAACAAGTTAGATCATTGTTTATTTGTTATTCTGCCTGTGACTTTGTCTGCGGAACTACTACTACTACTACCGGCAGCATTGCTGGCCTGCATGGAACAAGTTAGATCATTGTTTATTTGTTATTCTGCCTGTGACTTTGTCTGCGGAACTACTACTACTACTACCGGCAGCATTGCTGGCCTGCATGGAACAAGTTAGATCATTGTTTTATTTGTTATTCTGCCTGTGACTTTGTCTGCGGAACTACTACTACTACTACCGGCAGCATTGCTTGCCTGCATGGAACAAGTTAGATCATTGTTTTATTTGTTATTCTGCCTGTGACTTTGTCTGCGGAACTACTACTACCGGCAGCATTGCTGGCCTGCATGGAACAAGTTAGATCATTGTTTTATTTGTTATTCTGCCTGTGACTTTGTCTGCGGAACTACTACTACTACTACCGGCAGCATTGCTGGCCTGCATGGAACAAGTTAGATCATTGTTTATTTGTTATTCTGCCTGTGACTTTGTCTGCGGAACTACTACTACTACTACCGGCAGCATTGCTGGCCTGCATGGAACAAGTTAGATCATTGTTTATTTGTTATTCTGCCTGTGACTTTGTCTGCGGAACTACTACTACTACTACCGGCAGCATTGCTTGCCTGCATGGAACAAGTTAGATCATTGTTTTATTTGTTATTCTGCCTGTGACTTTGTCTGCGGAACTACTACTACTACTACCGGCAGCATTGCTGGCCTGCATGGAACAAGTTAGATCATTGTTTATTTGTTATTCTGCCTGTGACTTTGTCTGCGGAACTACTACTACTACTACCGGCAGCATTGCTGGCCTGCATGGAACAAGTTAGATCATTGTTTATTTGTTATTCTGCCTGTGACTTTGTCTGCGGAACTACTACTACTACTACCGGCAGCATTGCTGGCCTGCATGGAACAAGTTAGATCATTGTTTATTTGTTATTCTGCCTGTGACTTTGTCTGCGGAACTACTACTACTACTACCGGCAGCATTGCTTGCCTGCATGGAACAAGTTAGATCATTGTTTATTTGTTATTCTGCCTGTGACTTTGTCTGCGGAACTACTACTACTACTACCGGCAGCATTGCTGGCCTGCATGGAACAAGTTAGATCATTGTTTATTTGTTATTCTGCCTGTGACTTTGTCTGCGGAACTACTACTACTACTACCGGCAGCATTGCTGGCCTGCATGGAACAAGTTAGATCATTGTTTTATTTGTTATTCTGCCTGTGACTTTGTCTGCGGAACTACTACTACTACTACCGGCAGCATTGCTGGCCTGCATGGAACAAGTTAGATCATTGTTTATTTGTTATTCTGCCTGTGACTTTGTCTGCGGAACTACTACTACTACTACCGGCAGCATTGCTGGCCTGCATGGAACAAGTTAGATCATTGTTTATTTGTTATTCTGCCTGTGACTTTGTCTGCGGAACTACTACTACTACTACCGGCAGCATTGCTGGCCTGCATGGAACAAGTTAGATCATTGTTTATTTGTTATTCTGCCTGTGACTTTGTCTGCGGAACTACTACTACTACTACCGGCAGCATTGCTGGCCTGCATGGAACAAGTTAGATCATTGTTTTATTTGTTATTCTGCCTGTGACTTTGTCTGCGGAACTACTACTACTACTACCGGCAGCATTGCTGGCCTGCATGGAACAAGTTAGATCATTGTTTATTTGTTATTCTGCCTGTGACTTTGTCTGCGGAACTACTACTACTACTACCGGCAGCATTGCTGGCCTGCATGGAACAAGTTAGATCATTGTTTATTTGTTATTCTGCCTGTGACTTTGTCTGCGGAACTACTACTACTACTACCGGCAGCATTGCTTGCCTGCATGGAACAAGTTAGATCATTGTTTATTTGTTATTCTGCCTGTGACTTTGTCTGCGGAACTACTACTACTACTACCGGCAGCATTGCTGGCCTGCATGGAACAAGTTAGATCATTGTTTTATTTGTTATTCTGCCTGTGACTTTGTCTGCGGAACTACTACTACTACTACCGGCAGCATTGCTGGCCTGCATGGAACAAGTTAGATCATTGTTTTATTTGTTATTCTGCCTGTGACTTTGTCTGCGGAACTACTACTACCGGCAGCATTGCTGGCCTGCATGGAACAAGTTAGATCATTGTTTTATTTGTTATTCTGCCTGTGACTTTGTCTGCGGAACTACTACTACTACTACCGGCAGCATTGCTGGCCTGCATGGAACAAGTTAGATCATTGTTTATTTGTTATTCTGCCTGTGACTTTGTCTGCGGAACTACTACTACTACTACCGGCAGCATTGCTGGCCTGCATGGAACAAGTTAGATCATTGTTTATTTGTTATTCTGCCTGTGACTTTGTCTGCGGAACTACTACTACTACTACCGGCAGCATTGCTTGCCTGCATGGAACAAGTTAGATCATTGTTTTATTTGTTATTCTGCCTGTGACTTTGTCTGCGGAACTACTACTACTACTACCGGCAGCATTGCTGGCCTGCATGGAACAAGTTAGATCATTGTTTATTTGTTATTCTGCCTGTGACTTTGTCTGCGGAACTACTACTACTACTACCGGCAGCATTGCTGGCCTGCATGGAACAAGTTAGATCATTGTTTTATTTGTTATTCTGCCTGTGACTTTGTCTGCGGAACTACTACTACTACTACCGGCAGCATTGCTGGCCTGCATGGAACAAGTTAGATCATTGTTTTATTTGTTATTCTGCCTGTGACTTTGTCTGCGGAACTACTACTACTACTACGGGTCAATTGGCATAAAAATTGCACATGTCCTTCTCCGGCCTTTCAACTATCCTTTTACAAAAAATCAAGTCATTCTAAATTTCTTTTAATTTGTGAATACGTATTATAATTAACGCGTTCAAAAAGAACTAAAAAACCGACTTGAGCTGCCATCAAAATATTCACCTTTGTTTTTGTTGATTTTCTCAAAAGCGCTCAATAAATTTTGATAAAATTTATATGGGACCATCTCTGAAGTATGCTCTACCAAACAAAATAGAATCATCAAAATTAATTCACAACTGGCGGAGTTATCGTGTAACATACATACACACAAAAATACAGTTGAATTGATCCGTTTTTGAAGTCCGTTGAAAATGAATGTTTTTGGTGAATTTATCCCATGTTTTAATAGTCATTCTGTTATTCGGGGCGGAGACAAATATAACAAATCAAAGATCATAAAAATCGTTGCAGCCGTTCTGGAGTTACGAATGTTGTAGCTAACACCTACAATGCCCGACCACTGTGTGTGCCCAGCGGACCACAGCGGACCACAGCGGACCACAGCCGACAGCGACTGTACAACTTCATTTTCAACACGCTCTTGGCTTAGGGTTTACCGAACACACGCAGTTCACATGTTTGCGTGATTCTTGTTTTTATCGAAGAGACAAATGCGGCGCGCCCCGTCACCCTTTTATTTGGTTGTCTATGTTTGCAAGCATGAACCATAGCCAGAAGCTATAGTTACCGACGCAAGGGATAAACCCAACAGAAGTAAATGTTAGAAGTGCAAGCATACTCAAATTCTTTGGCGACGTCAGTCTATACATTACTCTCTCTAGTTTGGAGCATGCTCTTTACTTCATATTTGCAACCTTTATATTTTTGCGGAATGTACTCTCATTATTTAATTTGATACTAATTTTAACACGTGCCTCTAGTCAGTGACGTAGCTATGCAACCGAGGGCCCCTGGGAAAAATTAAACTGGGCCCCTGTTTAAACTACTAAATATGTTGAAGGTGCAAAACTACTTCATCACACGGCATGATAGACATTTGCGTTACGTCTTGTTGAAGGAATCTACATCAACCTGCTAATTATATTTGAAATAATTAATTTAAACACAAACAACAACCATTAACGATGGAAAAGTTTTCTTTGGCATCAATGGAACCGTTCAAGGCATCTGAGTGGATGGAGATGGGTTCAACTAGGATATTACAAAACTTTTTCAAAAGTGATTCATGTAGTCTGAGGGGCCCCTAGATGATGCGGGCCCATGCGAACTGCCCCGCCTAGCCGCATGGTAGCTACGCCACTGCCCCTAGGGCTTGCCACCGAGGAGGAGGAGCGGAGAGGCAGACCGGCCGATGGTCAGCAGGCATGCTTTGCTTACTTGCAGCGTGTAGACGCCGCTATCTCCGGTGCGGGCGGCCGACACGGTCAGCCGGACGCCGGTCCCATCGTTCGAAGACGTAAAGCGCTCGTCCAGTGACGCACCAGCTCGGCTCCTGCAACGTTCAACAATCAATACACAATAATGACACAAACCTTTTCAACACACTTGCTTGTAAAATGTCTCTTGTTGCACCGCCCTTAGGTTTACAACGTAACTAATAAAACGCACGTTCTTGTTCGGTGTGCTGGTGACGGGCGGCATTGCGATATGAAGATACATGAGCACGCAACAGAAGACCGCATATAGACTCTCCGCTCTCTTTAAGAGGGTATGCTGGTGTCAAAGCGCCCATACAAACGTAGTCCAGTCATATTTTTAGTATTAAGCTATGAAAATCTATGAAATTTTCAAGACACAATCTAGAAATAAATATCTGTGTCGGTGGTGAGTCAGATTTTCGTTTAAATATATACTTCCAGAGTTACAGGGCGTCAAAGAATTGTATTTTACGGTAGTAAAAAGCCCCAACTTTGAAGCTGATTTACAAGAGTATGAATCAATTTAGAACAATTTGGAAAAACCACCGACATCTGAGATTTCATTAGTATACTGCATTAAAAAAATGGTTACATAATATACTGTATCCTTCAAATGATCCCTGGACTACGAAACATCCAAATAACGGGTGGATAACTTCGCGTAGTGTATGCTGTCTCACCGTACGCGCTCGGGTAGGATGGGGCTCAGATAGGGACAGCAACAAAACAATCCAGATTTGAACGGGGCCACGTGGTCTTACCAACATAGCCTCTTAAACAAAGCGTAGTGATAAATAAACCCATATCATGATAACAATCTATAATATCATGATAACAATCTATAATTGTATATTATGTAAAATAAAACTAGCCATGCGCGCATCGGACTTCGGACCCTTCGTACGCAGGATTTCAGTAACATTTTCTATATAAAAAAGGCAAAAATCATGTCTGTTGTATGGGAGCCCCATTCAGCACGTCATCTGCCATTTGCTGACTCATCAAACAAGATTTAGATAATTAACGCATTCAAAAAGAAATAAAAACCGACTTCAATTGCCTTAAAAATTTGGTTTTTGTTGATTTTCTTAAAGAGTGATAAATCAATTTCGATCGATAAAATTTATATGGGACCACCTCTGAAGTGTGCTTTACCAAAACTAAAAAAGTATTATCAAAATTGATTCACTAATGGCGGAGTTATATAGTTATAAAAAATCATTACGCGTCGAATTGAGAACCTTCTCCTTTTTTGAAGTCGGTTGATAACTAGCACGTTAACAATAGATTTTCAAACACTTTTGCCGCCAGAATATTTTAATGACAAATAATCACGACATTCTAAACGGTTTTCAAAGAAGTATAATCATCATCATAATCATCGAAATCAAGTATCATCAGCAGAGCCGGTAGACTCCACAAACCTCAACTTGACTCTATAACAACTATTTCTTAAACATTCAATAACAAAAATACTGCGCCTATTTTCCCCACGACAAATATCACTGAAACTGATTTCAGAAGTACTTTAGGACTCAAATAAGCTTATTGTCAAGCAGCGATGACAGCGTGCAAGGTTCACTGAGTTAATCAGGGGCCAACCATACAATTTTACAGATTGTTATTCAAAACGCATATCTGCGCTGCGGCACACCCTGCCCACTTTCAATGACAAGTCCCCTAACGAGCCAGCAAACAAAGGATGCATTTCTCCATTGAAACGTTTCTGTTGTGAATAACATAATACTAGCAACGTAGCAACGTTGGCAGTTGTTGGGTGACTACATCAAACAGTGGTTAGTCTCCAACTCTGGGACCCACTCAATTTTCCGCGGCTCCTCCTTTCCCGCAAATATTCCTTCCATGTTCTTTTTTTGAATTTGTGGAAAGTCCACTTTTCAACTAATGGGACGCATAGATTGAATCCTTCAGTCTTATAGCGGCCATGTGTCAAAAACCAGCCATTACAGTTCGCATGTCTACCGTTTGACACGAGTCTCCCTCATAATTTTCCACGTCAGATATCACATAATCGGATTTGCCGCTGTGAGGGGATTAGCGTTGCAGAATCAGGGAATGAGACAATAGTGTTCCCCTGTAGGTGTAGGTGCAGGTGTAGGTACGTCCCATGACCCCTGCAGGGAACCACTCTCGCGTGGCCAGCTCTTTGTCGGTCCGGTCTGCACTCACACAGCAATTATTGTATGAATGGTATATACTTCAAATTTGGAATACTTGTTATTAACAGCGACCAGCTATCACTACAGTTACTGGGGTCAAATGGAATATCTTCCTTTCTACCTCTATATTGTAAAATAGACTTTTCTTTTGTGTTTAACCCACCTTATTTTAGATGGGGTTTTAAAGCAAAAAACCTAATTTGCTGACAGTTTAAGAAAAACCGGAAAACTGAAACGATGATGTTTTTAATTGGTTTTCTTTAAGAAAATATTCGAAAAGCTATCCAAAGCTAGTCCCCCTACTAGATGGACCGACGACCTGGTTAGAGTCGCGGGAAGTCGCTGGATGGAGGTGGCTCGGGACCGGTCGATGTGGCATACCATGAGGGAGGCCTATGTCCAGCAGTGGACGTTTCCCGGCTGATGATGATGAGTATCAGTATGTTTTCTTCCAGACACGGGACCCGTGGCGAGTTGGCGACCTACTCCAACTCGCTCGTGACCAAAGTTTATCAACATAATGTCCTTAGTTCGTTTTAACGTCATCGAAAATTAGACCATGCTGCCCTCGATCCTTGGACTCATTTTCGAATCGGAACGGCCGGCTATCGCTGGCAATCGATCAAAAGTGTATCAATTGCCGCTCTGTCAAACACTTCACCGAACAATAAGGAGTGGGCGGACGAGCGGCGACGACGTCAGCACTGCGACTTTCAAAATCGGTCCAAGAGAAGCAACTATATTAACCCTTGCTTATAGATAACGCCTAGTAGAAAAAGTGTTAACGGGATTCCGCTCAGAATACTTCTATACTAAACTCTGTTGCCATAATCTTTTGAAATAGAATATCTGGCTTTGACAAGTGATTACCTAAAAATAGTAGATGAAATTATACCGTCGCGAAATCCGAAATCATTAACTTACAACTGTGTAGGTAGCTACAATAGCAGTTACGCAGCTAATGGTCCCTAGATGGCGCTTTGAACAATAATGTAATAATAGTGTGTAAAAATGACAATTGTTCGCGACATCACAATCCGATGTCCTATTTGTAGATAGTTTGTAGATAGCTATTATATTTTAAAAGATTATGGCAACAGAAATTTAGTATGAAACTTTTATCAAGCGAATATTCTTAAGTGTACAGCATTTTACATTGCATTTATGAACTGATAACATCAATAATTTGTAAGTGTGTGTGTGAGATGACAGCCTTCCCAGAGGTGGGTGACAAGACCGGTCAAGTGCAAGTCGGGCTCGCGCCCCGGGCCCTCCTTGCAGAATATCATAAATAATATTCACCGAATCATCCTCTAATAAATGCACCTAAATACCATTTTCGATTTAGTTCTGCTACACGTCACTAGATTTTCGTTTATTGTATTTGGGCATTTTATTCTGATTTTAGTATTTGTTGTTATATCGGCATAAGAAATACATCATCTGTGAAAATGTCAACTGTCTAACTATCACGGTTCATGAGATACAGCCTGGCGACGGACGGACAGCGGAGCCTCAGTAATAGGTTCCCGCTGGTTACCCTTGGGGTACGGAACCCTAAAAAGGGGAGAAAATATTCACTTGATGATTGAGTGCATCATCGCGATTCTGTGCGGTGATGTGTTCTCATCTATAAATCACTGTAAGTATTTAATGTCCGATGCTACCAGCGAGTGAAAGCTTTCGCGGGACTGTGGCGGGAGAAACTTTTGTGAAAACTCAATTGAGTGAAAACCCAGACCTTTCCAAAGGAATTGAATTGATTCCAAAATGTGTTTTGCGCTCATTTTGTTCATCATCTCGAGTTAAAGACAGTGAAACTATGGATGGCATTTTCACAGAAACAAAGCAAGTGACGTCACAACTAGATCTAACAAAAACTGTTCATATTTACGAAAGAATGGTAAATGTGCTGTTTATGTGTCTCGGACTAAAAAAAATTAGGGATTCGTGCCCCAAAAGGAACCCTTATCGAACCAATTTGTTATCCGCCTGTCTATCAATTAACTTTTTCTCAAGAAATCGTAGAATTATCAGTATGAAATTAATATAAAAATACTCAATTCCTTGGATCTGCGACAGTATTTTCGTTAGAGCATTATTCGGTGAGCTTACCTATTATTTGTAAAAAACAAGTGCAACTCTCACTTATCCCGTTTTTTTACAATCTATCGGTTCAAGCATCACACAGAACTGAGATGGTGGGAGCCGGAGACAACACTCATTCACGCTGATGAAGTCGCGGGAGAAATCTAGTATATTCGTAGATCTTCGTAAATGTAAGTAACGAGTCCTGACCTTATAAATTACAACTGTGAAGTGTTCAACAAGAGCGCGGCCTCACGTGCACGCGGCCGTAGACACGAACAATGGCTGCACGAGCCTCGCGCAGCCGTTGTATAGAGTTACTGGGCCGTGCCGTGCCGGCAGCCGCAGCAATGCTGTTCCAGTGCAAGCTGTCGTGCAAGCAACTGCTCGTGTTGGTCAAGTTTGATTTCATTCATTCATCGACGCCAAGTAATCGAAAGTACATTCCACCGAAAGACCATGTACGGTAGAACATTTCGACGACGAACCATTTTTCCGATAATAAACTGCTAGTTAAGTTAAATACATAAATACATTTCATTTAGCAGCTAGTGCCAAATGTATCACATATGGTATAAAAATCATACGAATACAAAAGTATAGTTTAAATAAAACTATATACTTACACGCTGTGGCATGTATTGACTATCGCAACTAGCACGTCATGCACAGAGCACTGTGCGTAGTTGCCGCGAACTGTCACCGCGCCGCGCCGGCGATGCAGGCGCGGCGCGGTGACAACGCTTTTGTCACTAATGCACTAAAAAGTTCAAAATTGATCGAAAATTGATCTATAGTGATTCGGGAAAATGTACTGTCGGTGAAATGGCCTTTCGATGAAATGATCTATTGGTTAAATTGACTTTCGATTACTTGACGACAATGACAACGCTAGTTTGACACACTTTACGAGCACTGGATGTAATAATCATACTAGTTAATTTTGAACCAGTTCCTTGCGTTTGAGATTAATTTTTATGTAAATCTGTAAAGCTTTTTTTAACCTATGATGGGTTTACATTTGGCCTCCATCTCACCTGATGGTAAGTGACTTGGGTAAAAAGGTGTTAGCTAGCCAAGTGGACATAGAAAATGTCCTAACACCAACCACCTACCCGAGTACCTGAGTGCCGATAGGGACCCCTGTAACATCACCGCCTGCCCAACGCAAGTCGGATGATGTGGCGATCTCATGGCGGGAGGCTCACGTCCAACAGTGGACATGCAGACGATTATGATCATCATTGACGTATGAACGGGTTATTTTTTCGGAATGTTTGTATAGAATCTGCGTAACAAAAATCTCCTTTCCTATCCGACATTTAGTCCCCAACAAATAACGCACGTAAATCTTTCATCAAAGACCGCTAGGAAACAATGCATCTATTTATATATATTTTAAACGGTCCATAAATCATTACTTTAGACTCTGGAGTATTGCCTTTGATACGGTTGTGAAATGCAGACCATTAATATGACGAGTTCAACCAAGATAAAGGGTAAAGATGTTATACAACAGGCCCTCGACTATCGCATCATCAAAAGTGACACGTTCCACTGTATTTCATCGTTTACATACGATAACTTCATACTAATCAATAATTTATCTAACTCGTAAAATGACAAAATGTTACTTTATTTAGAAAACAGATTCCTTAATGCGTTCCTTGAATATATTGCCAAGTCATTTGAAGAATAACTTTAATGTATAGGTGAAGGAAAACAGCTCGAGGAAGCCTGCACACTCATGGGAATAAATTCAAAGGTGTGTGTGAGGTCTACCCATCGGCGCTGGTCCCGCGCGGTGGACACATACACTCTCTGTATGAGAGTAGGCCTGAGCCCTGCAGTGGGGACGTATATAGGCTGGTGATGATGGTGAAATAAGAATTATGAAAGTTATACTGTATAGTTCGTTTACCTGTGTAATGTCTCCTTGTTTGTTGTTGCTGTGAGTAATACCACAACTTAGCACAGAACACGATAGATAACATTACTTTTTGAGTTGTTTTTCTAATAAACAACAAAAATATTGTGAAAACAATCGTAAAATACCAAAAGGTTTGTATTTCGACAGGACACTAGGGGAGGCTGTTTTGTTTCAAAATAGTTTCACGGCTGTGTCTCTTCTTATTGTGTCTTTATCGTAAATATCGCTTTATAATTCGCACACTTTAGCCATCTACTACGAGTATGTAGATGTACTCTACTCTACTAAGATCTAATTCGATACCACTACTCATCATCCCGGCCCGGCCAGAGCCACCTGCATCCAGCGACTCCCCGCGAACCTAACTAGGTCGTCGCTCCATCTGGTAGGGGGACGGCCCAGTAGACTTTTCCCGGTACGTGGATGTCACTCGAGAACTGTTACTCCCCATCGGTTATCGGTACTTCGAGCGATGTGGCCTGCCCATTACCACTTCAACTCACTGTCTCGTTGAGCTATGTCGGTGCACTTAGTTCGACTACGGATTTCCTCATTCCGGATTGTATCACGTAGATATATATATAGCTTGTTCCGTTGCTCGCTGAGTGATTTTTAGCTTGGTTACGACTCCTAAGTCATCCAAAAGGGAGGGTGATGTCCCTATCCTACAATAGACTATGATAGTACTCGTAATTTGTGCAGATCTGTCTGTCCTGGATCTCGAGCCCTGCGCCCGACATCACCGTGCATCATCTGGATGTGTTACGCGCCCCGCTACTTCAAATACGCGTGATCTAACGTAGCGATGAATGGCCGACGCCCCACTCCCACTGGCATGTTCCGAATAGCTATTTATTCCGTACAGCTGTATTGGGATGACACAATGCGCGGACTCCTGCCCAGCTAGCACGGTTACACGGAGTGTTTGTGTGCTTATGCTCAATTTATGAGTAACTATATTCTTGTTTAATCGCAATAAAACACGTAACAATGTTACCGCCTCCGAATGGCTGAGTGTTGGATTCACAATCCGGAGGTCCCGGGTTTGATTACCACCAACCAAACCGAGTACAGCCAGTGATGACACACGGAACTGAAACGTGGTCCTTTACTATGGGACGAATAAACAAGCTCAAAGTCACTCAGCGAGCAATGGAACGAGCTATACTCGGAATTTCAAAACGTGATAAGGTCCGGAATGAGGAAATAACCGGTGGGGAGTAAAGGTTCTCGAGCGGCGACCACGTACCGGGAAACGTCTACCAGGCCGTCGTCCTACTAGATGGGCCGACGACCAGGTTAGAGTCGCAGGGAGTCGCTGGATGCAGGTGGCTCGGGACCGGTCGATGTGGCGTACCATGAGGGAGGTCTATGTCAGGTGTGGTGAGGTGTGAGCTGCAGGCAGGGACGGCGGCGGGCTTTGCATGGCCTTGGGTTCAACCTTGTACAATCCGTGACCTCCCGTCCCCCGCTTGCAGCGTGTCCGCGAGCAGCCGCGGACACAGAATTTCTCTAAACTATAAATATCTTAGTTGCGAGACACCAATGCCGCGGCCAAGCTAGTAGCCTAATTATTCTTGAACTATCGAGTGCTCGTAATTGTACATATTGCATATTGTTTTTTAGGGAAGTAACTAAGACTAACAAGTATCAAATCTGGCCTGCACTTATACAATTTAAAAAATTAAGAAATAATCAACTACTAGAGTTACATTTCTGTGTTCATTTGTTTTATAAAAAAAATTCGTTTATGTGAAATCATTCTTTTTGTTTCATCAACATCGTCCAGGAAACGTCCACTGCTGGACATTTACATTGACTGGTACATCTAGTAGGGTCACGGCGCGGTAGACGTTTCCCAGTGCTTGGTTACCACCCGACAACTCTTACTCCACATAGGTTGTGTGTTATTCGAGCGATGCGCCTGCGCATTGACTTTTCAGCCATTTCGACAATATTTCACACTACTTAATTCCTAATGTAGTTTCTATTTTATCGCGGTTTCAAATGTCGGATGTTGCCTCACGGCTCGTCGTAAACACAATCAACAGAACTAGTTGCTCGTGCACATTGTAAACAGTGCAGCGGAAGGCGCAGGCGCAGGCGCTTCCTGCTCCTGCCTCATCTAGTTGACGGGTTTCAACCGACTTTAAAAAAGGAGGAGGCTCTCAATTCAACTGTATGTTTTAGTTATGTGTGTTACGGGATAACTCCGCCAATGGTATTGACTTCTTTAAGAACTGTAATACTTTGATGATCTTTCTTATTTCAATGTTTGTAACTCAGTCAAGCATAAAAGAATGAAATCATTTTGATGCAATTCGGCATCCAATATGTTCTGGTTTGTATTAAAACACACGTGATGTAGTGACTTCAATTGCCCTAACAGTCTACTTTTACTAAGGCAAATTTGAGATTTTTATCGTTTTCTCAGAACCGTTGTCAGAACTAGACCAAATTGAAATGGGACCACACGGGAAGCACCACCTTTCAAATAAAAAAGAATCATCCAAATCCAAAAGCTCTGAGGTAACAAACATATTTAAAAAATACCTTTCGATTTGATTACATCCTCCTTCTTTGAAGTCAGTTAATAATACACGTAAGTACGAAAATAAAGATCTAGCAGATAAAGTTGCGAGGAAAAGATAGTATACTATCATCAGCGTCATAATCGGCTACTCTTCGATATGAGCTCCCCGCACAGGTGGGGATTTGCGTTAATCACCACGCCTGGCGGACGAATTGATGACCGCAGTAAGATGTTCTTGTAATATATATTGGTTAGGTTAGGTTAGCCGCCCATCTTCTAAATATCTTTTGTCGCTTTTTGTCGTCTTTTGCGACACCCGCGAAATGACATGACGTAGTCATATTCTAAAGCCGAGATCAAAGGATAAGTGTTGCATATTAAACAACATTTATGATTATCTAAAAATTTAGGATCAAATAACAATATCGACTGAAAAGAATATTTTTTTATCTCACAGTGAGACCATCATAATCAATAGGAACCAAAATCAACTACGCTTGGCGGGCGGATTGGTGATCGCAGTAAGATGTGTTTACACATATGAGTATAATACACGTCGGGACTAAAAATTCGGTTGTCTCGGGATCGATTCCCAGTTGGGGTACTTATCGGTACTCGGTTGGTTCTCAGTACTGCATGTTCTATGTCCGACTGCAAAGCAGCTACTACTAACATGCTACGTGAGCCTAGCACTGTTCTGCTCCGATATGAAAGGTAGCAGAGTCAGCGCCTAATTACCTAAAGACTTCTGGATTCGAAATTATCCTCATGTGAGATGAAGGCCAAGTGCCCACCCACCATACATTTTTTTAAAGTACTATGTAGGCAGATGGTGATCCCATCTCCGCGAGATAACGTAGAATGGGCCTATTCTAAAGGCGGGAACGCACGACAGAGACCAGCGTATCTGTCTTCATTTGTTTATTATAAATTATAACGTTGAAGTAATATTTTAAACTCAACACGGATATTCATAGCGGATTGTTCTTGACCGCATTTCTTCTCTCGCAGTTTGTTATTTTACTCTCAATCAGTTTATACAATTTACCCGACTACGTTTTAAAGTAATAACTATTAAGTCATATGTTTAGCGCCTGTTTCCAGTCCAGAAGTTGAAATTTCAGAAGTTTCTAGAAAAATTCCATGTTTGTTTAACCTTTCTTCCCGTCTTAACCTATCTTAACGGAGGGACAGAATGACTTGATTTTTGTATAGGGACTGTTGAAACACCGGAAAAGGGGATCGAGCAAGTAGTCCGCGCGGACGACGTCACAGGCAAAAGCTAGTACTTGAATAATCATAAAACCCGACTGCTTAGAAAACAAACTTAAAATATTGAAGCAAGATAATATTACAATAAGGGCCTTTCAAGCTAAATCAAAAACATCTTTGGAAAAAGCTTTTGATTTTGACTTTTGTGATGATAAAGTGCATAACACATTTAAAAATCATACAGCTGCGCACGCGAGGTTGTTTATTTGTCCTTCCGCCATTACGTGCTCGGTCAGCGGCGGCACCGCGTAACAACATTCACTACAAAGATTTACAGAATTCTATTTTGAATTTTTGGGTCCCTGCACCGAATAAACAAGTCTTAGTGGTCTCTGGTCCAAAGGTTGTGCACCACTGGCCTCGAGCATGAAGTGAGCATGTACTTCCATGAAAGAATTTCTGAAGTCCCCGCAGAATAAATCGCAAGCGATAGAGATTCTGAGAAATAAAACGAAATGAATTTAATCTCAAAAGAAGCTGCACAAAAGCTCCTCAGCGGCTCAGACTTGGTTCTCTAATTAAAGCTTAAAGCATTAAGGAACTATTAGTTTCACGATAACCGGATTTATATCAAAGCTGAAAAGATTAAAAGTTCGTCAGCCTCTCCACAAATAGACAGAAAAATATCAGTCGGAGTAGGACACGTTTATGGCAACTCAACTGAATTTATTGACATAACACTAATGGCGTCAAAATGTGTAGAATTGTTTGTTTGCAACACGTTTCAGGCACTGTTTTGATCTCTTCTAAAAAGGTAGCAGGAAATGGTACAGTTTCGATGGCGGAACGAAACGTATAGGAAAAATTCCCGCGTATCTCCAGTCTTCTTGTTTACCTCCTCCCGTCTATGTCTATTTTCTTTATTGTTTTTGTTCTAGATTTTTTTTCCCAATTTACTTGGTCATTATTACACATAATAAAATCGTAGGGGTAAAAAGTCTGTACACCGAAGAAGAAGCCAATATCTTATTCTATCCGTATTTACGTGATTAACACGTATGTATACCCGTAAACAATTACAGCTTTCTAGCCCCCGACGGACAGATGGTCAGAGCGAAACTATAAAGGCAATCGGTGTTTTACACTAACTAAATATGGTAAAACAGTTTATAAAATTATTGTTTTAAATCCGTACCTACGCTTGAAGAGAGAAGTAAGAAAATATCATCTTTAACAATAGAGTTTCTCATGTCAAGTTTGAAAAATAATTCGTTCTCATTATAAATATTGGACTTCAATACCTACCAAAAAAGGTTCGCTGCGAAAAATAGAGCTTGTACGCGTAGTTTGGATAGTTAAACAGACAGCTAAATTATTATTTTTCATATCAAAGACATACTATACTACGATTTTGAGACCCTAGGCCACAGATGTATCAAGTGTGAACCTTAATGTACATAACAATACTGTCATAAGGCGTCGCAGCTAAGGAAAGCTTTCATGTGGAAAACGTAAACAAGGTGGGCAATACCTGCGATATAAAGACGTCCTCAAACGGCACCTTAACGCTTGCTGTATACCGACCGACAGTTGGGAGAAGCTCGCATCCCAGAGGACGGAATGGCGCTCTACTGTGCAGAAAAGGGTTGACCAATACGAGCAGATGCGATTGCAAGACCTGGATGTGAAGCGCCAAACAAGGAAAAACCGGCCTAAGCTCTCCTACACGTACACGTACAACTCGGCTGGACAGCTACACTGCGCTCCGTGTGGGCGCGTCTTTAAATCCAAGTTTGGGTTCACGAGCCACGTCAGAGCGCACCACAACCTGGACTTGGATGATTGAGGGAGTCGCCGTCGACGGACACGGCGAGGAGGACTATACAATATATACATAAAAATACTGTGACTACAGCTGTTTAAAACCCGCGGCGTTCTATACCAAAAAGAAATGTAGTTGATTTCTCTAAAATGATTCGAGAAGCCACAAAGAATTGTGGTTGAATTTATGTCTCAGTGAAACATTTAGTCTTTGAATAAAAAAATTACATTCTCTTTTTTATGAATAGGGAAATAATAGACAAGGTCAGCATTGTTAAAATATGGGTTAAATTAAAAAATATGTTTCATCAGCAGCAGCCGGAAACCGTCCACGTCCTTCCCTCGCCGTCAAGTGACTCGTACAAAAAAACAGAGACCAAATTCGAGGGGTTTACAGATTTACTGTTATCTTATTGTCATCAAAAAGTTTCATATCGATACAACAGTTAGAAGTTTAAAATTTTTTTTCTCAAAACTAAATCTATACATATTGTGTGGGTTGTCGTTGGATAGATGTGTAGTGTAGAGGTACATGCGTACGTCATCTGCTTCTTTTTATACTACGAGTATAACAGTTTTCTCCGAAATCACTATCGGGAAAATTCTGATACAGTTTTTTTCGGGTTCCACGGAGCTAAATCCCAAATGGTTTTTTAATTAGATCAATTAAAAAATTTGCATTGTTGTCTATTGTTTTCGAACCCGGACAGTCGGACCCACTCCATCCAAGCTCACGCCACAGTTAGAAGAACGAACTTATCTCAACAGAAAGGTAAAATCATTTAGTACCAAGTAATATTTGAGGAAATCCGTAGACGAACGAAGGTCACCGACATAGCTCGACGAGTCAGTGAGCTGAAGTGGCAATGGGCAGGCCACATCGCTCGAAGAACCGATAACCGGTGGGAAGTAAAGGTTCTCGAGTGGCGAACACGTACCGGGAAACGTCTACCGGACCGTCCCCCCACTAGATGGACCGACGACCTGGTTAAGGTCACGGGGAGTCGCTGGATGCAGGTGGTTCGGGACCGGTCGATGTGGCGTACCATGAGGGAGGACTGTGTCCGGCAGTGGACGTTTCCCGGCTGATGATGAATATTTGAGACGTATAACATTTTTCCCACCCGCATCGTCAACTTGTGTCTAGCTGCAGCAATGGTGCGTGCGTATGGGCATCGCTACACACGCAGTAGGCCGCGCCGCGCTGGCGCAGCTCCAGGCGTTTACCGAATCTTGCGCAAGATCCACCGTCCCGCCAGCGTGTGCTCCGTGCACCTTTGATACAACTATTTGTTATCTGTTTGTCTCCCGCGGCAAATACGCGTTGAATCCGGACGCTATTTCATTATTTACAACCTGACTAAAACGACTTTGTTTACTTTCATATTGGAAAAAATATCACTGAGATCAAATCTCATGGATTTTAACTTAAATCTAATCATTCGCTTATTAATGTTAGTATTTTACTATATATGGATTATCGTCTGTTAATGATTATTATACAATAATGTATATTTTAATAATTATTTTAGTATTATGGGTTCCATATATGTTATTTTTGATATTTTTCTCTATGTACACTTTTTAGTGATGTACGACTATCTGTTTATGTACTTATATTATGCATAATGAATACATAAATTTTGGTAAAGGTGTGTACCTCTAATAATTTCAAAAGTGCGAGTTGGGTTTGTGAACGAAAGGTTCCGTACCACCGTTTAATATTTAACACAAGAATATAAACGCACATACATTTTCCTTTTAAATTTCGTTTCGTAGCAAACAAAGAACCCTTACAGTTTCCCCGTGTCTGTGTATTCGCGGCCTAGATCAGAAGCTCTTTGTTCTAGTATTGATCACGCCGACAAAGTGGTAGAATAAAATATTGAAAATATTTTTGACCCTCCCATTCACGTTTTTATTACCACACCCCCTTTTATACCCCTTCTGAGTTTGCATATTGTGACGGTATAAAGTGCATCGGTCAGTATTGTTACGATAGCGGCCAAAGTAGATTCGTACATACTTTGAAAATGTCAAGCGTATATCTGTTACGTTTCAAAAGATACATCATTCACAATGCAGGCGGACAGCAGAAGCTCTCGCGTGTTTGTCCCTGCACAAAATAAACCCACTGTCATAGTTTTATTTGATTCATCAGCCTTGGACTTTCTTTAATAATAATAAAATGTAGGTCGGAATGCGTGTGGAAACTTTTCATTCAATTTGTCATTTCCCCGAGGTCTCACACAGGTGACACGACACGCTCATTGGCTCATGGCATTAAAGTGGAAACTAATTTAAACTGAAGTAAATATACTAACAGCACTTAGCCGACATTTGATCCCAGCTTTAAATAATTACCGCGGTCAAAAAAAACCTAAAAAGCCGAACTGAGATAAGTGTTCAGCATTCATCCCATAAAATGTTCACCCGTGGAGGTAGACTTGTCTGGGTACATATGTAGTTTTTGTTGATTTTCTCAATAAGTTCACATTCAAATTCGATAACATTTATAGGACACGGGACCACCTCTGAAGTATGTTCTGCCAAACAAAAAAAGAATCTTCAAAATCTATTCACAATTAGTGATTCGATTCGCGAAGTTATCGCGAAACATACATTAACCTCCTCCATTTTTTAAAGTCGGTTGAAAATGATTGGACCGCCAGCCAGCTAGCTAGCCAGCCAGTCAGACAACCAAGTGATTCTATAACGGTTCATTGTTTACTTTTCGGGTGAGGAACCCTAAAAGTTAACGAGTTTTTTTAGTGGGTTGTGCCCGATCTTGTGTTGTACGACGCCGCGAGATCCACGAGTGTGTCAGGGGTCAGAACATCCCGTCAACAAACGGGACTGTTATAATCTCATTCTGTCTGTGTGTTGGTTTGTCACAGCTGATTACCTCAACTAATAATGCTATCGACTTGACACTTGAAATTGTTACAGGAATTCCGCCATGGAAACGACCTTATATCAAAGTAAGTTTTTTTCCATGGTACTGAATCCTTTAGCGAATCCATATCATATACTTGGCCGGATTTGTAGTATGAATGAAAGTCTTGGTAAAATATTCTACCTTCGAAGTATCTCACCATAATTAACGCGTTCAAAAAGAACTAATGACCGACTTCAATTGCCTTAAAGTTTTGTTTTTGTTGATTTTCTCAAAGAGCGCTCAATCAATTTCGATAAAAATTTATATGGGACCACCTCTGAAGTATGCTCTAACAAACAAAAAAGAATTATAAAAATTGGATCACTATTGGCGGAGTTATCGCTTAGCACACATACAAAAAAATACGCGTCGAATTATACAAATCCAACAATATTTATTGACTAAAACAATTGAAGCCATACAGTCTGTCATAAGGGAGCCCTGTGCGACAGGTGTAGGCTCTCTTTCTCTACGGATGACATTTTGTTTTGTACAATATTGTGATGTAAATTATGAACGTCAAAATTGAGAACCTCCTCCTTTTTAGAAGTCGGTTTAAAATAACACCTAATAGAATAAAATCGCAATAAGGTAATGAATACCTTAGATTTCGTGGGTTTTCGTCTTATTTGTGTACTTTTCCCTGAACCTCATGCAGACCTGTGTCAATTAGTATAACACTCATAAATAAACAGATCACATTTGAGAGCAATGAATAGCAAACATATCAGTCATATTTATCGCACCATCAGATAATAAATCGAAAGGGCCGGGTAGAAAAAATAAGAACAAAGCGACTGGCCACTAGACGGTAAGTAGTTCCCAAAAGAATTCTACCCAACCTCAGAATAGTAAAACACTGTATGCGACATCAAGCAACATTGCTTTTCAACAGTCTGTCCATTCCTTTAAGAGACGTTTCCACATATAACTCCTTTAAAGTTAAACTCAAAGATTTCTTGTTGAAGGGATGCTTCTACACGGTGCAAGAGTTATGCAGGGGTCTCAAATGTAATTATTTATAATAATTTAATTAAATGAAAATTTGATATTAATTAATCAATTAGTTGTAAGCCTATTAGTAATATTCGTATTTAATTTCAAACACAATAATAATTGTTTTTTGAATAAATGAAATGAATTGAATTGTTTTCTAGCACTGTTATTTGGTGGCAGACACAGCTATTGCAACATGGTGGTAGCTAGCAGGCGGACATTTCCTACCACCAATCTAACCTACCACCAACTGCTGAGGATCAACGTGCCCGCTGCGGATTGTCAGGCTAAGCGTGCAGCCATTGACGGTACGGAGACGGATGCACTCTTGAATCCATGTGCTTCTGCCCGCGGCTTCGCTCCCGTGGACTTTAGGGTGTAACGTTTAACTAATTGGAATATACATACTTGTTTTTCTCTCTTCTTCTTTCATTATTTTTAAGCATTCAGGTTTTTATTTTTCTAACAAGGTCGCGGGCAGTCGCTAGGTGCAAGTGGCTCGGGACCGATCAATATGTTTCCTAGCTGATGATGATCATCAACACTATTGTTAATCATTACTTCCTATCTCAACTTTAATTTACAATTAGCAACAGCCTTGCTGATCGCACTCTATAATTTATGTTTTACGCTGGTTACAATTATTACAATAAAAACATTACGGTTCCTTATTCGCAAGCAGCAGAGCAGAGAAATCTTGAGTGAATATATTTGACAGCAAATTATTTAACAAAATAACCAACTAAGACAAACCACCCGACCTACATCTCCAAGCGAAACTCACGAACTATATTATTTGAATTAAATGCAACAATTAATTCTAGTAACAACTTTTTAATTTTAACGACTACAAAATGTAAGCATTGAACGGACACAGACATTCATGTGGAGCTCCTGAAAACAGAAGCAGAAGAATCCGATCAAACTAAACCAACAATAAATCCTCTAACGCATGCCAAAGTATATATATTTCACTGATATTACAAACTTAAAAATACTAAATTATTTTCGTCAAGGCAACATTTATTTCGGCGCGATGCTGAAGGGGCACGATTTCACGGGCGAACGATGAGGCTAAGTTCTACATGACGGGTCTGTTTGATAGCTAGCACTAAGTTATGTAACTAGATGACACTACGTTATCACTTGTTGTTCACTGCCACTACGTACGGACTCTGGAAGTACCGACGCAGCACGTATGGCACTCCGCGTAATTCTTGAATTATAGCGATAGCCACCCACATATACCTTGTGTAGATTGAGGAGCCGGACCTTAGGGGTCCCTGGGCGGCGTCACCTTTACAACAATTACTGCCCATCTCGCGAGCTCATTTCGTATCGGTTAGAGTTCGCGGTGGCTAGGCGCGCACTGATGCCGCCCGAGAGATATTTTTGTATGAGCGACGCTAGCGCCCGTGTTTACGAGTCTACGGTTCGACGCCACGTTTCTAACAAGTCGGCATATCTATCTGCAGTAACGCGATTGTTTCCAAACATTGCATTCAACATAAATAGTTGTACATGTTATTTACCTTTTCATTTGTCTTTGGGTAGAAACTGACATATGAATGGAACCGTATTTTTTATTTACTGAAATAATTTCATATTAATTCATGATTTTGATAAAAACAAAACTATATTTTACTACGAAATTGATGTAGCTCGTGTGGGTTAAAAAGTATTAAACTAAATCATTTAAAAAATATATTATGTATACTCATACAATGTAAATTGTGTGTGTGTGTGTGTGTGTGTGTGTGTGTGTGTGTGTGTGTGTGTGTGTGTGTGTGTGTGTGTGTGTGTGTGTGTGTGTGTGTGTGTGTGTGTGTGTGTGTGTGTGTGTGTGTGTGTGTGTGTGTGTGTGTGTGTGTGTGTGTGTGTGTGTGTGTGTGTGTGTGTGTGTGTGTGTGTGCGTGTGTGTGTGTGTGTGTGTGTGTGTGTGTGTGTGTGTGTGTGTGTGTGTGTGTGTGTGTGTGTGTGTGTGTGTGTGTGTGTGTGTGTGTGTGTGTGTGTGTGTGTGTGTGGTCTATCCCATGGGCTTGTGATAGTGTGTGTGGGTTGTCGGTGGATAGATTTGTAGTATCACATGCGTGACGTTATCTGAGAGTATATAGTATAACATTTTTTTTTCGAAATCACTATCGAGAAAAATCCAAAACCATTTTATTCCAGATTCCTTGGAGCTGAATCTCGAAATGGTTTTCGAATAAGATCGATTTAAAATGTTGTGTTGTTGTGTTTAAAATGTGTACCTAGCAGTGATGATGATGATCTAGTAGCAGTGTAAGTGTAAACCAAACTATCTTATCACGGACTAGATAAATAAATACATACAAAAAGTTATTTTATGAAATTCTACTCTACCACTTTGTTGGCGTGATTAATATGTATACCTTTACTAAATTACAGCGTTCTCGTATTGAGGGTCTCTGCGCTGACAGAACGAAACTATAAGGGTTCCTTGTTTGCCCACGAAACCATAAAAAGGATTCTTTCAAGACTCAGGATAATCTGTTTTTAAATTTATAAACATTTTATTTGTTGGCATCTATTAAAAAATATAGAGGAACCACTACCAAGTAAACAGGTAACTAGAGGATTTTCGTCGAAATCGGGTCACGAATATTTCCAGAGGTGGTGGTTGTAATCTGAAATAAACAGCTATTGTCAAGGTTTTGGTGATCAGCTGAGGACGAGAGAGAGACGAAATCAATTCATCAGTGCAAATAAATTATTTATACCTATTTAATGATGTTTATGTATTAAGTATAAGCCGTGGTAGCTCAGTTTGATAGAGCGTCAGTACAGGAACAATAGAGGTCTGTTTTTGATTTTTTTTAGGATGGATGCGGAGAGCAGAGGACCGAATTGAGTGGCGCACTCTGGGAGAGGCCTATGTCCAGCAGTGGACTGCCGTAGGCCACAGACGAAAATAAATTGAATTGAATGAAATTTCACTCCAATATCAGCGCTGAAACTTACAGATTTTAACACCCACCAACCCACAGTGTATGTTTGAAGAATTACGTTCAAATAAACATGACTTGCGTACGATCGGCGAGGTCTGTGTTCATCCGAGCCCGTTTTCCGGCTGATGATGAAACATTGGTTCATCATTGCTTTATTATACTCAGTGTACGATACAATGGCAAATTTATTAATCTGTACCATTGCCAACCCATTTTTCATTTTAATATCTTACTAGTTTGCTTATGTTTTAATTATTTGATCATAGATTATTAACGTAAGCATATCTTTCCGCCCCCTTTTGAACCTTTACGCAACTGAAGCTGAAACAAACTCCATGCCTGCGGTCGCTTACGTAATCGTTCTCTAGCCTCCCAACAGATGTCGTTGTCGCTAGCTAAGCTTAGTAGCATCGATCGTCGATAGATGTCGCCTCCATCGAGTCAACAGATGGCGCTGCGTGTCTCCTTAGATCCCGAATAACCTCATATTTATTTTTGGTTTGTAAAAGGCAAACCTTGGCTGACATCATTTGGAAATGGCTGTTTTATATTAGTATACGTCAGTTGGATAGCTATTAGAAAGCTTGTGTAACATGAGCTCGGTTGGTTAGTCACAAAACGCAAATGTGTTTTGATTTAAAATACTGTTTGTGACAGCTCACGTCCCGATGCAGATAACAATGTTATTGTTTTGCATTTCATTTCAAACTATCAGTTGCTCGCGACTTCGTTAGGACTTGCGCACAACTCACCAAATTTCATTGCAATAGGATGAACTGTATTGGAATGCATACGGGACAAACAAAGTAACATCAATTTGTTATCATAATTATGATCAATAGCACTGGACTGCAAGTGATGGACATGAGCCTCCTTCAATAAATAATTCACTAAATCCTCATCCTTTGCAGGCGTATTGGAGATCGCAGTAAGATGTTGATACGTAGATGTCACTGTCGATTGCAATCCTAGTAGTGAAACCTCTCCAGAAGGCAAGTTCAGTCAGCCAAGGCATCATCAGCCAGGAAACATCCAATGCTGGACATAGGCCTCCCTCATGGTACGCCACATCGACCGGTCCCGAGCCACCTGCATCCAGCGACTCCCCGTGACCTCAACCATGTCGTCGGTCCATCTAGTGGGGTGACGGTCCGGTAGACGTTTCCCGGTACGTGGTCGCCACTTGAGAACCTTTACCTCCCACCGGTGATCGGTTCTTTGAGTGATGTGGCCTGCCCGTTGTCACTTCAGCTCACTGGCTCCTATACTTCGTACATTCTTGATTTTAAAACGCGCCTACCAAATAATTGTATTTTAATTATCATTATCGTATGTTTTGGTTTACAACTTTAAAAAAACCTTTTTATTTTATTGATTTAGCTATCAACCACAAGAACACTTACATTACACAAAAATCTTACATTATGCTTATTCTCACCACAAGAATATAGAGCAATTAAAAATTAAATAAAAGTAGCTTGAAACCAAAGACATTTAATAGTAATAGACCGGACAAAGCAAACAAAAATGTTGATCCTAAACTTATTACCAATTGGTAATAAGTTACTCCATCTAGTGTCACATCACGTCACGCGGCCGTACAAGATATTTGACATACCGTTGACTTTTGAGATCAAAATGTTTATATGAAACGTTTCCCAATGCCCGCTCTATAACCTATTACTATATTTAAATCTCTCTGCTTGAAACCTTATTTAAATACGTACAAAATAGGCAAGATGGCGTCAATGAAATGACATTTTGCACTTAGTACAAGTAAAACGATTTGTGGTATTGGTACAAACAAGTGGACCTACTAGTCGGACCAACGACTGTGAGAGTCTCGGGCTTGAGCTCCGTGGTCATCGATGAGCAACCGGCCCGTATTTCTAGACAAAAAGGTTCAATTCAGTTGAAAGTTTATCAAGTTCACACAAAAAAATTCTTGACTTGAACACTTCAAATTATTAGTTTTGTATTCCCACATATACGTATACACAGTAATACACGGTTACTAAAACTAACCAATTAATTACTATAATTATATATATACATTATACAGTTGATATAATAAATTTTAAAAGCAAAATGCATTAAGCTAAGAAAACAAAACAAATTATTACGAATACAATCAATCAACAGTAGATACACACGCGACTGTACAACTATCGGAACATTTATAAATTTATTTAAATAATAGGCAGTTTATATGTATGTATATATTTATTTATAATTTATTTATGTTATGTACATCGTGTTTTTAGTTATTGTTTGGTTTTTCTAACACATACATAATATATTCTATTCATTCTAATCATAAATAATCTTCGGTAATATTTGTACGAGTATATACGAGTATACATGTATGTAGGTCTACTTTCAATTTATTTATTTTTTGGACGCTCCAGTGTGAGTTCTGGGATCTCTCTTTAGGGATAGGCAACTCAAATTGTACAATTTTATTTTAGGCAGTCTTTGTAATATGTACAATAAACAAAGAAGAGGAAAGAGTTATTGAGATGTTATTGTTTTAGTAATGTCTTCAACGCTTTCATAACCGAGGGGTGATTGAGAGCAAGAAACGAATTTGTCAAAGTAGTTTTTTTCTCCATAAAACTAGAACCGTGTTGCAGTCTAGTTACAGTGAAGATATATTTTATATTAGACAAAAGGAAATAAAATCAATACCGAATGATGTCTGCAAAGATATCCGTGAGCCGTGAATTTGTAAGGACGTTTGTAATTAGTGGATTTCATCCCTGCTTAATAAAAAGATTACCCCACGTCCATGATACAATAAAACAAGGTTTGTTCTTTACCAAAGTGGGACAAAGAAAGAGGATGTAATATGGTACAAGTATACGTCACGATTAGCGCTGCCAATATTTTAAACAATTACGAGTTTTGGTAACAATGACCACAGCTGATGCTGCTTACGTATGCTTGTCTCTTGAATTCACCCAGCTGTCACGGGAATGGAATACCAGGCTTACCATCTTATTGTACAACATGCCCACGTGATTACAAAAGTCGAAGTGAGAGAGAGGAAACAATCGTTCTGCCAAAAACTATTGCGATCAACAATGTGACTTTTAAAAACATGTGTTCATTCATGGATGTCAGAGCAGAGCAGAGCAGAGCGTCGTCGTCGCAGCAGAATATTACTGTCAAATGTATATATGTCGAATGAACTTGAAATTGCGATTGCGTTTGTATACTGAATTTCTTAATGCAAAGCCATTAAAGCCTACTTCCATTCACCTTACGAGGAGAATATAACTGCTTTGTAAATGAATATGTCACAGTTATTCACAATAAGACTTTTGGGGGTTGTGTGGACTGCCATGATGATGTATGACAGATTAATTTCGAGATCTTCAGCGACATCTATCGAGTCCGTTAAGTACCCAACTATATACTGTATACTGATAATGAAGAAAAAACCAGCCAAATATGGAGTAAACATTCCTCATGAAATTTGCATTCATTTTGCATCATCCAGGAAACGTCTACTGCTGGACAAAGGCAACGGCTTATCTGGTGCTATATATAACTTACAGTTTCAATGTACCTAGGTTGCATATAGACGTGCAAATATTATATAAGTAAGGTACTTTACAAAGTCGGGTTTGTTGGAACTCTTACAACTATAGTACGTCTGGACCGAAGTACATAGTGTTTGATTTGTTGTATTTGTCTGCATCCCAAATAGCAGAATCATGTGTAAGGCTCATTAGTAATGCTGATGTAACAAACAAAGCAGATATTTATAAATTAAAATTACATAATTGTATTATTCGCAAGCCGTCGCGCAAGTCACATTCTGGGACCAGTGTTCGATTGAGACGAGAGCCGACGGAAATATCATTTTGCGACGGGTTTTTAAAGGTAGTTGGCTTTGAAAATTGTCTATAGATCACGCATAGCCTGTAGGCGAGCCGGGAGTCGTGTTCTGCGCGCGCCGCTTCCTTGTTCTGTATTTATACAACGACACGTGAAAAACAAACACCGCGAGCGTCCGCGCGGCGCCGGCGCAGCGGTGCAGCGATACAACTATCAAAACCGCTGCGTGTTTAGAATTCAGCCACGTGCGTCTTAGGGATAAACTCTAGATATTCAGCACGGGATATAATGAATTATTTATCGTTTTTATACGTCGGTATAATAATAATACCATTAGAACTTATTGAGGTGATTTGACCGATAAATTTTGTACACTAAATTTCTTTTGGAATATCGGGCTTTGTGCAGTAATTATCTAAAAATCATCAGGACATCGGATTGTGATGTCGTGAAATGAGTACCATTGACATACAGCTTCATAATGAATCACAATTTTAATTTTTACGCACTGCCATCTGCTGCATGACTGACAATAAAGTTCTGTATTCATTCCGCGACAGTATAATCAGATTTCCTGTTTTTTTGGTAATTACTTATCAAAGCCAAAAGTCAAAAGAAATTTTGTATGAAAGCAATCTGAGCGAATTTCTTTTAACAAAAACTATATATACTGACTGTAACTGCTGCAGAGAAAACTACAAGAGAGTTGCACCTTCTACGAGTATACAAACTACACAGAAATATCGACTATATCCTCGTATTTTAAATGTTATTTTGCCCTGCATACGAGTATAAAGACCCCAAACAGTATCAACAGCAGGATGATAAACTCAAGTAAATATTCGATACGTACTCGTATATACGACATTGTAGAATACACAACAAAGTTATTAAAACAAGAAATGACATCCCGCGGGTGGCGCGTAAAAGGCGACTAACGGAAAACTGTTCAGGATATTGGCGGCAGCATCTACCTATTTAACAACAACATCTTACTGCGATCTCCGATCCGCTTGAGAAGCGTGGTGATTATAGCAAACCTCACAGTAAGTATAATGTCGTAATCTATCAAGGAGGATCATGTCCAGCAGTGGACTTGCAGCTGATTATGATTTACAAAAAACATCTTTCTGATAGAGTCATTGGACTGAGTCCCAATCGCTACATTGAACTTCAACATTCAGGGTTTTTGACGGTCTATTGATGAACACAACATATATCAGCGGCGACGTACCCGCGTCACCCATGGAACACGTGGGTGGCATATGTACTACGGATCAAAATCAAGAACATTTCTGACGATCCTAAACCGTAATCCTAAAGCCAACAGAGTCACTTCTACGTCTATCTTTACTCTATCAAATTATTGGTTTAAATGTAAACAACACAAATTTTAGAGTATTTTTCATTCTTGAATCTTGAGTATATCCAGCTATGACTATTAATAATTTAAATAGCACTGTTATTATTGTTTTGAAATCGAACGGGATAGGTCTGATTAAAAAACTTGTCAATTTGTAATCATTCTAAGATATAATTACAAAAAGTTTGCTAAGCGAAAAGAATCGTGGGAACTCTCCGCGATCGAGGCGTGTTTACAACGCGTCTGTGGTAAAAATGTAATCTAGAAATAGAACATACCATTGGAATGTGAAGGGCGGAGTGCCGGTCGGGATGGGGAGCGCTAGGGCGGCGGGGCTCCCAGGGGCCGCTCGGACCGTGTGTACTTCACTGCAGGGGTACGACGGGGGCTCCATAGAGCTCCAGAGATGCTGCCGGGCCGCGCGCGTCGCGCCGTGTGGGCCGCCGTCAGCGCGCCCGACGCATTGCTATAAATACTACACAAAAATTCAGCCGCGTTCTCTTGCGAATATTTTGCTAAACCAGATAGACTTGCGCGGACAACAGCTGATCTCGCTGGAGCATATTTACAATTACCTCAACATCGGGCCCACGCGTTTCGATAGTCTACAACTTCCCAAACACGCGCCCACTGGGAGCGGTGTGTCATATGGCGTTTTCATAATTACTCAACAACACATGTAAAGATTTCGTTGATTTTACACGGCGCTTTTATTATTATCGCACAGCCGATTAAAGTACCTGTTCACAATATTATAGCTAACATTTTTGTAGCCAGTCGTCGAAAGACTTCAGCAAATCGACGACTTGTGTCGCTGTAAGTCGCTACTAACGGAGCGCGGAACAGAAGTTCTTGAAAGTTCAAAAAATTTCTGTAATGATCTAGAAAGATTACTTTTACTCTACGTTTATGCCAAAATAAATGTCTACCCGTGCGAAGCCGGGGCGGGACGCTAGTTATTATTATTGATTTGTTTTAATAAGTTTAATATAATTATTATTATGAACTAATAATATAATAAACCTTTCAATATTTGTTATTGAAGAGCAAAACCTCCCAACACGGACAAATACTTCCTTAAAATGAGATTTGAAACAGATGTGATATTTGTAAGTAATTTTAAGATACTGTTGCGAGCTCCCCGTAGGTTCGGGATCGAGAGAATCACGTGTCCACAGTTTATTGGTAACACAGGTCCACAAGACAATCTTATAAATTTCATGTGCGTCCCTGTCTGCACTGAGTAGGAGCATGTAGGAGTCCCAGTCTTTAACACTGAGTCCTTTGACATCACTGACGCCGATATGTCACTGCCGGTCACTGCTGACACCTGCTGACACCACTTTCACTGTTGTACACAGACTAATATATGTACCTATACGGCACTATTGTACTTGAAAAGAACTGCTAAAAGAAATTATTAAATGTTATATATAACTCGAGCTCTGTGCACAAAAATCAAGGTAATATCAAAAACCTTTGAGTAAACTTCGTCTGCGTGGACTTTATAAATTATCACACGCGAGAATAACTTGCTCAATCGGGTTAAAAGTAGCATATGTCCTTTTTCGTAACTTCCAACTATCCCTATAAAAATCAAGTCATTCTTAGTCTCCGCTACGACGTACAATACAGACAACAAACTCAATTTTACATTTATAATATTCATCACCAGCAGCAGGCGGGAAACGTCCACTGCTGGACATAGGCCTCCTTCATGGTACGACACATCGACCGGGCCCGAGACACCTGCATCCAGCGACTCTAACCAGGTCGTCGGTCCATCTAGTAGGGGGACGGCCTGGTAGACGTTTCCCGGTACGTGGTCGCCACTCTAAAACCTTTACTCCCCATCGGTTATCGGTTCTTCGACCGATGTGGCCTACCCATTTCCACTCCAGCACACTGACTCTTCGAGCTATGTCGGTGACCTTAGTTCGTCTACGGATTTTATAATATTGGTGTGGATATATTTTAGTGTAGCTCTTTGGCCTCTTCTCTAAAAAAATTCAATAGGGTGGTAGATTAATATACAGCAAAAATTTTTGTTCTTTGAATATAAAAATTGCCGAAATGGGAGATGAGGAAAATTTAAACTAAGTACACAGTGTATTTTATTTATTCAATAAACCGATACATATACTCGTATTTGCAAGTGTAATAGACAGAAACGACTAGTCTATATTGGCCATTGGCCCACATACGGAGTTGAACACCAATATGCAGCTAAAATAATGGACCCCAAGCTCTGAAATGTCAAATATTTACGGGGGTTTTAATTAGAAAACTGTAATGTATGGAAGATTAAAAATACTTTCATCGAAATATCCCAACTACAACAATAAATACAAATATAGCACTCTTGATTAAATACAAATATAGCACTCTTGTTTATAGAAATATCGCACTCTTGATTAAAGAAATATCGCAATTTTGATTACCTATTGAAAAATAGCACTTTTGACTATCAAATATCTCACTCTGGAATTATCAACATATCGCACCCTTGATTACCTCTCGGACTAGCACTCTTGATTACAGGAAACATCGCACTTTGTTCTCAAGTTGTAGCCTCTACACATATCTCCAGCGTTCCGTACGAACGTTAGCTCATCATAACTGTAGCCTACATGCTGTAGCACTTCCATATATCGCCGCACAAGAAACAGACTTATATAAAACATAAATGGAATGCATTTAAAATCACTTTGCTGCATATTGAAACTCAACTCCGCATGCAAGAGCTAAGGCCGGAAAGGAATACAGTTTACTGACATAGTCATTTATCTACGTACAAACAGTTACAATTTTATCCTAAAATTCAATTTTAGATCAGAGTAAGTACTTAGAAGTCTTAGGTCATCTACAGGGTTAAAATTTTGTACTCCAGGGTCAAAGTAAATTTTTAAATGCTGGCAAAATTAAATAATAATTAATCTAAGAACTTGGCCCTGGTGTTAAAACCTGTTTATGAAAATATCATATTTTTACTACTGTTATTTAATGATAAGATCCTCGGCTTAGGTTGGCATCATCTTTTGCAGGCCACACGAATCCTATACGTATTGTTACAATCTGCCACGACTGCACATGCCTCGCCCAAGCCGAGAGCTGCGCTGGTTCCGGGCAGCGTGCAAATAGAGAACCAAGTTCGTTGGTACAAAATGTAAAGTTGGATCAAAAAGTTAAGACTAACAGTAAGTGCAGTCTCTCGTCTCAAGTGCTACAACTTAAATATATTTAAAATAAAATTAACGAAATGATGTTTTACACGAAATAACTCAAAATAAAATTTTAAAAAATAGGTACAAAATAAACTTATTCTACTGCTGTCATGTAAGACAGAATTTTGCTTAAGGTATAACTATAGATAACACATAAAAATAATGGTATGGTATCTTGTCTTGGCATCTTTAGGGTTTGTCCAGAAAGGGTGAATCCCGCGCATAAACATATCATCATCACCAGCCTATATACGTCCCCACTGCAGATACGGATTTGCGAGATACGGAACTAGCTCGATAGAGATTGAACATGAGAGTCTTTTGTGTGCGACATACGCGTGCTAACGAACACACGGAGCAGAGTTGTCGTTGGGAATCTCTAAATACACCCTTTCTTTCCATCAAACAAGTACATTTACCATACCGATACAAAGTTTCAATAAAAATATTAATAGTAAAGATGTTTAATCTCAAAAACAAAATTAATTAAATGCTTTGGTATGTCAAGATAAGGTGGTGCAATGTGCTCGCGTTCATGTTCTGTAAAGGTCGTAGGATGTGATTCTGTTAAGGTGAAAACAGTATCCAAGTTACAAATATGAAATCAAAGTTCAAGTGTAAATTTAGCTCATTATAAGAGTACCCTGATTTTATTTAAGTTTAAGACCGTCAAAATTTTTATTTTTATTTTAAACAATGATAACGAGCGTGTGTATCCAGGTTCAGAATGCCCACAATGTTGCCCAGCAAGCGATCTACATCCGACGTTACATTTCAGTGTAACAGCCGCGAATGACTCTTTTTATTTTAATACACAAAGGAATCGATTTTAGAATGTTTTCTAGATTTTGATTGATCTACAATTCCTTGCAAAACCTTAACAATACGAGAGGACGATATGACGACAAAACATTAGTTTCAATTTCGAGAGTGCCTTCCAGTATCGCTCTGTACAGATAGGATATTGGCAGGTTTAAAATTCAAGCTATGCTTCTTGAGTGGAATAAAGTATGTCAGTAGTGATACAGTCAGACAGTCTCAGAAATGCTATTCAACAATGATTATTCAAAATGCAAGTCACCGCGCCCTGCGTTTGTTACCAGTGTTACTATCAGCTCTGTGTCAATCATCATAAAAAATTCTAGATACAATTCTAAGATCGAGGCCGACGGCAGTATCTTTTAGCCTAAATTCGAATATACTCATAATACTTTGTTGTTTCCACACCCTATCACGTACACAAAGCCTGCGCACACTCATGCAAAAGTTACTTTTAAAGTCGTTGAAGCCTACATACCTACACCGACCATACAATGAGACAACACGCGGTCTTCCCAACACGAATGCAAGTTGAAAAACGGTGAAGTTGAAAGCTTACTCATTCCGAATCCCAGACCCTATACCTGCCCTTGACGTTACATGGCGTGGGAACACCTATTCAGAGGACTGTCATATGTTCTGCAGCAACAAATGCATTTTAAATATCACGTGCGACTTTATCGCACTATCCGAATGGTATTAAATGCTACCTCGCACCCACCGCCCTTGTAAGATGAAAGATCCGCTGATTATCTCACAGAGGGAACTGCCAACTCACTGACATACATATACATTGAAACATTACGTTATATAGCCCACGTTGGTAAAGATAATGCGGCTCCAGTCGCAAACCGCAGAGGCATTTGTGCTGAGACAATGCGTCGTCATTTTTGGTGCACGATCATGAAACATCTCTGCCGTGTGTAGTTGCCGTCTTACTATACAGTTCTGAAGATTTACATTCCACATACTCCTCGTCCGTCTCCTGTTGCACTACTTACTGTCACCGAGTAGATATCCCAGAAGGATAATGTTAACCAATTTCAGGTGAGGTCTGCGGGGGGCGCTCGTCGCTCATGTACCAATTTACTGATGATTAGTAACTAATCAGAATCACGTCAACCGTTTCAATAATATTTACTTTACCAGTTGGTTGGCAAGTTGTTCCGGAATCGCCTACCGCGAAATCCTAGCTACTTAACTACACATTCCTTCACGAACTTAGAAATCGCACAGTGCACCCAGCAGAATATACGTTACAAAAATATATTTTTTTCCATTTCATCACATACACGACACAATCTCATATTTTTTTCCAATTATCCAAAATACATTTGAAAGGCTAGTAGCGGCCTGGTTGGCGATGCTTACTGGGGGACTGCTCAGTCAGTCGTTCCTACGACCACGATTACACGAAACCGTCCCATATCAAGACCGTTCGTGATAAGTTGGACCCAAATCCAATCCAATGTGTTTATCCCCAGTTCTAAAGATTAACAAAAGATCAGAAAAGACTTTAAAAAATAAAAGCATTTAACTGAAGTGAGGTTGAAACAGAATGTCGACACCCGGTCGAGAGTCATCGTTGTATTCATAATTCGGTAATTTCGTTACTTTATGTATTATTCGTAGTTAATTTGGATTGTGTAGATATCATCAAACGCGCCTTATCAGCCTGCAGTACAACTTGATACCAAATCATTACCATATGTGACGAAGGCGTTACATTTTCGATGTTCAGAATGTTTGATAACATATTTTTTTGAAATTTAAATTTAGGTCGTGTCATTTTTAAATATAGTGCATAGGCGTAACTGGATTTCAAGACAATAGCAGCTAGACACAATCTGTACAATATTTAATTACACAGTTGTTTGTTGTCGGGCAAAGTCCTTCGACACATATTAACTGGAGATTGAACATACACGGCACAACCGTTATTCGAGCATTTATTTCGGCGAGATATTGTCAGATTTCCGAAATCGATTTTTAAAACCATAAGTCCACTGATGGACATCCGAGGCACGCATATCGAAACGAAGGCTTTCAATGAGTAGATTTACATAAACCTGCAACAATTATCGCCAAAATAAATACTGAACAATTAAATTATTTTAAATTTTATAATAAAAATTATTATAAAAGTAATTAAAATTATCTAGTACAAAAAGAGAATGTGACTTAAAAGTTTTAGTCCAGCTAAAACAAATAGGATAAGATTATAAATACACTAATACAGACTGCAGTTAAATGACGCTTATCCCTTATTAATGTATTTTTATTCGCACAAATTATACTAAAACTAATAAGAGAATAAGGAACAATATAACCTAATTCCTCCAGTATAGTTCTAGGACAGTTTCAGAGGTAGCAAACATTGTTCCGTTGTTGATAAGATTTAGACATGCATATATTTTGCAGTTTACATGAATTTTGAGTATGTAGCATGTACAGCGATGTGTATAAGTAACTTAGTCATTTCAATTTGGCACTGAGGCGACTCAATATCGTATCCCAAGATAGTTCTAGTTGTGTTCAACCTCATGAGCAACTTATTCGTACCCAGGTGTTACCAGCGACATACACCTCATTCACAATCTATTCCAATCTTGTTCTTTCCATCGTATTCATCCTCATTCACAACCTTTTCGTACCTAGTTCTTACCTGCGACCTCGTTCTCGTTAATAACTTAATCGTACCTAGGTGTTACCAGCGACATACACCTCATTCACAGGCTATTGCAAACTAGTTCTTGCCATCGACTTCGTCCTCATTCACAACTTATTCATACCTAGTTCTTACCAGCGACTTTATCGTCGTTCATTATCCATTCAAAATTCGTTCATGCCAACGTCGTCGTCCTCATTCTTAATCCATTCGAAACTAGCTTTTGCTAGCGATGTCGTTCTCATTCAGAATATCTTTGTACATAGATCTTCTATGTGAGTGATTGCCATCGACTGCGTCCTCGGGTGACTACCGAAAAATGGGTCGCACAGCGTTAACTACCTTCTCCCTTTGTCCAGACCAGACAGAAGGATGGTAAGAAAACTATTGCATATGTTTGCTACCCCTCACCAATATTAAATCCTAAAGGTTCACATCACACAGTTATCAGTTTTACATTTACACATCAATTACTAAGCCTATGTTACAATATTTCTTCTGGATAACTATGGCGGGTAGTATACTGTAGCTATAGCGGAAATGTTCTTACACACGACACCATTCATATTTCCTATTTACCGGCCGGGGGTTGCCCGCTCCAACTGCCACCTCCACAAGTGGGGTCTAAGTGGGTCACTGCGGTGGTCCCCAGCACTCGGAGGCACCACACCTCACAGACTGTACACTGGCTACAGAATGTACAAGACAAATTTTAAATTAGCAGGAAAATCTTAAGTAGGCCCTACGACAATAAGAGTAATTTACTCGTGTCAGGCAAAACTATGTTGAATATGGTGGAATGGTGGGCCATTAGGATTATATAAACTGCAAATATTTAAGTGTTTCTTAAGGAAAACGGACATGAGCCTCGCCACCACCTCGCTTGGCGAGCAGATTGGTGATCGCAGTAAGATGTTACATTGATAGAAATTGCTGCCCATCTCCTAAATAAGTTTCCCTTAGTCGCCTTTTACGACACCCACGGGAAGAAATGGGGTGGTCATATTCTAAAGCCGAGACCACACGGCGATTTTTTATTTTCGTCAAATTATAAGTCAATTGTACCGGGGTAGTTTTTAGATAGACTTCCAGTCGTTATGCTAGCTGGGGGCTTATAAACAATGTACCTTTCAAAAGGCCTCTTGGAAATGGACGATGGAAATTGTAGCGCTTGACAACTGTCAGCCGTATTTACCTATCTCAACAATGTAGCCATGAGCGCCAAGTTCCTCGATACCGTAACAATCTACGCAGTTCCCCCGCCGCAGTCATACAGAAGAAGTAACACACAACATCAATTTTACTATAATAATAATACAATATCCTGAGAGAAACCACCGGCCGACATTTGTAAGTGGCCTCTGTATTTACTCGGAACTATGGGTAACTACGTTCAACGATGGGTGTGAGGGAGGAATGTTTGCAGCTAGGAATGTCAATATCTCTTCAATGACATACAATATAATCTGATCGTGTAATTACTTGTTATAACCTGATTAAACGCACGCCGCGAATTCGCAGTTTTTTACGCACCTATAGCAACTTTATATCAAGTCTCGATAAATACTTCTTGGCAATATAAATTCCATGGACTAAACGCAATAGATGTCCACCCATGAGCCGCATAATGAAAGGGGAACACTTCTAGATAGCAACTCACGCCCACACGTCCTATACAGTTTCGTTACGACCATAACGTGCCACGAATTTGAACGGGCCAATCAGAGCGTACTACGATCTCCCGGGAGCCAATCAGCTTCCTATCCCCTCTCCCTGCAACGTTTCGTCGAGTGAATTGATTGCTTTACAAATAATGAACACTAAACGACTTGCGGATCGCTGGTCTGTACTATCGCTAATGTACCAAGCATTTATATCAATGGAACCATATCTTAATTTACCTGCCTTCGTTTAGTTGGTTCACTTTGTTCTGCTGTCTCATCATTCGATTTACGGCCAAAGAAACATAATGTTCGCGACGCGAGTTCTGTGCTTATGTTGGTATCAGTAATCAAGATTCGTGACATCAACCAAACTCTACTGTATGTTTTATTCGCTAGTAAAGCAGATCTGCCAAACAAACATCAACGTTTAACTATTATTTTTTTATGTGTTTTTATTTTTTTATGTTTTCTAACATCGGTACATTAATATTGAATATAGAACTAAGATTTCTAAGACAACGGACTCCCTAAAGATATGGGGGCTCACTAGGACGCTGCCGCACGCACAGTTTGCATGAACCGACAGCAAACCAATGACGTATCTGATCCATAGATTAATCCGGCATCCGTTGTCTTCGGCCCCTGGAGCCGCCTGCTGGCCTCGAGAGCGCTGGCCCGCAGTGGCCCGCGCCGAGCGCGCAGTCAGCACGTGTCGTGCGCGTGCACAGATTGCGCACAGCGAGCTTCCAAACTATAACTGATGTGATCAGACCAGCCGCGGTGCTGCGCGTAGGCTTTGTATGGAATCGCACTAAACCATACGAAAAATCACGCCAGGGCCTTAATTGAGATGATCTGTTAAACCCATTGCGGGCAACAAGCTGGATAACTTGTTCAAGGAATACCTCGGCGAGGACCGGCGACGCGACGGGAGCAGGGCACGAGAGCACCCAGCACACGCTTTACAAGCAAAATGCAATTGTAACATAGAGTCTAGGGCCGCGTCACGCAAGCATCGCATCAACAAACATATAAGAACGTTATATTCTCGCTTTAGTCAGCATCCTCTTTAAAAAGTGGAATGAGAATTATTTCAACGGATTGATCCAAAAATATATATTTTTACTTCGTCATAAATGTTTCTTGCTGGATTCGAGCTTCCCTTACTTGACCGAGGCAGTTTGCAACCCGCATGCTTACCGTTTCAGTGTTATGCTGGCAGAAGACTATCCATCGCATGGAATTGTCTCTAATGTGTAAGTTTTGTTATAAATACTTTTCTACCACTGACAACCTTACTGCGAACACACACACAAATGGAAAGCTCTGTTGTCTGCGGGCAGGTTGCATGTCATATATGGTCCAGTTGGTACTCGACTCACAGAATAGCCATCGGTTGAAATAACCCACATTCTCTCACAGTAACTGCCGGACGCATTTCAGCCCAACATGGAATTTGAAAAACAATAAAATTGTAATAGCGCTAAATGAGACCTGCGTAGTCGAGATCTCACCTGTAACTTCCATTGGCGTTTAATTGAGGTTGTGCATTCTACTCGTATCTTTATCTAGTTTGTCATTTTATAGCGATTCTCAAAAAAACCGTTCATCTAAGTGTTGCTTGGTACGCAGTTCCTTCCGAAGTTAGTCTTTCTAGACATACTATTAAAATGAATATCACAACCTAAACAAAACTGTGAATGTATTTAAATATTGAACAATCTCAATGTGTAGAAACTAACGTTTCAAGTCTATCATCATGTACATTGTTCGTTTACGACATAATTTCCACACACCGATATTATAAATGAGATTAAAATCCTCCCACTGAAATAACTTTAAACTTAATTGACAGAATTGGTAGCTCAGGTTTTAATGATTTCCTTTATAATTTATGTATCATTTGTAATTTGGAACGAGTATCTAACATACACGATTTAATTTAGAAATGTTCGACTGAGCTACCAACCAGAAGCGCGGTGCGCATAAATACACCGGCTCTATCAATCGTGAGAAAAATAAGAGACAATACAAATCAAAATCGAGCGAAAACGCGAGTAAGTGAGAGATAAAAAATCCAACACAAAAGTAACCTTCTACTTGCTCCAAATGATAAATACTCTGCAAACAAATTTCGCATAGCTGCGCCGTCAAAAGCGGAGATAGAAGATGAAAAACGCACAGCGCATTGGTTTAGACTTTAGCAACCGGCAGATAGTTGTCGTTGTCCATGATTTGTGGCAGCGTGTCCAAAATCTGGACGTTGCCGTTCTTCTCGACGAGCGTCTCCTTGGGCGCCCCGCTCTCGCAGTTGTTGTTGGCCATCTCGTGATTGCAACAATCCTCGTCATCAATGAGGTCTGTGAGAGCGACGCTGATAGTTATCTCGCTCGTCGGCTTCTTGTAGACCATCAGTTGGACCTGGTCGAGCTTCCTCTTCTTGGGGCTTTCAGCGAGGTGCACCAAGGACGGAGCTTTGATCCCGTCCGATGACGACGACGTCTGGCGGCGCAGGGACTTGAGCCGGCTGGCCCTGCAGCGGCAAACACGAATCGCTCTCTCCCTCCTGTCGGTTGATTTATCAAAGAGTTTATGTTTCGATCCAGTTTCGATGTCATAGTAAAAATGCTAGATATCATTGTGTCAGACGTATGTAAAGTTGGCGAGCACTCAACGCTCACGATGCGACGGTCCTGGGTTCGATTCCTCAGCCATGGTAGCTCAGTGGGATAGAGCGTCGGTCAATATTAATTGATAAATAAAATGTGACTGTTGAACCAAATCACAAACAAGTAATGTTACCAGCCCGCGTCACCCCGCCGTCATACACACTCCCGGAACAAAGGCTTTAGATCGAAGGGTTTTGTATGACTCTGTTCCTGCCCTCCAGCCGCCCATAATATTTAAAACTGCGACCCGAAACAGTTTTGATACCAGCGCCGCGTACAGAGAGTACTGCCGCCTGCCCGCGACTGCAAACCTCCCAGATTGTATCTGTGGTACACGCCGACAGACGCCGTCCCACCGCCGAGCGGTACACGTACACGTGACGAAGGGGAACGCTCATTGCAAGACACAGAGCTCTCAACTGTCTGTTGGTCCAGAACAGAGGCCCGCTGTTCTTCTGTCAGACTTACGACTTACCGATAGTGGAATCAACATGGATAATTCTTTGGACCTCTCGCAAAATGTATCCTGTAGAATATAGTGATAATAATATGTCTCACTCACTCAGAGATAGCCTTCTCCCTCTGTTCGAGCTGCAGCCGTATCTGGCAGACCTCGAGGTACAGCTCGTTGGCCCTGTTGAGCTGACGCTCGTAGACTTCGCGGGCGTTGCGCTTGAGTTGCTTCATCGCTTGACGGCGCCGGGGCGTGTCTTCAGACTGAGGCTTGTCGCTCCTATAGATACAGGACATGGGAACACTCATGGAATAGAACATCAAACGTGGAACATCAATATTTAACAAATTCGTTAACACAAAAGATTGTTTCGTTACACAGACTTTGTTCATTTATTTGCTTGAACAATGTTTTGCAGTACACTGCAGACCTACAATTGCGTACCCCCACGTACCACCATGTCACTGTACCATGGCGATGTATGTGCACACACGCGCTGGTTTGCGAGCGGTTTGCAGTACACTGCAGACCTACAATGCGTACCCCCACGTACTACCATGTCACTGTACCATGGCGATGTATGTGCACACACGCGCTGGTTTGCGAGCGGTTTGCAGTACACTGCAGACCTACAATTGCGTACCCCCACGTACCACCATGTCACTGTACCATGGCGATGTATGTGCACACACGCGCTGGTTTGCGAGCGGTTTGCAGTACACTGCAGACCTACAATGCGTACCCCCACGTACTACCATGTCACTGTACCATGGCGATGTATGTGCACACACGCGCTGGTTTGCGAGCGGTTTGCAGTACACTGCAGACCTACAATTGCGTACCCCCACGTACCACCATGTCACTGTACCATGGCGATGTATGTGCACACACGCGCTGGTTTGCGAGCGGTTTGCAGTACACTGCAGACCTACAATGCGTACCCCCACGTACTACCATGTCACTGTACCATGGCGATGTATGTGCACACACGCGCTGGTTTGCGAGCGGTTTGCAGTACACTGCAGACCTACAATGCGTACCCCCACGTACTACCATGTCACTGTACCATGGCGATGTATGTGCACACACGCGCTGGTTTGCGAGCGGTTTGCGACCAAGCTACTATTTACACCTTTATATTAATTCGAAAATTCAAACTAAATGCTGTAAACAAGTAAACTAAATGCTGTATGTCTGACAAACATAGATTTCCAATATTTGAAGAAGAAAAAAAACGATTTATGCCTGCATTGTTCTTTTAAAAAACATCAAACATAATTAAATTGTAAGGAGACGTGTACGGATTTCCTCATTTCGGATTTTATCAAGTAGAAAAATGGACCATCTTATCTAGAGCGTAGCTTTTTAATCTATCGTCGCTTTATTTTCATTGCATGAATGAATGATTAAATTAACTTTAAAAGTAGATCGCAAAAGTCGGGAGCGGCTTCTTTTGATTTAAAAAAAAAAACAGACCCTGCCTGTTGGAAAACCGCTTATCGATGGTGGGTCGAACGTCAATGTGTGGTTTTGCAGTGACGTCACCGGTCGCGCGGGGGGTGAAACCACACTTAGAGGGACGATCAATCATCCATCGATTGAAAAGGGAATGCCTGACCTTGTGTAGAATCGGTTCATAGCCTCGTGGACCTCCTTGCGCCAGCTGGCCTGGGTGACGTTGAAGCACTCCGCTTGAAGTGACATCAGCTCGTCGCCAGCGACTTCCAGGTGGGCCGCGATGATCTTGAAAGGTGGCCTGCAAAACATAGATTAGTTATCAGCATACACAGAATAACCAGCCCTAATGTCAACACGTCACGTGGTTGTAATAAAAGGCCTTTGTCGGAAAATTTCAAAGGTGTCATCATTATCCACAATCTCTTGTAATTATGGCAAAATGGTGGTTGTACATTGCTGGTAGTGTCGCACTTGTTCATGAATCTAATATCAAAGTTTCAGCAAATTTGTCGATTTTAATCATACATTGTTCAAAAGATCCATAAATCATTTATTGCAGACAAATGTCAAACAAATAGATGTTGTATTTGACACATACGAAGATATTTTGATTAAATCTTTGCAGTCAACTTTACGGTCAAATAATTAAAAAGTTTATAATTTCAAATGATCACACAAAAATTCCAAATAATTGTAATTTCTTTAAAAGCACTGAAAATAAGTTACAGCTCGTTCAATTTCTGTGTAATGCTCCTCGGTGTGCACAAACACCGTTACGAGTTGCATGTTTGTGCAGTATGTCTCTCTATATCCAGAGGGATACAGAGCGGGCAGTGGGAAACGTTTCATATAAACGTTTTGATCTCAAAAGTCAACGGTATGTCAAATGTCTTGTACGGTCGCGTGACGTGATGTGACACTAGATTGAGTAACTTATTACCAACTGGTAATAAGTTTAGGATCAAAATGTTTGTTTGCTTTGTCCAATATTGAATGTCTTTGGATCCATCTAAATATTTCAAATTGCAAGGCTTTCCTGTTTTCCAAGTACCTGACTTGTATTCCAACCATTTAGAAGACGAATCAAAATGTTCTGCTACAAAGTTCACTTAGTTAATGCGATGGAACACACGATCACGTCTCGCCCGTCACCGTCTACAGTTCCACTGTTCTTATAAGAAGAAATACATTTCAGGACGTCATTTAGCTGTTCAATCGATCCAATCAAAACTGGTAAAAGCTGCATCGTGCTCTGAGCCATTTAGGAAATCCATACCTGAGTAGAATCAGAAACTATTTGCACCTTTCTTTTTTGACCCAAAAATAATGAAGTGCTGATGAATCTAGTATAAATTAATTTCTCAAAATATCGGCTTTGGCTTAAATTTATTAATAGTTATTCAATTAAATTCTTGATATTTATGGCAACTACCAACTTCATGGTAATTCTGCCAAAATCTGGTGTCCACAGAGGCAACGTGGAAAAGGAAATAATCGGTTAGCCAGACACGCGATACACTTTGAGAGGACTAAAACAAAAAGGAGAAAACACACGACACGAAACATAGTTCAGTTACTGGAGGGATTACAACTTTATATTGTTGGAATGAATAAAATTAGAAAGAGTATAAACAAAACGAGAATAGACATAAGAAAGAAGAGATTAGAGATTAGAAGGACGGGGGATATCATCGGGGAGAAAATTGTAATTTATAGTAATAAATTAATAGTTATTATCAAGTGAGAAGAACAAGAATGACATTTGTTAAGTCATCGCAAACATATGACGTATGGATGAATGCTGGCCAAGCACTACTACCACTGACTACACCTTGTTAGGCAATGACAACAAAATGCTTGTTCATGATTTTAAAACTAAATGGTATTTTGTTGAGCAAATGTATAAAACCGACCAAATAAAAAATTTTGATATTTTTTTTATGACTTATATCACAACTAGCAGCCCGTCCCGGCTTCGCACGGGGTAGACAATTATTTATTTTTAGTAATTTGGATATAAAACACTTTTTTTCACAAATATTTTTATTTATTAAAAAATTATTATTTATTAATTATATATTTAAAAAAAATTTATTTCAGTGCCCCCTCCACCCCGCCCGCCGCGATGCCCGGCGCGCTTTTCAGACTGCATCGCAAACAACGGCCACGGCGCTATGGCGGTTTTGTTTACTGTTTGAATTTTTTAATTCGTAATATCTTTTGAATGGAAAGTCCAATTTAAATAATTTAAAAACTATTTTATAGGTAGTTAAATGGTCTTGACCATAAAATAATTTATTTGGATAAGGATTAATATAAACACATAAATAGCATGGTTTGAATTTGGTTAGCATTTTCATTAATGTTTAAAATGAAAAAAGTTGTTGTAGTGACATAACTACAATAGTTGGACATATGCTACCGCGGAGTTTTTTGTAGACATTATGATGTTCTTCAATATTGTTGTACATTATTTTGTTCTATCGCTAATAGTTTCGGCAGCGCATTCGACGAAAGACATTTTAAGACTCATTTTTCTACACCTTCGGTTACATTGTTCAAATTTTACCAAGGATCCCTAATTTTTTTCAAAATGAAATGTAGCCTATGTCAAATTGGAAGAATGTAGAATTCTATTGGTGAAAGAATTTTTTAAATCGGCCCAGTACTTTTTGAGCCTATTCATTACAAACATAGGTACAAATCTTTCCTCTTTATAATATTAGTGTAGATTTGCTTTTTCGTATTGAATAATTTTTATCAACAATTCTTGTTTTTAATACAAACTTTTTTGGTGACCTGTTTTCAATTTACTAGTTATAAGTATCTTTAATCATAGGGAACAATTGGATATTGCCACTAAAACAATTATTAAAATTTCGATTATTACAAACGGCTTAAGTCCGGTCGTTTAAGTAGTGTCGCCTTTGGCACCCACCGCCTCTAGACAAAGGGTTCCGATCTCAAAGGATAAGGTAAGGTGTACATCATATCTAGGCGTCGCAGTGAGGTTGTGTTTGGAACTTTGTGGTGACTGCTGCTTGTATAGAAAATGTTTTATGTTTCATGTTATGCTCCATCATCTGTATTAATTTTTATTATTATTATTATTTATGAATCAGTGAAGCAGCTGATGCAGCTGATATTGCCTACATCTATCTCCACTATCCTCCACTTCAATCACTCTTGCTGAGTTTGTTTTTCTCTGTCCAGTCTATTTTTAAATATGACATATGTCGCGGAGCTACTTCGTTTTCAAGCTTGTTCGACTTCTCGACCACTCACTCTGTTAGTAAGGAAGTGTTTTTTAGGGATTGTTGTTTGTGTGGCGGAGTCGTGTTCAACTTGAGGTGGACTCCTCAAACGGTATTGTTGTCACGTATCAACATCTTGACAAATTTGTGGTCGGTTAAATTATTTTCAACAATATCTGCGTAATTAATACTAGTTTTTTATTATTACACCTAAGCGAACAGACTATACGGTGGCCTTATTTGATAGACATACGCGATTGGGTGGTTATTGTTACCTGTTCTTCGGTGTTCGGTTCCAGCACTGGCTCAGCAGAAGCTGCAGACTGTCAGGGCAAGTCGACGGTATAGGCAGCGACACAGTGGCCGTGCCAACACCCCACATGATGGCGTTCGTCTCCAGGTTCTTGTACGGGACTTCCTGAGTCAGCAGCTCCCACAGCACCACTCCAAATGACCACACGTCGACACGCTCCGAGCATGGCTCGTGGCGGATCACTTCAGGGGCCATCCAGGCCACGGTGCCCGTGAAGCTCATGGTGGTGCTCACATCGTTCCACTCGCGGCATGTTCCGAAGTCGCTCACCTTCACCACCAGGTTGTCCGCTATCAGGATGCTGGTGGAAGTGTTTCAAAGTCAATACAAAATTTTACATATGCTTATATTTGTAGTGATATACTAAACAAAGGGAATAATGGCTTTGTTAGCAACTCACTCACTTCAGTGTCACATCGCGTCACTTTTCTACAACAAACATGCACACACCCGCTCTGTATGCATAAAATATGGTGTACTTTACAAGAACACGAAATCAATGAATGTCGATATCAGTGCAGATGCAACTGCGAGTGCGCGGGCCTGAGCTGGGGCTTGTAGTACCTAGGCGTTCCAGGCCACAGGTTGCCTAGGAAACCGCACTACGCCCCGGGATTGCAGCTCCCGAAATAGCATTCGATATTGATTTATGCTACAGGACGCGTGTACTTTGTTTAACATAGGAATGTAACCTCGTTCCTTGTTTCTAGGCAAACATTGTTCCAATAGTTAAAACAAGATGAACTTCAGTAGCTAGATATAACAGATTGTCTTTCTCTTTTTTGTATGATGGGTTTGCACATGAAATTCATCTCACGTGCACTTTCTGGACTTTGTGAATCTATACTAATGCGACAGTGGGTTTGTTTCTTTGTCCTTCCTGCCCGTCGCGACGGAATGTGTTTGTACTGTACAGGGATAGATCGAGCAAAGTAGCTTCATTGGAAGACTTTCCCAAGTCCATGCGGACGAAGTCGCGAACAAAAGCTAGTTGAGGTGTTTGGGTGTGTTAGGACACCTAAACTTTCACTATTATAATATTAGTAAGTTATTTACATATTATTTATGTTTACTAAAATGTATTAAATATTACATAACGAATAGACCATATAAGCTTTCAAAATTAAATAATTTGAAATTACATTTAAAACCTACGATATTATTCATACGAATTGTTTTCAACTTTAAGTTGCAACACTTGTTTTTTGCGCTCGATCGAACGAACAACCAAGAAAATAGTACCTCAATAATACATTCATAATGGTGCCCCTTCGTCCTTCATTTAATATTTCGTGTTTCAGTTCTATTCTAGTTTTTGCTTCTATGGCTAGCTTTTTAACTACTATTAAGTAACTTTCATGTAACATTTTTAAAATCCATCAGCAAAATGTGTCGGTGATTTTGTTTTAATTTGTACTAGACAGTCTGATATGTATAAATACTGATGAATTTGAAACCGTAACTGGCAGTGATATCTAGCTAATATGGCACAGCGTTCGACGCGGACTGGCGAGAGACGCACCACGAATCCCGCTCGCAAAGAAAAATTGTCAATATTTTAATTACTTTTTATTAAAAAATACGAAATATTGAAGCCTTTTTATTTGTCTTAAATTAATATGAGGTACAACTGGTTCGAGTACGATTAACTTTGGTTTGTGTTTTGTCATCTTCTATGGAAGCTACACGGTATATGGTATGAAATGTGAGCAATGAAAACTAGAGGGTTTTATCGAGTAAACTTCCGAATGAAAGTATGATTGGTGTACATTTTTACATCTCCGTAGTGTAAAGATATTTACGTTCACATTTTATATCAATTTGTAGGTAAAATCCGCACCTCCTAAAGAACGGAATGATTCTCTCCTACACGAAACAGTTTCTTAATAAATTTACTTTTGTGTTTTGTCGCTTACGTTATTTAGCTCCGGACAGCATTGCATTACACCTTTCCTACTTCCGCAGTGAGAACAGATGTAGTGCTATCACCGTCTTGCATATGTGGTTTACGGTTAGATATTTTTGTTTCGTACCTCGTCTTAATAAAATGATTAAGTTCGGGCATGTACGTACGGGTATGTTAAAGTGAGCTACGGAGAAATTCAATGATGTGAGCAGCAGCATCAAACTGTGAAATGATTTGTTCAAGGCGCCAGGCGCCAGGCGCCTACACCTTACTTTGATCACTAACCTGCGTGCCAAGTGCAGGATTATGGCAAATACACTCATGGGAATCCAGTTCATCATAGCAATATGTTCAGTTCATGAGCATGTGCCATTGATGAAGCAATGTCACTGATGATGATGATGACGACTGTTATGCAACTCACTTGGGGCTCTTTAGATCGCGATGTATAATCTTGTGCTGGTGAAGATACGTCATGCCCTGAGCGATCTCCTTGGCCCACTTGAAGATCTGCTTCGGGGCGAAGCAGGAGCCGCTCTGCAGGAACTCGAATAGTGATCCATATTGGCAGAACTCCATGATGACACAGTAGCATAGAGATTGCGTGCAGACTCCCCGGAAACGCACTGTTGGCACACAAAACAAAATGTCATTCACTGAATAATAAGGAATAATTAATAAGAAAAATCCGACTTCAAATTTCTATCAACAGCATTAATCCCAAATTTTCCACTCCTAGGGGTAGAACTTATAACTTCTACACAATAGAATCACTCTTTAAATATGGCCCATTGTCATGTATTTAATCATTTTGAAATGAAATATTTATTGAGTACCGAGTTAGGTTGCACAGCAGATAAAGTTGCATTACATATATTCTAGCTGAGGTCTACCCTCTCAGATGTATTCATCCCTGTCGCCGCCCAGTCTGCGTGTCCGTACGCCGCGTCGCGTCGCTAAACTCAGTTTATTATACATATTATATGCGTTTACGTATTTTGGCTTTTCCTTGGTTTGAACCCCATACGAGCACGTCTTGCGCCCTGAGCTACGTCCTTTCCTAACGGTACACAATTGGTGCAGGTATGGAGTAACGTTGCATTCATCCGATAGTTTTGCACCTGAAGAGGTAGAAAATTTTCTTCGAAACAACATTGGATCCCTATGATATTGGAATTTTCAGAGAATTCGAAAGCAAAATATTACAGTGTAATTGAGAACTTGAGTCTTGATCTATTTAAGCAGGTTTCTACTCACCGATATTCTCATGGTTGAGCTTTCTCAGATGTTTGATGTCGGTCTCGGCTTTGTCACGTAGTTTCTTCACAGCTACCATTTCCCCGCGGAAGTTGCCACTGAACACAACGCCTTGAGCACCAGAGCCCAAATACATGAGGTCAGTGATACTGTCAAAGTCCACCTCCCATTCATCATCTGTTAAAATAATCAGAAAAAAGGTACTATTTATGAGGAAAAAACTGGACTGGACTGGAGGGTTTTGTCAATTAGAAGGAAATATACTGGCCTGCAATGAAATTCATTTTCTCAACTGCAGGTTAGAGAATCTGTCCTAAAAATGTGACTCACTTCACTACCATTTAATATTTAAATAAAACTAAAAGTTCAATGACAGCAAAAAATTATAAATTTGAAACTAAAGAATTTCATTTTACATTCAACGTACAGTGCATTCTAACATAAATAAGTAACATATTTATACAATTCAATGTACATTAACAATAATGTCAGTCTAAGTTAATATAAATTTGATTATATAACTGTTTTAACTTTATTCAATAATAAGCATTATTTTCAGTTTATTATCGCTCAGCGATGGTAGCATAGCAGACAATTTGCATACTTTAAAGAGTTGAGGACAACGTTCAATAACACACTTTGAGATAGTTTAAAAAAATGGAGAATGGGCTTGCACTTGCCCTTCATCTCACCTCACGGTGAGTGTGAGAGTGAGAAGCCTCACACTGATAAGGCACTGGCTCTGCTCTTTCATACCGGAGCACAAGACAGTTATTAGCACAGTTGTTTGGCAGCAGTCTTTGATAACATGGTGGTAGCTAGCTCGGTAGACATAAAATGACCTACCACCAGCTGATCTTTGTCTACCAGTTGGCTGCTGCAGGCTATACAAATGATCCTTCCCGGTAGCTGCAAAAACCGCAGTCGCATTGAGGAGACATAATAGACACAATTTTCTGTCCACAAAGTATCTCTGATATATTTTGGATGGAAAACTATATATGCATAGGCAGTTCGGTAAAATCTAACTATTAATCCATCACACAATAATCCCCACAAACACTGCCTTACTGACAGAGTAGTTAAGGATTGCAATAATTTTTAAAGGAAGTATTCACAGCGCCAAGTCTTAACTCATTTAAAAATAGACCAGACAGAAAAAACAAAACTCAACAAGAATAATTGAACTGGAGAACTGAAATCTGGATTGAAACAATATCAGTTTCATCAACTGGCTACCTGATTAACAAATAATAATAATATTGGATTAACATTACAAATAATATTGAATCCATTTTTGTAATAGCGCAAAGTTTTAAGACCCAATACTAAAAATATTGTTCATTAGAAACACAGATCACATATGTTTATTTTTAACTAGCTTCAGCCCGCGACTTTGTCCGCGTGTACTTCAGGATATATTCTACTTGTTCGATAGGCACAGAAGGCATCTATCTCCATTTCCAGCATACGGTACAAAATAGTGTTTATTCTGTTACGTAGGCTAATAGTTTAAAGAAACAAAGAAATTTCAATATCTGACGTAGTACATTCAAATAGTCTTCACACTAATATTATAAACGCGAAAGTTTGTATATACGAATTACATATTCTATGGTCGGTTGCTAGGCAACGCATTTTTGTTATGCCCCAATTGCCCATGTAATCCCACTAATATTATAAAAGTGTGATTTTGTACAATTTACACAATATGTCTTTATAAATTATAGCCTATATGTTATTCTGATGCTATATTATTGTAAAGTTTCATTCAAATCCATTCAGTAGTCTTTCCGTGAAAGCGTCACAAACATCCAAACATCTAAACATCCAAACTTTCACACTTATAATATTAATATTAGTAGGATAACAAAGTTGCAACATATGTGACTGACTTTATCTCAACCCGCTAAGGAATGCAACAAAGAGACGAGGGTCAAGTTGGATTCCCTCCATACAGTGTAACATGCCCCAAAGAGCGCTTGAGAAGGAACTGAATGGACAAATCCTTACAACCTCACTGGTAGCCAATGGATGACTTTTCTGATGATATCTCTAGTTTTTCCGTGATAAATATCAATATAGAATCAAAGATATCTGTGAGCTTAGAAGTATATGCCTGTAGGTTGCAGCTGATAGAACACTGTTGTGGTACACTGGCACATTTTCTTTAGTATGTGGTCTCTTTGTGCAGTTTACTTTTCTATGTCCATAATTATATTTCAAGCATGTTGTAGTGTCATTATGTCCAATACTTGCCACTGATTTTATGAATTTCACTTTTTTAGTATAGTAGACTTCAGAAAAATACTACAGGAACTTCTTCCTCGACCACAATGTAACTAGCCTATGTCCTTTTACATCCCTTTAACTATGTCTACATATACTAAATATAAAATTTTGATTATTTGCTATGGTGTAAAAATCGACAAAAGAAAACAAATTTAAAAAATATAATATTTAGAGTGGTTTTACTAGACAAAAATCAAACTAAATGTTACTTAGCCCTAATGCACATACATTATAAATCTAGCTTATAATAATTTAAGTGCTGACCCAGTTTTATGTTAGGAACCCAGTGACCTAGACTATAAATAAATGCATAAACTATAAAGTAGGTCAACCCGATTTTAAGTTGGAAATGTCCTGAACTATTTATAAAACATAAATCAATTCTTAATTTAATTTCTATCAAATGATACAACATAGAAGGCAACTAAATGAAAAAAATATTTAGAAGATGGACAGCAGCATCTACCTATACATTTAATTATTAACCACTTTGGACTAATGGCTAAACGTTGGAATAACAATCCGGAGGTCTCAGGTGTGATTCCTGATATCCCTATCAGTCACCATGGCTAGGGATCTATGAGGGAGGCTCATTTCCAGTTGGCTTTGTATGACTAGTAGCTGATAATGAAATCAATTAAGCTAAACCAATTCCATACTTCTAGTATCTAAGACACAAGCAATTTCTATCAATGTAAAAGAAACAAAAGAAAGTTAATAAAATGCTTTTGTGAAAGATGGCACGCTGTACAGGTGTTCAAAAGTTGTTTAAAATTTCAAATCAAACAAGCAATAATTCATCAAATTTAAAAACACACAACAAGCAGAATAAAATATATAGGCCAAAAAAAACAAATCACAATGCTTTACAAATAAAATTTCTAGAATTTATACAATGTGAAGACGTACATATTATTTGAACAGACATTCAAAATTTAATCAATTCATCATTTTAATATTCAATTTACAACATAAACAATACACGTTTTGCATTTGTTATTACATATAATTGACAGCAGGAAATCAATTCAGCTCTCTTCTTCAAATTCTTCGCCTAGCCAATCAGGTTGCATAGATCCCGGGCGGGCAAGGGTAGTTCTATAAATAAATAAATCAATGTGCACTCTGCATCCTTGAATGCAAGGATACCTGGGAATTTTAAAGGTCGAAGGTAGCATATGGGATGTTGAAAATCATGTCTGTTACCTTTTTGCTCCTTGAGTTCGTTTCGCCCGAATATGGAGAGGACAGTCGTAAAGCATTCGAAGATACCTCCGAGCCATAACATTTTCTTTTCCTCGGCTTCCAAGGCCGCGGCCCCTTTTACATCCATCGCCAAGCAGGCAGCGTCTGCTGAGTTCTCTTCTTGCCCGTTCCCGTCCATTTTATTCACAGATATTTATGCAAAAGTTCAAAGAACACTTGTTGTTTATTTTCCGAACAATGAGCTTTTTTCTTTCACTCGGGAATAAAACATTAAACAACGGAGGCTACCCAGCCAAGCGACTCACGACAAGCAAGTGTTTAGTTCACATTCACACTAGCGCTGTAGCGAGCGAAGCGTAGACATGTAATCGTTACTACTGAGTAACGAACGGGTGCGCCACCTAGTAATCTAGTACCGTGTAACGAGTAACGAAACGTTACACACGATTGCATTTCGTTAATAACTATACCTACTCTGTCTTGGTTCACTCACACTGAAAAGAAATTAAAAAATATATTTACCAAAGACAACCTTCTCTCCAAGGCAACGTTGAGTTAAATTCCGACGCTTGTATCCATGGTCACGAATAAAACTTATTTAAAAAACTTTTGTATATACGCCAATAAATTAGATTCTTAACAATATTAATTTATGCAAAACCAATTAATTATGTATGTATGCCATGACGTCCAATTGCAAGGTACTCTGAAACGAAAGGTATTTAATATACGTATATATTTGGTCTGGCAACTTCCACAAAATAAAAGTAAACGTCATAGAGCAAAATGTCTATGGTTTGATCGCAGATTAGAGATGTCTAAAGTATACAATCGTAAATGGTATATCATATCGATATTATTCATGTAGCGATTGACTAAACAAACAAATTAAAACTGGCTAAGATGTAACCATGTAAAGAAACGTACAAATAAACAAACAAATAAGGTTGTTAAGCTTTTTTCATGAAATCTCAAAAATTATACTGGATACAGACATTGCTTTGATATTTCTGTTATATTTACACAAAGGGCTGTCTACTGTAATTATTTTTATTGCATGATGGGTTTGCGTTTGACCTTCATCTCACCTGATGGTAAGTGACGATAAGTATGTAGTAAGCGTGCGCATCCAAAAGCCTTAATCTAATGATGCACTTGCTCTACTACCATTCATAACGGAACACAACAGCTCTATAAACACTGCTGTTTGGCGGCAGACTTACCCAACTTGAAGCGTGATTGTATGTACGTAGCCATTAAACCAAAGAGGCTGTGTTTAAAAATGTACTAACAATAAAATTACTTTAACGTAATATCCCATATCTTTATTTATAACTGAAAACTGAAAAAGATTTTATTACCAAAAGTTTGATATAAATATTGTCGTCATTACGAGTCTTCCTCGCCCGCAGATTGTCACTTCAGACTTTACATGTGATTTGCCATGTATTCATCACGCTTAATAGGCGGATTGGTGATCGCTGTATGATGTGACATAGATTAGACGCTGTTGCCAATGCATTGAATATGATCCCTTTAGTCATCTTTTAAAACACAGGTACTTGGGGTGATCTTAAAGCCGAGATCGCACAGCCTATTTATCTAAAGAATTTATAGTACACATAAAATATATACAACTCAAAATAAAGAGAAAAATATGTATCTCTATTACTGTACGAAATTTCTTACAACAGACTTGGTTCAAGTGAGAAATAGCAAAGAGAGGAGGACAGTTAGACGCATACATTATTTAAATATAAATACAATGTATGATTACATAAATACGAGACACAAAATATCAATAATATATATGAATAGTAATGCATACATACACTTCAAATATATTAACTTATGAACTATTTGTCAAAAAAGGTACTTTACAATTTTCTTGAAAATTGAAACAGTACTGTCACGTATAGTCTGAGGCAACGAGTTCCACAATCTGTCTGCGTGAACCTTAAATGAGTAGGAAAAGAAATCTTTTATTATCTTTTGTTATTGTTTGCATTATGAATATATTATGATTTGTTTTCGTTATCTTTGAAATTTTGAACATCTTTACATTGTAATCGTTTTTGATCCTTAATAAATATCACTTCAATATCGAAAATCCGATTTATCGATAAGTAGTTGGTCATCCCTTTTGCGCTATCAAATAGTGGTCTACAAGCGACACTCGTTCATTAGCTGTCCTGTCACCCCATCGACTCAGTCGTAACACCAGCGCTTGCGCATCCCCGCTGACTGCCGCTAGTCTACAGTACAGGTAAGTAAAATACTAGCTTGTACCTTGGCTTGGTTTACCTGTATAATTAGCTTTTTTTCGCCATATCAAAAATTCTATCAATTCCATAGTAGCAAGTACCATGTCATTATGGTAAAATGTTCAGGTTCATATTCTACTTTCACTACAAACTTATTAATTACCTGCCATGGTAAGGGATTTTAAATAAATCCATCACAAACCAAGATATTGTTGCATGGTTATATTTTTATAATGTTTTGCCACTCGGCCAACCATGTGGCATGTCGCCATTTTGTTCTCGTACATTCATATTCAACCGACATGCTCGATCACATTAATCCATGGTAATCTTTACGTTGAAAGCGTATATTAAGGCTAAATCATTGTTATACATATACTTGAACTATATTACTAGTAAATTTATTATTATTTTTTAGAAATATTATGAAATACGTATGAATTGATGTATTCAAAGTATTTAAGCCTTTTTAACCTCTCAATGGGTTTTGACTGAATTTACTACCACTATTTCTGGCAATTTAATATGCCGACTTTGTCTGTTTCTTGATATATATGATTTATTGCGTGGTTCTTAGTGTTATTACATAGCATGGTAACTTTAAAGGGTTGACCCTCTTATACAGTTCTTCATTTCAATTCACTACATGCTGTACGGTGTTTCATTTACTCATGGCCACTTATTTGCTTTAAAATGATTTTTAATAAATGCTTTGAAATGTTTTTCAAATGACATTCATTGAATAGTTGTGTCCCCATGTTGTTCCTGAATACAAAACCAAATCGCTTTTCTAATTTTTAAAATAATTCAATGCAAAGTGCTTACTGCTCTAGCGCACCCTTTTGGCGCAAAGTGTCTTATACACAAATACAAAGATATATTGCTAATTTTCGCTTATTTCCTGTTACCATTACAAGCTAACATTAATTGCTAAATTATACCAGAGCACGTATTTTGTTATATTAGTTCCCTCTACGCTTTCATAAGATATTCTGTAAATACTTTTCATTGTGGTAATAATTTTGATTAATTTACAGACGCTAAAAAAGCTAGAAACATATTGTATTCAATTTAACTTCAATATATTGTCGGGCATGAATTAAGAAAGTTTTATTTTAAAGAGATTTCATTTTATTTTACTTCTTTTATCTACTGTTAATTATGTTATTATTCGTTTGGCGAACTTCTTTTGTTAGTTATGGTCCAGTAGTTCCATTTAAAGGAGGCTTTCTGTTATTCGTATTAATGTTCTCTATGGTTAGTTTCACCTCAGCTTGATCAAACTACTGATGATGATGACGAATGGTTGAATATGCTATGATTAAAATAAATAGCTTAATTTATTATATTTCATATGTATGGTTGTATTGAATCGCTGCTTCATGAAAGTAGCACTACCTCAATTTTCTGGATAGGAAGGAAGCTTCTTTCGCAACTGAGTACAGAATTTAAATCGCAGTAAACTAGTCCGAATGAAAGACATTCCATCATTTGTTTAGTAAGGGCTTGCAAATGTCGCCAACGTATGTCACTTAATTGTAAAATACGCTTTTCCAGTCTGTTTAATTATTATTTACAGGTATAGCAGTAATCGCCAATAAAACGAGAGCTTCATACTCTTCAGGCGGTTTCCTAATTGTGAATTTCCTAAATGAAAGAGGCCTATATCCATCAGTGGACGTTTCTTTTGTATGATAGAAGGGAACCCTTCGTTTATGAGTCCAACTCACATTTACCAGGTTTTGGTCCGTGTACACTGTCAGATTGCCCTTTTCAGTGATTATAAACTGGCCAAGTGCATGTCGGATCACGCACAGTGTAGATAATTTAATAATATGTTGGTTGCCTACTTCGTTGTCATCGTTTTCTTTTACACTTGGTTTTATATTCTACTATCGTTATATTGTGAATTTTTTCACATATCCTAAAACGTGTTTGTGTTCAATATTTTCTTCTTACTTCAAAAAATTTATACGCATTCAAAATTTTAGATTTTTAGTACTAAGAGTTAAGACGCGGACCGGTGGACAGACTGACATGGCGAAACTGTAAAGGTCTTTGTTCTCTTACATCACAGCAAGACTAATTCTCACGGTACCGTTACTATCTTCGTCACAGGTTCTTCGTCAAAATGGCTGAACCCACTGCTGACGATGATGATGACGACGACGTTGATGACATCGTCGGGCTGATCGGCGGGGACACGGACCATGGCTAACAACACAATTATGACAACATCCTGCACGAACTGACGCGGCGCTCGCCGTGGTGAAGGTCCCGCGTCCAGTTATACTCTAGATCAGCAATGTTGTTGAACGATCCGTTAGGTTTGCACCTCATCATATAATATAATTTAGTTAAGTAAAGCTATACTCCATTAAAATTATAGGTTGCATTTAGTTCTAGGTATTTAGATACTTTCATATGAACATAACAACACTGAATCAGTTTGTATTATTAGCTACAAGTCAATTATTAGATCAGTTATTAGATACAAAATATAAAACCAGTCGCTCCCATTACACTGCATCAGTGCTGCCTCTGTCGCTGCTGCTGTTAATAGTATAGAAACATACTTAATTACTGATCTTGTCGTTATTATTCTAGTTTATAAGTAACAATCAGCAATTGTTACCCAATACGTATTTTCCCGTCATTTCCACTAGACGGTAGAATACATATTTATGTTTAGGATACGAAATATAAAAACCATTCGCTTCTATTATACTGCATCCCTGCTGCTACTGCCGCTGTTGCTGTTACTATAGAAACATACTTAATTACTGATCTTGTCGTTATTATTCTAGTTTATAAGTAACAATCAGCAATTGTTACCCAATACGTATTTTCCCGTCATTTCCACTAGACGGTAGAATACATATTTATGTTTAGGATACGAAATATAAAAACCATTCGCTTCTATTACACTGCATCCCTGCTGCTACTGCCGCTGTTGCTGTTACTATAGAAACATAATTACTGATCTTGTCGTTATTATTCTAGTTTATAAATAACAATAAGTTATTGTTAACTAATTCAGGTAATCAATTCACCTGCACCAGTGCTAACAATACAACACTACACACATATATGTTACTAGATTTATTAAGAAGTGTATTATTATTAAAATTGTTTATTCAATTGTAGAGACGACTGTTTATGATGTTGTTTAATATCGATAGCTTAGATTCGTATTTTCTTTTTCTTTATAGAGTATGTTGTCAGATGCTTAAAATATCGATTTAGAAATAATGTAAGTTACAGGGTATTTCATTTTTGCCCAATAATTGTGCACATTTGTAGTGTTCTAAAGTTGATTTTTTTCCCTAAAGGATTTGCTTCTGGCTATCACTTGCATGCTTAGTGTGATTTGCATTTTTTTATTATTATTCTTTTTTGTACTTTAATACATTTTTCTACGCAATTCAGTCTTTTATTTTTGTCACTTGTTTTTGATTTAAGAAACATCTTTAGTAGTTAGGCCACATTACCCTAAGAGAATATAACGACCCACGCTCCAGCCATTCTTCATTTTTTAAACATAAATTCAAAATCTGCTAATTGTTTGCAAGATGCCACCTATTGGCAGCACTAATCTTGACGTTTACTTGTGAGCTTGTCCCACTTTCGTAAATAACTCCTTGTTTTATTGTACATAACATGCTTAAAATCATGCTCTATCTAAAATATAAATCTGATTGGAGAACTAACTTTACTTTGCGGTTACATTACATACCCGATGTATGGCTGGCAACTACAACGTTAACCTTGTAAACATAAAAAAGCTATTTTTACTGTGTTATAATTAAAAAATCCTAGTGTTCAGATTTATTCCTATCATTTTGCTATAAGACTTTGCTCGTTGCCAAATTTCAGGATTCTAGGTCAACGGGAAGCAAAATATAGGTTTTGGTTCCCTTGCATTTTGTATGGAAACTGTAGAAAATACAGCTATATATTGATAATTTCACATATCCAAGGGAAGGCAGACTTGAGTATTCAATATTAAGTTCAACTTGACAGCTCCACGCGTTCCTGAGAAAAAGGGACGTGACAGACAGATGGACGGACTACAAACTAATCCTATGAGGTTCTTTTTTTTCTTTTGAGGTACGGAATCCTAAAAAAACACGCGAAGTTTATTTATAATCATGTTTGTAGTTTTTATTATGTCCATATTTACTTCAAAATATATGGGAAACGGGCTGGGGACCCTAACTTGGGAGGCTAAAGGGGGCGCTAAGGCGAGACTTTTTTTACTACATTTATTTTTCGTAAAATAGTCCTCTATCGATATACATCTAGACATCAGCAGAATTGTGTGCTGCCGGCTTGAAGAAAAAAAGATGGCGGCTGGTCACTACGGCCAAAATCTTCGAATCCTTTTGTAATTTCAGACATAAAATTAATCTCACCAAAAACAATACTTGTCAAAAAAAACAAGTCTCGCAACTCAGTTGTTCTGCGGTAAAAAGTTGTGAGATCCATGGAATACCAAGTCGGTTATTAACTTATTCAGTCTCTACTTAAGCGACTTTCTGTCTTAATACGTCCAGTCTCTAAGACCACGATCGCGGTCCATAACAATTGAAAATCAATTGTCTGGAATCTCCGTACTCGAAGCATTAAGTTGTTACGTAATAATTAACAGCATCTTATAGTGACGCATATCAATATTAAAATTCTTTAATGTTTTATATAAATATATTGAGACTTGGCCATCGCACTAAATAATTGAATTTACATGTGTTTTCAGGCGATTGAATTTACACGTGTTTTCAGGCGATAGCCAAGTCTCAACATATTTATATAAAACATTAAAGAATTTTAATATTGATATGCGTCACTATAAGATGCTGTTAATTATTACGTAACAACTTAATGCTTCGAGTACGGAGATTCCAGACAATTGATTTTCAATTGTTATGGACCACGATCGTGGTCTTAGAGACTGGACGTATTAAGACAGAAAGTCGCTTAAGTAGAGACTGAATAAATTAATAACCGACTTGGTATTACATGGATCTCACAACTTTTTACCGCAGAACAACTGAGTTGCGAGACTTGTTTTTTTTGACAAGTATTGTTTTTGGTGGGATCTCATATCTTTTTGTATTTTGTCAAGTCTAATATCATACGACGACTCAATATTCCCATACATAGAGAATGACAAAGAATGAAATAAACACGAACCATCACCAGGTATAGGAACAACCCAGTGTGGACAAGGCTGATCATTCACATACAGTATTACTGAATCCAATGCGACTACCTACAAGTTAGATTGCAAAGTTATTTTTATGCAGAAATACGATTAGGTAATAAGAAATTTATAAATACTTAGGTACTTAAAGTATCAATATTTAATTTAAATTATTTATCCGAACAACGTCCAAATTGTAAGCAAATAATATCAGTAAACCAATGAGAGTAGCCTTTAGTCGTCAAACTAATATAGCAATCGAAATTATCAATGAAAATCGCAAACTTATAGGTAAGAATTCTGGGCACATCGGAACAGCATTGGGTCGCTCGCGCGTATGAGCGCGGCTGCTGCTCGCTCGGCGACATTCACCTTTCCGCGCGCCCCGCCACTGTCCCCGCCCCGCGCCCTCGCGCTACACCGCGCAGCGCATAGTACATCTATCTGGTAGGGTTTAGCCAGCGTTTGCAATGTAAGCGCTAAAATATGTGTTTATTTACGACATCACATTAGAAGCCCTAAAATTATCGGTGTTGCTCTACTACAGTATGCATGTATTATACATATAAACCTTCCTCTTGAATCACTCTATCTATTAAATAAAACGCGTCAAAATCCATTGCGTAGTTTTAAAGATTTAAGTTTCCATACATACATACATATAGACTGCGGGAAGCGACTTTGTTTTATACTATTTCATCATCAGCCGGGAAACGTCCACTGCTGAACATAGGCCTCCCTCATAGTACGCCACATTGACCGGTCCCGAGCTACCTGCATCCAGCGACTCCCTGCGACTCGGACCAGGTCGTCGGTCCATCTAGTAGGGGGACGGTCTGGTAGACGTTTTCCGGTATGTGGTCGCCACTTGAGAACCTTTACTCCCCACCAGTTATTGGTTCTTCGAGCAATGTGGCCTGTCCATTGCCACTTCAGCTCACTGACTCGTCGAGCTATGTCGGTGACCTTCGTTCGTCTACGGATTTCCCATTCCGGACCTTATCACGTAGAGTAATTCCGAGCATAGCTCGTTCCATTGCTCGCTGAGTGACTTTGAGCTTCTTTATTCGGCCCACAGTAAAGGACCACGTTTCAGTTCCGTATGTCATCACTGGCAACACCCACTGATTAAAGAATTTTGTCTTTAGACGCTGAGGTATTATACTATTTAGTGATATTGATTTTCAGTTTGTTTATTAATCATATTCTTCACGGAACCCTCGGTGCGCGAGTCCGTCTCGCACTTGACCCCTTTATTTTATGTATTTTATTTTTAAGGAGTTTAATTTTGTCTTATTTTTTTTACATTTCATACATAGCTAAATAGCATCGCTAAGCCTCTCTCTCGCACTTCGGTCAATACTACATTATTTAAATGCTTCAGTTTGGTGTCCGGGTCCCGGCGTTTATTTTTCTGTGTGTATTTGGTTTTTTAAATTCGTCATATCTTTTGAATGGAATATATGGATAAGTTTTAGCTCCCTCTGTTGATGATAGTAGGTGGAACTAAATCGTACGTTGATCGATTAAAGTCTCAGTCACTAAGGTCGTTGAGTGCCCTAAGAATCACAGTTGCTCCGAGCAGAACTAATAGATGGCGCGCAGCGTAGTACTTAGATAGTTGATTGTTGGCAGTTTCAGTTAGATGGCGCTGTCGTCGATGATTCAATTAAATAATTGTACTGAATTAACTCACATTTCATGTAGTATGCTAATTTTTGAATTCCTCTTCAGTGATTTCTTCACAATTTCCATAAATTACTCACCAAAAGCCCCATTCATGAATTAAAATTCGGTGGAGGGTAAACTTCTGTATTTTCGTTAAAAAAAAATTTTTCTCGTAGATTCTTCTTTTGATTGCTTCACTTTTACCTCAAATATTCATAAATAGTGCTTGAATAACATAGTTTAGTACAAGTCCCAGCACATCACACACAAATCAGCACACAAAACGATGTTTTTATATTTTAATTTAATTAAAATTCAAAGAGCAATGCACAAAATGTTCCGTCAATAGCGACATCTAGCGTCTTTTTTACTGAATTAATTTTAATTTTCTTTGCGGTCTTTTCTAGATGTTTTAGTTTTTCCTTGATTCATACACCAAACACTACTTATATTCCAAATTTGAAGCTTCTAGGTTTGCTAGAAGTGCCTTAGACTTTTGATGATCGGTGAGTCAGTGAGTGACAAAATTTTAAAAAAATTGACCCTTTGACCCGTTATAATTCTTAAAATACTGGTTCAAATTGAATGAAATTTAAAATATACCGTGTCTTTACAAGCCTGCATGGTTACTGAAAATTTCAGTCTTCTAGTTTTATCCACAACGAAGTTACAGGGGGTCGAAAATGGTCTGAATTGCTTCGAGAAAAGGATGGTACGGCCGTGACGCTTTTTTGCTCGACTTGGTGGGGGCACGGCCGTGCCCCCAGATAAGGTCAGTACAGGACGACAAATGACACGTTCCGCGAATGTATGTCGCCAAGGTCTGGTCTTGTACACTTATAATTTTAAAGGGCCATTATCAAATAAAAGTGATATAGTTACCATTTTTGTATATTTTGGTTTAGTTTATTTGTACAAAAACATATAAAACGCACGAAACAGGTAAGACTTGACGTTTAAAATAAAGAGGGCGTCAATAAAATGACATTTGACGCTCTCACTTAGTACAACAAGAATGATTTTGCACAAATAAAATAAATGCAAAAGTAGATTTCTAGTATTTTTCTAAACATATTTAGATTATTACTCAATTTTTAAATAGTGTACAAGTGCAGGCCGAATTTGAAACAACTCTTTTGTTAAATAATAATAAAATTTGAATATTTTTTCAAATATTTACAGCAAGGCTTTCTTATCTTTTAATTACATTTTAATTTTTGTATCATAAACTAGAAGGTTTTACATGTCTTTCTCACTGTGTACATTCATTCCTTATTGATACTAAGAAAAACGGATCAATGTTTAAAACTTCAAGTTTAGCCCAAATGCGTTTGCCGTCAAATAGCTGTCCGGGAGGCGGGAAGCCTAAAAGTACACGGTCAGGCATTCATATCTCAGCGTCGGTCTAATAAACATTATGTGGAATCCCGCAAATACTGAAATCTCGTGAGTGAGATTGAATTCTCGATTCCGCAAATATCGATTTATACAAATACAAGCAGGATTGGACGCCATAGCTGTGCATGATGATAAACAAAATTATTTTCTTGTAACTACTTCAGTGTTGCTAGATTGTACTTTTTAAAGTTATGTTAATCAGGAAAACCTAAAGCTAAAAGGTTGTGCTATAAGGCAAAACACCGTAGAGACAAGTATTACCTTTGAACTTTAAGTTGGGAAAAGGTAAAAGGTAAATAAATATGTGATTTTTTGTCTCATTATTGCTAGAAGCCGAAGTCTGTAAAAAACAAACAAGGTGCTTTGCTTTGGTGTCATGTCAAAATTGTTAAAAGCTGCCAAAGACAACCCATAAACAAATCGTTGTGCAAAATTGATTTATATTACGCGACCAAATTGTATAGTTTTGACAGTGTATGGAGCAACGAAAACACCCTCTTTCATCTACAATACTTTTAAATTTAGCCATATAAAATCATATTTGTGATTGATATACTTGGAGTTGGTCAGCAATAAACTTAAAGTTATACGATTTTCTTTAAGTATAGTAATGAAATACTAGATTAGGTCAATAATAGAATTACTATATATTATATACTTAGTTAAGAAGTGCCTAAGTGTGTGATAAACTGGCGATATGAATTTGCCTGAAGACTGCAAGAACCAGTGGGAAATCTTACTTCTGCTTTTATCATCAGAAGAGAAGAAGATAGATAGAACCAATGACAGCGAAACAGATACAATGAGCTACTTTTGTAGTAATGAAGGTGTCAGGTAAATAAATAGCACATAACCACATAAAAGTTTGTCTTATTTAAAAAAAATTGAAGTATAAATTCAGCTAGGGTGTAAATACATTAATAACAATATTTAACACTACGACTGTCGCTGGCAGGCTGGCCAGCTATGTAGTAGGTCGAAATTCAAATTTATTTTTATTTGACAGTTTTGTGTATTGTTTTGTTTTATAATCGGTAGAGCGAATATAGATGTAAAGAACGAACGTTTGTTTTCTTTACCGACAGTTTTTTGGTCCTTATCGAGTCGGATTTTGTAGATATTTTTTCAGGATGGTTCGCACACGGAGTGGTAGAGATGGCAGCGAGGCTGCGCACGGTGAACAGCCGGCCGAACGAGCCGATGATCATGTCGTAGCGCCCTCGCGCACTCCGTTTGCGCCCGTTTCACCACGAATAGTTGGATCTAGTGCGTCTCTAGTGACCGTGCGGCCGGCCGAGGCCGATGTTGGAGCACGAGGGGAGGGAGCGCAAGATGACCGAGCGAGAGGCTCACAGGTATCTCTGATCAGTCACGTGAGTAAACTGAGCAATGTAAGTGAACGTGCACGTCGACGTCAAGCTGCCACAATGAAAGCGCAGGCCGAGCTGGACCGCCTGCAGATGCAGCGGATCCAGATAGAGGAGGCCGCGGTCCGACGGCAGTTGCAGTTTGACTTGGCCGAGCTCTCCGATAGCGAGACGGAACATGAAGGGGTGACGTGTACACGGAATGTGAGTGATTTTTGTGTGAATGTCGATGAAAATGTGTATGTCAGATCACAGACTGACAATAATATGGAGGAGGCCAGGTCTGTGGTGTGTGAAGAGGATCGGTGTGAGAGAGAGCCGCGGCCACACGTCACTGGATCAATGGCAATGCCAACAGTGGGTTCGACAACGCAACCGATGACGTCGATGGGGTCTGACATCGAAAAACTGGCGCTTGCTATTGCAAGATGCGTACGTCAGCCTAGAATAAGTGACCTTCCCAAATTCGACGGCAATGCTTTGGACTTTCTGTGTTTCAGGTCGGCTTACAGGGATTCGGAAAATGCCTTTTCAGACATAGAAAATTTACAGAGATTGAGGTTAGCTGTACAGGGAGAAGCTAGAGAGGCCGTCAGTGCCCTGCTCTACACGTCTACGGATCCAGACGTAGTAATTTCATCTCTGGAAAGAAGGTTTGGCCGCCCTGAAATATTGATTACGGAACAGATTTCAGTCATTCGATCATTACCGAAATTAAACGACAGTAAGCTACGTGAGTTGTCAATTTTCGCGTCAAAGGTAAATAATGCGGTTTGTTCTCTGGTTTCTCTCAACTGTTCAGGATACTTACATAGTCCGGAAGTCATTGGGTGCATTATAGAGAAGATGACTTGTATTCAAAGATCAAGGTGGGCGGATTACGTGGCATCTGAGCACAGAGCGGGTGAGCCAGAGCTTGTGTTGTTGTCGCGATTTTTAAACGAAGAGGCAGACAAAATCGGATTGATCGCGCATTACTTGCCTGAAACACATAAGTACGCAGCGCCGCCGCCGCCGTCGCATGGTAAGATTTTTAAACCACGCTCAGTTTTTCACGCAGCTACGACGACGTCCAAACAGAGTCCTTACAAAGAAGCCAAAGCAACGTCGAAGCGGATCTGTCCTTGTGATGACCGGTGTCATGTATACGTCACAAAATGTCCACAGTTTGTAGCAATGGATTACAATGACAAATGGAACTTTGTTACACAGAACAAACTTTGTTTTCTTTGCTTAGGTGGTGATCACCGACGGCGGGATTGTAGAGCTTCTCGTTGTGATGTTGATGATTGCAACCGACCACACCATAACTTGTTACATAGGAAGGCTTCAGTAGCTGCCACTGTTATGAAAGTCACTGATGAAAAGAAGGCTTTCTTAAAGGTGTTACCGGTGACTATGAAGGGACCGAAGGGTGAAGTGCAGACCTACGCCCTTCTCGACGATGGCTCCACGGTGACACTAGTTGACGAGCAGCTGGCGCGTCAGATCGGCGCGGACGGTGATGTAGAAGAGTTACAGGTGAGCGGTATACATGGCAGTACTACGGAAAGGTCTCGTAATGTTCAATTCAGTCTCCGCGGTACAGAATCGATTGAATATACTGTAAAAGGGAAAACTATCAACAGATTGTCTATTAGTCCACAATCTATGACAAAGAGAGTAACTGAGTATGAACATCTGCGAGACCTACCGATAGCTACCTTCGACGAAGCACGTCCGACTATATTAATTGGACAGGATAATGTTGGACTACTATTACCTCAGCTGATAAAGACAGGAAACCACGACGAGCCTGTTGCTACGTTAACTTTATTAGGGTGGGTTTTACACGGTAACTCGAAGTTAGCTATTAATGTAGGCCACAGAGGCCATGTTCACCACGTTAGTACGGCCGATGCAGAGCTTTCCAGTTTAGTGAGGCAGAGTTACGACCTCGAGGCGATCGGAGTCTCTAGTCTATCAAGAGTGCACTGCGATGATCGGCGAGCTGTGCACATTTTAGAAAATACGGCTAAAAAGGTAGACGGACGTTGGGAAGTGGGCTTGCCGTGGAAAAATGACGATGTATGTTTTCCTAATAATCGCTCTGACGCACTGAGAAGACTAAAATGTATCGAACGAAAGAGTGAACGTGACTCAGCCTTTGCTAGTGCCTATGAGGCGCAAGTGGAAAACTTATTACAGCAAGGTTATGCTGAGAAGTGTTTGACACCTGGTCAGTATGGTAAGACGTGGTTTCTGCCTCACTTTGGAGTTGTAAATCCTAATAAACCTGGAAAATTGCGTATGGTGTTTGATGCAGCGGCTCGCACGCAAGGAGTAAGCCTTAATGATAAATTACTTACAGGGCCCGTGTTGTTGCAGTCTTTATTAGGCGTCTTATTTAGATTCCGTCAAGGTGATATCGCAGTTACAGCTGATATAAAGGAGATGTTTTTGAGGGTTAAAATTCGAGAAGAAGACAGAGATAGTCAGCGCTTCTTATGGAGAAGCGTATTAACCAAGGAAGAAAAGGTGTCTGAATACCGCATGTCATCTATGATATTCGGAGCAGCGAGTTCTCCTTTCACAGCTATCTATGTCATCAATAAGAATGCCGAGCACCTTAAAGATGACTGTCCACGAGCCTATAAGGCTGTAACAAAAAATCATTACGTAGACGATTATGTTGACAGTTTTACATCTTTACAGGAGGCTAAGGAAACTATTCGTCTTGTCGCAGAGACTCACATGTCCGGAGGTTTTGAACTACGTGGTTGGGCTTCTAATTGTAAGGAAATTGAAGAGCAGTTTCCACAGGAACTTCGAGCGAAAGGAGCGGTAAGCTTATTCGATGAAAGCTCTCACTCGGAGAAGATTCTTGGAGTAATGTGGAAACCTCGTGAAGACAGTTTAGGATTTAATACTAAAGCTCCTAGACTATCAAGCGACGTTATGAAGGGCATTCAGCGGCCGACGAAGCGGCACTTACTGACTGCTGTGATGTCCATTTTTGATCCTCTAGGGTTGGTTAGTCCACTTACGATTCGAGGAAAGATTTTGTTACAGGATGTTTGGCGCAGCAATATAGACTGGGACTCTTGTCTTACAGACCAACAGACTGCGCGGTGGCTTACGTGGCTTCAGAGTATCCGCATGATAAGCGAATTGTACATTCCTCGTTGCTACAATCTAGGGACCGTATGGGAAGCTGTGGAGCTACATACATTCTGTGATGCTAGTGAGCAAGCCTACGCAGCAGCGTGTTATTGGCGTTTTGTATCTTCCTCTAGATTTGGTTGCCAACTGATTGCTTCGAAAAGCAGAGTATGTCCACTGAGGCCAGTAAGTATACCCAGGCTGGAGCTGCAAGCTGCCGTCCTCGGGGCAAGGTTGGCTGCGACAGTAATGCGGGAACATGACTACATTCCAGTCCGGTCGTTTTACTGGACAGACTCAACCACCGTCATTGCTTGGATCAATTCAGATGCGAGAATTTTTAAAACGTATGTAGCAAACAGACTTGGTGAGCTAGATGAGTTGACTGAATCCAAGCAATGGCGATGGGTTCCGACGGGATCTAATCCAGCTGACCTTGCTACGAGAGAGGGCATGACGCAGCTCGAGCACGAGAGTGAGTGGTTTATGGGCCCGGTTTTTCTGTATTCGAGCGAATGTGAGTGGCCTAACTTACCCACTTTAGTGACGAATACGCCCGAATGCGAATTAAAGCCTAAAATAGAAAACGTTTTGGCAGTGGAAGTAGAGCCACTCACTCTGCCCAACATTAGTAGATTTTCAAAATGGACTAAGCTCATAAACGCAACGGCTTACATGCTCTTGTTTATTCAAAATCTGAAAAAGGTGAAACAAGAGCGTCAAAATCTGAGATTGTCTTGCGAGCTGTTACAATTAGCCGAGCGTTTATGGGTGAAAAAGATTCAGAGAGAATGCTACCCTAAGGAATACGACTATTTGTCACAAGGTAAACCTATTCCTTCGAATAGCAAGCTGCTTGAAGTGAGCCCTTTTATCGATGAGGACGGTGTAATGCGCGCCCGGGGACGTATTGATGCCGCGAGAGCCGTCACATACGATACTAAGAGGCCAATTGTACTAGGGAAACATTGCTACACTGATTTGTTTCTAGATGAATACCACCGGCGCTACCAGCACAGCAGCACTGAGACCGTGCTCAACGAAGTAAGGCAGCGGTACTGGGTACCGAAACTACGCGCCCGTTTGCGCCACGTAGCACACAGATGTGCGATGTGCCGTGTGCGCCGGGCGCGCCCCTTGCCACCGCCCGTGGGCGACTTACCACCTGAGCGCCTCGCCCACCATGAGCGACCGTTCACGTACGTTGGGCTGGATTACTTTGGCCCAATGTACGTTACCGTAGGACGAAAGCGTGAAAAGAGATATGGGGCTCTTTTCACTTGCTTAACTTGTAGGGCAGTACATATGGAAATAGCCGCCAGTCTGTCAAGCGACTCTGTACTCATGGCCCTGCGCAGAATGTCAGCACGTCGAGGGAAGCCAAAGGTCATATACTCTGACAACGGCACTAATTTCAAAGGTGCCGAGAGAGAATTGAAAGAAGCGCTCAATGAGCTTGATGAAGAAGAGGTTGTGAAAAGAGCCACGGTCACGCATAACATCACCTGGAAGTTCATCCCGGCAGCCGCTCCACACATGGGAGGAGCGTGGGAGCGCTTAGTACAAGCGATCAAGCGATCTGTGTCTGCTGCCCTGAATCAACGAGCTCCTAAGGAAGAAGTCCTCACTACTGTAATCGTGGAAGCTGAAAATATAGTCAACAGCCGGCCGCTGACCCACGTGAGCGACAACCTGGCCGACAGGGAGGCACTGACACCTAATCATTTCTTAGTTGGGTCATCATCGGGGCTGCCGCCACCTGGACGATTCTGTGATGCAGACCTGAGCCGGCGAAGAGATTGGAGGGTGGCACAACGGTTGGCTGACTTCTTCTGGACTCGGTGGGTCCGCGAGTATCTGCCTCTCCTTCTTCGACGAGACAAAAACACATCATCGCTGCCTGCGACGGATTTGCATGAAGGCGACGTCGTGGTGATTGCTGATGGACGGCTGCCGAGGAATGCGTGGCCGATGGGAAGAATATCAGCAGTGTTCCCTGGGCACGATGGACGAGTGCGAGTAGTGGAAGTGCGCACACATCAAGGAACATATCGGAGGCCTTCTAGAATGATCGGAAGAATTGAGTGATGTGGAGGGCCACATGGAGGAGGAATTGTCGCTGGCAGGCTGGCCAGCTATGTAGTAGGTCGAAATTCAAATTTATTTTTATTTGACAGTTTTGTGTATTGTTTTGTTTTATAATCGGTAGAGCGAATATAGATGTAAAGAACGAACGTTTGTTTTCTTTACCGACAACGACTTTGGCAAGAAACATACAATGAACTTTAAAATGTGTGCAGATTAATGTGTCAATTTATTTCAAAAATAGTTGTTGATGCAGTTATAAATACATTTTAAACCCATTTATCATCTACTTCTATAAATTTAGTTACAAGGGGCCCATTATTTATTAGGATTTGGATAGTCGTAGGGCCTTTTTAAACATAACATAGCCAATGCTTCTCTACCGTAGGTTTCTGGGTGTCTGTGCTTCTGTCCATGGTGAAGACCATGGACTTACCATCAGGTGAGAGACTAAGTGCAAATCCATTGTGCATAAAACTTGAGAAGGGATAAAAAGGCCCATAAGCAATGCATTTCTGATGTCACCTGATGACAAGTGAATGTTCAAAGTTTACTCAGTATCCTGCATTTAATTGTATTTTTTTAGTGTTCAAAACTGCCTCAATGGCGCTGTTAATGAAAGGGATTCAGACGCGCAAAACACACAGAAAACCCCTGTGTCAATTCCCAATATGGACATTGTCAAAATCACTTCAGGACATTTCAGGCTGAACCACCGGGTTGTCTCAAAAGTAGGATCGTTTCGTGCTTCATAAGGCATGTTAAGCAGTTGGTCATGGTTGTAACTACATAAGACATGTCAGAGGCCTATGGTGGCTCAACAACTTGGGAGACAGGGCACAGAATTATTATAGTGTGTGTGGGTGTGTGGGATCAGTCATCAACGAATGTTAATCTAGGGTGATGATTGTCAAGTTGTACAAAATCGTTTTCCAGAAAAATCCTCCTGCAGTGGCTGGAGCAGATGCAAGCAACATACGCAAGGAAAGTCAGCGACTCTGACACTGGTATAAAGTGTGATGAGGTATCACTGCTTTGGCGGCAACGGGGCAATGACAAGTTCCGAGCTAACTGCGTTGAAGATAGCTACAGGTGCTACTCAAAGAGTGTTGTGTATGCACAGCAGAATGGACCAATGTATCCACTGGCTCTGGCAAATAGATCTGCCTCATTGTTGCGGATGAAAAAGTTCAAAGTATGTTAATAGAGTTTTTCATTCATTATAGTTCAAATTATTTATTTTTCCCATAAAATTATGTTTTAAAAATAATAACAGAGTATCAAATTAAAAGAAATTACTGAAAGGCATACAATGTAATCAAGATTGTTCCTGAGCTAGGTAAAATCCAGGCAATATTTCCACTGCCCCATTGTCAAATATTTTATACAAAAGATGTAGTTAAAAGATACTTAAATATTCTTGTTATAAGTATACTAGCTGAGCCAGTGAACTTTGTACTGAATTAACGGTCTGCTAACTTTCTAGCTGAGCTAAATTCAGTATTTTATTGATAAAATGTTACTCTGTACAAATGTACTCAATAAGTTAAGTTCAGTAAATGTAAAACACTGAAAAAAATTAAATCAGTCGAACCGTTCTTGAGATACCGTCAAATAGCCCATGTTCCATGCAAAATGTATGATAAAATGGTTTTTTTAGTAAAGTTAATGTAACCTTCCAAAGTTGAGCCGGTCTTGAGTTGCAAAGGTGTACCTAACCTAACTCTGTTTTGTTTTTATAGATAGCTACTATAGCTAGATTACAAAGCCTATCTTCTTTTAAAGATTCTTACATTTTAACTTAATTATGACATTACTAGTTGACTGACAGTGTATAACAACCCAATGTAATATTGCAGTGCCCTGCCAGGGGTCACGTCTGCACTGACTATATGTTAAGCTTAAACCATCAAAGTCATTTGTATATCCGACATCAAGCAATAAAAAGATTGAATTGAATTCCTCTGAGTGGAGTCCTACGAGACTTATCAATCTACCGTTTACAGGAGTGCCTGACAGACGTGGCCTTGGCGATAGACAGCGGCTACCCGCACGAACAACGCCACAAGCTGCTGTTGCGGCGCGCGGACTGCCACATCGAGCTGGGACAGCGCAGCGAGGCGCAGGTCGCACTCTCCGCCGCCGCCGAACACGCCGCCTCGCTCAGTTTACCACCGGCCAGCGCAGGTAACAGCCGTCATGAGCAGCCTCACAGGAGCAGGCGCGCGGACTGCCACATCGAGCTGGGACAGCGCAGCGAGGCGCAGGTCGCACTCTCCGCCGCCGCCGAACACGCCGCCTCGCTCAGTTTACCACCGGCCAGCGCAGGTAACAGCCGTCATGAGCAGCCTCACAGGAGCAGGCGCGCGGACTGCCACATCGAGCTGGGACAGCGCAGCGAGGCGCAGGTCGCACTCTCCGCCGCCGCCGAACACGCCGCCTCGCTCAGTTTACCACCGGCCAGCGCAGGTAACAGCCGTCATGAGCAGCCTCACAGGAGCAGGCGAGCTGACTGCCACATCGAGCTGGGACAGCGCAGCGAGGCGCAGGTCGCACTCTCCGCCGCCGCTGACCACGCCGCCTCGCTCAGTTTACCACCGGCCAGCGCAGGTAACAGCCGTCATGAGCAGCCTCACAGGAGCAGGCGAGCTGACTGCCACATCGAGCTGGGACAGCGCAGCGAGGCGCAGGTCGCACTCTCCGCCGCCGCCGAACACGCCGCCTCGCTCAGTTTACCACCGGCCAGCGCAGGTAACAGCCGTCATGAGCAGCCTCACAGGAGCAGGCGAGCTGACTGCCACATCGAGCTGGGACAGCGCAGCGAGGCGCAGGTCGCACTCTCCGCCGCCGCTGACCACGCCGCCTCGCTCAGTTTACCACCGGCCAGCGCAGGTAACAGCCGTCATGAGCAGCCTCACAGGAGCAGGCGAGCTGACTGCCACATCGAGCTGGGACAGCGCAGCGAGGTGCAAGTCGCACTCTCCGCCGCCGCCGACCACGCCGCCTCGCTCAGTTTACCAACGGCCAGCGCAGGTAACAGCCGTCATGAGCAACTTCACAAGAGCAGGCGAGCTGACTGCCACATGAAGCTGGGCCTGTGCGACGAGGCCGGCGAGCTGACTGCTACATGAAGCTGGGCCCGTGCGACGGAGCATGCGAGCTGACTGCCACATGAAGCTGGGCCTGTGCGACGGAGCATGCGAGCTGACTGCTACATGAAGCTGGGCCTGTGCGACGAGGCCGGCGAGCTGACTGCCACATGAAGCTGGGCCTGTGCGACGGAGCATGCGAGCTGACTGCCACATGAAGCTGGGCCTGTGCGACGAGGCCGGCGAGCTGACTGCCACATGATGCTGGGCCTGTGCGACGGAGCATGCGAGCTGACTGCCACATGAAGCTGGGCCTGTGCGACGGAGCATGCGAGCTGACTGCTATATGAAGCTGGGCCTGTGCGACGGAGCATGCGAGCTGACTGCCACATGAAGCTGGGCCTGTGCGACGAGGCCGGCGAGCTGACTGCTACATGAAGCTGGGCCTGTGCGACGGAGCATGCGAGCTGACTGCCACATGAAGCTGGGCCTGTGCGACGGAGCATGCAAGCTGACTGCTACATGAAGCTGGGCCTGTGCGACGGAGCATGCGAGCTGACTGCCACATGAAGCTGGGCCTGTGCGACGGAGCATGCGAGCTGACTGCCACATGAAGCTGGGCCTGTGCGACGAGGCCGGCGAGCTGACTGCTACATGAAGCTGGGCCTGTGCGACGGAGCATGCGAGCTGACTGCCACATGAAGCTGGGCCTGTGCGACGAGGCCGGCGAGCTGACTGCTACATGAAGCTGGGCCTGTGCGACGGAGCATGCGAGCTGACTGCCACATGAAGCTGGGCCTGTGGGACGAGGCCGGCGAGCTGACTGCTACATGAAGCTGGGCCTGTGCGACGGAGCATGCGAGCTGACTGCCACATGAAGCTGGGCCTGTGCGACGAGGCCGGCGAGCTGACTGCTACATGAAGCTGGGCCTGTGCGACGGAGCATGCGAGCTGACTGCCACATGAAGCTGGGCCTGTGCGACGAGGCCGGCGAGCTGACTGCCACATGAAGCTGGGCCTGTGCGACGGAGCATGCGAGCTGACTGCCACGTGAAGCTGGGCCTGTGCGACGGAGCATGCGAGCTGACTGCCACATGAAGCTGGGCCTGTGCGACGAGGCCGGCGAACTGACTGCTACATGAAGCTGGGCCTGTGCGACGGAGCATGCGAGCTGACTGCTACATGAAGCTGGGCCTGTGCGACGAGGCCGGCGAGCTGACTGCCACATGAAGCTGGGCCTGTGCGACGGAGCATGCGAGCTGACTGCCACATGAAGCTGGGCCTGTGCGACGGAGCATGCGAGCTGACTGCCACATGAAGCTGGGCCTGTGCGACGAGGCCGGCGAACTGACTGCTACATGAAGCTGGGCCTGTGCGACGGAGCATGCGAGCTGACTGCTACATGAAGCTGGGCCTGTGCGACGAGGCCGGCGAGCTGACTGCCACATGAAGCTGGGCCTGTGCGACGGAGCATGCGAGCTGACTGCCACATGAAGCTGGGCCTGTGCGACGAGGCCGGCTCTCATATGAAGTCTTTCTGTTGACTGCAATCAACTGACATTGTCTACTGATAAAAAATGTAGGGCTGTCCCCGTGACGTTTACTGATTCCCAATATTAATAGATCTTTAGCCAATATTCGTTTCAGATTAAAGATTTAATTTACGGTTAATGATAAAATTGACGGTACTATAGATTTATACAAAGCAAATTGTACATTTTAACTGAACAGTATCGATGGTCGTATTTACTGAAACCTGCATTTAATATTAAAATGCATTAACTTTTTTCGTATTTATATAAAAATTCATGTTGTTCTAGCTGAGTTCGACCGACACATGAAGCTATTGGAGAAGAAGCTGGATGTGCCGGTAGAAAGAACGAATGAGATAGAAGACGTGCTGCCCGAGTGCTACAAGGGGGACAACCCGGAGTTCACCGCTGCGTCGAACGCACTAGAACTGAGGTGAGCCGAGGCGAGCGAGCGGAGCGAGGGGTCTGTCATGTCCCTCATGCTCCGTCATGCCCAGTACACCAGTACCGTGTGCTGTCTGACAGTACTCTTTTTCTTAGGAACGCGTGCAGATATCAAGTTGAATCAAGTGCGCAGGCCCTTAGATCTGTGAAAAATCAAGCTTCTAGGTCAAAGCAATAAAAACATACAGCCGTTTTATGCCGCATATTTTGAACCTAAAATAATGAAATTTCTGAAGAAGCAAGATCTTACAGTATAAATAAAGGATTAAATCTAAAAACTATTTAAGGTTAATCATAGTAAAAAAGATCGATTTTTGAGTTGTAGCAGTTGAGAATTGATCGTGATATGTACGTATGTATGGGATTTCATTTTTTAAACTGCAAAGTTAAGTTTGTTCTTGAATGAGACTTGTATTGTTGTTAGAGCTTTGTCCGGTGCTGGTTGCCTGCGTGCTGTAGACAGCGATCATGTCGGGTATGATGTCTGTGCTGCAGGCGCAGCGAGGCCGCGGGGCGCTTCGTCGTCACCAAGGAGGCAACCCGGCGCGGCGACGTGCTGTTCTCCGAGGAGCCGTACGCGTGGGTGGCGCTGCCCCCCGCCGCCGCCCCCGACGGCGCCGGCGAGGACGTCTGCGCCGGCTGCTGCAAGCCACAGATCAACCCCGTGCCGTGAGTGACTCTGCACTGCGCGCGCAGCTGTGTCTCGTCTGTCAGTAGTTGTTTAGTGCAGCAGTAGTAGTAGTAGTACAGAACTACAAGTTACAACATGTTGAGATTATCTAATATTCTGGTACATTTGTCGGACAAGAACACTGTCAGCTTCTTTCTTGTGAAGAAAGAACAATGAAATGACAAATGAAGTGTTCTGTAATATACAGAGCAGCGCTGCTACAGTTCACTTATTGGGGTGCTATTGGAACACCAGCCTGGGTTTGTGTCCGCTCCGACTGCCTGGGTACAGGGTACAGTCGGCGCTCTCTTCACAACATTAAAGGAGTTGGAAGCTTGTTGTTCGCGGCCTGGCATGGCGACCGGACGCCATCTTGTTTTTTTCAAGTCTGCAGCACACAATTCTTTTTGAATTCAATTCAATTGGGTACTGTGTGTAACGTTGAGGTGAGAGATTGTCTCCCGCCCTGTACGGACGACGTGTCGCACTTGTCATGTGCTGACACACCTGCACGGGGCCGCGCCGGCGGGCGGGGGCGGGGGTGGGGTGCCAGCAGCGGGAGGAGGGATTGTCTTTTTATTTCTTCACAATTCAAAGCGGGGGGCGCAGTAGCTTCACGGTATGTAAAGACAAATCGATACGAAACAACCCCGCGCCGCTCGTTGTTAATGACGCTCGTCGTACTCGTTGTATCCATCTTTACTTGGAACTACTTGTGTCGCGCGCCGCTGCAGGCCGCGGGCTTCATTACAACAGTCCTCCGTCGGTACAGCAGCCGACCCGAGGGAGCAGCGGGACGCCTTCCACTGATGATTGTCATATTGTACATTCCAGTTGCGAGCAGTGCTCCCGCACCGTGTTCTGCTCGGTGTCGTGCCGCGCCAGCGCCCAGCTCGCGTTCCACCGGTGGGAGTGCGCCGGGGCTCAGAGCGACCTCTTCCCCACTATCGGGATCGCACATTTAGCTCTGAGGTAACATTTAAAAATAGTATCATCATTATCGTCCGGGGAACGTCCGCGGCTGAACACAGTGCTCGGCCGTGGTTCAAAACGATGGCTGCACCGGGCGCGGCCGCGGCCACAGTCACCGCCGGTGTCAACTTCATAGATATACCATGAAACACTGTCGTCGGGATATCACTGATTAAAATGTACTAATTTTGTCAACATTTATCTTCACCCTCTTCTGTCATATTCTGGCGTCGACTTTAGTAAAGGCACATAATTCATACTCGTATAATACTAAACGTACTTCCACCGCCCTCCCTATCGCCACTGTTCGATATATTGCAATAGGAGCCGATATCACAACATTTGTTTAAAGTGTCCGGCCTGTGACTATGGTAACAGGGATAATCGTTCATCTCTGTATTGTTAGCTACGCATAGTTCATCTGTGTATGGCTGAACAATGACATTGTGTGACTCGGTTATATATTCACACTGACTTGCTCTGACGACCGGTAAACCTGCAAATGGGCGCAGAACGCGACCGAGGCCGAGTGAAACTATTCACAACATGTACCCACTCGTATGTATCAACATCTCACTGTGATCGACGACCTGCTCGCCAAGCACCCGCCGACGGACATGTGCGGATGACTCAACACCTGTGACCGCTGTGTGCAGGGTGCTGCTGATGTCGTCTGCGGCGGGGCTGCCCCCCTCGCCGCGCGCCGGGCCCGCCCCCGCCACCGCCGAGGGCTTGTTCACTGCCTACCAGCAGGTGGACACCATCCAGATATACCGCACTGGCTGCCATCCGTTCCTGCGCATGTTCAACCTCGTCACAAACTTCCACAAAATGAACAACTCCGACTACATACAGTATGCGGTGGTGAGTTTACTGACATTTATATTGTATGCAAGTAACTATATACACGTATCTTATATACATCTAAAGCAAGGCCGGCGATACGAGACAAAGAATGTAAACAAACTTGCAGGGATTCAAAACATTTTTATTTGAATAAATTACATACAAATTTTAAGCTCCCTATTGTAATCTTTGACGTCTGTATTAGACAAAGATGACACGCCGGAAGAGTCTGAATCAGATTAACTGTAACGGATTATTAATAACAAAACACGAAGCAAGTGTGATCCAACAAACAAACAAACAAACTGTTTTGTTAGAGCATACTTCATATACATTTCATCGAAGTTGGTTCAGCTCTTTTTGAGAAAATAAACTAAATCAAATATTTACAATCCTACCTCTACGGGTGAAAAGTTGAGGGGGTGAGCTGAAGTCGGTTAATGATATGAATCCATGTCGCCGCGGACGCAGCATCAGGCCTGCGGGCAGGTGGGCTGGTGTTGAATAGTTTTAAACAATGCCTGCACTCTGTCGGGGTGCTGCAGACGGCCACGCTGCTGACGCTGTACCTGGAGCGCTTCACGTCGTTCTTCGCGCACCTGCCCGGCGCGGTGCCGCACGCGCTGAGCGGAGACCAGCTCCGGCTGTTCGCGGCGGCGCTCATCCTCCGCAGCATGGGGCAGCTGGTCTGCAACGGACACGCCACCCTCAGCCTCTCCACGGTCGAGGAGGACGACGGCAGAGATGGTATGATCTGGGAGCGTCATACAATATCAACAAACTAATCTATTATATATACATTTTTTGAACCCGATGGTACTGCATGGAGGCTCAGGGCGAAGCTCGCTGGCGAGAGGTGGAGGCTCCAGGGGTCAGTACAAACCGAACGCTACGGCAAACAAGGGATGCGCAGGCGCAGGCGGGGACAGAGATCATGCTGAAAACGATATTGTTCGCATCAAACTTCATATCGATGCTGCGCATTCTATATTCAAAATGAGGGATCCCGCCAGCTGTCACACGCCGGCGCGGAGGTCGCACCCATGCAGGCCGGCCCCACTCCTCAGCATAGTGCACACCAACAAGAGGGAGTGTGACATGGTACAGAAGTGTATACACACACTCTAGTGCAGAGGTGCGCTCGTCGCAGACACCTCGCGTGTGCAGATATATAACATTAGTGTGATGAGCTATTGACGACGGACATTGTAAATAGTGACGTGCAGGCTGTTCGGCAGGGCGCACGCTGACAGAGAGAGAGGTGAGGCGTGCGACAGCTATATATCCGTCGGCTGCTATGATGAATCACTCGTGCGATCCCAACATCATCAACACGTGAGTATGGATCGCGTATGCATAAATACTCATTAATTACATACATATATGTGGGATTGAGGATGTGCCACATCGCTCGAAGAACCGATAACCGGTGGTGAGTAAAGGATCTCGAGTGGCGACCACGTACCGGGAAACGTCTACCGGGCCGTCCCCCCACTAGATGGACCGACGACCTGGTTAGAGTCGCGGGGAGTCGCTGGATGCAGGTGGCTCGGGACCGGTCGATGTGGCGTACCATGAGGGAGGCCTACGTCCAGCAGTGGACGTTTCCCGGCTGATGATGATGTGTGGGATTGAGCTTGGGCAAAGTAATAAATCCTCTGACTTGAAATACTTTTATTTAATCACTGTACGGGCCAGGTAGCGCCGCACACGCAGCAGTATGTGGCTGTAGTTAGAAGTTGATGTTTAGGTGATGAATGAGTGCAGGAGTTCACTATTTAACTGTTTATTGTTAAGTTTAGCTTACACCGTTAGTTTTGGTGATTTTCTCTGTTTACCGCGTGGCGGTTGTGTGCCCTGGTGGAGACCAGCGGGGCACCGGAGAATGATGACTTAAGCTAGAAACTAAATGTACGTGGATCGTACAATCACTTTAATTAATTATTAATCAACTTCTCATGGCGAGAGCTTCTTCCGGAAAGCGTGTCCTTTTGTACTCCTCTTTCTATCTTTCATCTCTTTCCTTCCTACTTTTGATACTCTGAACCAATCACAACATCTATCTCATTAACCAATCACAGCCTTCCATTCATCGTCTGCTTACCAATTGACAACATTTATACTTGACATTCAAGTCAAGAAATAAGTTAAAAAACTAAAATACGAAAACAAAAGTTTGTTCCTGTCCACTGAAAAAGGTTTTATTATACTGTGCACAAACTAATTGAAATAAACAGTGAAAGTAACTATCGGTGAATGTTGTTGACTGGAGAACATGCTGCACCGAACCGTGGCCGAGCCTCGATTGGTGAAGGACACAGTTTCTTGGAAAATCCTCTTACTTGCGGCTGGGTCCGCAGTCACCACCCGTGCATGTAGTGGCTGGGTCCGCAGTCACCACCCGTGCATGTAGTGGCTGGGTCCGCAGTCACCACTCGTGCACGTAGTGGCTGGGTCCGCAGTCACCAGCCGTGCACGTAGTGACTGGGTCCGCAGTCACCACCCGTGCACGTAGTGGCTGGGTCCGCAGTCACCACCCGTGCACGTAGTGGCTGGGTCCGCAGTCACCACCCGTGCACGTAGTGGCTGGGTCCGCAGTCACCAGCCGTGCACGTAGTGGCTGGGTCCGCAGTCACCACTCGTGCACGTAGTGGCTGGGTCCGCAGTCACCACCCGTGCACGTAGTGGCTGGGTCCGCAGTCACCACTCGTGCACGTAGTGGCTGGGTCCGCAGTCACCACCCGTGCACGTAGTGGCTGGGTCCGCAGTCACCACTCGTGCACGTAGTGGCTGGGTCCGCAGTCACCACTCGTGCACGTAGTGGCTGGGTCCGCAGTCACCACCCGTGCACGTAGTGGCTGGGTCCGCAGTCACCACCCGTGCACGTAGTGGCTGGGTCCCGCGTGCCTGCAGTGTTGCTTGTACAGATTCCACAACAGCCGGCTGATAATCCGGTGCGGGCGCGAGCTGCCGGCCGGCGCCGAGGTGCTCAACTGCTACGGCCCGCACCGCGCCCGCGAGCCCACCGCCCAGCGGCGTGCCCAGCTGCGCGCACAGTACCTGTTCAACTGCGCCTGCTCCGCCTGCGCCGACACGCACCCCAGGGATTTCGTTGTGAGTATACAGATACATTCCATTGTGAGACATACTATCGTCACAGGCCGGACGCTTCCAACAAATGTCCTGATAACTGTTCCGGTTTGTATACACGTGCGTAATATGAATAGTTAACGTACTGAAAATCATACACACCAGGCAGACACACGCCTGACTGCAGACAGCGAGCAGCTGGGACAACACGGTGGTGAGAGTGAACCGACGGGCGCTGCAACTGTTCCAGTTGTACCATTTTAATAAGAGAGAATTAAAAAATTATACTTTTCAGATGTATTCCTATACTGAAGCTGTGAGACCTTGCCTCCAGACAAGTTTCATGATTGTCGGTCAATGGGAAGTACCCTATAGGTTTTGATTTCTTCGTCGACAAATACGTCTTCAACAGCCGGAGCTCTGTACTGCGCTGACAGGGACAGACGCCACGTCGTTGTCTGTAGAAGCTCTGCAGCGGCGGTTGAACATGCACCGGCGCGTGTTTCAGCTGTCGTTCACCGCGTACGCGTGCCAGCAGTGCCGGGGGCCGGTGGTGGGCTCGGCGCGGCGCACGCGCTGCCCCCAGTGCCGCGCAGATTTCCAGCTGGACCGCGCCCTCGCCCTCCTAGACCGCGCAGAGGAACTGCACGCACAAGGTAACCGCCCACGCGGCGACGAGCGCGCCGCCCCGGCGCAGCGGTGCGACCAGCGCAGGCGGTGTGACCAGCGCAGGCGGTGCCGCCGGTGAGGGGACCCAAAGAAAAATTATGCAGTTTGGCTTTGGCAGCATGTTTACCTTTTATCAACAACATCGTACTGCGATCACCAATCTATGACGAGAATGGCAACTGACACGTTCCGCGGTTGTATGTCGCCAAGGCTGGTCTTGCACACTTGTAATTATTAAAGGCTATCATCAAATAAAAGTGATTCAGTCACCGTTTTGTATGTCTCGGTCAGTTTATTTGTACACACACATCCACCGCGCGGCGCGAGACTTAGCTGAAAACAAAGATGGCGTCAACCAAATGACATTTGACGCTGTCACTTAGTACAATTAAATGCAAAAATGTATACATGTATACATATTTGATTATTGTATGTTGCTATGATATATTGAGTAAGTAACAATATGTGTGTGCCGGCCCCGGCAGCGGAGCGGGCGTCGACGCTGGAGCAGCGCTGCGAGCGGGCCCACGCGGCCCTGCGCCTCCAGCAGCAGGCGTGGCACCGGCACCACGCGTCCCTGCGGGCGGCGGCAGACAGGCTCGCCAGGCTATACGCCGACGTCGGTGAGTGTGTGTGCCGGCCCCGGCAGCGGAGCGGGCGTCGACGCTGGAGCAGCGCTGCGAGCGGGCCCACGCGGCCCTGCGCCTCCAGCAGCAGGCGTGGCACCGGCACCACGCGTCCCTGCGGGCGGCGGCAGACAGGCTCGCCAGGCTATACGCCGACGTCGGTGAGTGTGTGTGCCGGCCCCGGCAGCGGAGCGGGCGTCGACGCTGGAGCAGCGCTGCGAGCGGGCCCACGCGGCCCTGCGCCTCCAGCAGCAGGCGTGGCACCGGCACCACGCGTCCCTGCGGGCGGCGGCAGACAGGCTCGCCAGGCTATACGCCGACGTCGGTGAGTGTGTGTGCCGGCCCCGGCAGCGGAACGGGCGTCGACGCTGGAGCAGCGCTGCGAGCGGGCCCACGCGGCCCTGCGCCTCCAGCAGCAGGCGTGGCACCGGCACCACGCGTCCCTGCGGGCGGCGGCAGACAGGCTCGCCAGGCTATACGCCGACGTCGGTGAGTGTGTGTGCCGGCCCCGGCAGCGGAGCGGGCGTCGACGCTGGAGCAGCGCTGCGAGCGGGCCCACGCGGCCCTGCGCCTCCAGCAGCAGGCGTGGCACCGGCACCACGCGTCCCTGCGGGCGGCGGCAGACAGGCTCGCCAGGCTATACGCCGACGTCGGTGAGTGTGTGTGCCGGCCCCGGCAGCGGAGCGGGCGTCGACGCTGGAGCAGCGCTGCGAGCGGGCCCACGCGGCCCTGCGCCTCCAGCAGCAGGCGTGGCACCGGCACCACGCGTCCCTGCGGGCGGCGGCAGACAGGCTCGCCAGGCTATACGCCGACGTCGGTGAGTGTGTGTGCCGGCCCCGGCAGCGGAGCGGGCGTCGACGCTGGAGCAGCGCTGCGAGCGGGCCCACGCGGCCCTGCGCCTCCAGCAGCAGGCGTGGCACCGGCACCACGCGTCCCTGCGGGCGGCGGCAGACAGGCTCGCCAGGCTATACGCCGACGTCGGTGAGGGTGCGACGTGTGAGCGCGTGTTGACAGTGATGACATACGGAATCGAAGCGTGGTCCTTTACTGTGCGACGAATATACAAGCTCAAAGTCACTCAGCGAGCAATGCAACGAGCTATGCTCGGAATTCCTCTATGCGATAAAATCTAGAATGAGGAAATCCGTAGACGAACGAAGGTCACCGACATAGCTCGACGAGTCAGTGAGCTGAAGTGGCAATGGGCAGGCCACATCGCTCGAAGAAAGGTTCTCGAGCGGCGACCACGTACCAGGAAACGTCTACCGGGCCCTCCCCTTACTAGATGGACCGACGACCTGGCTAGAGTCGCGGGGAGTCGCTGGATGCAGGTGGCTCGGGACCGGTCGATGTGTCGTGCCATGAGGGAGGCCTATGTCCAGCAGTGGACGTTACCCGGCTGATGATGATGTTGGTGTATGTAGGCTTTACGCTGATATCGGTTGGTAGTTTTACGGCAGCTGCAGCCAGCACGCGCGCTCGCCCGGACGATGCTGGACAGTAGTACAGCCTTCTTCCGCCATTTGTTTATTGATGTTGTATTAAACTGAGCAGCCTCCGTCGGAGCGCTGGAGCAGGTCCCGGGGTGCGTTCACTCCAGTTTGCTAACGTGTCACAGTGCAGGGCGAAGCACGTGTCTGTCTCCACAGTGCTCGGCTGCTGTCTTCAGGCAGTAGCTCACTGTAGGAGGCTGTAACTGCTGACTCCCTGTACCGGTGTAAACTACTGTCACCTTGTTCCAGGTGACTTCAGCAAGAGCATGGAGCTGATCAAGCAGAACATCCAGAGCCTCGAGTATCAGTTCGGATCGTTCAGCGTTGAGGTAACACCTCTTTAATATTAGCGATTACTTTGTGGCGTGCCGCCTCCTCGGTGTGCGAGGAGGTAGCTGTCTGGACAAAATGATGTCAACACTTTTGAATTTAAAAAAGATGCGTTTTTGGTTTTAAGCTTCTGGATGTACACGTCGTAGATAAATAATGTAAAATATTGTCGTAATGAAATCCTTGTGTCTCCAATTAAACTCAGTAATATAACAAACAGTTTCTCATTTAAACGAACACGCGGGGAGCCCCTACTAAGCACTCCCGATAACTTCATCAAAAGTACCGCCCGCGGGAACAGGGGTTCCTCACGAATAATTTTCATAAAAAATTTATGTAACCATCTCTGTGAGGCTCATGCTGGCGAGAGCAGCAGCTCGGTGTGTTTAGAAGAGGTTGAACACACCGTGTAGGTAATTGAAACTTGTTTTAAACACACAAAACATGTTGATTAAACATTGTTTTACATAAACAAATGTACTAACGAATTGAAACACCTTCTGTTAGTACTATCCTATCATCTATATTAGTACTTATATTCTACCACAGATTTAGTTATTGCAATGGGATGCCACATCAGTGGGCTATCGAATCTTCCCGCAATCCCCCTCAGAGCGCTGCTAGTGCTGCCTCTAGCTCGACGTAGCAGCGACGCTGCTTGCTCCCCCAGGACAGCGGTGCAGCCCCCTGCTCGCGCTCCCCAAGCACAGTTGATGCGACACAGAGTTGTCGACGGACTCCGCACCCCGCCTGCGCCCGCCGGCTGCACGGGCCGCCGTGTGCTCGACACCTGACAGCAGTGCACTCTCGCTCCCAACAATCTGTATCACTGTTGAAGGTGGCGCATGAGCTGAGGAAACTAGCGGACGTGATGCTGGAAAGGATCATCAGCTCTCCACAAAACCCCGACTACAGGTCAGTGCACCCAACACATTATATATTGAAGAAACAACAAATCATTAATATTATACAAAGAATTGGAAAAATATACTTTTTAACTGTTTGTACGCAGAGGTAGCAACCTCGCAGTCCGGCTCAAAGAAAGACACACAAACGACTGACAAAACAGTTAATTTGTGTATTATTTACCAAGATGTCCCCCGGACTGCCACGACACCGCGCACCCTCAGTGCAAGTGTTCATTCAACATACTCGTATGTACTGTGTCGTCGGCGCGAGTGGTGCGACGGTGGGATGTCGCTGTCCTGTTGGAATCACCACTCATCACCATCACCTGGTGGCCGGCTGCCCGCACCGCCCGGGCCCGAGCCCCTGCATCCAGCTGTGTCGCCGTCACAGTGCATGGTCGCTAGAGATCTCTCCCATCGGTCATACACTATGCGAGCGATGTGGCCTGCCCATGACACTTCAGCTCACTGACTCGTCGAGCTACGCCGGTGACCCTCGTTCGTCTACGGCCTCTTGTATCGTTGCAGGGATTGGTGCCTGGAAACTCACAAGATAATAAAGAAGGCCGTTCAGCTGATGGAGCTCAACTACGGCAGCTGGGAGCCCACTGTGAAGAGGCTGCGGGCGCAGGAGGCGGCGGTGTCTTCCCTGCTGGCGGGCGCGGCGGGCGCGGCGGGCCCCGCCGACTGCGTGCACCACTCTCTGCACTACAACCTCAAAATATAAGCAATGCTGCAGCGCAGTGAGAGACATGTGATATAGTGTTATGTATGCACGGTGAGGGGGTCAGGGTTGTTGCGGGGGGCGGGCGCTTCTAATTGAGAACTTATCTTTGTAATGTTCGATGGAGACACGTGACCGGAGCCGCGCCGCACCACGGCTCCGCTCTTGGATTCGGGTTCGCTTCCTGCCTCGCCTGACTCTGTTTAGTATATGTCGCCTGGCGAGCTACCACCATATTATCTAAGTCTGCCGCCAAACAGCAGTGTTTATAGCACGGTGTAAAGGTAGCAGAGTCCGTGCCTCAATCGCTTGAGGCTTCTGGGTGCGCACGCGCACCATCCAGCGGCATTATTGTTGCTTAACATCAGGTCAGATGAAGGCCAAATGCATACATAAAATAGGTTGTTTATATCCGACACAAAGCTACAAGTATATTTATTGCAAGAAACTACCAACCGACCCGCGCCGCACACACACGTGCTGCACAGAGAAGAGCGAATATATACTAGTTCCACTTGGCCTTCATCTCGCCGGATAGTGAGTTGGAAAGCGTGCCCACGCTCAAGCCTCTATTACAGTGCTATTAACACATATTCGGCTGCAGACTCAGGGACCATGGTGGTAGCTAGCCAAATAGACTTACAAGTGCCCCACCACCAACTGAACCGACCCCCGCTACCCCCGCTACCCCCGCTGGTACCCGCCCTGGGACCTCCGCGTTGCTACAGCAACTACGCCGCGGTTATAATTAAGTAACAAGCGAATTAAAAGTAAATTTTAAAAACCCGACCGCGTAATTTTTTTTACTTTTTATTATTTTGCTATACCCGGTGTCACTCTTGTGTCACTCTGTCACAGTAAATACGAATCTACTGACACCTGTCAAGCTAAAAATCATCGAGCCGCTCAGGACGCAGACCGTGACAAACAATTATACATACATACTCTCGAAAAACATAACCCTCCTCCTGACGGAGTCGGGTAAAAAGCCCTACGAGCTATATGTTTAAAGAGTATTTTATTTTACATGATTATTTGATTCTACTTGCTATAGATTGTATTGTTTAAGTTTGTTGCAATAATTTAAGGATTTATAATGTGCTAATTGTGTATTAGAGTTACATTTTGTTAACTTTCATTTTTTCATCTCAATAAGCAATAATCAAGAAAATACACTTTACAAAGTTTTTTATTTTTATTTTACGGGATACACGGGATTTGTTTAAAAAAATCACTGTCAATTTGCTAAACGTGAAGTTATCGGGAGATGTCGTCCGGGTAGCGGTGTCACATGTGGCCCGCGCATGCGCGGGTAGTGCAGTAGTGCAGGCAGTACTCTGCCGTAGACCGCGGACTGGACACTGCCAGTGTTGACAACAACTGAAACTTATACAGTTTAATTTCGCGAGTTGACTGACATCGGCGCGCTTCCCTGCGCCGGCGCTGCTCACAGCGTGGGATTGTGTTATTTGGTTTTTGGATAGAAAATGTCAACCTCTGCAAAAAGGACCTCTCTTTTCAACCGACTTCAAAACAGGAGGAGGTTCTCAATTCGACTGTATGTTTTGTATGCATGTTACGTGATAACTCCGCCCATTGTGAACAGATATGGATGATTATTTTTTGTTTGTTAGAGCACACTTCAGATGTGGTCCCGTGTAAAGTTTATCGAAATTGATTGAGCGCTGTTTGAGAAAACCAACAAAAGCCAAATATGTACTCTTCCCCAGTTGTAGTTTGGGAGGACTCGGGCACCGCTAGTGCATTCCATACATGCGTGTATTGTATTTTCTCTGCAACGACTGTTGACAAAATTCTGAAACAATTTTTCTTATGTTCCTTGGAGCTAGATCTGGAATTGTTTTTGATTGAAATGCCGTTTAGTTACGGTCTGTGTTCCCTGTGGGTCCCTGCCCGCGGCGGCCGGCCCCGGCCCCGGCCCCGGCCCCGGCCCGGGTGTGCTACAGATGTACTGCACTGTACAGGGTGCAGGGTGCAGGGTGCGCAAGCCGCGAGCACAGTGCAACGTGTTTTGAGTGGATTACATTTTGAATTAATTTCTTATATCTGAACAATGAATGGTGGCCTGCTGGCCCTGCTGATGAAGCAGCACGACCTGACGAGCGTGCCCTGCGCGGCACGGTGATTATTATTGGTTTATACCTACTCATTAGTAACTTTTTTAAAATAATTCTTAAAAATAATAGATTGGAGTATAATTTTCAATTCAAAATATTTACCAAATGTCACCATTCTGTAAGTGTTCAGCTGCCTGCAGCAGTCAACACTTGTAAAGTCTGCATCCACCATATTGTGTTCGTTAACCATTTCTCAACCTTATCTACGATAGTAAAACATTACTTATTTAACTAACAATAAAGGTAGCTTTAAATATTTAAAAGAATCGCACGTGAGTGCTGCATGCATGTATCACAGGGGAACGATGTGTAAACATATGTTACATCACTTTTTAAATTATTACTTAGATTTTTAAATCGGGTTTTAGAAGACTCATATAAATGGAAGTTCGGGTACCGCTTGTATTTCGGTATAAGAAAAAGCCTAAGTAATTGTCGGTGTCGGGCTCGAGTGTACTTACTGCGCGCACCTGAGAATGTTGAGGTGCGTCCCTGGTGCTCTGCAGGCGCCGGCAGTCCAGCTGTCGAGAGGTGCGGGGCTTGCAAAAGGAAATAAATACAAGGGCACAGATGATGTTTTACACGTAAAATGTTTTTAGGAGCAGTCCGACCTGACCAAGGTTTTTAAATGTACGATGGGTTTGCAGTTGGCCTTCATTTCACCTGACGGTGAGTGGCGATAAGGTCGAGGTGTGTCGAGCTAATGAGGCGCTGTATCTGTGTGTACCGATAGGTACCCGCACTGGGAATCGAACCCGAGACCTCCGAATAGAGAATCCAACATTTAGCCATTAGGCCATGGAGCTGGTTAAGAGGAGACGATTGAAGAAATACTTAGATAAATCGATGAATGAAGAATATAATCACAGGGGAGTACGTACATATTAAAAAATGCTGCTACTGGCCGTCGCAGGTACACTCGAGTACATAAATATGTGTCCACTTGTGAACCATGTCACATTCACTCTTGCTTGTTCTTAATTATTGTGTTGAATGAAATGTCAATTAAAGGTGACTGTGGCACGGTTCACAAGTGGACACATATGTATGTACTGGAGTGTACTCTTGTAGGTATCGGGTACTTCCACTCTGAATGTAATGCGAGCTGCTAGCCAGCATGTCACATCATCAGCGTTGTGTTCCGCGAACTGGCACACGTTAGTACCCACCCACCCACCTGCCAGGGGCTGCCAGGAGTTAATTTGTTTGTTGTGTGACGCGAGAAGAAATATTATTACACACACAATGATTCTCGGTAGTCCTGCCTGACAACATTGCTAGCTCATTGACTCTCCTGTAGCTTTCATTGCAAAAGCATAGGTCTGCCGTATCAGCACGCTGACACAACGTCCAGGGGCTCATTTTTGATTCGCTCGTGTGACAGCTTCGTCGCACACGACTTAAGTCACGATCTACAAGTCGCATGAAAACAGGTTTGACCGTATTTTTGAATCATTCGCCTCAGGTGTTGCCGATATAACTTAAAATGTTTAATTTTATCCGTTTTACGCAGAAAAATAAAACCGCCCGAACCATATGAACGCAGTTCATAGAACAGTTCCTATGTCAATAAGTGGTAATGTCAGTGTTCGACGATGACGTATCCGCAAAGAGTGGTCCCGACCACTGGTTGCAGAAGAGCAATTCAAAAATATCAAATTTCGTAAGTCGAACGAAAATCAGTAGAAATGGAGCGCTAGCGGCGCGTAGAGCGAATCAAAAATAGAGCCGCAGAGACGGGACGAAGTAAATAAGCGGGTGACTTTGATCGTGTCCTCTTAATGTTCCATGGAAATGTTTGTCGTTAAAATGAAAGCACACTTTCCACTTTGTAGTGGATAGCACTAGCCTTGACATTCACACTACACCTGTACAAGTGACAGTAATTGCACATTTGATACGTTGTAAGATGACCCGCGTCGCGTGTCTATGGAGTTTACAAATAACTTGCAAACATTGTATTCTTACCACATATATTACTTTAATGAGAATACAAACAAAATGATAAAAACATTTAAACATGTTCTTTACAAAATGAAAAGCTGGTTTTGAGAAGTAATTAAATTGTTAAATGAACTTCACTAACGCACACCTATAATAGTTTGGCAAAATATAAAATTGTTGTTCCGATGTCCTGTTTTATATATCACTGAACAAAGCAGCTGTTCCATCTGTAACGTTGATGGTAAAGAGTTGTTTCGCATCCGGCCTGCATTTGGTACACTATTACAAAATGATGGCAAAAATAGATGTTTGTGTGTGTAAAAATAGGTGTTTCGATTTTTCTGATGAGAGATACGAGTGTTGTTGACGCCAACTTTGTTTTGGTTAATAGTTGTTTATTTTGTTCCAAACTATACAAAAATATTTATAAACCTTACTAGTGTTATAACGCTTTAATTTGATAATTAAGTTTTATAATTCAGTACACACAGTTCAGGCCGGGGCTTCATACATTCTGTTTTGTATGAACCTTTTTGGAAATAGATAATTTATTGACGCGGCGAGCGCACAATAGTTTGTTGCTGTATGTTGCTATGGCAACACTCATGTGCTTTCAATAATAATAACAATGATTTTGAAAACGCTGTGTTGTTCTTTTATTTTTCATGACCCATCCTTCTTTTTTCAGACTGGCCTTGGTCCTGTCAATTCAAATCTCCATCTGTCAAGTTTACAAAATTATCTATCGTATATGTACTTACAAATGCTGCAAGTGTCCCAGCCAGCCTAGTTGCAGGTGCCTAGGAAGTTGATGGTTTCATTGAGGCTAATTATAATTAACTGCTATCTCTGTCATTTGATTATCTGAATGTTGAACAACTAACGGCAGACGTGTGCAATGTGTTCTCGCTATTGTCAGTATTTCAATATCCCAGTGTCACATGGAATGCTGAAACGAGACGTACTGTCATCCTCTCGGCGCCGGCGCCCTGCGGCCCGCCTGCATCATTCCTGATACAAATGCACAATGTTGGTGGAAAACCTCATAAAACACCCGGGAGAATCTACACGATGTGTATACATATATAGACGGTGCGCGTCCGGCCCGGCTAGTGCACAGGCAGTCGAGGCGGTACCAGTGTACTGTACACATGCAACATGCTCGTGTTGGTCGTGGCGCCGCTCGCCGCGCCGCTCGCCGCGCGCGACCCCACCAAGGACGGTGAGCGACGAGGGACTACACTACGCCGGGCGGACAGGAACGACCTCGAGTTGCATCTCGACGACTCATGGGCCTCTCATTAGGGAACTACCAACTACAGGCAGTTGATCGCAGTTGGATGTTGTTACACTGTCAGCTGGTGGTACTTGTCTCTCAACGTGTTCGTCTGAGTCGTGTTGTACGTCTCCCGCCTGTACTATACAACCTGGCGTGCTGTGACCACCGCGCGCTCTGTCCCAGCCATCTCATCAGTGACGTGTTCCTCCGGCGCACGTGGGTGCGCACGCGCATACAATCCTCCGACTGATTACATACAATTATCTACACGTGCACTGTGTACTTGCAGAGATACGTTAAAAATAAAATTGGAAATTTTAAAAAAGCCGACGACAAATGTGAACGCTATAATCGGAAAAGGTTTGATTAATTTTTGGGGTAAACCCTCGACTCTTGACCTGCGGAGAACTGGCAGCCTCGTTATACCTTTTTGATAAATATTGTTTTTTATTTTGTGTGTCCGTTTGTCAGTTTTGGAGTAAGTAACTAGATAAAACGAAACTTACATATTATTATAAATAATAAACCCGAAATAATAATAATAATCCAAACAATATGTGCAATTTGATTAAAAATCAAAAGTTTAAGTTTTATTAAATGTATCATTTAGAGCATCAGGAGTTCATGTACAGACTTCCCTCTGTACAGAATCACCAAACTCTACAAAAAGCCCAGACACGGTTTATTCGCCATGTTCCTTCACAAGGTTCCCCTCAACGTTATTCTGCTCATTCATCAGACCCTCAAAAATTCTTGTGGTGGTTCTGCTCACCAAACACTTTCAAAAGAGCCCAAACACGTCCTAGTAGCTTCGCAAGTTCTCTGTTCCTCATTTTAATGAGTGAAAATATTGATTGCAGCAAACGCTATACCACCTATCTAAGAACCATCGCTGACGTATCAGCAACCCTTTACAAAAACCGCATGTAAATCGGTCAAACCGTTCAGGAAATAAGTGGCAACATTGGTTTGTATGTACACACAAACAAACACACAACTTATCACCCTAAACGCATATATGTACCGTCTCCGTTCTGTCGTGGTAATAATACATAAATAATAATATAAATAAAACTAAACAAAACTAAATACAACAACTAGAAAAAACCGAGTCTAGTCTACTTTGTCTACATTATTTCAAGTTTGCATCGGCACGGTCTCTCCGTGCAGTAGCTAAAAATAGGACTGGACTCCCCCTCTACGATAGCCTGGAGAATAGCGTTGCCTGAGGCTTCTAGAAAGACGCGACTCGTGTCCTGATGACACAGAAAAAGTCAGGGAAGAAGAAGAAACCCTCGCCTCGGCGAACATGCCCAACGCGTTGCACCAACGCGGCAGCCCCATCAGGATGCGGAACGCGTCATTGTACTGCACCCTGATAGTGCTCATCAACCTTCTCAGAGTTGGCAGTAGGTTAGGTTAGGTTTTTTTTTTTAAAAAAAAAGTACAGTTGGATCCACAGACTTATGCGTCCGTGCCATTTTTTTGATATTATTTGATTTTTTCATTGGTTTTTATTTTATCTTTTCTAGAAGAAAAAAGGGGAGGGGGGTTATATATATACTATAATACTATACAAATATAAGGGAATTTAACGCTACTTATAATTTAAGTTTTAATAATACTAATTACTAAGTTATTATTATTGTTATTTTCACTATTATTGTTTTTTTTTATATAAATAAATGTTTTTTTTTTATATTTTTTTTGGTATGTATATTTTTGTATATTTATATATTTTTGTATTAATATTCTTTTTTTTTAATGTTATATGTCTATGCTATGTTAATTTTTAATGACAATGGTTTCTTACAGACAATCCAATTTGTGTTTTACCATGTCGGCGACAAATCTGTCCATTCTGTTTCGCGCCTTGGCGGACTCGCTCAGCCTGTTGGAGATTCCGAGCTCACTTCTGCTGTCCTCATTCCTGGGCTTTCTCGATCACAGAGGTGTTCCGATCTTTTATGGCCATTTTTGTGTTGTAATCCCTTATTTCTGAGTCAGTCGCTCTCTCTGTTCGCCTCATGAAGTTTGCTATGGCGTCTCCGCAAACATCAGAGTAGTAGACGCATTTCACTGTGTGTCGTGTCACTGCGACGACTGCGTGTGAAATGCTGTCATAGAGTTGCAACTGCTCGGTTGTTGCGCGCACGATCACCACAGAAGGGTAAGTGAGTCCCTGGGCTTCGTGGATAGTTAGGACGCGAGACCCCCTCCCTTTTTCCACAAGGGACGCTTTGGCTGCTTGGGTGTGTACCAAGTAAAGGGTGTTAGGGAGGTTTTCGGGTATTGTTGCGTTCCTGAACAGCTTTAGCGTCAGGGACCGCAGCTGTGTTTTCGATGAGTATATGCCGTTGTACACCTGATTTATGGCGAACGGCACATCCATCGGATTCCTGTGTGTAAATCACGGTTAGGTTAGGTTAGGTTAGGTTAGGTTTTTTTTTTTTTTTTTTTTTTTTTTTTTTTTTTTTTATAAGAACCTCCAACATGATCGGAGCCTATTTTACATTTCACATTGGTACTTTCATTCCAGTTCTCGCGCTTATCCTTTCACTCCCGAGGTCGGGATCAGACAGTCTAATCCTATCTAGCGCCTAAAGCTAGCTTATTATCTATTTTAATTTTTTATTGCAGTTTACAGGGTCAACTTTTTACATTACATTTTTATCACATATATTTTATATATATTTCATACATACATCTACATCTGGTTTCATAATATTACTTATATATCATTATACAATATATTATGATTTTTTTTTTTTACACTTTATTTCTATTTACTGCTTTACATATAAGTTTTTTGCAAAATTCCAAAAACAAGTTCCTAGTTTTGCTTTCCATTATGTATCTTATATTTTCTATGCTAACATTTTCATCTATTTCTTGTTCTATTTCGAACCTTTGTCTAGCGTAGACAGGACAGTCTATTATAAGATGTAATATGCTCTCTTCGACTCCTGGTTCGCATATACATGATGGACTCTCCTTACACTTGAAGCGATTCAAGTATGAGGAGAATCCACCATGTCCGGTAAAGAGCTGTGTAAGCACGGAGTCTATTTTTACTTCTTTAATAATTTTGTATGCTTTTCCCACCTCTGGGAAGAAGACCTTGGTCATAGCAGCCGTCTCCTCGTTTTTGTATCTCTTGTCCCATTCGCCAAGCGTCTCCTTGCGGATGATACGCTTGACAAATGAAACGGGGCAGTATTCGTAGTCAGCTCTCCTTTTCAATCTTAGGGCGGCTTCCTTCGCCAGCTGGTCCGCTCGCTCGTTTCCATCCAGGCCCACGTGCGCTTTTATCCAGAACAAGGATATATCCCTATTCTGGAGTCTACACTCTGCTATGTTTTGTCTTGTTTCGACAGCAAGTGGGTGGGTGGAGCCTGGATTCGATATTGTTTCTAGCGCGGCTCTGGAGTCACTGTAAATGCCTATGCTTGTTTCTTTCTGCTGGCAAGCCATCTCCGTCGCTTTTGCCAGGGCTAGGAGTTCAGCCTGGTAGACGGTGCAGTAAGGTGACAGCAATAATTTGCGGGCCCCGGTCTCGGATGTTCTGTTCCAAACAGATACAGCCGCTCCAACCTTGCCCTCAATTTTACTGCCGTCCGTGTATATTCGCATGTCGAAATCTATATGTTCAGAATGTTGCTGCTCGTCCATCAGCTTGCCGAACTGCAGCTCCTCTTGCTTAGCCGGGTGTGGAGCATGTAGTTTTGATTTCATGTGCTCCATCTCCCTATCGCCTATCTCTGGCCTGGGTGCTCCTCTCTTAGCCTTGTATAAGGAGGCTGCCTCGCGAACTCGGAGGTCGAGGGGGATTGTGCCAGACAGTATGAGAGCAGAGTTTAAAGACACTGTCTTATAGGCTTTGGTCATTTTTTGCGCAAAGCCTCTTTGCACGACTCCCAGCTGTTTTCGTACCCCGATTTTATCCGCAGCCGGTGCCCAAGCTGCCGCCGCGTACAGTATTATTGGCTCCACAGCTGCTATGTATATCGTCCTGATTATTTCCGGGTTCAGCCCCCAACTCACCCGGGCCGCCCGGATTAGGCGCTTGTAAATCCCTATGGCTTTCCGGCAGACATTGGCGACGTGGTTGTTGAAAGTGAGCTTTTGGTCTATGGTAAGGCCGAGGATCCTGACCTCGGTGGACATCCCAATGTCGACCCCGCCCATGCTCAAACGTGGTGTGTCAAACTTCAGTTTTCTGGTTAGTACCATGGCACAGGTCTTATGTGGTGCGAACTTTAGCTTGTTACTGACACCCCACGCTCGGACATGTTCAAGGGCGGCATTGGCCCGTCCCTCGATTTCTAGGGCCCCCGTCCCATCAAATACCAACACCACGTCGTCTGCGAAAGCCTGGCAGTAATAACCCTTTCGCTCCATCTCCTTCAAGAGAGGATCCAGCAAGAGGTTCCACAGGATCGGCCCTCCGATGGAACCCTGAACGCATCCTTTTTCCGTTCTCCTCACGTGTGCTTCCCCCGCATACCTCACCTCCACCGTCCTATCCGTTAGGTAACTGGCGATGACCCGCCTCAAGTTTACGGGACACCTTTCCTCAGCCAATCTTGTTTTTATGGCTGGCCACCAAGCACTGTCGAAGGCCCCCTCAATATCCAATGATACTAGCGTTACCAGTTTCTTTTCGGCCAGTTTAGCTTTTATGTGCTCAATAAGTTCGACGAGGGCGTCTTCCGTGCTCTTTTGTGGCATAAAGCCAAATTGGCGAGTACTAATCCCGGGAAGTATGTAAAATTTAAGGCGGTTCACCAGCATTTTTTCGTATATCTTGCCCAAGATAGGAAGGAGTCCTATGGGCCTATATGACTTTGGGGTGGTGTACGAGTCCTTGCCGGGTTTTCGGAGTACTATCACCGTTGCTCTTTTCCATGCTTTTGGAAAGTAATACAACTCCAAGCACTTGTTTAAAAGAGCCAGATAGCACTCCGGGACTGCACTTATAGCTTGCGCACATATATCGTGAGTGAAACCTTCTGCTCCTGGGGCCTGTGGGTGGGGCCGAAAACCGCTGAAAACGGTTCAGGGATGGCCGGGGGGACGTTAGGAGTCGGTTTTAGTGGTTTGGGGCGGTGGTGGGTGGCGGTGGGTGGCGGTGGGTGGGGCCGAAAACCGCTGAAAACGGTTCAGGGATGAACGGGGGGACGTTAGGAGTCGGTTTTAGTGGTTTGGGGCAGTGGTGGGTGGCGGTGGGTGGGGCCGAAAACCGCTGAAAACGGTTCAGGGATGGCCGGGGGGACGTTAGGAGTCGGTTTTAGTGGTTTGGAACGGTGGTGGGTGGCGGTGGGTGGCGGTGGGTGGGGCCGAAAACCCCTGAAAACGGTTCAGGGATGGCCGGGGGGACGTTCGGAATCGGTTTTAGTGGTTTGGGGCGGTGGTGGGTGGCGGTGGGTGGCGGTGGGTGGGGCGCCGAAAACCGCTGAAACGGTTTAGGGATGGCCGGGAGGACGTTAGGAGTCGGTTTTAGTGGTCTGGGGCGGTGGTGGGTGGCGGTGGGTGGCGGTGGGTGGGTCCGAAAACCGCTGAAAACGGTTCAGGGATGGCCGGGGGGACGTTAGGAGTCGGTTTTAGTGGTTTGGGGCGGTGGTGGGTGGCGGTGGATAGCGGTGGGTGGGGCCGAAAACCGCTGAAAACGGTTCAGGGATGGCCGGGGGGACGT